>JAREIS010000135.1:2636000-3295000 GCA_030060385.1 Muscicapa striata striata
ACTATACACAGAAGACATTCTCATTTATAAGTAGTTTAAATTATTTAGGCATGTAAGAGGTTGCTAAGTAGAGGGTGTATATTTTTTTTTTTCACATAACTTTTGTTACTCTTCAAAACTTCTTTTAAAATGAAGTTTAAGTGGAATTCTATTTTCAAATTTATTTCAAAATTTCCTTGAAGACGGAGGTATTATTACAAATTCAATCCTAATGTATTATCTAACTTACCTGTACGAGATCTTGATTGTCTTTAAGTGGGAGTCTGAATAGCACTGCTTTGAACAGGACAAACATCTTGGCTTGAAGGACTTCCCAAGACCTCTAGAATCTGCAAAGCCTATAGGTATGACCTAAACTTTAAATATATCAGTAATATCATATCCTTAAGAAGGTTTTAATCTTTTACTTCTGAAGCCAGTGAGATTTAAACAAGTGCATAAATGTTTTTGTATTTGTCCATTTGATTTCCTATTCCTTTATATGATGCTTGGACTCATGTTGGTTTATGTCATCCTGTGGAGTGCCTTAGACACTTTGTGACTGCCTTCCCCAGAATTTTTCCCCCATATAGCTAATATCTTTAATATTGCACCTGATGACTTTTTAGGTTTCAGGGCAGAACATTTGTTCAGTGTTGTTTTTGTCAACCATTATAGTTCACAATGGTCCATTCTAAAGGGAGAAGATCAAATTGTTTGGGTCGGTAGCAAACAGTTTCTAAGTTTGCTGTGAGGTCTGCAGAAAACAGCAAAAAAATGGAGTTTTCTTTGTTGAACTGGCTATATCAAATGAGCAGATACCTTTGCCTGAAATGGAATCCAGTTTTAACTTTTCAAAAGTCTTCCATCTGAATGCACACCGAAAAACCTGACTCCCAGTTTGCAGTGCTTCACAGATAATGTATTTTATAAAATGTGTGTCACGGTCCTTTCTGATTCATTGGCATGATTTACATAGCAGAGAGGGTGCCATTGTCCTTTTTCCTCCTTTAACCTTCCAATAATCATATTTTGTTTATTTCACCCAGAAGCAGTACTAATTACTATAACACAATGTGCCCATACAAAAGAACCAGATAATGTTCATAGAACAAAATTAGAAAATATTCATGCGCCCATATGGCTCACAGAAATTGCTATCCCATTATCTGTTAGCTTTCCATTAGTCAAAATTGGAGTCAATTTACTCATGACATGTCCACGCACACAACCTAAGTTCTATAATGGCTTATCCATAATTTTCTATTCAGGAATAATTTCAAACACAACAACAGAGTATTACAAAATCTGTGTCAAGATTTCACTTCTTGCAGTCTCACATCTTCCCTGTTGACATGCATTGGTAATCATAATTGACATCAGCATTTGTAGAAAAACTAGTTGTATGTCATTGTGTGTCTCATTCCACTACTTGAAGAATTCTGAATGCATCTCCTGCATTTGTTTTAGCTCAGTAATAGATTTGGAACTGTCTTTATGTCAGTTCTCCATTAAAAGTTAAGTATCAATACAGACACTTAACCCAGATCTATTTCTAGCACTCAAGCAGAAATCTCCTACTCTGAATTCTGAGTTTTTCTGGAAGTATCGGAGGGCCAAGCTAGACCTTCAGAATAGTTTTTCCTCTTATATCTCACTTTTTATATATTAATTCTTTTAAAATGCAGATATTGAATTAATTAATATATACATAGAGTTAAACAGAATCTAATTCTAAAGACATAAATCTGATGACTTTTGTTTTTCACACACTGGAATAATTAGCTATTTTGATTGCATAAGGAATCCAAGCATCAATTCTTACTCTCAAAGTCCATTAGGACTAACATTTCTTTCTACTTTTTTCTGTTTTCACTAAATAAATAATTTTCTTCTTGACAATCTGAATAGTTCATTAAATTCTGAAGGAATATAAATATTGTTAAAACATGCTGAAGGCCCTATTTTCATTTGCAAGGAGTTCTTATCTGTTGCTCCACAGCTTTGTAGGATTTCTTTGAGCTATGAGACAAAGATAATCTCCAAGGAGTTCCTTCAAGTTCCATGGAATTTTAGATGGCAGTCAGAAGGATTCCCATATTCATAATCCCTATTACATTGAAAATATGTGATATTTATTTCATATTGTATTTTTTAGCATTAAGCATTAATTTTTTTTAACCTTCCATAGTCTACTGCACCAGATTCAATTATCTCAGGAATGAGGAAACTTTACAAAATTTTTGTAATTGCATATTTAGTATTTACTTTGAACTTAACCAGAATTTCTAGTCGTTTCAAAGTACTGATATCTGAGATACCATGGTTTACACTGAGCCTAGAAATGTATGTATGTCCACAATGCCTTATAAACTATGTGGTATTAAGGATTAATTTTAAGCAAATACTAATTATTAAATGTGATTTCTTTTTACCTTCATTTTAGCCTGGAACACAATGTTATATTTGTACTGCTGAGAGATATTTTATATTCACTGGTTGCAAAAGAACATTTTTTTCTCTGCGATGTTATTTATTCATGACTTATCATCCATCTTCTTTTATGCTCATTAATATAGTATGTTTAAAGCTACTGATGTTTGGATGGATGGAATTTATAGGAAATATAGCATTTCCAATTTGTCCAGCAGGAAGAGTTTAAAACCTACAATGGTCTATGTGGCAGAGGAAACATATCTGAAAGCATTTCTGCTTACACTAAACCAGGGAAAAACCATGCTATTTAGTATGAATCTGTTCCTCTGAGTCAGGTGTTCAACATTGCATCTAGGCCAGATGACAGACAAATAATACGCATTTCAATGAAAGGCCTAAGAACTGAAATAATCATCTAATTGAAATTAAATCCCTACATATGTTTTCTACTAAGAATAAGTACAACCGCATAAAAGCTTTGATAAAGAAAGATTTATATCCTTTATCTTATGTATTCCCTAAATTCATTAAAGTTTTGGTAGATGTATGAAAAACTTTGATTTGGTTTTCAAGAGATGTAATAATTTGCATTTGATCTTAAAACCCAAACAAATTAAACCATGGAGTAATATTGGATGGAGAATGATATTCATCTTTCAAAAAAAAAACTTCTGTTTTTTCTGCTGAATACAGTGTTTCCTACCTATATGCCAAAAATGCTAATATATCCTTGTTTTGGTTTTAGTTGAAAATTGGGTAGAAATATTAATTTAGTGTAGTGGTTTTAGTTGTTAATTTGAATTTCTTTTTTGTTGTGAGATAGGATTAGGAGGAAGGTAAAACAGGCTTGATTTTAAACAGTATAAAAAGAAACTTTATTCTTAGAAACTATAAGAAAAAAAACTTAGAATAAAACTTTAGATTTAGATCAATAAATCCTCCAAGATTTATTAAGAAAATCACTAGGACTTTTTGGACACCTCTCTCCATTTTTTTCCCTACAGTTTTTTAAATAAAGAGGCTGCTTTCTAAAGTTACTGTCAATCAGTTCCATGTATGCTAGAGAGGAAACATTTCTGAGGAGCAATTCTCTGACATTTAATTTCATGGCCCTTGTCTTAAGAAATTGTTACAGCACAGCAGATTGTGTGTGTCCTAATTGCTCCTTGTAGTATCTGGAGAGCAAGAGTGTCTTTCAGAAAATGGTTCAGACCAGGAACATAAACTGTGTGTTTGTGGAAGGTTACACAGCTCCACCATCTCAGAGCCTGCCCTGAATTCCAGGAGCAGGGGAAGGGATTGCAGAGCTGCTGGTGCACTCAGAGCCCCAAGGCCACGTCCATCTGATAGCCAGAAAGTTTGGAAAGGCTGAATTGGTGTTGAACCTTGTGATTTCAGTGCTAAAGTACAGAGCTCACAGATTCATGGAATCACAGAATGATTTGGTTTGAAAAGTACCATTAAAGTCATTGACTTCCAGCCCCACTGCTTTTGATGCAGCTCGGGACACGATTGGCTTTCATGCTCAGATTCATGTCAACCAACATCCTCAGCTCCTTCTCTTCAAGGGCTGCTCTCCATCCATTTTCCACCTAGCCTGCAATTGTGCTTGGGATTGCCTCAACCATGCACTTTCTGAACTTTGTGGAGTTCATGTCATCCCACTGTCAAGTCTGTCCAGGTCCCTGTGGATGGCAGCCCTTCCCTCCAGCATGTCACCTGCACCACACAGCTTGGAGATATGATATAGTGCAAATGAAAGGTGCTTTGCTTCCCACATCCCTTTGAGGTCAGAGGTAAGTTGTGCTGACATGCATATATATAATAGAGTCTTGTGCATATCATGTGCTGAAGTTTTACCTGCATGCCTTTCATGTTTCCTGTCATGTTGAATTGCAGGCAAATTAACCCTCAATCAACACGACTGACAATATGTAGATATTACTTTGTTCTCTATGACAGAAAAAATAGCCTACAAATCAGTCATTCCCCTCAGTGTTATCCTTTTCCTTTAAAGTTATTGTCCATATAGCTGGTAGTTTTCATTTACATGTTTGTTGCAAACAAATGTCAAATGAACCTGTCGAATAAGGGCTCTGCAAGAGCTATTTGAGGCAAGCAGTTAACATTTGGTTTGTGTGATTGATTAACTACTCCAGGAATTTCAGAAATGATGAGAACTTAATGCTTAACAACCAGAATTGGGAATGAATTTTTAAAGTAACTGAGAATGATAAATAAAAGGTTTTCTACCCTTTCATCTTTCTGAAAGCAAACAGGATTTTGTCTGGGCCTTATTATGGACCAGTAATGGCCATTTTTTCCACAGCTTTGAGGATGCACTTACTGCTGCTATGACCCATTTCTGAAACAAGGATTGCAGCCTCCGCTATGTTTATACCACACTGAAAATTGGAGCTTCATTTGGTATCTAAAGAGTCCACAAATGTTTTGAAACTGTGACCTTAAATTGATATTTAGGGAAAATTTACTGGAAGATCAAGACAGAGCTCATTTCATTCTGTTAGTCCTGTGATAGAATTTTTATAAGATGGCAGAGATCTTAGCTTTTTCTTTGTGAGAAGTAGTTGTCCAAGGAGCACAGGAGAGATTGAGATTATATCTAGATGATAACCAGTACTATGAAAAAAAGAAAGCACTGTAAATCTTTCTCTTTCTCTTTTTCCTTTTCCTTTTTCCCTTTCCCATTTCTTTTATTTTTCCTTTCCTCTTCCTCTCTTTTCCTATACTCTGTATTTCCTTTATTTTTTTTTTAATGTTACCTTTTAATGATATGTGCAAGAGCATTATCAAAATGTGTGATTCCATCCCAGAATGAATGAGAAAGGAACCTGACATTTTAAAATTTCTTATTTTTCTTCATACATTTACTCAAAGTAATTGCATTAGAGTGCACTTAATTCTTTTTTTGTTCAGGTTGTCTTTCAACACTGCATTTTTATAGTGATTGAATGTATGTAAATATATGCAGCTGTATGAATAAATGTTATAAATGAACCTTTTCCTTCTCTGAAGGCACTTTCTTGAGAAAATAAAGTAACATTTCCAGGAAATACATGGGCATTTTTACAGTCATCCACTGTAGTCATCAAATGATGCAGTTGGAACAGATTTTTTATCTCTTTACCTGTACTTTGCAGACCAGTCACAGCACTGCCAAGTACACCACTAAGCCATGGCCATCTACATATCTTTTAAATATGTACAAGAATGATGACTCCACCACTTCTTGGGCAGCCTGTTACAATTCTTGACAAGTTTTTTGATGAGGAATTTTTTCCTAATAAGTTGCCCTGATGCCACTTGAGGCCTATTGCCTTATTGCTTGTTACTTTGAAGAAATAAACAACCTCCATCTCACCACATCTTCCTTTCATGTAGTTGTAGAGAGCAATATGCAGCCTTCTGCTCTCCAGGCTAAGCAACCCCAACTCCCTCAGCTGCTCCTCATAGGATTTGTCTTTCAAGACCCTTCATCAGCTTTGTTCTTTGGACTTACTTCAGTAGCTCAGTATCCCTGAAATGAGGGGCCCAGAGCTGGACACATCACTCAAGGTGCTTCCTCATCAGTATCTGTCTTGGCCTCCCCCCAGTTCCTACCTGAAAACATTCAACCCTCTTGTCACCATCATTAACCTCTGACACACAGAGCTGCCCCACTGCCTCTCCTTCCTTTTCTACCCCTTCCTAAGAGATCACAGCCATCCACTGCAGAGCTACAAACTCTCTTCCCTTTCATTTGACGACGTAAGAACAGGGAATGTGTCTTACGAGCTCTTTCTCTTTCCTGGCTGAGTTCAGGTACACAGACAAATAAGCATGCTGATCCTCAGTTTTGAAGTATCACATGGTGAACACCCATGTTCATGCTGGTGGTTGTTTTGCACATTGTCCTTTACTTCCTCCACAACAGCTGCTCATTTTCCTGCAGACTTTATGGAGAAACACATACTTGTTATTTCTCTCCCAAAACACTCCTTCTTTCCTCTTCCAGCTCTCAGCCCACAGAAAGCTTTCATAAAGGTCATGCAGGCACATGTAATACTAATGTTTGTGTGAATACATGCTTGTATGCATATTCATGGCACTTTCACATCTGACAACTGTTCCAACAAACAGAATTTCTCTCATATGAGTGCTTTAAAGAAAATAAATGTGGTCATAACTAACAAGGAAGTATTCTTCTTGTATTTGGGGGGAAATATTTACAGTTATGAAAGTGTTTTTGCTGGGCAGCAACTAGTACAAAGGAATTTGTCATGTAGTGATGACTGAAGGCAATGAGTAAAGAGTACATGAAGCTTTATCAGTGTATAGACGAGCCAAAAATTCTTAGATTACTGAGCTCATACTATATTGAGATCGACTTTAGGAGGAGCATAATTTGCCTGTACAGCAGCTCAGATATTTCAAGCCAGTATCACTTCAGGGTTTTTTTACCAGGGACCAAGTCTGCGATAAAATGTCATCAATCAAAATCCTTTCAAAAACTGGTCTCTCTATAATTTTCCTTGTTTTCATGAGGTCATGAGAAGAGAGTATAGAATTATGCTTATGACATATGAAACTTCCATTTCAAATACAGTGTATTACAGGAAATGGCCATGAAAAAATATAGATCAACAGCAGGCAGAGAAAAAAACACAGTTGAAAAGAGTTCAATTTCTTCTCTACAAGTATGTAAGATCCATAAGACTTTCAGATGAGTTTCTTTGTGGGGTTCCATAGACTTCAGACAGAGACACAGTGTGAATACCTGCAATTTCTGTTAGTTTGCCATACTTTTGTAACTAACCAGCATTATACTTGTGCTGGCATATACAATCTTCACAAATATTAATTAGAATTTTCTTTTTAAAAAATTACTAAGCTAGCCACTCCAGTAATGGACATTCATATTAGGTCAACAGAAAGTCTTGCAGAAAAGGCATGAGCTAAAAGCCAAGAGATAGGTTTGGATATTTAGATGTTTTTCCACAGCAGAAACCAATGACTTCTGAATTATCTTTTTTCCCCTCTCACTCTTTGTCTATAATAACTGCTTACAAGGGAAGTTTGCTGAACAATTGTCTGGCATATTAGGGTCTGAGTCTCATTATGTAAATATTATGCAGATTTCTAAAGAACCAAGTGCAGTTGCAAAGTAGAGAGAAGGAATACAAGGTTAAATAACTTCTTTCAAATTATAGGAGCATCTACACATCTTTATATGGTGATTTTAAGTGACAGGATGGAAGATAAACTCTATAAGCTTTCCTTTTACAAGTGTATCTCTACCAATTATTGTGTGGCTGAGAAGAAATTTCTTTCTTAACTACTATTTTTTTCCAAATATTGTTTTCATTTTATTTACTCTTATCTTTCTCCTTTGGCTCTTCCTTCCACTCAACACAATCTCATCAGAGTCATAAGTTTTTATTATGTTTTCTTTTCCAATACGACTAACACACATTCTCCTTCTGAGAACATATTTAATACTCATTTATAACTGCAAAATACAAACCAATCTGTTGGATTTCAACAATTTAAATCAAGGGCAAAAGAGTCTTTAGTGTGCTGTCCTCTCAAACATATTTGAAAATTAACTGTTTCACAAGTTAGAGGGTAAATTTCTATACATTCTCAGAAACCTTTTTACAGGTGAATTTATTCCCCAAAAAACTATCAAAGCCTAATTTAAATTTAAAAGAGAAGCAATTTAAGAGTTATATTTATTAGCAGACAAAAAAATTGAAAAAACCTTCCATTTCATCGGCGTGGTCTGAGAAAAAAGAAATGGTCTTTGTGAGTAAGGAAGGCCATTTTTACACTAAGCTGGTAGCATGTTACAAGTGGTGACTTTCATTGCATTCAAAAGAATGTCATGATGTGAAAGTTCTGGTAGCATAATAATATGTATGTGCTAAATAATAGAGATATTAGGATTGTTTTACAGTAATTTGTCTGTGCTGAAAGAAACAATGAAGATACTGTCTTTGATCCAAGTACAGCTTTTCTCTTTCTCTCTGAAAACTAAGAGTTAATTAATCTTCTGGACTGCATGAAAAGCTCAAAAACCTAATCTCTGAGACAAGTCTGCCTTATTTTTGTCAGTATTTCTCTTCTCCTTTTAATAGCCTGCAGTATTTGCATGCTTCTCTCCCCAGGTGAAGTCTTCACCTTGCGTTGTGACAGCATCCAAATCTCATAGCAATCAAGGCTGAAGTCACCAACAGGAATTGAATTCCTTGTAATTAGTAAGCTGTTCTCATGCAGTGTTGAGAGGGCAGGGAAGAGATATCTGAAGAAACCAACATTTCACAGAGTCAGTGCTGGTAGGAATATTTACAAGGAAGATAAATTCTTCCATGGCAGACAGAATTAAATATACCAATCAGAATATGATTTTCTATAAAGTGACAGTTGCTTATTTAGAACCCAGTTAGCAATATATTTGAGTGCTTAAATCAAACCCATTTCTTGAGTGAATGATCTTTGCAAGCTTGTGCTTAATTTATGTTTGATTATGCTACTTTTACTGATTTTTGATTTCAGTAAGCTTTCAAGGTCCTTTGACTGACACTGAAACAAACTTGCATTGGGAGTCTCAGTATTGATGAATGAAGAAATAACCAAAAGGGACAAACCTTTGTGCTACTTGTCCACACAGACATGCACCTACTGAGCACATTTCAACTCCATGATTTGAGATAATCTGTGATTATCCTTGTAGGAAAAAGTCAATGTAATGTGAATTATTGTATGACTATGAAAAGATTGTTTAGAACTCTCTTTTCATAAATATCATTAACTTGTGAATTGTGCAGGCAGGACCCATAGAACTCATACCACCCCCTCTTGTTTTACTTTCCAGGTAAGTGTTAAAGGTGGGTGTTCTGCAATTTTATTGACTAGATTTGATTGGTGCAATGTTCCCTTGTAGTTTAACCAAAAGAGAGAGCAGGCCAGCATGTTAGAACTATGAGAAACACCTTTGCATAAATAGAGGTGTCAGCAGCCATTTGAAGTTAATATGTTGCCTCAAGGAATATTAGTCAGGACACAATGACAGTGTAAACTTCTACAGAAAGAGTTGTTCCTTTTTAACATCCCTCCCACCCACGTGCAAGCTGCTTGAACTGAACAGCCTGACATTTTCTGTTGGGATCACATTTGTCATTATTCAAGTCACTATTGAATTGAAGGACTGTCAACTCTTAGTTCTGTTCAACATGCACTTGTTGTATGTCCACATTATTTATTCAGACCAGACTTTCTGGTTCACAGGTTTCTTAGACAAAAAGACTCATTGCTGAAAATCAGGTTTTTCTGTCTATGTGGAATTGTTCAGTTCTACCCTTAAATAAAAGCATATGTATTTTTTCAGTAGTACAATATTTGTTCATGTAGTGAAGGATGTGATTCTAGCAAGTAAGCAAGGGGAGTGAAATAGCTGAATGTGTAGAACATATAAACTTTAATACTGAAAAGCAGAACTTGAGTTACTTTCACAATTATTGTGGCCCACTTACTAGGCTTCTTTCTAGTAACAATAAAATAAATGTTTTCTGAGGGGAAGAAATACTGTGATTTGTGGTCTCTGAAAAATCACCACACAAGATGTTATTGTTCTAGCTGTCAGCTCTCAACATCTGTTATACAACTCAAGGACTATCACAATACATACCTAAAGCCATACTCTTTGTCAGAAAGGAAAAAAAGGTAAAAATTTTTGTTCTCTTAAGCTCTGTTTTTATTAAAATGCATTTAGCTTAGATAAAATGCTATTCAACAAATGCAAGGCAGTGATTTTGTTGCCTTGGCATATAATTTATTCAGCTCATTCTTGTAGTATTCAGACACCATGAACAGAATACATTATTCAACAAATACCAACAATTACTCCTTGAATAATTTAGTTGATGAATATTTTATTCTTGTGTTAAAACCAGATCCATGTAAGGGAACTAATACTTGTGCACAGCCTGCTGGACCTTGATGGAAAATGGATACAAACCAAACAGCTGATATAGAACTTGTAGTTTTGGAGTACAGTGAAAGTTAAAACACATTATGATGGATTCTAAACCTTGCAGAAAAAGAGGTGAATGGATACTCAGGCATTATTATTTAATTACTGTCTGGGTTTGATTGTAATAAGCAATGAACAATCACAAAGCACAAAATTACTGACATCACATAGGTGAATATTAATTATGGCAGGCAGCTAAGGGAGAAACATGAGTAAAAATGCAGTTCATTTGAAAAACAGATGAACTGAGGGGAAAAGATCTAACATGAGAACTCAAGAAATCTCAAAATGTCAGGACTTAATGGATTCAAGTTTTGCAATTTCTTCTTAAATAAAATACATAAAGATCTCCATGATGTAACTGCAGCCACCTCTTCATCTATTCAGTGTGTGACTAGGTCTTCTTCACTCTGTCCAGATATCCCCTTCCACAAGTCAGAAAATTCATATATACTCACATGAAAAACACTCTCTAGATCTGGCAAAACATTTGCTAGATGTAGATGAACAACCTGAACCACGATCAGCTCATGGATTTGCCATGTCCCAGACCAGGCTAAAAATTTTGTACCACAGTAGAGGCTTGTGGGCTTTTTAGGAGGATCCCTCTCAAAGTGTAACTTCACTGGACCCACAGTCCCATCTGGGAGGATCTGGTACATCTGGGAACACACCTTCCAGATAGTAGGGCACATATTCATATAGCAATCAAATAATCAGGCAGATCAGATGCTTTCGGCATGATCTTCCCATGTTGTATGACCCACCAGATATAATCTCACTCAGTGGACCTCTATGTCAGTAAAAGGTCTGCAGACAACTAATCTGGAAATCAATTACCCTAGAAATTAAAATAGAATTTTGTTTATCCCAGTCCTATGGCATCATCACAAAACCTATCCTTCTAATCCCATGAACTACCATATGAATAGGTTACACTCTTGCAGCACATTCTATACACTACTGGCTTGGTATCTACTGATGAGTACCTGACCAGGTATCTTCCTTGGGAGTGCAGTGACTGTTGCCTTAAAATGTTCACTAAATGCAGACCTTCATCAAGGTGAGGCTGTCTTCTGTTTAAATAAAATGATTATAAATGTTTGCTTTTGAGATCATAATATCTTCTGTATCAGTTCTCCTGCAAGTACATAATTAACCTGTCAGCCCACCCTGCAGTAATAAGTGTGATAGACGGGAAATATATTAGGGAAGAACCCTTGTGTGATATGCTTGCAAGCCTTATTTTATCCTTCAAATATTTTTCCTTTAATTAGCACTCAGGTAAAGTCAGACCTTAATGAATTAGCATATAACTGTTATCAGTATACATTATTTTTTCATTCTGAACTGCTCACTCAGATGAGGTATAAAAGAACTGCTGTGGGTATACCAGGGGGAGAGAGAGGTGGGGGTAAAGCAACTTACTATAGATTGATACTCTTTGAAAAGTCCTGAACTTACAGTATTTACAAAGCCTTTCTTGAAAAGTAAAATGTAGCATGAACTACTAAGTAAAAATTCCTGAAGGAGAAAAACTGACAAAAAACATTGTCTCAAAAATGATAACTTCAGAAAAAGAAAGTGCTTATGAACGTGGTTATATATATGGAAAATAAACAAAAATTCTAGCTATGACTTAGACTGTCACAACTACTGGAAGGAAAAACAAGTATTAGGTGAAATTGATAATCTAAAGGTATCTGATGTGAGAGTTTGTGTCTCCTGCTTTTTTAAGCACTTCAGTATTTAATGTCAAATTTAGATTAGATATAAGGAAAAAGTTCTTTACTGTGAAGGTGGTGAACCACTGGAATAGGTTGCTCAAAGAAGCCTTTCTTGGGCTTTATTAATCTCTATTTTTCCTTCTCATTATGATTGTTGTTATTATTATTATTATCATTATTAATGTTTTTCTTTCAATCTAAAAGTTTTACCTTTTTTTTTTTTTGGATTCTCCTCATTTCACTGAGGAAAGGGTGTGAGTAAGCAGCTGTGTGGTACTCAGTTGCTGGGTGGGGTTAAAACATGCATTTTCTAAAAATTGATGCTCTCATCTAATAAATGGGGAAAAAAGAATGTAGTGAAAAAGAAAAAGAAAATCAAATGTAAGATTTTAGTTTGTTAGAGGGAGATCTATATATGCTGCTGTAGTTCATGTCTTCTAGTCATAGTGAGTATAGTAGACATAAATAAGGAGAGACAAGGCCAATTCATGCTAAGATGGCTGCACTACTATGGAAATAGTCCGGATGAATATAAACAATTCTGCAACCATATGGACTTTTGTATCAAAATAAAGACTTTGCAAACTTTTCCAGTGAATGTGGAAAATATGTCTTCCACTCTGAGGTCTCGTGATGGCATCATCAGCTTTACTTCTAGTAAGACACTCTAACTTGCAGAGCAGTTATTGAAATTCTACCATTCTACAAGGAATGGTGGATGATCTTCTGGGTTGTTGCACAGAATCATATTTTAGTACACCAGATGCAGTGACCATTCCTTGGGAGGCTGTGTTAGTTCTGTCATGCCCGTCCAGGCTACCTTTTTATTCTTTAACCTACGTTTCAAAAGAGGCAGTAATTGTTTAGTCTTCTCCTCTAATAAAGGATAAAAATAAATTGTTCTTTAAAATACAGATGTTTTCGTTATTCCTGACAGTATTTTCCTGATCAAGTAAAAATAAATATATCTCAAAAGCTTTTTAGAGAATATATGTCATATTTTGGGACACTTACTTGGCCTTGGAGAGAAGTTATGGTGTTTTCTGAATGAGAGTTTATATCATATAAATGCAGGATACTTCATCCACTGCAAAACTGTGTAGAATAAAGTATACCTAAAACCATCTCCACATGTTTAGCAGTAATTGTCATCTCTTTTCACATCTCCCTTCTAGACTGTAAGTGTAACTGAGCAGTTTCACTAAGCTGGGAGGAAAACTATTAAAAAACTCTCCATTCTGCACAGACTGTCAGAACAGAGTCTGTCAGGAGAAACACATCATTCACATCACACCGAGACTGAAAACCCTGAGACTGGAATTCATGGCTGGTTCCCAGATGGAGCTGGGCAGAGTAGAGTAGTCTAGGCTTTCATGAGTAATGTAAAAATGACCTTTCTAAATCTCAGCTGTGCTGTTATTGCAGTATAAGAAAAGGGGAGTCTGAGAAAGACATAGAAAGTCAAAAGATGCTGGACAGGGACTTCAAAGAAACCATGCTTCCACAAGGATTTGTGTTGGACCTATTCTTCATTTTATGTATCTCTACAACAACAGAACCTGCTAAGTTCAAGGGGCTTTGAGGACTAAAAACCATTATCTAGAACTGATGTCTTAATCTTCTTTTCCATGGGTTTGTCTGAAAGAATAATGATGAGGACATGAGCACCTCATGTATATTTGTCACAATTAAAAAGTATTTGAATTACAGGAGACATAAATCTGGTATATTCTGATCAAAGCTACAAAGCAGAGAAGGAAGAAAATAATGGTTTATTTTTAGCTATTCCTATTACTAAAATTTGCATTTGAAATTACAGAAGGGGCAGTCAAGGGGTTGTCCTTTTAAGACTTTCCCAGACATGACAGGCTACAGCAAATGGATGGATGACTCATGTGCCTTCATATGACACCCATTATTTTATACATAATGTTTGTCCTCCAAGGTGATTTTATTTTTCTTTTTATTAATCCTTATTAATATTAAAGAGAGAATAGTAAAATGCTTTCTTTTTTTTCCTGGAATGCATAAATGCTATAGCTAATCATTTCCCCACAATTATCATAAAACAGCAGTGACATTTTCAGCTCTTCAAAATTATGCAAATTATTGAGTGGGTAAGTACAGTAGCTCTTTTCTCTATTAGAGCACTGCTGTTTAAAGTGGTATTGCATGTCAAGGAGGGCAAGGTGTGAGTAGTTTGATTAGAATTATCCACCCTCCACCAGTATCTCTCTCTGCTTCACCCATCTACACAGTACAGACACCCACTCTCCTTTGTTAAATCACATTTGCATTTGCAAATTCATGGAGATGGGTTAAAAAATAATGTATCACCCAAAGGAAAGTGGGCAATCCATATCTACCTTTTTTTTTTGTTCCATAGCACCATCATTTAGTGTACAGGTAGGTGATCTCCTCATTTCTGTGTATAGAAAAGAAAAAAAAATAGAAGATGAAGATTTGCATTTCTAAATCTAGACTGGATTTTGAACCCAGACATTCATTTTGTTCTTCATAGGCCAAACTCTTTATCTTCTTGAAAGTTATATGGCCATGGAGTTACTCAGCTGAGGGTTGGTAGAACTGAACAAAAAAAACCAGAAGGAATGGATCACAGTCTTTTCCTTTTCAGTTCATCTTTGGAATAGTGACAATTCATTTCTATGCACCTGAAGATCAGTTTCAAACATTACTGATAAAAGGCATTTCTACTGTTTTCCAGCTTAGCAGGCTTAGTGCAGTAGTTCTTACCAAATCCCCCCAAAAGCTATACCTTCCTTCCTGCCATTCTCTTTTCTAGTGCCTTAGTTACCCAGCCTATCTATGAACACTCTCAGCAAAGCTGCTGCTCTAGACTGCTCCACGTCAGCCCAGTAATGTTCACCCTGCCTGGGCTCTCCCATCTGTTTTCTGGAGTGTTTGTGTGTGCTTGTTTGTTTTGAAACCATCTGCTGTCTCGTACCTTCCTCCTCAGCTCCAGCCCTGGAGGAGCAGTCTAACTCTCGAGCTCAGCTTTTGTTCCTGGCAGTTGTGTGGACCCTGGTGCCCAAAGCTCTGCATGAGCTGGTGTTCCACAGCAGAGTGCAGCTTTCTTGAGAGGCTCCAGCATGAGAAATGGAAGTGCTGCTGGCATGAGGTTGCACCTTAGGGAATAAGCCCTGCTCATTAGCAGCACTCTGTCTCAAGCCAGTCCTGTTCCTGGCTTTGGAGTTATTTGAGGATTTCTCACTGACATTCAGTATACAGCACAAACATACTTTTAAATTGCATATTATCAGAGATGGCATTTCTATCTTTTTTTTTTTTTTTTTTAATAGGATCCAGTACTATTGGTCCATTCAAGAGACCTTTTAGGTGGCTGTAAGTCTACATACAAGTAACAGCATGAAACCAAAGTAAGTCAAACATGAAAGAAGTGAGTTCTTCATTTTTTTTCTAATTAACTACTGGTTGTTTTTCATGTCTTAAGTCAGTCAAATGGAAACATGACTCCTCTGAACAATCTACACATAAAGGCTCAATGCACATTGCTAGTCCCTCTTTCAATGTTTCACTGAGATTTTAAATTCTAATGGCTAAACAGTCTCATTTCCTTTCTAACATTTAGACAGAGGGGGGTTTTACAGTTTTCAAGTAGAAGAAAGAAAGCCAAGTATATTCTTATCTCCTATTTTCAATTTAGCTTCAGAAATTAAAATTTATTCCATATAATTGAACCAAAATTATCTACAACTTCTCAGTGCTTTTCATTCTGTATACCCATGCTGCAAATAGAAATTCAAGGCTATGATCAAGTACAAATCACCTATTGTCATTGAATAGAACATTATAAAACACTGTATTTCCTCCCTTTTAGCTGGTTTTCCAAATGATTTAATGGTCACAACGGACACCTATGAAGTCTGTTTAAAAAAAAAAAAAAAAAAATATATATATAAATAAATAAAAGAAGAAGAAGAATCTCTCCTTCCAAAGTGATGCTGTAGTATTCTTTGCTAGTTCTTTTCCAGCCTCAGTCAGAAACACAGGCTGGACAGTGAGTGGCTTGAGATCAGACCTGGAGAAAACAACTTGGGGATGTTAGCTGATGAGAAGCTGAATGTGCCTGTGCTTGCAGCCTGGGAAGCCAACAGAGTCCTGAGCTGCAGCAAAGGAGATTGAGGGAGGTGATTCTAGGAGATTGAGGGAGGTGATTCTGCCCTCATGAGGCTCCACCTGGAGTACAACATCCATCTCTGAGACGCCCAAGAGAAGGGGCACACTGACTTGGAATGAGGAAACCAAGATGATCAGGGGCTGGAGCACCTCTCCTATGGAGACAGGCTGAGAGAGCTGGGGTTGCTCAGGCTGGAGAAGAGGATGCTCCAGAGAGACTTTATAGCACCTAAATGGGGTATAGGACAGCTGGAAAGGCACTTTTTACCAGTAGTGACAGGAAAGGGGTAATGTTACAAGCTGATAAAAGCTAGATTTAGACTGGACATGGAAGAAATCCTTTACTGTGAGGGTGGTGAGGCACCAGCACAAATTGCCCAAAATAGTGTAAGTCCCATCCCAGGCCAGGCTGGACAGGGCCCTGAGCAACTTTGTCTCGTGAAATGTATCCCTTCCCAAGGCAGGGGGCCTGGAACAGGATGACCTTTAACATCATTTCCAACCCAAGCTGATTTGTGAGTCAAGCAAGTAGAATCCAAGCTATAACATAAAGCTCTTCTTGCATATGAAAAAGTACTAGTTCATTCAGGAATAATTTATATATAGAGAAAATTATTTTGCACATTTTTATAGAAATGTACAGTACACTTTAAGAGTCTTGGGGTATTCTTTCCCTTCATTTTTCTTTCTCCTATGTTGAAAATTAAATTCTGTAATAATAGAAGTGACAAGCCAAACATTGATATATGCTTAAGGGAGAATACAGGGGCCTTATTTGCATCTTCTTTTGTTTGCCCTGTGTTCTCCCAATAATTTTCTGAAATAGTAGTTAATCTCTGCCTTGCAGCCATCTCCTGGCCTCCCCACCTCCAAACCCTTGGCTGCAGAATTTGAGCTCAATAGTGAGATACAGAGGGAACAGACAGCAACATCTGAAATCCACAGAAGAGCATCCGGGCAAGTTTACATAAGTGAATGAAACAGTGCCAGGGCTCAGACACCAGGCAGCTCGGTCTTCCACACTTTTAACTTATTAACCAAGTTAAAACCATCCATCCATACTTTTAACATTAAGCACACAGCTCTTGCAATGCCTTTGTCCAGGCCAGCACTATCCCATGGAGCTCCCAGGGGTGCTCAGGGGGTCAGAACTAAACAAAGGCAATCCCCACTAGACAGCTGAGAGACAACCTCTTAGTTTTGGAAGATGAGAGTTTAGCAGGATAGATGGGAGTAGATGGCATCGGCCTCAGGGTCAAAATAGTGTTGCCCTCACTATTCAATTTACTGGTATAGATGCTGCCTCAGGCTCCTGTCTATTTCCAGAGACAGAAATAAATCCTGTACAGGCTTGTCTTTTCCCCATGATATGGATATAACACTTCTGTTGATGACATTTTTGTTATATGTGAAATTGGCAGGACGTAAACAAATGGGAAAACAACAGAAGGTATTGTCCAGGCTCCATCACTTGAACAGCTGGTTCAAAGCAAAAATTGTGCTGTGAATAAAGAATTTTGAAACCTGTGACATGGATGATTGCCTACCCCTTGCAGACTGTTTTTTGAGCCCCATGCAGTTAAAACTGTTATGTTTCAAACAATAAAAGCAAAAAACATACCTTTTTTTCTTCCCTCTCATCTCCTTCACCAAGAGCATGCACTCCATGGAGCAGGACAGGCATGGGATGCTTGTGCTTTCACCACACCTTGATGTGCAGCTTTCTCTGTCCATTGATTGTGCTGGAAGCAAGGTTGCATCATCTTTCTGTGCAGGCACCAAGATAAAAAAGACAAGTAGCACTGTTACTAATACCAGACACATTTTAAGACATCTTGATACACTACAAACCTCTTTAATGAATGGAGGGAGAATAAAAAAGACCTGAAAATATATCTGTCAGAAAACATTGAGTTGAGGGCCTAGAAAAAGTGCAAGACACAAACCCCAAACTTTTAGAGAACAGTAAGAACTTTGGGGGCAGGAGGGGGTGGGGACTGTTAGGAATATTCTCTATGCTTAAGCAAAAGGTCATAATAGCTCTTTTGTGTCTTATGACAAAAGCATTTATCCCAGAAATATGCTGGTTCAGATCCTTTCTGAAATAATTTAATTTTTCATGACTACTTAAAAATAGGCAGAAATGTTATCACACATTTAATTTTTTTTGGGGAGTTGATATTGTCTGGAATTTACAGCTAAGTTCTCAGTCTGAAAGATAGTTGTGTTCTCTTCAGGAAAGTGGAGCACATAGCAGTTGGATTTAACTTAGATTCAAAAGAATATTTGACTGAATCAGAATTGTAGTAGCTTTGATGAAATTGATCACTCAGCCCATAGAAGTCCAAACCTGATGTAGAGATTTAAAACAGCAGATGCTTATTTTTCCTTTTATTTCTACTCTTGAGATTTAGAGGAGGAAAAAAAAAAATAAAAGAAGAAAGGTAGGAACTCAGTAACTCAGTTAATTTAGACTTATTAAATTGGTCTTACAAACCTAGACCCTCACTGATGTTTTAACAGTGAAACTTCACATCTGCTCTCCAATACTGTCTGCTTTTCTAAGCACCCAAAATTCAACCACGCATTCTCTATACCACCCCATAGTAGCTTTTCTTCACTGAATTTATTGGGAATGTATTTCCTACTGACATTGCAGCTCAAGTACCACCATGTCCATGTGCCTGGGTTATACACACAGCAAGGCTCTCCACTCACTGCAAGCCATAAGAAAAAATTCACTTTCTTTGGAACTATTTCTTTCTATCTAGTTCTGCTCTTAAACCTGCTTATGCTATGATTGAAGCTTGAAAGCCAAACCTCCCTTTTCGCTCCCAAAAGAAGAAGATATAGAAGTCCTTCACCAGATCATCTTTTCACTAAATTCCTTTAGTCGGTCAGTTTTAGTTTCTTTCTGTCAGAAGCACATAAACTTTATGAACAAAAGTCAAGGAAAACTCCAAACTGCATTTTGGGTTTTTCAGAAATGTTTATCCTTTAAAAGTTCCATGATACTCTGCATGATCTTTCATTCAATTCACTTTTGACTAAATTACTATTTTTTTAAAAAATCAAATTCTCCCCAGTCTCAGTGAGTTAGAGACTGAAATCTAAAAGCCTTGGAGAAAAACATTTAAAATAAGAAGTGGAAAAAAAATGTTAATACCAGTTTTCTCTGAGTCAAGTATGTTTTGCTGACTTCCTCCATACTGATTTTCTTAAACATGAGGAGACTAAAGTATTTGTCTTAAAATATAGTATTACTTTGATAAAATTATTGAGATTTTTTTCCTTTTTTGTGATTTCTATGTGGTTTTAACCCACAGCCATCTTCAGACATGCCATCACTGTTTAAATCTCTTCATGGCTTTGCAAACAGGTACAGGCTCTTGTGCAGCCATTGTTCAGACTCTGAAAAGAGGATGCAGAACTGTGCTCACTCACCTGTGGTTACATCCCAACCCAGCACAGTGGCATTAACAGCAGCCCAACACAGAAAGCTGGGGACAGGTAGGGTTTTTCTTCCTAAAGAAGGACTGAAAAGTGACCTTATTCATGCTACCATTACATTATTACAGCTCAGTGGGCTTCAGTAGAAATCCTCCTGAATTACTTCAGATAGATTAGACTTAACTGTCTAAATGTTATATTTACTGAATAGCAGTCATCCTGCAATGTTAAAGTACCTTGGGAACACTAGTTAAGCTCTAGAATCTCTCCTTCCATGTTTTCTCAAGTGGAAAATAAATTAATATGGTTTATGGACATTTAAATCATCACCCAGGAATATTCCCCAAATTTGTGCAAAATCACACAGCAAATCACCATCCAGGTCAGATGTAGAACAGAATGTCCCACCTGTCCTCTTGAGGTCTGGTACTACACATTTTATCCTGCATTAGAACAATAGATTCAAACTCTTACAGATTATTACTTTTATCTTAAACTCTCTTACCTCAAATGGCTGCCGAGTTCTCAGTTGGGCCATTTAACATAAGTGCCTGCTCTAGTTATTCAGTCCATTAAAACAGAAATCAGACTACATTACCCAGAACACACTTAAGCCTCCCACAGCCCTGCTCAGTCACAGAGGCAGTCTGCCAACAAATAAGCTCTCTACAGTGTTCCCTACTAAAATCATTTAGGAGTTCTATGTTAAAATATATGAATACATATGTTTATACAAACTCAACAGCCAATATCTGAATTATAAGGTAATTTAGTTAGACAAGCACTTTCTTGTGCATGTTGGGTTGGATATTTCATTACCCATGGCTAATTCCTGGGATGTTGTTAGCAAGCTTCCCAACTTCTTTCTCTGTCTGCATCTTTCTCTGCTTTAAAAACACAGATATTATTTTATTTGGCTGCAGAAAATTTGTGTTATGTTAATTTATCTGGCCATGGGAAGCACAGAATGTGTGTGGTCCTTGGACACATAAACAGAGTTAAATCACACAGAGTAAGGTAGGCAATTCCCTAAACTAATTGATCGCAGAAAAGACAGGTGAAAAAAATCCTTAATGCCTGTTTAAAAATTTTTTAAAAAGTCAGGTTATTTTTTATCACTGCCACCACTGGAGAAAGTTTGGAACTAGGAGAGGAGGTAGGTGGTGTGGGAAACAACATGTTTAAAATCACATAAATGGCTCTTCAAGGCAAAGTCACAACTCTACCTTCCCTGTGGAGGCGGTGGAACCAGCAAAACTGATTCTGAAATATTCTTCCCCATTTCTTCCTTCCATCACTTTTGCTTCCCCTGCTGCCATAGCTCAAACGTGACAGACCCAGGTCTTTGTCCTGAGGGCAGCAAAATTAGGATATGCCTGTGTCACCTTGAACTCTAAGCACACCTTTTCTTAGTAAATTCAGGAGTCAGTCAGGTAACACATGTGAATTACTAGTCCACAGTCCTGCAGGTAATTGAATGTCCTCAACACTTGTATAAAAAATGTGTGACTTTGCAAGACCTGAGCTCTATAAAAATAAACATAATCAAATTCAGACAGCATTTGCTTGCCAATTACTGGCAGATTTGCACCATTTATGGTCAGTCCATTATGACACAGCCCTACAAATTGAATTTGTTACAGAAAATGTTAAGAAGGAAGGATCTTTGGCTTCAATTTATCCAGAACAAATGGGCAAATGGAAAAAAATCTAATCTGAATTTGTAGCTACAAGGCAATTTGGACAAATGTTAGGCTATACTGTCCTATCTGTGAAGCAAAACATGATCCAAACTATCTCAATGCATTGAGATTATCTAATTTGATGATAGCATCTAGAACTGTGGCAGCACAAACAATCTGGAGTTCAGGACATTCCTGAATTTTGTTTAAAATCCTTTTATTTTTTTTAGCTCAAATATATTTGTTGGTTTAGATTGCACATTTATGGTGCAAAAATGAAACAAACTGTCCTAAATGGGAGGAAAGATGCCTGTGGTATAAGTGATTTGCCAATTGCCTTGATTACTGCAGAAATGTTCAGCACTTTTTCCTCCTCAGGGAGATTTTATCTTGAAAATCAATGCCAACAGACAGACACACTCATACAAGTTAATCTGTATTTTATAATGGATAGGATTTAAAAATGCCCTGTGAAATATGTGGTGTTTGCACTGAATGTGGTGAGTTGTCTCTGTCTGGATGCCAGGTACCCACCAAAGCCTCTCTGTCATTCCCCTCTGAAAATGAGGAGACAGAAAACATTATGAAGGGTTCATGAGCTGAGATAAGGACTGGGAGAGAGACAATCCACCGATTACCATACTGGGTAAAACACTTTTGACTTAGGAAAATTAATTGAATTTGTTACCAATCAAAATAAGGGCAGGATAATGAGAAGAGAATCTTAAAAACAACTCCCTCTCACCCCTTCCTCCTTGCCAGCTCCCTGTGTTTCCTCAGAGGTGCAGGGAGACAGGGAATGGGGTTATGGTCAGTTCATCACACAGTGCTCAGGGAGAGGAGACCTTCCCCTGCTCCAGCCTGGGGTCCCTCCCCAAAGACGGTTCTCCATGGACTTCTCCATTGTATGTTCTTCTCATGGGCTACAGTTCTTCATGAGCTGCTCTAGCACAGGTTCCTTTCTGCAGGTGCAGTCCTTCCAGAGCCACCCTCTCCAGCATGGATCCCCCCAGGGTCACGAGTCCTGACAGGAAACCTGCTCCAGCCTGAGCTCCTCTCTCCATAGGTCTGCAGGTCCCTGCCATGGGCTCACAGACTCCTTTGGGCATCCCCTCCATGGAACGAAGGTGGATCTCTGCTCCCACATGGAGCTCCATTGGCTGCAGGAGCACAGCTGCTTCACCATGGGCTGCAGGGAATCTCTGCTTTGTTGGAGTCAGCGACTCAGGGGTCTCTGAATTCTTCAGAAAGGAACCAGAGTGCAGGGATTGAATTAAACCCTTTGGATGGATTGAAGTATATTAAGCCACTCCCACATAAGGCAGAGGAATAAGTTTAAGTTTTAGGATAAGTCAGTAAGCTTTAGTATGAGCTCTAATGCTTTTAGTAAGTGAAAGGTTTAGATACCAGAGTAGAAGTGTGAGTTCTAGAAAAGGCTGAAAAACATGCTAATGTTTTCAGTAGAGGCTCCAGGAACGTAGTTTTAGACAGTGCTTAGACATAATATAGTAAGAAAATTGATTACATTTTTCAGATGGAACAAGATAGGTCATATGCGTAGTCTATATGTAACCTAGCATGTTAAGAAACTAGAATTCTAATAAGTTAAGGAGTGGTGGTCTGAGTTTGCATCTTAGCTTGTTGGGAAGATCCTATATAAGAGTATGTATTGGTGAGAGTTAGTGCTTTTTCTGCTTTTCCTGCCATTGCTTTTCTTTTTTGCTTTTGCTCGCCGCCATCATCCGCACCCAAGAAGAAGATAGGACCTGTCACAGCAACATCAACTTCCCAGGCCCTTTGACAAGGGCAGCCTCTGCTTCTGTTTGGGACTTTATACCAAAACTTAGCATGGACTTTGATGTCTGTGACTGTGCCTTTCAGACTGATGTGTTTTTGCAATAAATAACCTTTTAGCAACTATTTACTGCTTTGCTCATTTAGGATGACCCAACGAAGTGGGTGCCTAGAGCACTGGAGGTCTTAACCTCACTCTGCTTCGCTCCTGTTCCTCCTTCTCCAGTGACCTTGGTGTCTCCATAGTCGTTCCTCTCACACATTCTTGCCCCTCTCTTCTGAGCACAATTACATCAGCACAGTAATTTCTTTTCCCTTCTTAAACATGTTAGCACGGAGGTGTTATCACCATCACTGATTGGCCTTGGCCAGCAGTGGGTCCAATTTGGAACCAGATGGCATTGGCTCTGCTGGACAAAGGGAAAGCTGCTGGCAGCTGCTCACAGAAATCACCCCTGCAACAACCCCCACTCCCAAAACCTGACCATGTAAACCCAACACACTGCAATAGCAATTTAATTAGTGGGAGAGGTTGTAGCTTTAAAATAATTTCACTTCTATAGAATAAAAAATTCCAGCTCTTTCACCCTTTCCTCATTTGAGTGACACCCCAGGCCCATTAGTTTTCTTCATGGCCCTTTGTTGGACTCTAATAGTTCCACATCTTTCCATAGAGAAGCAGAAATTCATGCAGTAAACATTCTGTGTATTCTCATGAAGAGCACACATCACATTTCAAAACTGACATAGGTCTTCAGATCTGTTGTATGGAATTCATCTCATCCAACTTTGTGGATAGGATCCTGCGTAGACTACTGACACCTAAATTCAAGTCCACGAGGAACAGTCTAAATGCATTCTGGGAGGTGGAATTCAATAGCTTAAATACCTAGGACCTAGAAGACCCCACTGATCTCCATCTGTTACTAGTTCTAGAAGAGAATGTTTCCTCTAGTTCCCTTCTCATATCTGCCGGTCTGGTGTGGATGCCTTGAATTCTTTAGGGTTGTCTCAGATGTAGCTGTGTGGCTATTAACTGTGATGGGATTATAGTACCTGCAGACTGCTGAAGGTAAGTGGTTTAATCTCAATCTGCTCACCACTGAAATCAACAGTAAAGACATCTTCACTGATGGTGGTTACTAGAGCTATCCTGCAGGGACTTTTTTATAGTCATTGGAGAAAATCTGGCCATTCTAGGATGTAATTTTTCTGGTATTTGCCATGAAGTGACTCCTTCCTCCTTTACAAGGACATTTTCACATTTTGTTGCAGAGATCCTGTTCCTAGTTTCAACACCTGACCATGGCAGACTGGCTTTTTTTCTTCCCAAGGTTTTCTCAGCTTCACATTTCACTGGGGCTTGTAAAAGCCCAGCACCTGCTGCTAGATGCAGTTTGATAATCTTCTCCACTGAGTTTTTCCCAGTGAATTGTAGAAGGCTGTTGCCATCCTCTGGCACTCACAGGAAGGTGTTTGAAGGAAGGTCAAGTCCCAGTTGTTCAAGTAGGGCAAGTCAAAGCAAGGTAAAGGAAGGTCATCCAAAATCATGGAGACAACAACAGACTGGAAGTCAGTATAACCCTGCTCCAGTCAGTATTGTCTCTGCACTGAAGAGCTTTAATGAGAAAAAAAGATTATTACCTTTAAAGTGCTGCAATGACAGCTTGTTTTTTTCCCTGTGGATGTATGGTATGCTCATGGCATGGCACAGCACAGAACAATATACACTTAGCTAGGTGCTAAGTATAACATCTCCTTACAATTCACTTTGCCCACATCCTGACTGAAGGGTGGGCAAGAACAGAGTGTTTCTAGCTACAGTGAGCACAGTGTAAGGTCATCATTAACCCCTCTGTGCATATTACTGTGATTTACATCAGTGGATGAGTGCAAGAATCAGCAAAACTTCCATGGACAAATTATAGCCCATAATAAAACTCTACAGAATACAGTCATTAGAATTCTGAGACTGGTTTCAAAATATTTAATTTTTAAAGTTTCTGAAGTTGACCTTGAAAATTTCCTTCTCCTTTTGCCATCCCTTCCTGTGATCAAACATTCTCAGTCATCACAAACTGCA
Organism: Muscicapa striata striata; assembly: GCA_030060385.1. Classification (NCBI taxonomy): domain Eukaryota; kingdom Metazoa; phylum Chordata; class Aves; order Passeriformes; family Muscicapidae; genus Muscicapa; species Muscicapa striata. Next base: position 2,661,342 of record JAREIS010000135.1, read on the forward strand.
CACATCACATGCACTTTCTCACAACATCTCATATGAAAGGCAAAGTCACCTTGTAATTTTAACCTCGAATAAAACCAACCAAAACAAATTCCTATTTTCATTGCCACTAAATTTAACTCTGAAAAGAGAAGCTGACAAAACAGGAAGACCCTTCAGACCTTCATTGTAATCCTTTCCTTTCTGACCCTTTCCAGCTCTGTTTAAGTTTCACTTCCTTCATCTCTTAGATATGATTTATCATTCCTTTTTGCAGCAGCCTTGTCCTCTTCACAGCAGAGTGCCATTTTCAGAGTTGTCCTTCTGTGGGAGTAGGAATCCTTGTCACAGACCTGCAAGTAACTTCATCACTTGATAGTAAGAAGTTCTGTTAAAGAGATACAAAATCCTTTTCTTTAGAGAGAGTAGTTTTAATCGTTTTGTTCAATTGTTTCTTGCAGTATCATCTAACCTTTTCACAACTTGATGTGATGAGGTGGGAGAAGGGATGCCTATGAGCCTAATTTCCAGATGAGCACATTTCACAGTTTCCTTTTCAGTCGTAGCCACTGGTCTTCATCACACCTGAGTTCTAGCACCCTGCTCATTATTTCCCTGCCAGTCAAGACAAAGAAGAGGGATACAAGTACTATTTGCTTTCCCAGACAAGTATGAAATAGACTCCAGTGGAGCATGCACCTGACAGGAGACTACGGATTTTGGGTTAGGTGAAGACATAATGGTACTGGACATCAGAATGTATTGTCAAGGTTGGACATTTGTTAACTAGAGAGAAGTGTGTTATAGCTGTGGATATGTTTAGGTATAAAAGGAAGGGAAGATGGGTGTGAAAGTTACTTTAACTTCATTTCCAGTGATAGTACTGGTGGGAAATTCCTTTCAGTATGCTATATTGGTTTTTCACAAATTCTGGTCCCTGATAGAGTGACATTGTTGCATGACACACTGTGCTATTTCTACCAACTGAGAAACTGTAACTTTCTCTTTTCCTCCTCAAAATTCACCACAAAAAGATTCATATTTAAGACTTATGCCAGTTCTGTTTCACATAATTATCACAAAAAGATTCAAGACCTGGACATACTTAGAGACAGTCAAGAAGAGCCTGATTTGGCACCATTGGGTAGACACAGAAAATGCAAAATATTAAAAAACATATAAACAAATTTGACCTACTCAGGTTCAAAATTATGATCCTGAAAACATTCATTTGTCTTCTTCCTGACTTCTAAAAGTATCTGAATTCCCTGATCATGTACTTCTGAATGTGTCTTGATGTTTTGGTGGGAAGTGAGAAACTAATCTGATGTCAAACTACCCTGTCAAAGTCAGGTAGATCCTCCTCTAAAGTACCTTAATGTTTTCAAACCTGTGATTGGATTAATCTCACATGGAATATCTAGAAATAAACCACCTTCTTATTTAACTTAAGTTTCTTTGTTATTGATGGAGTCAAGCACCTCTGCAGGCAGTTTACTTCATCCAAAGACATCCCTCATGAATCAATCTGTGACAATATCCATCTTCCACTGGATGAAGAGAAAAATACAGGGATGAGTTCTATGCAACATAAGGTTTTTCATAACAGCAGTGGTGCAAGGCAAACTAATCTTCTCAAGGTCCTATCCTGTACCATTTACCCCCTTCACCTGCACTGAAAGAACTGGGTTTTTTTCAAAATTTTATTGTCAAGTCCATGCTTTAAATCCATGTTGACGATGAACCCAATGTCTCCCCAAATCATAGACTTGGACTTTTATAATTAATTTGTAAATGTTTCCATGAGATAACTCTTGCTAATGCACACACTACCCTACTGTTCAGAACGTTTGGCAAGGAGTCTAGAAGTCCTAGGAACCATATTTTTCTGTAGTAGGTTTATCTCTGATACCTTTCTTTTACAAAATTTCCTGCTTGTCCAGAGTGGGGACATTTCTGCCACTATTAAAAATATATATATATGTTTACATGTTCTTTGTGAACTGCAAGGGCAAAGTTTCTATGTGCTAACCAATTTTGCATGTTTGGGTTTTTTTTTTGGGGGGTGGGGGGCTGTCATTTGATCTTTTTGTTTGTGTCACCTACTTTCCTCAAGATAAATAAGGTGACCCAATTAATGCTCCATTCTCAGAACCAGGCATCTTGAAGTTAAAAATATCAAGAGCAAGCTTTACACTGCTGTGACTGATCTCTTTAGGCTTACCCTGTTTAAAATAGTCCATTTGTAATTTGCTAATGTGGAGTCAAGTTTTCAAACACTTCTCCAATATTGGGGTGCATCAGCTGGAGGATGAAGGATGTCTCCATCAGTCCCAATGTAACTCTGCAGTTTGAAAAAGAAGTACTGCTTTTAATGAACGCTAATTATAATTGGGGAAAGATAAGCTGTGGATTCAACAGAGGGGAAAAAGGCTAATGCTTTTAAAATGTAGCCTGATTAATGAGGCTGTCATAGAACTTATTTATAGGTATGCTGTACAAAGTATCATAATCTCTGGAAAGATTTGCAGCAAATTAAAGCCATCAGAGTTTAGAAATCATAAAACTGATTTGACTCCAAAGGATATTCCATACAGGCCAATCAGGATTATAGTTGAGGCACAGAAGTTGTGAAGAGCAAGTGCTCTCAAACTGTTCTGGGGTGTGGGTCACATTTTAACCCCTTGACTCCAGCTTTCAGTCCCTAGTAAGTCACATACACGGAATATTCCACAACAAGATACCAGCCTAGTGTAACAGCAGCAAATGTCTTCTCTGAATAGTGGCATTCAGAGCTGGTTTTACTGTAAGTTAGCAGATGGAAATGCAGAGGATCCTGTGCTTTGCTAGGCAGTTCTCTATGGACCTCCAGCAAGTGCTTCATGAATCACTAATGGTGCATGGTCTGCAGTTGGGAGCTATTGATTTGAAGAAATCCCAATAAGTGAACAGATAGACCTTGTACTATATGGTGAAGGTCACCAAACATAAGAAACAAAATTTTCTCTACAATAATGTGCATGGAGCATTTAGTATCCTGAAAAAAAAAAAAAAAAAAAAAAAAAAAAAAAAAAAAAAAAAAAGAAAGAAAAAGAAAGAAAGAAAGAAAGAAAGAAAGAAAGAAAGAAAGAAAGAAAGAAAGAAAGAAGAAAGAAAGAAAGAAAGAAAGAAAGAAAGAAAGAAAGAAAGAAAGAAAGAAAGAAAGAAAGAAAGAAAGAAAGAAAGAAAGAAAGAAAGATTTTAAAAAAAAAACCATATTTGGGATAGTATATTTAGAGTAAAGGAAGTCACAGATCATCTGGGATTTGACAGAGAAAGGAACCCAGACTCCTTTTTTTTTTTTTTTTTTTTTTTTTTAAAGAATGACTAGTCCCTTTAATGTAAACAATCTTTAAATCTTGACTCCAAAGGATTAAAAAAGTCATCCAAACTAAGACAAATGGAGAGGGGGACAGATAAGGCTGTTTTAGTTGAAATCTGCAGCAGATAGAATAGTCTACAAATGTTAATGCATACTTCTAAACTCTTAATGGGGCAGAAAGGAAAAAAACAACATATAATATGGCAGGACAGTGCATGAAGCTGACTGTCTGAATATGGTGCCAGACCTGAAAAAGGAGGAAAATCATCAATTATTACAATAATTTCAAATTTAATACTAAGTCAAAAAAAGAAAGCACTTAGAAATTATTGATTTCTCAGCCTACAATAATGTCCTTGGACATCAATATATTGTTTAATGACACCAATGTTTGCCTTTTGTTCCTCTCATAGCTCTGTAGATGTTAACTTGCAAGCAGCCTCGCTGGCACAAGAACATAATAGCATATAGGATTTTGTCTATACTGAGCAATGGATAATTTTGATGACTTATAAAATCCTTTAGCCTAAAAGTGCTTTATTTTCAAGCTCCACTATAATTAGTTACAAAGGTTTTTTGAGTGAGACATGAGGTGAGGCTGGAAGGTTATTGTTAAATGAAATCAATTTCAACTTCTTTTTCTCTTGCTGTAATATTTTCCTTTAAATCTATAGTGAGGAAACAGACTATTTCAGATAGCCATTTTGCCAGCAATGACCTGTTCAGTAGTTCCAACATCCCATTGAAGAATAATGAAGGGATTCAGTTGATACCAGCCTTTGGTTGAATAGTCCTCTATGTGTCTCTCAGGCTGTGTCTCCACCTACATTACACATTCCAAACATGGCCAGCTTCTCCAGCTTGAAGGAAGGCAGAGTTGACCTACATAAACTTCTTAGGCTTTAACTGAATTTTGAGCAAAGGCAGCACAACCCACCAGCTCTGTTCAGACTCCCAGATCTGAACAGCCTCATAAATTACTGATACTCCATAGTTTGCAAGATCAAAAGAACAGGGATGTACCTCCAGAAAACCTGGTCTGGTTTTAGAGTCCATGAATTCTAAAACAAAGGGCTCAAGAAGGAACCACAGTGTATCCCATGCTCTTAAGTGGAGTGGGTGGAAGAAGCATTCCAGCAGAAGAGTAACAGTTCTTAAACTGGTTTAAGAACTGCCAAACAATTGAAATTTTCTCTGGGATGACACAGAAATGGTATCTGCTAACAGAGAAAAGGACTCCTCACCCACTTTCTCCCCTTTGACACACAATTCATGAATGTCACAAGTATTCATACTCCAGATTCTGAAATGATTATGCTTTTCTGTTCATTTGCTTGAGTGCAACTTGACATATACAAAAAGACCCGAGATGGATTTGTGTGAACATTTCATGCACGTATACAGACAATGAAGAAATAACAGAAAAAAATTTAAAGCTGAAAAATATGCCTTTAACAATCGCTTAAGTTCTGACTAGAAAAGATAGCTGCTGAAATCATATCAGTGATTAGTCTCTTGACCTTTCTTCAATTTGAAGTCATCAGCTATTGTTCACCACTGATAATAATAATAACCTTTATTTTATGAGGTGACTGACAGACAATCCTTAGAGACCACAGCCTTTCACAGAGCAACCTGCTTAAAAAAAGAAATCATATTTAGTAGGCTCAATGTAGTGAAATTAATTCAGAATTTTTATATCAAATATTAGAAAAATGAAACACTGTCTATGGAAAAAAAAATAGAAAGAAAAAAGGAATGTTCAAATGACTTTCAAAGGAAGAAGCTGTAGCACAAGTTTGGGCAAAAGAATGGCAGAGTATTAAAATTTATTTCCCCTTTACCACAATTTGTTTTTCAATAAGAAGGTAGAAAATTTCTCCAAGTTTTCTTTTCCTTTTTTTCATTTTGAAAGGCTAACAGGAGGGAAATCCAAGACTGTATGAACTGTCACAGGGCTATCTTTGACAATGGTCAGTCTTGAATCCCCAGATATGAACACTATTATACTTCATTTAGGAGGAGGGGTATCTTCCTAATCACAGCCAGCAATCGTCTCATGACCTGAAGCTGCAGTGGCTGCCCTTTTCACATTTTCATTCTTCCAAGTGTAATTGCATATGTTACTCTAGACCAGAGTTGAATGAAAACCCCTTTCAGGAAAACCCCAGGAGGTGGAGCCAATAATGGGGTAGGTGGCTCTCATTCTTTAGAGTCATTATTGAACCAATTGGACAATACAGTGTGAGGGGTCACAATGAGCAGTGCACTCTTCTGAGCAAATTGTAAAGCCAAAGCCCTGAATAACTCTGGGTGTTAGACAGATTTTTTTTCATGAGTGAAGACCCTGCTCCATCAAGACCTAACCTGAATATTGTACTTTGTCTCCTGTTAGTTCAGTCAGTCCCTTAGCTTATGTTAGTAGTATATAGGAGGTCTGTGTGTGCTCCTATATCATTCTCCTTCCTCACTGGAAGGAACAGCAATTCACCAGTGAGAATTTCATTTGACAGAAGAACTAAGTGAAACCTACTAAAAATTACTATTATAATTTATCTGGAGGTCTGCAGAGTATTTGTCCTTAAACTCAGTGTGTTTTCCATGTTCACTGCATTTACCACCGTTACCTGAAGATCAGAAGAGCCAGCATGAATACTGGGAAGGTCAGGAATTGTTTAGAGACTCATCTGCAGAAATGTCTCCTCTTCCTAGCAATAATGTCATCCCAGGCAAAATGTTTTGAATTATATAAAGCCAGTAAGGAGTTAAAATTAATTTATTAGCTCTTGACATTTTATTAGATATTAGTCAATTATCATGAAGCATTCACTGAGCAAAGATAAGACCCTAAAGGAATAGAAGATCCTGATAAATAAATCCCATAGGAATTTAAAAACTTTGAAAATCTCAGCCTAAATTTTCAGTTTGGATTTGGGGTTGGGTGAAAATATCTACCAGCTGAAAGGGCTCAACATGAGATAGCCATGTCTGGGTAGTATGAAATATGTGACCTCTGTCAAAATGTCAGCACTGTAACCCTAAATCCACTAAGCCAAAGGGAGATTCAACAGTCAAATGCCCCATATCATGTGGCCTATGTCATTCTCCTTAGACAATGACAGTAAAGTGGCCACTGGACAGATCATCAACACTCTGGGACTTCTGTCACTGGCTTTCTGCAAAGCAGTTCCTGGTGTCTTACTTCCTTTGTGTGCAAGGATGGAAGCTTTTTTTTTTTTTTTTCTTGGAAGCTGTTTTGAGAGCTACTAATGGAAGCAGTTGACAATTTTGTTGTTCTTGTTGATGTGTTTTTGACTACAATCTAAACAGAAACACTTTTCATTCATGTGTAATTTACTTTGAAGAGTCAGCCTCTATTTCTAGTTATGGATGATAGGATAATATCAGACATCCAGACTGCAACATTTTTTACTGTAGAGAAAAATCCATTTAAAAATCCATTTATAATGTTGCTAAAATATAGTATTCTTTTTCTTCCCCAACTCCTTAGCTTTGAATACACACAGGAACTTGGAGATCAGATCTAAATTGAGTGGATCAGCAAAACGTGGTAGAGCCAATGAAGTTATGTGGGTTTATATTATCTAAGAGTATGGCCCAAAGTGATAAGAACTGGCAGGAGAAAAACTCCACATACTATTTCCCCCTTGAAACACATGTTTTTAAAAATGCTGTAAAATATTATTATTTCTGCTAAATACGTATTATATGAAGGATATGTCAACTTTTCATGCTTGTTAAAGATTATGCAGTTTTAAATGGCTTTTCCACTCAGACCTAATCTACTCAGCCCAAAGACAGGCTGTTACAATTTTATAATATACAGCACAATTTTGTTCTTCTCTGTGTGTGTCTTTGTATGTGTACAAGACAGAAACGCACTTACAACTGTGGAAAACCACTAATTAAACAAATTAAAGCACTTTTTTAAAATCAAAACCTCAGATATTTTCTTTCTGCCTTTTATTGTTTATTGGAAACAGTCTGACACTATCCACAATGGATTTTGCAAATTTTGTGGCTTATATTGACTGTTTTGCAATTTATACTAGTGTGTAAAATATTCCCAGCACATACACTTAATCAAAACAAGCCCAATTAAGCTCAGTACTCCAGATTCCACCTCATTAGCTTTCTGTTCCTAAAATATAACAGATGTGATTGCTGCGGGCCATGAGTTAAAGACGAATTTTTCAGCTAAGCACTTGCAATACAACCTAAAGTTATATGAAGATTTAATTATTACTTTCATTTTCATGGCTAACTATAAAAGCCCATTTTTCACTTAATAGCAATGGTGTTCCACTCCTGCATTTTACCCACTGTTAGAGAGAAAAGTATCTAAAGGAGGAAGAAGGGAGAGGTCAGGGGTCTTATTTTTACTCTTGGCCTCACATATTGAGCGTATGACTTCACAAACTTACAGGGCTTTTACCCATTCTAAACTACTGGAATTCAGAAAGGAGTCAGGATCTCACCTTGTAGAATATCACTTCTGCCTACAACCTCTGTGTGACTGGGTGAATGATATTGCAGCATGTTTGCTTGGCATGCTTCAAAAAGATAGAATGGCTTAGCATGCAGCAATGGATGTCTAGTGCTCCCCTCAAGTAATTCTTGGTACTTCTTAGCTGCATTTTAACTCTTTAGAACTACTAGCTTCTATATAATATCCAGTACAAGGAAAAATATTATCCCTTTTCAGTAGTCAAAAGGCCAAAGAGGATTACTACAAGACTGACAGCAGGGATACGAAGCAAAGCTCTGCCAGTTGTCAGTAGCTGCATTTCTTTGTCAATACCCCAGTGTCGAGCTGCTGAATGTCTCACACACTTTGTCTTTGTTATGGGAACTCAAGCATCTGGTGGATCAAAAATAATCTAGCCAAACCAAAGCATATCCAAGAATAATCCAGATGGGACAGTCTGACTTGTCCGTGGCACAATTCACCATGGAGGTTTCCAAATGAGCTTTCAGCTTCCGATAAATTAAACTTCTTTACAGATTTTGTACTGATGCATAACTGACATCATCTTCTCCTCTGATTTCCCAGAATACTTGAGAGTCTTGTAGGTACGACCCACTTTATCAAGCTGTTCAGTTTTTCAGCTACACTCAGTGAGCCAAGAAGGCAACAGTCCCAGGCTCTGTGCAGAGCAAGATCCTGGTCCAGTGAAGCCAACTGTGCATAAAATTGTGCACATAATACACATTCAATGTTGCAAAAATGCACATAAAACAGCTGCATTAATAACAGCAGCAATACCACAGGCCCTAAAAAGGCCTTTAGGTACTTTTTTTGCATAAATTATTGCATAAGGTACAAGGCAGGACTAATGATTAAAATTACACAAATGACCCAATTCACTACTCTTCCTGCATTTCTGTGTAGGATGATTTTTTTTTTTTAAACAGTGTATTGTTGCTCTCTCAGCAGAGTGGGTGTCTGAGATAGCCTAATTGAAGTCAATGGAGCTAGACATTGACATAAAACTAGTGTACTTAATAGGAGGTTAATGCTCAGAAGAAATGAGAAGCCAAGCTTTGTCTTGAAAGATTTTCTCATGGATGAGATTTCCTCTGGTTTGTACATTCCCACTGCATTATTCTTTCTTTTCTTCTCTCAAAAGATTCACTTAAAAACCAAACTAATAAACAAACAAACAAGCAAAAAAAACCAACCAAACAAACAAAAAAACCTAAACCAACATCCTCCTTAAAAAACCCAAAAAAAAAAAACATGTTCTCTTTATGGTTTACACTGAATATGTAGCTTTTCTGTTTCTTAAAATGTGGAAAAAGATAAAAAATTAAAATTTCCAGTGATTAGTCCTGAATGTCTGTATTTATGGATCCCTGACACAAATACACAAATACAACAGCCCAATTTAATATTTATGATGTGCTAGGTTTCTCTAAATGTATAAATTTGGCAATTATCATGGGAGTTATCCTTTATTTATCTCCATTTGACTTTTAATTAGTAGGATTGCCATTTAATCATTAACAATCTTCTCTTCTAAAAAACACCCTACCTGCTAATTCCTTGATGAATGTGTCCCCATTGTGTCACTATTCTCATTACAAGACCTTTTTTAGTTGTTCCATTGACAAGCTTTCATTTAAAATTACAAGGTCTGCAGATGTCTTGAAGTGACATATCACTGACTGGACATATCACCCTGAAACCACTATACTGTTATGTACCTGTCAGCCCTCAGCAGACCAGGCATTAGGGCACTCACTAAGGTGACCAATAGCCCCTCAATTCATAGCACCTTTTTCAAAAAACAAGAAAAACACTGTATGTGTATGTGTGGAGTACAAAGCCTGGTACAGTCTTTTTAATTAAGCATAATAATACTCAGTGTAAAGATTATGCCCCTTTCTTTGATGATATAAAACAGTGGCACAGAAATTATACCTTTGTTAAAAAGTTCTAACATTAATCAAGTCGCTTCCATGGAGAGATGAAACTACAAGCTCCAGCATGTTAACATTCAGCAATGTGTTACTAATAGCATCATTAACACATACCATATATAGCTGCATGGAGTGCCTTAGTCTGAGCTAGTGCCAAGTCCCAGTTTGTCAAGTTGGGACACGGGAATGGCAAAATAATTTCATTCACTCCACCACCTAATTAAGATGGAGCTAAAAGCATGGAAGTTGAGAGCATTAGCAGGTCTGCTGTGCCATTTCTCCAGGGTGGCTTTGTAGAGAATAGTAAAAATACTTAATATAGCCACTGTTGCATGTTAAATGATTGTTAGAGAAGTGGAAGTGGTACAGGTTAAATCAGTGAAGGGTGAATACTTCCATCATTGTTCAGAATTCACTGCTCCCTATCCACCTCATCTCTGCTTCCATGTTTGCCCATACTTCTATAAAAGAATTTTTTTTTTTTTAACACTGGGACTCTTGACATTTACTTTATAACCAAGATACTTTCTTACAATGTGCTGTAATCTGCTGTGTATTATATGACTTTGCCCTAAGAACTCATCTATTTAGGTTTCCTAGCAATTTCCATTATGAAGGAATCTTGTGATCTTCCCATTTGAGGAACATTTTTGACACCCATCTTAGCAGCAGCTCTTAGCAAAGCAATGAACTCAGTGTCCAGCTTCTCACAAACTTGGCTCACTGGGTAATTTTTCAGCCTTCCACTGATGTAATTATTCTATCCCAAAATTTGACCTGTAGAAACACGTTTATAATACACTTTGACCAACAGCATGTTACCCTGCTACCTGTAATTACAGCAGCCCTGTTTAACTGTATTTAACTAGGTCCCAACCTTGCATGCAGACCCTTAGAGTGCTGGTGCCAGGAGTCAGCTGCAAAATATCCTGTATCCAGTCAGGAACAAAGAGAATCAAGTCTGCATAGTGACAGTGCAGTTCACTCTGTACCAGGCACCATCAACCCTTTCATAAGTCTATATGGGGTTGCTGCTGAGAATTCTGCCCCCAATTAAGAAAATATTTGAGCCATTTGCTTTCTGATATTATCTTCTTAGTAGTGGTTTACTTGACAATGTGCTAAATTAATCTGGTTTCAAAAAAGCTAAGGTATATATGTGTTAAATTAAACACTAAAAAATGAACTCAACTCACAGTAAGACTCTTTCTTTTATATCCCCTTTATCCTACATATTTCATGTTATTCAGTTCTAAGTAGGTGCTTTTTATTATTTCTTTAATTAACTAATTAATTAATATTGACAAAAGTAAAATTTTTAAGGATACTTCACTCTGTTGATGTGGTCATTTCAAGCCAGTGGCACATCACACAACAGCAGTGAGACCTGGCTCTTTTCCTTTGGTGTTGATTCTCTGATTCTGTTGTTTGAACAATTCTGTTGCACCTCCCACACCCTTCTCTTTCATTCCCCTATTTTTAATTATGAATTTTTCTGGTTTGAATACAAATAAAATCAGAAAAAAAAATTAAGCTTAGTAAATAATATTTATAGGCTAAACTTAAGAAGGCAAAATACATCCTCAGTACCATTTTTAATACTTTTGCTTCCATAAGTTTTTCTAGTTTGTTTTGTTGGTATCATTTCTCAGTGCAGTAGCTGTTAAAAGTCACTTGCAAAATAATTTCCTGTAGTCAGGAAACTGGAAGGTTTGCAACAGAGTAGTGTATTTTGAAACAGCAGCCATTAATGCCAAAGCACTGGTGATATTCAAAAGTTTGCGCTCACCTATTTATCCTTAGGGATGTAAAAGAGAAAAAGAGATTTTCTGTAAATCCATTCCTAATTTGTGATGCTTATCATCAAAAAACATATGGCCAGATCAAAAGGACAGATCCTAAGCTGGTGCAAATTGGCCAAACAGCCCTGTCAGCAGGGATACTGGATTTATAACAGCTGACTATTTGGCCTATTTGTAGTTTAGTATAAGAGTTATCTGACTGAGTATAGAAGTTTTTTCAAAAATGCCAAGAAATAGTCTTTCAGAAAGTCATCATACAGTTTTCAGAACCTGAAAATCACTAATTTGTTAGTGTCTTTGGACCAGTTCCTTTTTCAGTTCAGATTTCATTACCCATATTTTAGTTCTTTATATAAATGAAATGCACTTCATCTCCTTTTATACACCAAATAAAATAAATTTAACTGTCATTAAGTCAAAGAGAGTAATTCTGCTATAAAAGAGTAATCTGTCTCTCACTTTTTCAGACTTTAGTAGTATGAAAAGAAGTTGCATTTAAAAATAGGCCAGGCAATGTTAAGAATGTATTGTTGAGAACAATCTGGCAGTGGGAAAGGAGGAAATAGCCTGACCCATCAGCTCTCCTTCCATCCCCAGTTGTTATAATTCTCTGAGTGCTGAGAACACACAATTTAGTAGTTCCAGTGTTGAAACTTGTTGCTTTGTTTTTTGCCATATCTGTAATGCAGATATATACAAATATTTGTAGGCATGAGATTTACATTACAGACAGACAAAAGCAGCAAGAGAGTGGATTCTCACTAACAATTAGAGGTACTGGTTGCACAGGAGGAGGTAACCTGTTGGATGTACACTGATGTGAAATAAAAGACTTGCATGAAGAGAATGCAGATGATATGATTGTGGTTTAACATAAAAGAGACTGGAAATAGTAGGAATAGAAAATAGAGCTGCTTTTGGTACTGCAAAGAACTGGCAGGTGTTTAGATTTAGACAGTGTCATTTTGACATTGTGAAAACTGAATAGGAAAAGTGACTCATACTACCAACCTCTGAATATCCTGATCAAGTAAGCCATAATTATTGCTGGAAAAGAAGGATAAAAAAGGAATTGAAAATAACAATTTCCTGTAAGAAGGAGAAAGCAAACAAAGTATAACAATGTCACCAATTTGGATTATCTTCAGCAGAGAAGAAGCAGCAAGAAATAAAAAGTCGGACAGTGAAAGACATCACAGACTGGAACCAATTTAATGCTTAAATGCCCAAAAGCTTCAGTAATTCAACACTCAGTGCTAATGACATGGCTCCGTGACATCCAGCACTTCTGGTGGCCATGCAGGTACCCACTGCAGTGAATAGGGGCTTTCAGCAACCTCAAAATAATGACCTCTGTACAGAGGCAACACAAAGACACTCATTCACCAGCCAGTTGAAAAATATCCATTGACTCCCAGGGCCAATCCTGTGACAAAATAATGTGATGATTGGACATAGAAACATTCTAGTCTTCTTTCTCTGAGGCAACACTACTCAGCACTGAGGTACAGAGTTACACCACTGTGCTCTTTCCCTTCTCAGACCAGACGACCTTGCAATCATTTATACACAAAGAGGAAAACTGAGCAAAAACTTCTTCACTTTTTTATGAACATAAAACATTTCACAGGCAATACCCTTCATCAAGCAGAAAAAAGAAATTGAACCTGGCTCACCTACTTAATGACTGAATGCTTTAAAAATACCAGGCTACTACCCAGCAGCAGATGGAGCACTGTACTGATTGCAGGGGCTGGTCAGAAGTGGCAACACTTCTACTGCTTAAACAGAAACCTGCACACCTGGATGAACATCTGGAAATACTTAGCAAACCACCAAACCATCTAATTCAAAGATATGTTCTTGAAGGAAACTGAGATCTCTGAAACATACATCAATTCTTTCCATACTATTTAAAAAAAAAAAAAAAAAAAAAAAAAAAAAAGAAAAAGATTACACCTGCAATTCCTCTTTGTGCAGGGCCCAACCCTTTCAGAAAGTATATAGAAGTGTTCTGCAGACAGCTGATGCATAGACATGTTCAGAAGAGACAGGCTGAGAAAAATTCAGCTTCTGATACACCATCTTACCTGCATATGCACAAATGGAAGAACTTCAGATTTGCAGATCTCCAGCATGCTGGGAATACAAAGGAACCCATCCTGAAGTGTCTGGGGTTTAGGAGCCTTTACAGAGAGGAAGCAGGCAAGCATGAGGAGCAGGGGTACCCTGTAACTTCTCTCCAAATGACCCATTTGGCACACTGCTGTGCCTCTCAGATGCAGAGAAGAGCTGAGAAAATCAGAAGGAGCAAGAAGCTTTCTTAAAGCTCTTTCCATCTCCTTCCAATCCTCCCTTTCTCATCATCCTGTACAGCTACAGACACACTTCAATGTTGAAAGAGAAACATAAAGTTGACTCAGGCTGTGTTTTTTTCTCAGATAGTGATGCCCTGGGAAAAGCTAGCAGGCCAGGCAGAAGTATCTTTGAGTTTGGAACTCCTCTAGAGTCTGTTTGACTGACCACGTTGACCTGCAGGCTGAAACCTACAGCACAGCTCCCATTCTCACCAGAGAGTTGCCTAAAGGAATATAGATAGTGGGTAAACACAATTTAGTTTCAATTTAGAATAGGAAGAAAAAAAAACTATCTGTGCTTACCTGAATCAATATAGATACTCAGGATATGATTTCACAGCAAAGTAGTTTCATCAGCTACTCGTGCTAAAGGTTAATTAAGATTGTATTTGTCAATATACAAATATGGATATGTACATTTCTGGGCATTCTCACCAACAGTAAGATTCCTCATGCTATTAAGTATTACTGAAATGGTGTTTTGGAATGTTTGGGTGTACATTTCTTCACTTCTATTTCCACTTTGTACTAGAAAGTGTGATGATCTATGGATCAAGATCACATGTAATCTAAAAACATGCTGAAAGGATCTCAGTCCAACATTCAGAGATATAAATGCAGTCATCTCTAATTAATTCTGTGAATCATGGTTTGGAGTATTTCAGATCCTTTACAATGTAGATCTTAGGACATAAATAGGAATTTCTTGATGAAGTTGTACATATGTCAGAATAAACACAATGTTCCCTTTTTTACTAAAAATGTAGTATTTCCCATTCCTATTTCCATGTGATACTATGAAGTGAAACTCAAACTTGGGGATAATGACTCCCAAAAATTAATTTAGGGGTGAGGGTAATTTTCTACATTAATGTATGAGGTGCTTCTGAAATTTCTTTAGGAGTCAATCAACCTATTGATAATAGAAAAAATATACAGAGAAACAGTATATGCAGAATAAACCATATCAACAATTTTGTCATCCTTGCCTTCTCTATTTGCAGGTACAGAAAGAAGAGAAACTCAACTCTTCAATATATATACAAAATGAAAACAGCTTGAGTTTTATTTCACATAGGAAAATGGAATGGTCTGTTTTTCTATTTATTTTTATGAAGTGCAGAATGATAAGACCCTACTTTTAACCTTATGACATAATAAATCAATAAAGGATATGCAATAAAATAAATGGAACACAAAAGTACAGCAAAAATTGTGAAAGCGAATACTTTTCACAGCATGCTGTCATCCCTTGGAATTAACTCCAGCAGGAGATTATTAAGTCAAATATGAAAGATTTTTAAAGGGCTGAATAATTTTGTGAGTAATAACAAAAATATGAATGTTAAAGTAATCCATTGTTATGCTTCTGAGGGTAAATTGATAGCTACAGGGGTCAAGAAGATATCCTCTTCTCTGCCTTCCTTTTCACACAACTAGCTATGTTCATTTAGGGCTTTTCTTCAACCTCTCCTGAAGCATCAGACATTGGTCACTTCTGAAGGCAGCAAAAATGCGAGACTCAAGGAGTGAGAAATACCAAACTTGTCTGATTCAGTACAACAAATCCTATGTTCCTCCTCATCTTCTTTATCTGAACATATTTTACCTCCAGCATGGAAGGAGATTGTTTCCTGTGTTCACCATCTCCATGGATGCAGCACAGGTACTTGAGAGCTCAGCATTTAAATTCTCACATCTCATCCACACTTCCATCTGGGAATCTAGCTCGTCTTTTATTCACCTAGTAGTTTCCATGAATTTTCCAAGCTTAGGCTGTCTTAGAAGGATGATGAAACAGGGAAGGAAAAGAGAAGAAAACAAAACAAAAAAACAAAATCCTGTTGATTCAATTTTCTGTTCCTATCACCATCAATTTTCCCTACGGTGAGGAGATTAACAATCTCTGTGATGCTATTCTCACACTGCTTTTGCTATATTCTAAGTGACCTGCAACAATATCAGTTGGAGATGCACAGGAACAAATGTGTATCCAGTGTAAAATTCTTTGACAAAATTCCTCTCTCAACTGAGGTTACATTGGTCTCAATATTTGTAACGTGATACTTTTTTGAGACATTTTTTAAAATTTCAGACTTCTTTTATGAATGTTTCATGTTAAATTTCTGTGAATGTTTCAAAGGGAATTAGCAAAGAATTTAATTTTTTTTTTATTAAGCAAATAAACTCTTAACCACTTTTAAAAAGCAATCTGATATAACTTATATCTTTGGATACTGCCCACCTCAAACTCCTTGTGGGGTCTATAGTTTCATGTTATTGATCCTGAGATTTTTTGTTGCCTACTGTGCCTGAAGGACTTGGTGAAAAGTAATGATGCAAAGCACAAGAGCAAATTAATTGCCAGGAATTTTTTATTGTTATTTCTATTATAAACTTCTAAATTCACAATAAAACATTGCAGTAATCTGTACAAACACCATAGAAAATGGTGTAATAATAATAATAAAGATGCTTGGTCCTTTGAAAAAAGCACTTCTTTGGTTTACTTTGATGAAATAAGTCATCCAAAGTTTATATTCTACCCATGTAGATTGCATTTATTAAAGGCGTATGTAGAACTACCTTAATTACATATTAAGGCATATAAAATGTATATATTTATATGTATATAAAATATATTATTAAAGGCTTATGTAGAGCTCTTCTGACAAATAGCACTATTCAGCTTGGCTGCTCTGGGAATTAGAACAGACCTACCAAGAGGCAGAAGAATGAGATATCAGAATAATTAGGAAATAAAATCTATCATTACAAGAGCTACTGAAAAGTATTAAATTCTTCAAAGCGTATCCAGTATAGAAGAAACAGGCACTGAAACGACTTGTTTACCCTAGGCTCAGCTCTGTCACCTCATCATCCATATCTTGAACATTGTTCTACCCTTCAGTGTCTGTGTTAAGTGTCATTTTCAAACTGCCAGAGGTCACTGTGCTCTGACCAGGAATATACCTCTATTGGAAATGCTTCAACTGGAAAAGTTGGCAAAAGGAGCAAAACTTTTGTGGTGGTCCTGAAAGAATACCAGCTGCAGTTATTTCTTGATCAGTAAATAAAATACATTCATCAAAAGTTTAACCAGTGCTAGTTTTTAGGATGGAGCAATAATGTAGTTCTGACACAAAATTCCAGTAACCACACGTATTGCATAGTTTCCATTCCAGAGTGGATTTGGTGTACATGAGCAGGTGTTCAATCTGAGGAAACAGAAGTGGAAGATGTTTTGTCTAGTCTTGCATAAAATATACCACAATGTTTTATATCAAAAAATCATTGAATGGCTTGTGTTGGAAGATACTTAAAGATCATCCAGTTCCAATCCCCCTGCCACAGGCAGAGACACCTTCTACTAGAACAGGTTGCTCAAAGCCTCTTCCAACCTGGCCTTGAACACTTCCAGGGTTGGGGTGTTCACAACTTCTCTGCTGGATCCACATGATCCATACACAGTCTGTGGTTTTAGTTGCTTTGATCCAGTGACCTTCTTTTGCACTATACTACTTGCTAAAATAGACATAGACAACAGCATTTAAATGCCCTTCTCTTCAGTATCCCACATCTCCAGGAGAAAGGAACACCAGCTGAGTGAATTAATAATCCAGCAAGAATTCCAGCAGAAACACTCATCTTCCCTGCTACCAGCCAAAGACCATATTTGGTCATTCTCAAGTACCCACAACAAATACAACAGACTCATTGTTTGTTAAGCTTAAGTGCATCTTTAATTAAAATGAAGATTATGCAAGTTGCAGCATTGTAGTCTACTCATACATCATCAGGGGACTGTCTGAAACAGCCTTGCTAATATTTTTGCTGTAATTGTATTTCAGATGTTTTCTTTTGCCTATCACAAAAGAAGAACAAAAAAAAAAATATCTGTACATTTATTTCTCTGGATATTTAACACTCAGTTTTAGTTCCTCTGGGGGTAACAAGTGTGTATTATCCTAAAACATCTGTTCAGCCTCCAAATGTACTGCATGAGCTAATAGTGAAACAATTATTAGGTAATAGGTTTCCTATTAGGTAAGAGGGAACCACAAGGAAAAGGAAAAGATGAATCCTAACGTTTATCAAAAATAGTTCCAAGCCATGCACATCAAGAACTTAACAAGAAGATTCTTTACTTAGGTGAGTGCCTCGATGAATGGTGTGCCTGTAAAACCTACAGGGGACATAATGGCATTCATCCAGCCCTGGAAAAAGCAGTCAAAGACTTTTTTTGCATACAAATCCTAATCTTCTATAAACCTTCTGAAATCTAGTGCGAGATAAAGCCTTTAGAGAAGATGGTCAAAGTGGGATTTTTATGTCAAACTGCTCAGTGCCACCTGAGTGAATTTAGTCAGGTGACAGGTTCTTAGAGGACTCTAAATACACCCACTGTCCTAATGCACTCAAATGAGGGACTCACAGATTTCACAAAATCTGAAAAAGTGTTCGATAGTATCTAAATAATTGCTTTTCCTCAAAGGTTGCATGCACACAACCACATACATCTTTGAGAAACTGTGAAGATTCCAAGTCATTTCCCACCAGATAATCTATCCTGAAGAATCTGATTTCAGTGATGGGTGCAGAGTGATTGGATGTGGTCATGGTGCAGACATCTGTTATTTTAAGGCTGTAGAAAGATTTACTAGATTTTTTGAACTAGTCCTTATTTTGGAGGTTCTCATGTCCTCAAAAGTGGCAAAATTCTGACAAAATGGCTCATCCATGGGTCTCTCAAGAACACATGGATTTTTTTCTATGCCATTATGGTTGCTGATTTTATGGACTGAATTTATACAGAGCTTAGATCCACTGTCTCTCAGCTAAGGAAGGATTTTTATCCCATGTGCAAGAATCAGTTTCACTGAGGGGTATTTATTAATTGCCCCATTTTCTTTGTGAAGACCTCATTGCTTTATCTAATTGCATTTTAGAGAAATTACTGAGTTAGGAAGCAATTAGTGCTTAATACTACCATTTTTCAACTCTACCAAATCTAGCAGTTGTGATTTTTGTCAGCCATTGAGTGAGAATATAAAGTAATGCAGTTTGAACAGAATGTTGAATTGTAAGTTATTGTTATCATTGTTATAGCTATTGTTATTGCGTGTAAACAAAAAAGGAAAGATATATTGTTGGCGGGTTTTTGTGTTTTTATTTCAAAATTTGTTTAAGTGTTTTTGAAGCAGGGAGCTTTTTGTCAATACTTGTTTTTGAATTATGACTTTTTCCACTTACAAAAAGGAAAAAAAACATTTCACATGGAACATGTTTTTAAATAAACAATAAATTAGTTTCAAGACAGTCACACTTCCAGTTCTGTGACATGACAACTACATCTGGTTATTGTGACACCTGTCAAATAAGGAGTTCAGAAAAGTAATGGAGTAACACAGAACCAGCAACTTTGCAGGATTGATCTTACAACAAATTCTGTTTGAAGAATATTTTTCTATTTGGTGAATCTGTAGTGTCTGGTTACATATACAAATTCACAATCCCAAACATATTCTGCTCCCACATCATGCTAGGTGAAAACATCATAATTTCCCAGGAGTCCAGGACTGAAAAGGACCCACTGGCTTGGCAGAATACCCCTGGAAGGGTAAAAGTCCCACAAACCTTAATGGTATTTTGTTGTATTGTCTCTATTATCATCATCAAACTGTAAATTAGTATAAAGAACTAAGAGAAAAGATGTGATAAAAAATCTGAAAATCATATTAAAATTTAGGTGGGATAAAGCTTATAAAGAATGAAGCTTGAACACTCAGTGGCAAATGAAGAGAGAGGTTTGTATAATGAGATGCATCCTGTAGTGAATTCCCATTTTAGCACTGTAATGCAAGGTGAAAAAAATTATTGCAATAAGAACCTAAAGTTTTCTAGATCTGAACATTTTAAAATATTCAGAAGGAGAAGCAAGGCATTTGACAAGAAATGTTCACTTTCCTTTTAAGACTTCCTCATTAAATGTGATTATTGCATGTTCCGAAGTAGTAGGAATAGAATTGTTGATTTCACATATTTTTCTTAGGTTCAACTAAAAAGTTAAGAGCTATAAAGGGAGAATATAGCTGAACCAAACTCCTTCTGCCTGAAATCATTTATTAAAGAAGAGATTTATCACAAGCTTTCCCCTAATGTATGGTATTAGAGACTAATTTTTGAACTATTCTAATTAGAGTCAGTTTGGGGATAGTGGTACTTCTCTAATTGTTTTTGAGACATATGCATTAGCAACAGAGAGTGTTTTGTTGCCACAGCAACAGGACTATGATAATGACTTCAGACACAGAACGGAATTATGTCACAAGGGTGGTTTGGGAACAGCTGTTTCCGTGCTAGTTTGGTTAGAAGGAGCAGAGACGTGTTTTGGCTGCAAAGAAACACGTGATGCATTGTAGGTGCATATAAAGAGTCCACTCTGCTCTGAAGGTGTTTTGATGCTTGGATACAGTAAAATTTATTTTATTATGGATATCTCATTATTCTGCAATTTGTGTAAAACCCCTTCCCCACACATTGAGCTTGGTACTGCACTCAGAGTTGTAAGGGTGAGGACCTCTGTCTGCTCTCTTCTTCTTATGCATGTTCAATAAATAAATGTAGATGAAGAAGTCCACTGTGATCCTTCCATAGTCTTCAAGTACAAAAGCATAAACAAGAGACTTAAAAGTAGACTCATCATATTAAAATTCAGGGCAATGATACACTTCATCAGATGGACTGGCCTGTTGGGTAGATTGCCTCAGGATGTTCTGTGTGAAGATGTGCTCCATCTGCACTGAGCAAAATGCCTGACCTTAATTTTCTTTGCTCCCTTTTGGTTTTTTTTCCCTGAGTTTTGTTGACTCTCCATTATGAATTCATGATCTAGAAAAAAGTGAACTCAGCGCAAGATAGAAGGATTTCCTATTCATTAATTACATGCTATTAACTTGAAAACTTTGGCTGTGGCTTAGAAGGCAAATAGCTGTCCAGATTGCAACACTTAGGTTCACAGCATGGCACAGATCTCATAAAGGTGATTCAGGATAGTTTATAGAAAGCAGGACATCAGATGGTAAAGTTAATCTCCAAAACAGCTCCCTAAGTGCTAATGTAGTAAAGGCAAGAGAATGTAAGTGTTCAGATACTTTAGAAGCCAAAAAATGCAAAGAAAACCTCATTCTGGCTTCTACAGCTCCATATCCAGGTGTTGAGTATAAACTGAGTATTTCTAAGTTTCTTGAGAAAAGGGGAAAGAAAGCAGTGAGAATGTAAAAAGATAAATGTAGTGTTAGATATTTTTAAAAAAATAATATAGTGAAATGTACAACTGAAATGTTTTTAAAGAAATATTTTCAAATGTAAAACCAATATTTCCTTGAACAAGTTAAACCATATATTTTCATTTCCTATGGAGTTGTTTCCAGTGTTATCTAGGAAGATATGACTTCCACATAAAATTTATCTGATAGTTGAAGTTTTAAATGCATTCCTTCTGTGTGTATTCCCTGTTGTTTGGCAAGGGCTGAGGTCATACTGCAGACAGTTGTACGCTGTCTCTCAAGTACTCAGATGTCTGTTATCACAACATGTCTAGGAACAGTGCATCTTTGAAATTACTGTGTCTATGTCAAAGTTCATTGAACTTGGTGGACTTGGTTAAAAAATTATGGACAAGAAGAAGAAAGGGAAAGACACACTTTAATTTTATTTCTCTAAGAAATCTCTTTGGTAAGGTCAAAACAAAGCAAACAAAATGCCAATAGCTTGCTGGAGATATCTGAGAAACAGAACTTTTACAAGTAAAAGAATAACACAGGATTAATGCTTTGAGGTTAATTTTAAGTGAATGGCATTCATTCAAGCCTGTTCATTTTCATAGTAGAAAGAAATAACATGTTTTAGCAACATACAACTCTGAATGACTTTTTACTTCCATGTTCATCTGTCCGTACTGATGACTCTGGTGTGTTTAAGAAAGACGGATCTCCTGTTCATAACTTGACCTAGTGTAGGGCATCTTTCCTCCTAAAGCAGTGGTTTTGGTGGGGAAGCAGTGGTTCTGATAAGGGCATTAAAGCAGTTGTAGATGATGCAGTTGTTTTGGAGGTGCTTTGGCAAATTTACAGTACTGTTACTCCCTAATTGTGACACAGGCCAAACAGACTGTAGATGAGGCAAAGTAGAGAATATCTCTATGCCCCAGTAATTTTAATTAATTTATATATATTTTTAATTCCTTATGTGAAGCAAACATTAATTATTAAAGCAACTGTCTGAAAGTAGATTTTTATTGGGATGCTCATGGTCATGCACCACAATCTGGATTTAACTTTGTTTGGGCTATAGGAGATCCAGGCTCAAATTTATGTTTCCCATTATAATGAGGTGTCCCAGTTTTTTGAACTAGATAACAGATTTCCATATAATTCTTTCTATCATTATATGTATCCAAAACACCACATTATACTTTATCTCTGATCACAAAATCTTCACTGAATAAAACAGAACTGAGATGAGAAAGGAAATTGGGAATGATGATAAATATTTTCAATTACTGCATATAGGTCTTGTGAAAGCATCAGGCACATTTCTGTTGTGCAGAGAGTTTAGTTTGAAACACTCGAAAATGCATCAAGTACAATCCATTTTTCTCTGTTAAAACAATCAAACTGTTTAGACCACTGATAATGTATTTGTCTGTCAGCAGCTGCCAACGTGTATAGCTAGTCAAATAAGCCCTGACAAAATAAAGTTACACAGAAACATGCAATTCATTGAGCCCAACTGTCTCATTTCAAACATCTTGTGTTTAACTGACTGCAGAGATGTGTTTCCAGGGAACCATTTTAATTCCTGGTAGAGGTGCCATAGGGACAGACATCTCATAAACTGTGAAAAACTCAAATTGGATTCATACAACTGCTCAAGAGCTAAGTCCTCTGCAACCAACCAGTGGAGATGACAGTCTCATCATTTCAATGGCAGAGATTACTTGGAAAATGGACAGGAGCACCAACTGCCCTAAGCAGCAACAGTGTCCAAGAGCTAACTCTAGACATATAGAGCAAAGATATGCTTTTGATTTAATGTGGATGGCAAACAAACTATAACACTCACTTAACATTTCCCATACCTAAAAACTCTACTTCTGAGCAAGCTCTGCACCTAGATTTGACCTTGCTCCTTTCCCAACCCTCCCTAACACATACTATACCTGAGAGGAGCCATCCACACACAGCATTCATGCAGGGATGTCCAAGTGAGCCAAAGTTATCTGTGCTGTTTCTATAATAATCAGTGCTTAAAATAGATTGTATTTCCTTAGAGTTACACTCACTACTTCCTTGTTCTTCCTCATCTTTACGAGAAACATGACAAAGATCACATCGACCATCCTTAATGGCAGTTTCCAAAGAGTAGTCTGAACTGAATTCAGAAGAATGACTTTTGTGAATTTGTTGTTGGTGTTGATGCTTGGGAATGGGCACAGGCACTTCACTCATGGGCTGGAGGTAGATCTCTGCATCCCCCATGGATCCCCATGGGCTGTGGGTGAATCTCTGCATCCCCATGGATCCCCATGGATCCCCATGGGCTGTGGGTGGATTTCTGCATCCCCATGGATCCCCATGGGCTGTGGGTGGATTTCTGCATCCCCATGGATCCCCATGGGCTGTGGAAAGATCCCCATGGGCTGTGGGTGGATCTCTGCATCCCCCATGGATCCCACAGGCTGCAGGTAGATCTCTGCATCCCCCATGGATCCCCATGGGTTGTGAGTGGATCTCTGCATCCACCATGGATCCATGGGTTGCAGGGGCACAGCTGTTAGGACTGGCACTATTGCTGATGGCTCAGCTGCACTATCAAAGGAAATGAGAACACAAAAATTCACCACCAGTCAGAACTACCTGTTTCCAAAGCTCAGTGGGAAAATCCAGCCTTTAACCATATTGGCCCCAAAAATGAAAGTCTAAAAGTATACACAGAACTGGAAGTAGTGGTCTAGAAGTAAGAATTATAGTATACTTTCAAAGTCAGAAAATATAAAGACAAAACAGGCTTAAAGGTATCTGTAACAAAAAATAATACTGTGAAATAAAATACCATTAAAAAGACTATGCAAATATACCAGTTTTCCAAAGTAGCTCGAGTGTAGACCAAAATTTGGCTTATTCCCATCCCTTTAATTGAACAGCATAGACAAGAAAGTCATTAGCTGGAGACACACAAGCAAAATGCAGTCAACACCATGCCAATTATGACAATAGACAATTTCCTCTTATTGAAAGAGTTCTTATGGTGTATCAAAGTTCCTACCTGTGGATTTAAAAGCATAAGTAGCAGCTAGTCCTATTTTTAAAATGTAAAACCAATGTAGTTTTTAAAAAATGTCTGTTTCTCAGACATGAGTCAATTCAAATTAAAATACACATTCTCAAAATAAAATTGTAAAGTCGGGTAATGCTCATAAAAAAGGGAAAATGGTCTCCTTTTGTATTTTTTATCCCACTGTTGTGTCAATATATTGTCTTTCATCTTATACTTTTCATAGTATAGACAGATTTTCTTCCTTATTGATCCATGCATTCAGCATCAAGCACAACAGGGTACCAGTGAACAATCAAAATTTTGAAGCACAATAGTTAGACAAATACATCTAGAATAATATATGAAGAGGCATCATTTATGAAAATGAAGTGAAGAGAGAATGAATAAGATAATTACACAATTGGAAAGCACCACGGAAGGATTGATTTTACAACTGTTTGTTAATAATCTTAACAAATTTGTTCAGATTCCATCCACATAACATGCTAAGTATTGGCACAGCTAAAGAATGGTAAAAGTAAAGATCACGTTCCCTGACGTTTTTTTCATTTACACTGTATTTATAATATAAAATTGATAAAAGTGATCATTTGTGTCAGGGCTTAGAAGAGAAGAAATAGATATTTTTAAAACTAAGCTGCTTTATTTTACATTGCAATAATGTAGAACATAATTGGAATACTTCAAAAACAAAGGATGTGGGAAGAAAATACATACAACAGTGCAAACCTTCAGTAAGTGGTGCAAAGACTATTTCATAGAATATTTGGACTGATGTCTTGGTAAAATTGATTGCAAAGTTGCATGGAGATATATCTACTGTATCTGAAATACAAAATAAAATGCTGGATGAGTTAGCTATAGAGCTTATCAACAGCAAATCTTCAATAACACTTTGTCATACTTCCTCTTTCCTGAATGCCCATTCCCACTGACTGAAAAGCACAGATACAGAAAGAAGAAGATTTAAGGGCTAAAGAAGTAAGCCCTTACTTCATTTTTTTTTTTAACATGTGACAATTTTATTAGTCTGTTAAATAATGTTTAATTCATATTTAATTTCATAAAGTATTGAAAAGAACTGCAGTAACATTGCAAAGATAATAGCAGATAACTGGGACCTTCCTGCACTAGGGTTAAAAACCTCCTGGTGGTGCTACAGGTTTGGGGCAGAGTGGAGAGGAGTAGGAGAAACAAGCAAAGAATTGGAAAAACATGATTTCAGCAAATTTGCGTGAAGTTGTCACAACAGAAGGAAATTATGCCATCCAGGGGACTTGGACAAGCTCAACAAGCTGGACCCACATGCACCTACATGCTGCTACAACAGAGTTGATGCAGTCCCAGATGAGTAGAGATTGAGTAATTAACTCATTGAGATCAGCCCTGTGGAGAAGGATGTGGGAGATTCTGGTGGAGGAAAATCTGGGCATCACCTGGCAATTTGCAGTGGCAGCCCAGAAAGCCAACTGCATCCTGGGCTGCATCAACAGCAGTGTGGCCAGCATATCAGGGGAGGGGATTCTGCCCACTCAACTCTGCACTTGGAATGTTATCTCCAGCTCTGGACACCTCCAAAATAGGACAGACACAGATCTCTCAGAGCAGCAGCAGAGAAGGTCACAAAAGTGATCAGAGGGCTGTAGCACCTCTTCTGTGAAGACAGGCTGAGACAGTTCATCCTGAACAACAGAAGACTGAGGACATCTCATCACTTGAGTTTATGTAAAAGATGGAAAGCAACTTTTTGCACAAGCAGACAGTGATAGGACAAGCAAGAACAGTTTTAAACTAAAAGAAAAGATATTTAGGCTACAGGTTAGATGGAAATTCTTCACTGTGAGGCTGATGAGTCACTGGAGGAGGTCGTGCAGGGAAGTCATGGCTGCTCCATCCCTGGAAGTGTTTAAGGCCAGGTTGGATGTGGTCCTGAGTAAACTGATCTAGTGTGTGGCATTCTTGCCCATGGTGAGGGGTTGGGACTAGATGATTTTTAAGGCCCCTTCCCAAGTCATTCTATTATATGCCTCTATGAATGTTAGCATTGTGCCAGGTAATAACAAGTTCATATGTGAAAGGCTTCGGGTTGAAAAGAAAAGTGAAATAAAAGGTCGAAAAGCTCTCTAGGTGTTCTGGAAGAGAAACATACAATAGAAGTAAATTATGTGAGAAGACAAGTGAACTGAGAAGACCTTGAGTACTATTCCAAAGAGTAAATCCTAGTAAGTGTACATTATTAGACCAAGAGCGAAAGAAAATTCAGGGGAAAAGGTGTAGAAAATTGGTTAAAGATTTAAAAAAATAAATAAATAAAAAAATACGACAAACTATAGCTTGGAGAATTGAGGTTTTCTTGGGATTTTGTTGTTGTTGTTGTTTTGTCTTGTTTTTACACAGACTTCTATTTGCTCCTGAGACATTGAAGCAGCACAGAGGATAGGCAAAGTGCAAGTCCAAAAGATGAAGTACGTAGTCAGTCATATTAAAGTGCTTGTAAACAAGCTGTCTGGGGAACAGTCTGAATACAACTTTACAAATTTCAGTGTAGTGTAAGATATGAAGACTACAGAAAGGCGAAAAATACAATTTTAGACAAGATGAGGACTTAGAACTAGACAATTTAAATATTATGGTCTTTTTCAATCAATTTTTTTAATTATCTAAATAGGTTCATTTTCAAAAAAGAAGGGGAAAGTGCTTTATCTTATTTTTTTATATGACACTATTGACTTTAAAATATAAGATTAATAAACATAGCCAGTTATGTCAGAAACTTTAAAAGTCCTCTGTAATTGAAAGTGCATTACCATAATACCGATTCTTTGTGATGCTTTGGCATTATGCAGGAATCACAGTTGCATTAGAGACATGGAAAGCTGGACCTGTCATAAGCCACTGTCTTTTTCTCAATCAACATTGCCAGGCACTTGAAATTACTGGTCAATTAATTAATTAATTTTCCAAACTCATCAATGCTTTGGTCTAATTTAGATTCACATTAAGATTCTTTTTCATGTGAAAATCTGTCTCGATTATAACTGTACTCCTATTTCTTTCAATCACAGTAGTAATTAGGAAAAAATCATGACCAGATGAAACTGCAAATGTAAGAGCTTAATATAAATGTTATTTACTAGGTTTTCTGGTAACATTGATAACAGAAGTAGGTAGTACATTATTATTTTTGAACAGGAAATATCCAGCTGCAATTTTCATATCTGTTAACGATGAGAATGCCACATCATGCTTTCTGTGAGCTCTGCTCACATACAGTACCCCACTAAGTATTGTACCCACTCTATATCCCCACCACTGCTCAGAAGGGGAATGATTTTCTCAAGTGTGGTAGAAAACTGATTAAAATCACAGCCCTTATCAAAGCAGTAAAACATATCTCCAGATCTTTCTATTCCCGGTAGCTTCTGGCTTCCACTCCTATCTTCCACAGGGAAACTGTCTCAGTCTAATTGCAGAACTAATAGTTAAAATTTGGAAACATATTCCTGAATACCAATCATGTTCTTAGCTGCTAAAGCCACAGCTTAGCTGCTGCAGTCAGAGCCTAATGTTTTCATAAAAATTGAGGTAGAAAATTGGCATAATAGGAGATAGAAAGAACATTTCCAGTCACAATTCAGTTCAAATGAAAACAAATACAGCGAAATTTTGTAAACAGTAATAACACCCAAAAACTACTTAGGTAATTAGCAAGGAAGCAAGACATTCTGACCTCAAGAGCAGTTTTCCAAAGCAAACAGTATCACCAGAATGTTGCCACCCAGTTATAAAATATTTTTATTCTATTTATCCTTAAAATGTCATCATGCAGATTCTTTGAAGGATGCAACATGAAGAAAATAAGTAATATGTAAAAAGCACAAACTATTTCCCAATCTTTTCCTATATACTATTTCTGAAAATGTCACTACCATGCTGAGTCTACTAATAGGATCATTAGCTCATCAAATCAGGCTTAGAGTCTAAAACTGAGAAGTGAGACACACTCACAAAATATCTCTGAAGAAATAGCTAATTAGGTGGAAGATGACATGGTGTGGGCTCTGAAAAAGGTCAAACTAAAAGTAAGGCTTATAGAGTTGAACCTTAGCAACCAAAATATACTTTTTAAATATGAGAAAAGAGGAATGCAATGGGCATCCCCAGCTGATAGCCTCTCATGTGTAAAGTGGTACCTGAAGAACCAGATATGAAACAACACAGGAATTCTCACCTTTGCCCAGTCTATCATACATCTCTCCAGAAGTGCTCTTTTCCATGTTGGAGTTACCTGCCTGGCACAAAACCAGCATCAACACTGTCTCTGAGGCTCTTTCCCAAACTTTATGATCTTGTGATAGCTCTGGTTGCTGTCAAGTGCAGCTAAGATCACAAACTTGAATTTCCTCACTGGAGATATGAGAAAAAAAGTGAAGCAAACAAATCAAAAAAGAAGAGGAAGGAAATTTGGAGTAGTTAACAGGAAATAGACATTATACAGTGGGACTCAAGGTTAATATTCTGGGCTAGAGTTAATCTTGCACTATCCACCTTATACTGTTTCAAGTCTCAAATAATTTCAAATTTACACTGTATCTGTCTCTACACATATGTATATGCCTAATATATTTAAGAAAGTAATACAGTCATTCACAAAAATCTTGAAAATATTTGTAAATGAGGAATGAAATAAAATATTCCAAACACAGGAATTATTTCAGTACAGATGAGATGGCAATTTCAATACAGATGAGATGTCATAGGAGATTCAAGGAGGTCTATTTTTACACGCCATAAAATGGGTAGATGAGTATAGGAACCCAGCAGGAGGAAGGACTCATTTTCTTTTTAAAGCAAAGATGCAGAGGATGTACAGGAAGCACTGGATTTTAATTGATTCCTCAAGGCTAAGATAAGGCAATAGGTGAATGATGGTTCCTGATCTTACCCATTTGAGAGAAAGTCAAATGGGGTAAAAAGAGAAAGACAGAAAGACAGGGATGTCAGTAATACTAGTTTCCATGAGTCATTGAAATAAAAGACAGAGACCTGTGACAAGCTGAGACCAAAATATGGATGGAAAGGTTCTTATAGAACATTTCAAAATTTCCAGAATTTAAGGAAGATATCTTTAAATAAATATAATCTCATTTTATTCTTAGGTTTGTCAGACTTTAGAGTTGTATGGGTTGAGCAGGAATTCTAGAAGATACAAGTGAAATTTTCACTTGTCTAAAATGTGGACAATAAATTCTTGGAACTGCTAACTGAAGAGGGTAAAAATAATAAGTCAAAGCCTTATATGTTTGATATTCACCTTCCCATAAGAGAGCAGAAAATGCCATGCTTAATTTAAACTAAATAAAATCAGAAACAGCTGTAGAGAGCCAATACAACCTAACAGATTTCCCCACTTACATGAAGAAATGAGAAGAGACAGGAACATTGTGTGCATAAAAGAGCCAGAAACTGCCAGAAAACTTCCAATTCCATCTCATGCTGACATAAGCAAAAAGCAACAAACCCAAGTAGACAGTATAACAACCAGTTTATGTTTGCACCTCTGTTGGAGCAGCTGGCAACAGAGACACTGCAGTTAGTAGAGAAGCTGGGAAACATCTAAGGATTGAAAAAGGCACAAACACAATACTCACATGCTGTCACACAAGTGGAAAAATGTGGGTAAATATAAAAAAGAATCTGCAAGGAAGTGGCAGGGATTTCAAGCAGCAGTTGACCTTGTCATCAAAAGTAGTCATGAGTATCTGTGGCAGGTCAGCTGAACTCCCAAAGCAAGGAGGAGATATACATACATATAAATAACATCTGGCTGCATCAATATGATTGCAGGTGATATGATACACTGGCAAAACAAACAGCTCAGTAATGCTGTTTGTACTCCTGGAAAGAGAAGTCAGTATACAGATGTACAATAAGTAGACTAATAACTGAATATCTGCAGAATAGGCACCTATTTCTGAATTAGTAACATAGAATATATTTTCTGGACAGGGAGAGCACTTGTAAAATTCCATCCATCCATTTAATGTAAGATTCATTCCATCCATTCCATTTCATGTTAGATTCATTCCATCTATTCCATTCCATGCCATCTCATGACAAAACAGACAACTCAAAATGGCCTTCATATTAACTTACAAATATGTATTCCTTTCCTGAAAAAGTAACCTTAAATTTAGTTGTTTTAAACTAACCTAAACTCTATGAAAGCCTAAGAAAAATACTTAGGTTTCCTAGAATATATTCAGGTCACCAAACACAGTAGCCTGGTGCCATTTGAGACTCATGCAACAATACAATTAAATGAACCTAGATAGCTTTTCAGCTCACCCTGAAGATGTGTGAGTTTTGATTCAGTTGGTCTCACATAAATATCTAACATCATTTGAGGTACACTAGATTATATGGAACATCTCCTGGCTGCTCACAGATGCAGCAGGGACTACAGGGGAGTTCCATGAACTTGTAGAGCTCTGAGGGCTGGACAGGGCCTGGTGGAACATCTCAAGCATCAGCAAATATCTGTCTGTGGGTAACCAAAGCAAACTTACAGAGCACAAAACACTTACAAATTATAACTGAACTCTGAACTCTGGAGTTCAACTAGTGTGGTATAATTATGTACCCAAAACATGTTGGCACCATTCAAATTACCTTTTGTAAGTAATGTCTGATCTAGGCTATGCTTCAAAACATGCCTGGGAATTACTCAGGTAAGGACTCTTGGAAATAATCTAAAACTAAACGAGAACAATTTAATACTGTGAATGACTAACATCCAATATCTGAGCCACCATCTTCTCTCTTTTTAATTTGCTCATACAGATGTATCTAGAGGCAGTCAGATTTCTATATTCCAAGGGCTACATCAACTATTTTTCTGTTAACTGTAACAGGAGATTAAATATTAGTTATCATGAAGATAGACATATATATATATATATATATATATATATATATATAATACATACTTTGTGAAAAAATAGATTTAAATATCTTAATAAAAGTCTAATTTTAATGCATAAATCGTGTTAGCCCCTCCTATAACAGTTTTTAGAATAATTGTTTAAAGAAGAGAAAAAGAAGCAACAAGCAAAATGCATAATACATTTCCTCAATTTTGATAAGAAGATGGAACACTGATGGTCATGATTGCATGTCCTCATCATGCAAAATGCTTCTGAAAAACCAAAGAAATGAAGTCTGTTGTTTGGGTTTTTTAAAAATAAAAATGATTACCTGTTATCAGGTAGAATTTGACAATTTGGCAGAGCATGTGACTTTGGGTGTCTCATCACTTAATACACAATTCATCAGAAAAGGGACATCAATCATTTGTCCTTACACTCACACTTGTGAAATACTAGAAGTGGAGCTGCTGCTTGAGTGTAATTGGAAAGAAAGCTTTTCCAGTAATGTGGAAAAGTTAATCTTTTCTTTGTTGGGTAGAGAGTTCCACGCACAAGCAAAAAGCAGACACTTTTGAAGGGAAAACTGATTGGACTTAAATCCAGAGTACAAATCTCTCAGCCAACATATACCAATAAAAACAGATTAAATGAGTCAAAAAGATGCTTACAATAGCAATCTCATTTTCTAAGTTTTCACTTAAGAAGCTAACATCAAAGGAGTATTTGGAGTTCAAAAAACAACTTCAGCTGCCCATTGACTCTGACAGAGATTACAACATCATCCACTTCTCAATCACAGCAAGTGCTGACAATCTGAAAAGCACAGAGCATTCCTTTGTGATGTGAAGCCTATAAAAGAGTTCTATGGTATGGAAGACAAATTGTTCTTGGAGATTATTCTTTATTAGTTATCATGTAACTGTTTAGAAATGCTGATAATGCAACCTTGAAATTACAATCACAGGTTTTGTAAAGCTTAAAAATCTGGAGTCTTTCATTAATGTGGTGAATTCAGGGCCAGATCACAATTCAAACATATTGGAGGATTAGTATATGATAAAACCCACAAAAGTAACAGAGAGAAATGAGACTTGAGCACTCATCTGTTCTAGAGACAGAACACAAACCTATTCTTGACAATTATTGCCTATTACCTATTACCTGAATATTACCTATTCAGTAAGCCACAATGAAGACAACAAATCATTCTTATTCAGGAAATCCAATTTTCCTTGATAACCAATTAAAATGAAAAATACTGAATACCTGGGAGTAGCCTCTTGAGTGAGGCCACACAATTCTGCAGCTCTAGCCCAAGCATTTACAACATCCTGACATCATAAGAAAGAGGGAAACTTAGGGGGAAAAAAAACTTATTCAAACCATTAAAAAGATTTAATTTTATATTATCCCAGCCTAATTGTATCCCAAAGTACATATTCATGTTATTAAGTCAATCCCTGTTAAAGAGACTCATCTTTTTCAAGTTTAGGTGTCTGAAGGCTGATTTTAAAATTAAAGTGTCTAAGCTCTGTCTTGGAGAGATAAAAATTTATAGTAGATCATTTGCTTCAACTATTTTACAATGGAACAGGCTGAAATTCTGATAGCATTTAATTCTTGTTTTTCACCATGAAGAGAAGCCTGATGACCTGCTTAGACTAGATGTCGAGTGTATAAATGTGGCCAGAAGATGAATTTCATTCTTGCATGTTTGTAAAAGAAGATTAAAAACCTTAAGTTTATGAGGCATTTTCCTGTCATTGTTATGCAGAAAGAGCAAGAGTACTGTTTTCTTGAAATCTGCTGCTCTTGGTGCTGCCATATGTTTTCCAGGCATTACCCTGGTGGCTGGAGCACTTGCCCAGGAACTGGGAAATCCGAGCTTAGTCCAACATATCAGGATTGTGTGGAAAACAACAGTTGTTCTGGATCATTGAACCTTTCCCCTCAGACTTTAAACAGAGTCTAAACATCCAGAATTCACAGGCCCAGAAGAACAAGCCATTTCTCATCTTTTTCTTGGGAAGGTTTTCTAAAGCAGAAATGGATAACCTAAGCTTGGACACGGGGACCAGAATCCTCTTTCCTTCTCTAATTTCACTAGTTGAGGGATCACAAACATTAGAATTCTGCATTTGTGTTCTCCTGTTAAAAGGAAGCAATGTTTTCAAAGAGAGCTTTAGAAAACTTCAATATAACATTTAGATGAGCAGTTCTAATATTTCAGGGAGCGTTGAAGTGTCTGTGACAATAGAAAAGAGCTTCTTCAAATGGTGACTCTGTTCAGGCAGGTAGAGTGAAAAAGTGCTGCACTGGAGTTGTTGGGGAGCTTTCTGTTTGGTGAAATGATATACAGTAATAACAAAGAGAAAAGTAATCTTATTTCTCTACTCTGAAAGTGTGAAATGAAGGTGAAGAATAAAGTGTGCATTTTGCAGAAAGAAACAGAAGAAAGCTATCACTTCAAGTGTACAGCACACAGCTTTTCTACATATATGTGAAGTACACCAGCTAAATGCAAATTATTTGGCTAAAATTAAAAATCTTCAATTAACTTTGTCAGGAAAACAAACAAACAAAAAAAAAAAAAAAAAAAAAAAAAAAAAGAAAAAAACCAAACCAACAAAACCAACAAAAGAAACAATAACCAACCCACCAACCAACCAAAATCAATTTAAAAAACCCCAAACAAAAAAGAAACAACAACAACAAAAAACCCAAACTAAAAAAAAAAAAAAAAAAAAATAAAAAATAAAAACCAAAAAAACAAACCAGAAATCACTCAGACTTAGGCATTTATTAGAGAAACATGCATCAAGAGAAGTGTATCAACCTGAAATGCAGTTTCAAAGGGCAAAAAAGATTTCTTCCTGTTTTTGTGGCAGAGGACTGATTTGAACTACTTAAACCATGTTTAACATTCATTTGTGACTCCTCAATTCTTACAAAACCTTAGCCTAAGGTTGGATCCAAATATAAGTCTGGATTTTCAGTGAAAATTAATACAAAGAAATAAGTTTAATGTAGATAGGACAGCAAGGAAAAATTTTGTTATTGTTTTTCCCAATGAGTGTCACAATAATTTTCAGCAGTCAGAAAGAGAGGTGCCCCTCTAATGTGCCTATGAGATGAACTTCATTAAAGAAAAGAAAGAAGAAAAAAGAAGAGAAGGAGAAGGAGAAGAAGGAGAAGGAGAAGGAGAAGGAGAAGGAGAAGGAGAAGGAGAAGGAGAAGGAGAAGGAGAAGGAGAAGGAGAAGGAGAAGGAGAAGGAGAAGGAGAAGGAGAAGGAGAAGGAGAAGGAAGGAAAGAGAGAAAAGAGAAAAGAGAAGAGAAGAGAAAAGAGAAGAGAAGAGAAGAGAAGAGAAGAGAAGAGAAGAGAAGAGAAGAGAAGAGAAGAGAAGAGAAGAGAAGAGAAGAGAAGAGAAGAGAAGAGAAGAGAAGAGAAGAGAAGAGAAGAGAAAAAAAGAGAGAAGAGAAAGGAGAAAAGGGTGAAAAGAAAATAGAAAAAAAAAAGAGAAAAAAGAGAAAAGAGAAAAAATAAAAAAGAAATTAAGCCCTTTGCTTTGCCATCTTCTCAGGATTAGAAGTGATATCTTCAAGCTTGAGGGAAAAAAACTGTTTAGAAAGTATGGCAAGCACAAGTTTAACTGAATAGCTATAGAATTTGCTACAGAAACAGAATGCAAAACCTGGCTTGCCTTTTATCAACAAAAGTTCCAGGAGGAATGTTTCAATTAAATATCAATAAAAAGATTTTCTTAGTGTTTTGTCCTTTGCCGAAAGCATATTAGCTGTTTCAAAATATCATTGAAGATAAAACATATTAACTTTAAAAGTAACTTTTGAATCTATGTTTGGAAAAATTCTGAAGTGTTCAGTCCAGTGTCAACAAATAAAAGCAGTACAAAATCTAGAATGACATTTGTGAATTCAGTGTGTTTTGGAAAGAGGGATAGAACACAACAATACAGAATGTCTCAAATTACAGAAGGATTATGTTCAGGCTGAGTACCACCTTTTGTTTAGTTATTTGTAACTACCATATAAAAATTCTTAACAAAAGTTAGAAATCTTGACAGTAGAAATCCACAATTAGAGTAGTACAAAGGAAGAACCATATTACTCTTTTCATAGCCATGAAGTCCTTGGCCTGGCAGAGCAAATGAGCAGCAGATGCTAAAGATAAATCTTGGGCAAAGTGACAAGGAATGAGTGTTTAAAATGTCTTTCTATAATTCAATTCACAAGCTGCAATTTACATATTCATTTAAATCTCCGGTCATACCATGCACAGAATGTTGGGATAGCTAATTCTATTTAAGGGATCTTATAGTATCTTAACAAAACCTGTGGTGTGAAAACAGCCTAGCTTGCACATGTCATTTCAAGATAAACACATTCCAAATCAGGAAATCAACATGTCAGATGAATTTATTAACTAAACAATTTAACAAAACCAAAGTATTTTTTCAGTGTCAAAGGCAAATTATTTGTAGTTCCATGTCCAACCAGCTAACCAAATTTCTATCCATCTCAGTTTCTCAGAAGAGCAAATTAGTGTGAGAGGACAGGCCCTTGCACTGGAACTTAGTCATCAGTATAGAGGATAAACTCTGAAATTATTTCAACTCAGGCCAGCCAGCACTTTCAAATAACAGGTGCATTTGAGAAGGCAGCCTGGGCCAGGAATCATTCTCATTAGGCACATTGCATGTGGCCACCCTATTTCAGAGGCTAAGAGAGATTAGTAAAATTAATGTGCTGTAATTTTGCCATTTGGCTTTAATGCCAGAAAGAAAACCTTGGCACTGCTTTGTAATTAAAATAAATATAGCCACAAACCATAGCATTTTCTATTTATATTGCCACTGTTTTCACCACTGCAAAAGTATTCACCTCTATGACTTTTTAGCAAAAGGCTGTTAACTTAATTATGTCTAGACTATAGAATAACTTCAGGTTAGAGAAGTGAGGTCTGAAAGCTTTCAAGGAACCCTGATGAGTGAAAAGAAATGGCATGTGTCATACCTTCTTGACATCAATATCCAATTATTTCAGAAAGGAAAGAAATCTGTTATGAAAATTATTAACACACTATAAATGGTGGGCTTGAATCTGATCTAGCCCAGAGAAGGTTTTCATAGTAGTCTCTCTTTAGAGACATATTCAAGTGATTGGAGTGTAAAAGTACAAAAAGTGTGAAAAAAATATATGGAAAACTCAAAGCCAGCCTTTAAATTATTACATGGCTCCTCAGAGAGTAAACCACTCCACCTGTTCTACCTTTCAAAGATCCAAAGACCTAAGAGGTGATAGAAGAGTGTACCTCATTATATGGCTTGGGAATACACAACAAATATCCTTACATATTTTTGGTAAAAAGCCATTAAATTGCCTTGATTTCCTCAGGCCAAAAAAAAAGGATACACTGGTATTTGTATATCATGGAAAAATAGTCTTGTGAGTATGCAAGCAGATTTTCCACAAAACATGAATTTAAAGTTCACAGCTAAAGCAGTTTGTAAGTTTTAATTAGTCTTTTCTGAGACAAATCAATGCATGAACTTCTGCTGGTAAGAGGAAATCCTTTTTTGATTGCACACATTTCTCCCCCTTACTTATTAACATCAAGAGAGCAAAAGAGAGAACAAGACACTGGGCAGCAAATTTGTGTGAGTCCTGACTGAGACAAAACCTATGCTAAAAATAGTGCTAGACCATTGCAGAAAAGATAGTGAGAGAAAAAACCACCAAAAAAACCATCCAACCAGCCAACTGCCTCCCCTCCTCAAACAACAATCTAAAATCTAAAAAACAAATAAAAGCCACACACACAAAACCAAACCAAACTAAAATAAGCCAAAACCAAACCAAACCAAACCAAACCAAACCAAACCAAACCAAATCAAACCAAACCAAACCAACAACAACAAAAAAAATCTAAACAAAAAACCCTAACAACCACAAACCTTTCCCCCTCAAACCAACCAACAAAAAATACTTTCAAAATAATTACCATAAGAAAAACAATAGCAGTACATAAAAATCACGATAACTGAAATAAAGTCACAGAAGTTTTTATAACAAAATATTAACTAAAACCATGGAAGCACAGTGCCACTCAGAGAACCTGATGAAATTTTCTCCTCTGCCAAGAAAAGTGAAAAGATTTATTCAGGAGTTCTGGAGATGCTATTTCTGCTTTTTATATCCTCAGGAAGAAATTTGATTTCTTTCTAAATTTTAAATAAAATTCTATTTTTTTTATCCCCTAGCATCCTCAAATCCATTTTTGTAGTGTTATCTTGGTCAGTTCTCTCCCATCCCCTATTCATATGCTAGATCATTCTCATTTGAGAACAGCATCTTGCACTTGTTCCTACCAAATGGTGCATTTTTTTTTCTGAGTATTCTCTCTCTCTCTTACTCTCTCTCTCTCCTGTATTAAGTTAATTTGGGGCTTTATTTACATATCCCAATATAGTGACAGTCCCTTTGACCTCGGTTACTGACAGATTTAATACATCTACTCTTTATTCTAATGTTTATTCATAAAAATACTGAGGAGTTCCACTCAAGATATATCTTGGGAGGGATTATTTTGGTGCAACCTAATGTTCTGCATATGAACTATTGAAAACTGTTCTTTATATTCAGCTTTCAAACATCTTTACACCTATGCTACACTAATATTATGTAGATGATGTTTTCATATTGTACTTTTAAGAATGCTGCAGGAGAGAAAACAAACTAAGAGTAGTAAAAAAAATGAAGATACATGGCAATGGAATCATATGAAAATGTTATCATGACTGCCTCTCCTCCACCCATAAAGTCTGTTACACTGCTATGAAAACACCCAAAAAACCTGGATTGCTTTGATACAAATTACACTGGCTGTTATTCACCATTTCTTTATTATCCAGGGACCTAATTGTCTGATTATCCTTGTGCAGTATTTTTCTAGGAAATTGATAAAGTTAATTGACTGATCTTCATTTCTACAACTCTTTATCTCCTTTTTAAACATGGATTTTCTATTTGTTTTTTTCCCAAGCCTTACAAGATTTAACAGAATTTCCATGGGCTTCCAAAACTTACAGCTCAGAGGTCTGAAAATCCATCACCATCTCCTCCTGTCATGCAATTGTCATCTCAGAAATGTAAACAAACAGTAAGGCCACGGTAGGTAAACTAAACTTTAGACAGATATACCCTGTGAACTCAGAGCACTATCTTCATGCAGAAAAAGGAAAGACAAAAAATAAGAGCTTTTAATCAGATTCAGGCTACACCTTGAAGGAGATTTCAAGTGCATCCTTCAGACAATTTACATGGACTTTTTTGCAATTTGTAAATTACAAAGACAATCAGAAGACTGCTCCTGCTATTTTGGCATGATTGTGTAAGAAGATCCAGGAAAGAGTAACACTGGATGTTTTACCAAATGGATTGAAGGAACTATTAAACTAACTCAACAAGAAGAAAAGAGAAAACCACCAATGTTGGACCTAACACCAACAACAAAATCTGCAAACTGGAATAGAGTTGCAATTTGTTTAACAAACATTTGACTGTGGAGCTGCAAGCAAGAGAGTTTCCAAAGGGAATTTTTATAAAAATATGCATATATATAGTTACATACATACTTTTATATGTTTTTTATATCATATTTCTTATCTTCTAAATAACACAAGAAAATATGTTCAAATTCATGAAGAAGAGAGATTAGAAAAACAGGCAAAGTCTTTAGTGTAGACTCCCTTTTGTTTAGTATTTTGAAGAGTGGAAAACTTGCAAATACTTGGGGTCCTATTATTATTGTAATCTTATACATTAGATTTTCTAAAATATTAAAAGAATTTGAACAAAATAACCTAAATCCTAATTAAATTAATTTTTCCATTTTATGACACTGAATGTTTCCCAATATGAAAGCAAAGTTTAAAATATGGTCTATGTGAATCTTTATGCTGATTATATTTAATGCCAATTTTTATTTGATTTACAGAGGGTTTTTAGTATTAATTTTATTTTAAAATTAGAAATAAATATCACAATCACCAGAAGAAGACAGTTCAAATTAAACAAAACAAAGAATGCAATTGAAGCATTTACAGTTCAATTTTTATGATACATAATTGTCATATTCTTGCTAAAATGCCTTGGGATAACTTAAGAGACATCCTTAAGAATGCAGGTCATTAAGCAAGTAAATATGTTTGTGAGTGTGGTACATAAGGTGACATGCTAACAGGAATTCATGAACAAAACCTTATGATAAGGAACCAGAAAAACTTCTATCCTTGAAAATGTCTTCATTGCACATTATAAGGAAAATTTCAGTGCATCATTCCTTAATATTCAAGCTAAGCAAAAAGATCATTAGAAATGTATTGAAGATCTTAGGTCACACCTGGCTGCAAAGTGAATGCTTAAGCAACTTATGAGCCTTGTAATGGAATGAGCAGAGGAGATAAAGCTGGTTATAACTTGGATTTGTTTTTCTGTTTCTCTATATTAGAGCTGTAAATTAAATGAATACACTTCCTAATATCCAAACTTGTCAGCATCTCCACAGCCCTCTGTGTATTCTGAGGTGAAGTGGACCATAAGAACGGTCTTTTATATGCAATCAGATATTTCCTTTGAAAAGGGCTATAAACATGTTGCAAATTCTTGTATGACTTTGTTATGTTCTTTGGGAGGTGATAATCCAATAATTTCTGATTTCTTTTCAGTGTGATGTGTCTGATAATATGACAGTAAAAGGTGGTCTGTAACATCAGGGCAATCATGTCTACATGGAGGTACTTAATGGTTATTACAGTCTCCTTTACTCTTTTCTCTTGTCTTATCCCTCCTTGTTGCTTTTACTCGTCTTCTTTCTTAACTTTTCAGAAAATAAGGAGTTCCTCAGCTTGTTGAGACCAAGAACAGCACTCAAAGGAAATTGCTTTGATGGGGTACAGCTTTTGACAGAACAAAAGATAAATTGGTGCCCTTCAACAGACTTCTGAAATGTGGACAGTCATGGTAAGTAAAATTCTGGGTAAAAGAATGAGTTCAGTTCTAGAGTCACGAAGATATTTTTTTCAGTTTTTTTACAGGAAGTTAGAAAAGTTGGCTGGTTAACAGAACCAGATATCTTGAGCATAATTGCCATTAATGCAGTTCTTACCTTGATGTGCTTACTAATGGTCCTTGTACTCTTTCACTGCACTGCCAACTCCAAAAACTCCAAAATAATTAGTTTTTCCAGTTTGCTCTTCCTTTGGGGAAACTCTGAAATTTTATCTTCTCTTTATTATGAACTCTCTCTGATGACCCTATGTGTAGGAGTTTGATTAGATGAATTAAAGTTTGGCTAATAGTCTCGAAGGCAGGAAGGTATTCATATCTCCCCATTCACTGTGAAATTGCCCTCTTCTCAAGTTTTAGTGAACTCACCAATATGTCACCCCAACCCAAGGCCTGCCAATGACACACAATGAGGAGGAACTCCCACCTGCACATAACATTTCCCTCCTATCAACTCCAAATGATGTCCAGTTCTCACCATTCCCCCTTTTCTCATTTCTCAGTTCTTGGAAACAAGAGTGACAACTGTTTTTTTTTTTTTTTTTGTCCCCAGACTGAAGTATCAGGGTCTGAAAGTAAAGGGGGTTAGAAGACAACAGCACCTCTATGGAAACAATCATATCTGCCAAAAATCACAGTGGGAAAATATTGATCTGAAAGCAGCTGGTTCAAAGCTTCAGAAAATCTGAGAAAATATTGGTAAAATTTAGCTGGACTTCCAATAAAGAGTCTAGCAAAGCAGGAGAACTCTGCTCTGAAGGCACTTCACACAGGAAAAGTTAAGATTTTTATACATACATACATACATACATACATACATACATACACATACATACATATATATATATACGTATGTATATATGTTTGTGTGTGTGTGTGTGTGTGTGTGTGTGTGTGTGTGTGTGTATACACAATAGTTTAATACTTACAGTTTTGAAGGAGGACAAAACTGAATTGCATTTGAACACATAGGAACTCACACATATATACGTGTGCATGAATACATATGTTTATCTGATGAATGTGCCTCTGATGTTCCTTCTCTAAATTATTCCTAGTCTCAGTCTTACTGCTGAATTAGAATAAAAGTAAACTTTAGGACACAGGGTCCCTGGGTGAATTAGCTATGAAATTGGTCATGCAGTCTTTAATGCAAAATGTCTCCGCTTCTGAGAAACTGAGAATTAAATGAATGAAAAAATTCTTTCAATACTATGAAAATGATATTAAAAACTTGGAAAGACCTGGAGCAACTAAAATACTTAAATATTATCTGATCACAGGGAAAGGGAGGACATGTTCTATTTAGACATTTATGTGGGTGGTAGAAGCTTTATACTATACCTATTTGTTGAAACAACATATTTAAATTTCTATGCAATTAGTGTTCTCCCTTGGGATATTTTGAGTAGGTTATTTGGATCATACTCTTTACAGAATGAAAGGGATTATTTTGCCACTAAAACTACTGGGGAAATCTCTCTGTAAGGAAGAAACTTTTGATCTTTAACTCTGTAAGCTTTTGTGCCAATCTAGAACAATTTACTCTTCTAAGTAGCTTTCAATAAGTACTAACTTGCAGAAAGATGCTATTTTTATTCTCTTGTGAGGCAATATACTACCTGGAGAAAATACATTATTTGGGAGTAAAGGACTTACAGTAAATCCATTCTTATTATAGTTTAACTTTAGCAAAGTGAAATTCATGGCTTTGAAATAAGTTCTGAGAACTTTTAAATTCTTTCTTTTGACATTACATGATACAAATTTCTCAAATGAATGTCTTTAGGAATCAATGTGCTATTTAAATTTTTTCTTTGCTTTACGCCTCAGATGACTAATATAACTGGCTGTCTGACTACAAAAAATTATCATGGCTTACATATTTTAGAGCATATTTTTGGGCCAAGCCATAGAAGAACTGAAAAAAACCTCTTCATTTTCAACCATTAAAATTCAGTGTCTCTCTGGATGTGGTAAAGATTGATGTCTAGTGAAATAATTATCCAGTATTGAAAGTCAGATTACAGTATAAAAGTGAAGAATGCAAGGCTCTGGCTAAAACCAAGTCCCTTCTTCAGGTTTCCACTGAATTAATGATTTAAATGTGCTTCTTTTTCAGTCTCCCCTCTGGATGTACAACTAAGAAGTGGTCTATTTCCAGTTTGTGGAAAAAATTAGAATTTTTACTAGCTATGAAAATAGAAATGCCAAATAGGATCTCATCTGAGGCTTCCAAGCACTGATGGGATTACTCAGATCAGGAAAGAATAGATGTGATAAATGTGACACACTTGGGCAGCACTTTTTCTTTGACAGCAGCATATGTGTTGGTTCTTCAGGTCAAGCTGAACCAGTTCCTTTTGTTCTGGAAACTGAAGGTTGCTGGTTCAGTGCCTCTTGTGTGTGTATGAGGTGGATGGAGGGGAAGATCTGTAGCCCACACTGATTCTGTGCTCACAACAAATTCTGGGAAAGGGAGCAAGAAGCCAACCTGCACTGCAATTTCTTTAGTAACTGTATATATATATATATATATATATATATATATATATACACACACACCCCCAATATCTATCTGCCTGTCTGTCTGCCTTTTATTATCTAGAATATTAAAGAGGTATCTTTTGTTCGTTAATATTAATCTCCTGGCTGTTCCTAACATGGACTGTGACTTGACACTATAACAGTGTAGGAGCACTTTTTCAGCTCATCCTTGCTATTGTTACTATATTTTAAAAATAATTGTGCATATAATTACCCAGTTTTGCTCTTTTCTTCCTACATAATTATGCTATTATAAAATCCAATAAAAATGGGTGAACTGAAAAGGAAAGAGGAACCAATTTAAATTAAATTTCTAAATCAGATATCTAATACTGATAGATTACCTTTTTTAAAATATAGCACTCAACAAAAGAAACAGTAAAAATGCAAATATTGTTTCTCTTTATAATGAGAATTCTTTGTACACTAGCTCTTTGCCTAACCCTGGAGCTGCCATAGGCATTGCAATAGCTTACTTGCACTCCTCTTTCCTTCTTATTGCTTTGTTTATTAAGCAATACTAAATGCTTTTAAATATTTTATGTTAAAATAGTTATTTACATCATTGAATTTCAAGAAAATAAGGCATTTATTTCATGTGGTAATGATTTGCCATTTTACAAAACTAATTTCCAAAGTTCTCAAAGCACTTTATATCAGTAAATTTAATATAATTTCTATCCTTCCATCTTCATTAAGCACTATTAATTCAATGTATGCATTAGGTAAACAAGAGCAATGAAGCCACCTGAAGCTGTACTAGACACAGAAAGGATATGCTCATGTTAGGAAGTAATTTGGAGTGATTCAAGGGTGTTTTTCAGATAAATTTACTCTGGCCCCTTAATCCAAACATACCCTCTGGATATTTCAAAGCTGTCTCAGTGACTGGGTATTATTTCTTTCCCTCTGTTCTCCATTAGGGGCAGCAAACTTTATTCACCCATGTGGACAGAAATTTCTCATTTACTACCTTCTGGCAGAAGTCTGTTTCCTATGTACCAAAATCATTTTGCAAACCAAATCAAAGCAAAGAAAATGGAGAAAGTTGAAATACCTCAAAACTGTGCATCCACTCTGAAGCAGAACTCTAATATTGGTTTGGAAACAGCTAGAAGGCATGCCCAAACCAGAAGAGAATTAAAATACAGCTGTCTAAAGCTCAGAGAGAAGCCAGTGGTTTCCAGTTTGCAATTAGTGAATAGCAATGCAACAATTGGGAATAGGCTGTGATTACAGGTTAAAATTACAATGAATCAGCCAGTGAAATAAACTTCTAATGCAACTGAAGTGTTTTGAAGTTACCGGTGAGTACCTGTCTCTACTCTACCTTTAAACTTCTGTAAAAAAAAAAGTCCAGCACTTTTGCAGCAAAGTACCCAACTGATATTTGTATGAATCATCTACTATTGCCTCTTTTCTCCTTAATCTTTTTATTACTGGCCTGTCCCCAACTTGAACTCCTTTAAATAGGATCTTCATCTGTCCTTCCTGAAAGCAAAGCACTTAACACATACAGTGTGCTACCATAAAGAAAATAACAAAATAGATGACATTTTGGATCTAGAGCCAGATATGGCTGTTGCCATTCATTCCATGGCCTGATTTATCGCTGCAATCTTTGTATTGCACAGTGCCATCAGTGGCTTTTTTTATATACAGAGGTGGCAGAGAATTTTCAGGAAGGACTTTCATTAATAATTGAATCAAGATTGGTTGGCTGTATT
Organism: Muscicapa striata striata; assembly: GCA_030060385.1. Classification (NCBI taxonomy): domain Eukaryota; kingdom Metazoa; phylum Chordata; class Aves; order Passeriformes; family Muscicapidae; genus Muscicapa; species Muscicapa striata. The sequence continues at coordinate 2,705,911 of JAREIS010000135.1, forward strand.
GCGTGAGGTCAGATGATTGATTAACATATGGACAGCAGCTGAACAGGGGAAACACTGTCAAAACTTCTCAACATTTTCTCTGTAAATAACTATAACTCCCTTGTTGCTTTCCAATGATGGAAGTTTCTGTCACCGACTTATAAACAGAAGCAGTGCTATGGTATTACGATGACCCAGCTACACCATAAATGCCAGTTAGAGGAAGCAATCAATTTCCAGTTAGTCCAGTGTTTGAAAATTATTTTTCCAACTTTCTGATGAATATAAGGAAGTTCCAAGCAACAATTGCTTGGCAGAAGAAAAAGGAGATTAATCTCAACTGAATGGGTAGGAAAAATTCAGTCAGCTCTCAACATATGATTTGCAATCTAATTTGTTTTTCAAAGAAGTAATGTTTATTTAACACAGTAGCATTTTGCTACATGCAGTGCTAATGGAGGTTAAATAAAAGACAGAAGGGCAACAAAATCCCTCACTCACTTTTCACACAAGGACAAAACTGCTATGTGAGAGAAATGCAGATTAATTTCCCAATGCTCATAGCACTTTTTGACACCACTGGCTTTGGGTTACATCTTAAGGATTTGAAGATTTTACTAGGGCTGACTGATTTAGATTTGGATAGGTTTAAATCATACTTGTCAGTGTGCTATTAATTTTTAACCACAGCCATTTTTCCCTAGACCTGTTAATATGCTAGGCAGTCCCAGGAAACATAAAACTTTGACCCATGCTCTTCAGTATTTGCATATAGCACTTTCTGGAGGTGCTTTATTCGGTAATCAAAATTCTAACTATCTCCTCAACAGCATACAGATATGGGAACCCACAGACCAGATAAAAGGCTCTTCAGACTGACCATATGGTTTTCAGACACACACTCTTTTGTGCTAACTCATCTTTTCCTCCACAATTTAGATAAAAACACAACTTCAGCTCACTACTAAACTTCACCGGCAACATTCTTTCTCTGGAGGTACAGTGTGGTGGAATATGTTTTTTCTTTACAACCCACCAATTATTTTCATGTCTTTTCTGGACCTTGAGATCTCTTTGGGAGCCACGTTAGTCAAAAATAAAGTAAGGCTAAGATTACTGTTGCCTCAGCACAACAAAAACTTTATTTGAAGCTTTTCTGACAATCCATCTGGGAATGAATGCAGCCCCACCTTTTCAGAATTTCAAAACAGATCACTAGACAACCCCAAACTGTCTCAAGTTTTCAAGCTGAGGCAACTTTGTAGAAATAATAAAAGCATTTCATTACCATTGGTCTAACATCGAATTTAATTTTTAAAAGCTTGGTAAAATATACTTGCAGACTTCATAACTGGCAGACTTTCATTTGAAAACTGCATCTATATGATCTTCTCCAGAAACACTAAATTCTATTCCTTGCAGGTAATCAGTGATACAGGGTCTGTTGAAGACACCTGCTCTGAGCTCTGCGATGAGTTGGTCAGTTTAAAAGCTCAGCTCTAACATCTCTGATGGAAGGAGAATTCTTTATTACTTGAGGGGACTTCAGTGAATTTTTGGTAGACTGACCTTGGCTGGACATCAAGTGCCCACATAGACACTTGTCTCTGGATAGGAAGAGAAAAATATAATTAAAAAACATATGGGTCAAGATAATGACAAGGAGATTATTCATCAATTGTTGTCAAGGGCAAAACAGTGTAAACTCGGGGGAAGTAATTTTTTGTCACTCAAAATAGGATAATGAGAAGTAAAACCAACCCCTTTTCTTCAACTTTAGTCTGAACTTCTCTGCCTACTTCTCCTGAGGAGAAAGGAGACATTTGGAGACACAGTGTTTGTCTTCCCAAATCACCATGTGTTGGAGCCCAGCTTCCCTGGGATTAGTTGAACACCTGCCTGATCATAGGAAGGGGTGAATGAATTCCTTGCTTCACTTTGTTTGCACACATGACTTTTGCTTTATCAATTCAACTGTCTCAATGCTCAAGTTCTCACTTTTGTCATCCTCTCTCCCATCCCACCAGGAGAGAGTGACTAAGAGGCTCTGTGGGGTTGTGTTTCTGACCAGGGTAAAACACCAAAAATCTGCTTCACTCAACCTCCCCAGAGAGCAAGGGAATCTCTGCTCTGGTGCCTGCAGCACCTCCTCCCATTTCTGAACCTGGTTTCTGGCGGGCTGTTCCACATATCCTCTCCTCTCTCAGGCAACAATTCTTCCTCCTTAAACTCGTGTCCTAGGTTACAATGTAAAGATATGCCCAAAGGGATGTATTCTATCACCATCTGCTGAAACCCAGTGGAGCAGTGATTCTTATCTCTGTGGGAGATATCCTCTGCTAATGGGCCATCTGTTAAAAACCTGATGGAGCAATGTTCTTTATCTTTATCACAACCCATCCTTCCTCCAGGAAGTTATCTTCAGTTAATGGGCCACTGAGTCCCACTGTATGACTGATAAAATTACATCCCATTGTGAGATGCTTCACCCAGGGGGAGAAGCTAAGCCTTTCCTACCTAGATAAAATCTGAGATTTGGAACACCAAAGCTGCCCTTACCCACTGGTTTCCAGAGTACAAGAGCTACCAGGATCACTGCCATGATTTCTACAGGATCACTTCTTCGAGGAGACCACTTCATCTGGCCTGCTACCACCACCCTAACTAGCAGGGTGTCAGGTTGTATTCTGACTCTGTCAGTGGTTTTTCTTATGAACTATTGTGTTTTATTATTTTCTTTTTTTCCTATTAAACTGTACTTCTGACTTGGAGTCTCTCACTGGTTTTCATTCCAAAGCCATTAAAACTCTATATCCCAAAGGTGCTATTCCCTGATGGCCATTGATGAGTCTCACCTTGGTCAGCAGCAGGTACATCTTGGAGCTGGCTCTGGCAGGTATGTGGGAAGCTTCTGGCACCTTCCCAGAGAAGTGGCCCCTGGAGCTCCCCCACTGCCAAAACCTTGCCACACAAACCAAATAGATCCAAGCATCTGCATCTGCCAGATTCACAGAAGAGAGACACAAATGCTGGTGAAATAGTTCAACTCTGGACATATCATTGTATATACACAGTTGAGACTGGTACAAGTAAACTGCAGCCTCAAGCAAGACCTGTGACATTAATTTTTCATAGTCACTTGGGAAACTACTATAGAAAAAGAAAGCAAGAAAGATTCCTGCATGGGAACTTCATTTCATCTATAGAACTAAACATTTGTCCTGGGATATCTGATCAGCATGTAAACTCTCTATTTGCCTTCCTGTTACCACTGTCCTCAGTTTTTCCTTTCCTCTGTAAGTTCCTTGCTCTGGCAAAGAAATGCAATCAGAGAGTAAGAAAACTATGAAGAATTCAAAGTAATAAATTTTTTAGATGCTGTTGTGATATATATATATACACCATATTGTAATTCGTGTTTTATATAAAATAAGTCTGCAAAATAAAAAATAAACTAGCCACAAGTAAAGGCAATGATTGCCTCAGAGCTAGGTAAATTAACATATCTACAGGCCGGACTGCTACTGATAAGCACCTATCTCCTGGAGAAGCCTGGAAACTCACAGGGGAGCAGCATTTCCCGAAAATCCCATCACTCCCCCCGGACTCGACTCTGGTTCCCATAAAGATGAAGTCCACCACCTAAAAGCAATACACAACAGACACAAAATCTCGTCAAGGAGCAGGAAGGACTTTGTCTTGTGTGGACACCAGAGCTGAATTTGAAAGAAACAAAGGACTGTCTTGCTCCAGGCTATGAAAAACAGTATAAAAAGGGGGCCAACCAAGACGGCGGTGTGAACACCAGGGGACCCAGTGCGACAGAGGCTGGGTAACATCGTGTGTTCACCCAACTCCGAACCCGGGCTCGGTGTTGTTCTTTCCGGTTGTGGCTTTGCAGGACCGTATTTTGGTCGCGAAAATAAAATTTGCCAATTTAACCTTTTAATTCAGTTTGATTCGTTTATTACCTATAACACTGTCAATAATAACATTATTACTCAGATGATTGTTTAATTTCCTGTTTTAAAAAATCTCTTAAAACAGATTTTGTATAACTCCCCTGCAGTCTGGCCTAATGCTTGGCCATATTTGTACATTTTTCCTTGAATCTTTGAAAACTGTCAGTAACTTTTCTCTTTGTTAAAATGAGATTTTGTTTTTAATTGGAGAACTTAAGTCCTTACTATTCTCTTTTCCATACTAAAATATTGCATTTTCTAAAACACTTTCTGAACAATATTTTCACGTACTCTGGCGACCGTTTATGTTAAATAAAATTTAAAAAAAAAAGTTATTTTTTCCCATTATTTTACATAATTTTTTTTCAATTTACTTTTATTGCCTCCTTCATTCTTTATCTCTGACATTTATTATTTTATGAATTCCTGTACAGATTGGTCTTGAATCCTTTTTCATAGTTTATATCTCACATATTTGAAATGTAACATATTACAAAATATAGGAGTCACCTCATTGCTCTTCTAAGCACCAAACATATCTAAATAATTATTTACATGAGTAATAATGAAAATTATCAGTACAAGCTATTATTTCAGCCTTAAAACAATCACCCTTATTTTTCCTAGTACCTTAATTATAAGGATCCACATTATTACCTTTACAATTAAAATTTAATATTTTACCACCCAAGTTTATATTATTCATTATTGAAGGTTCTATTTTTACAAAATTCTCAGTGGTTTTTGACATTCATTACAGAAAGCTTCCTGTGGTTAAAATTAGAGAAACTTGCTTTCATTTCTTTAATTCTTTAACTGTTTTTTGGGGGGGGATTTGTTTTGATTTGGTTTGGGGTTTTTTGTTTTGTTTGGGATTTTTTGTTGCTTTTTTTTGAAAACTCTGTGGTGCAAGAACTCTCTTACTATGCCTGTAAAGTATATAGGAGAAGAAGCATTAATCCCATTTGAGGATTAATTCCTCTATTGTTGTGTTGCCAGGCACAAATATTTTAGCTGTAAAATCTCCAATAAAATTATTTCCCATGCTACTGTCTGTAATATCTATTTCAGGGAAGAAAAAGGAATACAAAATCCAACAAAAAGTAAAGGTAGCTTGGTAACATGTTCTATCAATAGTCAAAAATCAAAAAATTAATTCTGATAGAAGACAAATGATTTGGGGAAATAACAAATGCAAGTGAAATATGGCTTGAAAGCTCTCCTGTGAGAGGCTAAAGAGGACACAAAGCTTTCAAGTGTGTGTGGGGAGCACTTTCTGCACCATTAGCGCTTGATTAGATATTATAACAGATAATGTAAGATAAAATTAGACTCTGACAAGAAGCAATTGAACCCTGAGTTTTGACAGTCATCTGTTGGACACCTTGCCACTTTTATCCTTAGGGCCTCTTAGATGACACATAAGGATTTTGTTCCAGTGGATAATTGCCATAAGTGCATAGTGAAATGTTATGGCTTTTTGCAAAGATGCACAGCCCTAAGCACTGCCACAGGGGAGGATTTTGGGGGGCCTGATTTTGTGTGCTGTCCAGTACAGCTACTGTGGTCTTTGCTGAGCTGTAAGAAAAATACAAATGTTGTAATATCAAGAGTCTGAAAAGTAGATTGGCCTTCAAATCTTGTCTGCTTGATTGGCAGACAGTTTTAAAGTTTCTAGCATAGATTAGAAAGAATAGCTATTGGGTTAGTCTTGTCTTCTATTGAAACTTTTTTTTTTTTTTTTTTTTGACTTATATCAATGTCAAGAGTCAAGCAGTTTCTCATCATGAAGTATTTAAAAAAACTAGAGGATTCACTACAGATTTTAAAAAGGAAAAAAAATACTTTGGGGATGAGCCCAAACATGATGTTTTCTGGAAGGCAGAAATGTATCATGTTACCTAGAAAATGTGAAAGTTATGGCTTTGGGTGCAGTGTGAAGTGAACTTTCACCCAGGGGTATCCCCCGACAGTACTGTGACATTCTGCCTTCCAAATAACACTAAAGTTGGAGATATCTCTTTCTCTAGTGATATATTCAGTACCAGGTGTTCTGAAACAAATGGATCAAAGATGATTCAAGTGTTAACCAGAATCTCATGTGTGAGTTGTGCTTAGTTTGCATACTTTCACATTCAGAGTCTAGAAGGCATCTAAAAGAACAGATCTGTCTAGGATGTTATCATTATCTGTTCAAAATGGCTTTGTGTGAAAAGTTTGAATTTCAAAAAATGAACTGACTTTATGATATCACTGTCATCTGGGAGCTTTAAGTATCATTAACATCACTGTGTTAAATCAAAATCCTAGGAAAATTTCAGTCTCACTTAAGGTTGAGTTTTACTTAAGGCTAAATTTAATCTCTATCTACACATGATTGTTGAATTTTTCTGTCATCATAAAACATAGGAAAACTATATAAAAATTGGTGCAATAATGAATTGTTTCTAAATTGCACGTTTCAAGGACAAGAGTTTATCCGACTTTTTTTGCTTTATAATGGTAAGAGAAAAAATGTTACTGTAAAAGACACCCAGCAGTTTATTATTGCCACGACTATTATCTTAAAGTGATTCAGAACAATATTTTGGTGGTTGGATTTTGTTTTTGTTTTTTTTTTTTCTATTTTACTTTTTTTTAACTGTTTCTAAGTAAGTAGAGAGCCGTTGATATCAGGAAAGTCTCTCAGTTTTCTGTCATGGAAGAAGGAATATGCACACAAATTTGGATGTAACTTTCTGACTCTGAAACATAATCCATACAGATTTGTCCACAACTGCAAATTTGGTTTGTCTGCCAAGATTCAGGAAGGGCTCACAGAGCAAGCTCAGGTTTGTGGTCTTCCTTTCACAGGTTGATAGACTTAAACACTCTTGACCAGAGTATGAGTGGTTTACAAAAGCCATATTAGTGATCTGTGTAGAGTGGAGTTACACTTTAGTTATTTCCATCTGATTTTTGTTTTGTATTCTGCCCAATACAGGTGTTTAGTAAGACTAAAGGTAAATTCATACAACAAAAAATAAATGTCACTATAGTTCTGCAAGGTCAGAGTAATGGGGAAACTATCAGAGGTGAATTCATTGTTATTCATTTCATTTCAAAGTTAGATGTCAGTTCCCATGACCCAGTAAATGGAGTGCAATTATGGTACATATACAAGTATATAAATGATATAACAGAAAAATCTGATTCCTGTAGATGTTCTTGGGAAAGAGTTTTTTTCATCATCTAGGTGATTAAAAAATTGAACTCCTGGACAGCAAGATTGGTCAAATTACTTCCCCATCTCCTGACAGAAAAAATACACTTTGAGGGGTCTTATTAAGCAATCTATCTCTATTGAGCTCATTAAGTTCTGGACAGCTAATAAGAATATAATAGAATCTTGGATGTCCTCTATAACTTAATCTGACAAGTTGAAGCTGCATTCCAGCTTCATTTGGATGGGCAAACAATGAACCATATGCTAGTTTTAAATTCAGCTTAGCTTTTTCTTCTTTCAGTAGGGCTCATACGTTTGTGCAGGTAGCTAAAATAAAAATCAGGGTTGCCAATTCAGCCTCATTCTAACCTCTCCTTTTTCCTTGTGAATGCTGTCACAGTTCGTCTCACTTCTCACTCTACAAAAGACAAGAACCACTTTTAAACCATGCTTGTAAACATCTATGCACAGAAATCCATTTTAATGCATAACAAGAAGTTGGTTTTAGTCTGACAAAATGTAACTTTGTATTCATGAACAAAATCTACTTTCACCTGACATGCTATGTATTTCTATACTTACATTCATGTATTTTATTTACAAAGTCTTATTACATGTAGTATATGGATTTACTCTTTTCTTCTGCCCATTTTCTTCTTGTTTTTAGAATACATGTTTTGATCTCTTGCTCCTTTCTTTTTCCTGTTGAGTCAGACATCAATTCTGCTACATTTAACCCTTATTCTAGTACAAATCCACTTGGTAATAATGCTGTCAAAAACCAAACATGTAAGTAACCAGCCAATCCACCCGAATGGCTAAGTAAGCTTTTCAGGTGCAGCAGCCTTAATAGCCAGTGGCATTCAAGGGCAAGAAGCAAATAATGTTCTCAACCTGCAATGACCTGTAACTCCTTAGCACAAATGATCATATACAAATTCACAGCAATAAAAACTTCTCAGTTTGCAAGACAAGTCTTGGAGAAGACTCAAATTCTCCCTTTACAAAGTGAGAGATTATTTCCCTGATCTAACAGCAAAATCCTTCTGCTTTTCCTGGAGAGAAAAAGCCCTCCCTGCTCCAAGTGTGTGCAGTGCATTTGACCTTTACTGACTGTAAAGACTGTGCTTCTCCTCCCCTTTCCTCAGCAGCAAGTGCAAAGGGTGAGACACAGAAAGCTTTCCCAACCACTGGAACTGAGCACTGGGTTTTCTCAGCTCATCCTTCTCTCCATCCTAACAGCTCTGGCATGAGTGAGCTCAAGGATGACACTAAGGCAGAAAGCAGCCCAAAAAGGGCTCCAGTCCTTAGGTTGCTGCAAGATTTCTGCTGCTATTTTAGCCACTCTCCTGATTAGATGCTCGGTATTGGCAACAGATAATCTAATGTGTCTTTCTGAGCTAATCTTTTGCACTGATGATTAGTCCTTGGGGTACCTAAAGGCATGAAATCCTAGATTGGGCTGTAGTGTGTGCAGATTTATAAAATCCTTCAAAATAAAAGAGTAATTCAGTGAAAGAATAATTTCATCAGAAGTCATCCAAGTTCCCAGTAATATCAAGAGTAAAATAATGAACTGAGAAGTTCGACAGCTAGAACAATTTTAGAAATTTATAAAAATAGAAATTTTTAATCAAAATTAATTTGACTGTAATAATATGAGTCTGGTATCCTAATTAGAATTATATTTGTGCATTATTTGGACTGAATCAAGCTGGAAGAATCAACTTTTATTATCCTTGTCATGGTTGTTGTGTCCCAGAGTTCTGGGATCTTCTACAATACTACTCTGAACTCATCAGGCAGGTCATGAAAGGCACCCTGGTTGCAAAAGGACAGAGGAAGGGAACTAGGTGCTACAACACCTTTGTTGTGTGTGCTAAAAATTGAATATCACCTGTAACATAAAACTTCCCTTTTTCCACAGTTGTCCTTCAGTCATGTATTCACCCATCCTTTCAGCTATCTAGCACTTGTTTTCTTAGAACAAAAGTCACCTTTTCTAGTGCCTCTAACCTGGGACCAAATTAGAAGGAAGCACTGTCTGTCAGCCCAGCAACACAGAGAGCATATCAGACCTCAGTGTGTGTGGTCTGCTTCTCCCACAGCAAAGTCAGGAGCCAATATTATTCCCAGAGATAGAACCTGCCTTTGTTGTTCTTTTCTATCCTTTTTTATGTCCATTTATTTTGCTTTATCTAGCAGGAGATAGTATCAGACTTCAACAGCAAGATTTCAAGTTTCACTAAACTCTCTTCTTTCTTCAAAACAATAACAGAAAACAGCAAATGTGACCTTTGAATTCTCTTAACTGTATGTGTCCATTCCAGAAGTAATGAAATGCTTGTTTTCAGGCCCTTTGTTACCAGCCAAATTAGCCTCTCTCTGTTCTGTGTGAGTGCCTATACTGCAGGACCATACTCAAATACCTTCCTTGGGGTTGCCCATTCTTACTCACTGTCTTGGTATTCTGGGGACATACACTGCCTCAATTGCCAACAGAGAATATTTGCAGAGATTTTATATTTCATTGCTGGAGCTAGTTGAGATGTACTCTCAGGATCCATCTTGACTACTACAAAAAATATGGATTCACATCTAGAACCCACACGTGGTTTTTACTGGGTTTGTTCATTTGGGGTTTTTTTTTTTTTTCTTTTTTAGACTTGTGACAGAGAGTGAGGGCTGGTTTTTAGCATGGGTACCTGCTCACCTGAACAACCTAAGGTCCGCTGATACAGGTATCAATTACCATTCTTTCCCAATTCATCATGGAAGATCCCAAAAGTACTGCTGGGAGTTATCATGCCTGTGTGCTGCATTCATGGTGGATTGTCAGCTCAAGAGAAAATAGAACCCAGCTTAGCCAGTTAGCCCAGACAACCACTAGAAAGAAGAGGAGAGGAGAGGAGAGGAGAGGAGAGGAGAGGAGGAGAGAGGAGGAGAGAGAGGAGAGGGGAGGAGAGGAGAGGAGGAGAGAGAGGGGAGGAGAGGAGAGGAGAGGGAGAGGAGAGGAGAGGAGGGAGGGAGAGAGGAGAGGAGAGGAGAGGAGGGAGGAGGGAGAGGGAGAGGGAGAGGAGAGGGAGAGGAGAGAGAGAGGAGAGAGAGGGAGAGGAGAGGAGAGGAGAGGGAGGAGAGAGGAGAGGGAGGGAGAGGGAGGGAGGGGAGGGAGAGGAGAGGAGAGGAGAGGGAGAGGAGGAGAGAAATGTTGAAAGTAATGAGAAAGAATCTTAGAATGGATTGGGTTGGAAAGGACCTTAAAGATCACCTAATTCCAATCCCTGCCATGGACAGGGACATCTTCGCTATATTTTATGTGGTGGTCAGTGTCAGTGATAGCTCTATAATAAATCTACCACAAAATGATGCTCCACAGCTGAACATTCAAGAGCAGAAACATTGACTTTAATCTAATTATCTCTTTTTTTCCCCAGTCTATCTTTTATCCATTCTACATCATCTCCAGTCCAAGAATATATATTGTTTCATTGTTTTTTTTTTTTTTCTCTATTCAGTGTTCATTTTGCTCTTCTTAGAGGGAAAAAAAATATTTATCCAAGCAGCTGCTGATTCAAAAACATCAATGAATCCCTCAATTCTACCTGTTCATGCATACACATAGTGACATAGACACAGAATTTGTCATGCAATACCTCCTCTTAACAGTGTGCTGCATCCAGTGATGTGTGACTGGACATCATGAGCATCTCTGTATGATTTGACATGATGTATCACCCCAGCTCTGCTGTCTGCCGTATAAACCACAAAAGATTCAGGTGGCAAAAAAAACCCCACAAAATAGATCTTGCAGAAACAAAACAGAGTGTTTTTATTACTTTTTGACTCCCTGAACTTAGGGGCATGGTTTGCTGAGAAATCAGAAGGTATATTTTCCTTTACTTGAAATGAAACGATGAAATGAATCATGCAGTGGTTTGTTTTACATGACACAGTGTCCCACGGTCTCCTGGGAATGTCAGCAGGCTGAAAAAGGCACTGGGATTTTCACTGGATACTTGCACTTCTGAGGAAAATGAGCCTTACATCTGTTGTATCCACAGCCTTCAACAGAGTTACTTGATCCTTAGTGCTGTGGATGCCCAGAATATCTAGCAGCATCTAGCAGCATTCCTTTCCCAGTTCAGACAAAAAAAAAAAAAAACAAAACCAAAAACCAAAAACCTCTTGATCTCTTGCCTTCTCTTTCTTTCCTTACATGTCTCCAGAGGATAACAGTTTTAAAAACCCATGTTTTACAAAAGGGAAGACAACAACTGACTGCTTTTGAAGTAAGAGCTGCTCTATGATATGCAAGTTTGAGGAACACTTGCAGATTTGAAGGTCTGTGCAGGATATATACACCAGAGCCATGCCTTCAAGATTTCCATTGTGAAAACAAGAAAAATAATGGACAAGAATTTCCAGGGAGTTCATCACTGCGATGACTGACAGACATTGTGCTGAACTATAGACTCTGATCCCTGATTTACAGCCTGAATTTCACCTGCAATGTTAATAAGTTCAAAAAGAAAAATTCCTATGCAATAATAAAATTATTTCAAAGGAAACATCATGTCTATCTGAAACCTCAGAGTTTATTAAGTGCATTATAAGAAAGCATACATGTGCATGTCATTGATATTTCAAAATGTTGGTATTGTTGTAAAGATCTATATCAACTGAATTAAAATTCTTGTACATCATAAAATTAAGCTAGTATTGCCAAAGGAAGTACCTGGTGTAGGTAACTGCCACCTGTAGAAGTTTCTGACCATTTCAAATTAAATGCCTCCTTGTTAAGTAACTTTCAAACCACATCAGTAATTTGTTACATATAGCTCCTCATCACTGACCCCAGGAATCATATGGGATTCTTTCTTTTTGAGAATCTTGAAGCCTAATAATCTTATTATCTATATATGAATATTTACATTTTAATTCCACACATTTGGGGGGAATTTGGTTTAAGATGCCCCCTCATACATCTAGGTAGCTTAATCAAAAACTGAATTCTACCCTTCAGGTCTAATGCAGCCTCATCATCTGCTGTCAGGAGCTGTTCAACAGTTCATTTGATTCAGAAATAATACATTACAAGATCAAAAGGTGAACACTATGTTAGAACTGTCTTCCAAATGGAACTTCTTTGCGTGCAAAATTCAGGCATTAAATGTGCCTTCATTTCTAAAGGGGAACAAAAGTCAAAATCTAAGGTTTTCCTATGAGGCACAAAGTTTCAGAAAACTTTGTTTTAACTGCTCTGAAACATTACATTTTGATAAGGTAGAAAACTGCAGTTCTGATAAAGTTGAAAAAGTTGCTTCATCTTTTTTTACTTTTACTATATATTAAATGATAACATAAAATAAATGTCAAAATGAAATGTTTTGACCTTATCAAAATGTCTCATTTTGGTAATTTTCCCATCCAGGTTTTAAATTAAATTGGTACATTCTTGAAATCATTTAGGTGTTGTTAAATTGGCATTTTCTTCTGGCAACCTGTTACACTGGAAAAATCTTGACTAGCTCCTGTCAACAGACTCTGCCAAATGTGGCAGTTTTCTCCTGGAGATCTCTGTGCCTCTTTGTTCAGTTTCAAACTCTCGTTGTGAGGCAGATTTGCCTTCTCTGAGTTAGCTGAGCTGAAATGATTTCTGAACCATGGCTGTGGAGAGGTGAGCTGTGTTTTGTGCTCCTGTGGTTTCCATGCAGCTCCCGAACTGGGGCAGTTTCAGGTGATCAGTGATGTGGCAGCCGTGCTGGGTGGTTTTGGGTCACCAGTTTTGGATGGAAAGGAGCTGGTAGGAGCTGCAGCTTGCAGCCACCTGTCTACTTAGCCCAGCTTCCTGTGATGAGCAGGCAATGCCTCCAACTCCTCTCTCATATTCGTCCTTCCTCTGAGCTCTCTGAGCATGGCTCTTGACCACTCTGGTGGGCATCTCCAACCACGATCACTGTGGATGCCTTAAGTTGTTTAACTGTTGTACCTCCCTTAAAGACAACAGATGATCTAACTTGATTTATTAAATGATGTATATAAGGGAAATTCAAAATACATATTTGTTGGTGAAGAAATGTTATAATCAAAACACTTATACCTGAAATTCTTTTCTAAGGACTCTGTGTCCTGATTAGAATTTCTTCTTCTTTTTTTCCTCTTTCTGCTAATTTGATTTTGCATTCTCTTGTAGGGCCCAGAAAAAAATTCACAAAAGTTGCATAGAGGGAAAAATATGCAAAATCATGGTCAAGTATAGAAAATAATGACATCAAACAAAAACACTGGCTAATTGGCAACATTAACTGGTGCATCTCTCAGTGTTGGTAGGAAGTTAAAAATCTGTTAGCAGTTAATATTTACTGTACAAGATGCTTTCACTATATTCCTGTTAATTTCTAACTTTTCCATTCTACTTCCTATCTAGATTAAAATACTATCTTCCATCTTCACAGATGTTTCAGTTGGAAAGTTAAAACTCCTGCACCTGTGAGGAAAAGATTTATAGTTACACAACTCAGATGTAAAGAGCATCAGGGAAAAAGGTAAAGAAAGGAAGGATAGAAAAAGAGACTTGAAGAAAACTCTTAAATAAATTGTGTAGTGTTTTGTATCATGTGGAAAACTCAGTAAATATGTTTTGAGCAATATTTTTTTTTAATTGTGTGCAGAAAGCATTCCAATCACATGTATTTTTCCTACTTAGACTTCCTACAGAAAACAGTATTTTAAAAGATAGAAATAATTCCAGTTCAAGGGAAATACTAAAAACTAAATTAAGCTCCTTTTTTCCTTCAGAATCCCTTGTTTGACTACAACGGGACAAAAATGGTTTTGGGCCTCAGCACTGGCAGAGAGGATGGGAATGAATGACAATTTTATTCATAAGCGTACATTAGAGACAAACTGTGCATAATTTAGATTCTCTCCTGGCTTGTTGAATCTGCAGGCAGCCATGCTTTCTGTTGAATTAACATTTTGATTGAATGAGCTGGGTCAAAACCATCGCTTTCCTCATCTAGGGAAGGAAAACTATTTTGAAGTCAATCATCAATCAATGAATGTAATCAGCCTTTTTAAAGTGTCTTGGGCTTCACACATAACTGGCTCTCTGTCATAATAAAACCCAAATATCAACATATTTTTCATTCAATAGTCATAACACATATACAATAAAGTGTTAAAAGGACAATAAGGGCTTGAAATGTGTTTTGCTATTAACAAGATTATTGCCATTGACTTATTTGAAAGGTTGCACCACTTCAAGGTCATGATCTTTGGTATGATAATTAATTTGCATATAATTGTTTATACAGTATTGTAAGACATAATATCATCTTGCTACTTTATTCATTTCCTTGAAGTTAATGGCTTTTAAAATAAATCCAATAAAGTCAATGAAAATGTCACTAATATCAACCAAGTATACCTTCCAGTACAATTTAATAGTCATTGACAATCTATAAGCCATAAAAGCACCATGCAACTCTCTTTTAACAAGATGCCATTTTCTAACGACACACTGAAGCCATACAAAATTATGCTGGTGGCAAGTATCAGAGCAGTAAAGGTTGTTAGTGATTATATAGCAACTTTCATTTGTTGTGTTTCACCAACGATATCCAATTTGACACATGGGAAATGGAGGCACTAATATTTAAACAACTTGACCAAGTTTACATAGCGAATCAATGACAGAGTCATTTCCACAGGGAGAAGCCCAGTTGCTTATCTTTGCACTCTCATCCCTTCAGTCCTGCCATCCTCAGTGAGCAGTACTTTTAGGATACCTGTTCTACAGACTGGAAATTGTCTGTGACAGTATCTGGTTTGTGGGTATGATTAATTTTGCCAAATATGTCTGAATCAATTGTAATAAGCACAATGCCATTACTTTGTTTTCTAAAAGACAATTGTGAGGTTTATATGCTTTAAGCTACCATATTATGATTATCAGATTGTATTTGTTGTTAATATAGATATAAATGTAACACAGTTTTACCTTTACATGAATTTCTGCCCAAGCCATGGTGAAAGAAATATCGTTTGCAGTACCCTGAGGTGAACACTGTATGTGTAATTTCAGATTTCAGTTTTCTTTATGATACCTCCACTGGACTAAATCCCTGCTTCCTGTGTAAGCTTAAGTATCAAATAAGACCTCACAGTTACAGGAAATGGTGGAAAACTAACTTATGAAATTGGAAGACACGCATACAAAATGTATGTTCAAGTGAAGCATATTCACTTTTACAGAATAATGTAGGATCAAAACATCATACAATAGTAAATTTGTGGAGTGTCCCACAGCCCAGGACAATAATTATACGGTTGTTGAACCTCATACAGTATTATCTCTTCTCTTTGAACTCACAGCAGAAAATGATTCTAAAAATCTCACATAATATTCTTTTCTCTGTCATAAATAACCTGATTGCTGAATGGAATGTCACCAGGTGTACTTCTTACTGTAATTGCAAATCAGAGAATTTGATTCTGGTAGTCTCTGAATCTCTTGGACTTGTTCCAGGTCAAAAGTCAGAAAGTAGGCACCTGATGGTTTCCCTGCAGACCTTAGACCCCTACCTAAACAATTACCATTCATAGCTCAAAATATCATAAATACACTAATTAAAAGAACATTAAACATTCAACAGCAAATATTAAATATAAGACCCTAGCCTATTACCCTTGTCAGGTGAATATCTATATCCTTGGAAAGCTCACAGAGCCATTACTTGGCTATTCAAGACAGTAATCAGATTTTCTGAGCATCAATCAGCAATCATGAAGTCAGGAACATTTTATCATGAAGTCAGGAATACAGAGGATTTTCATAAGCTAATCAGCAGGCATCAAATAGACAATCAATCTAATTAGTGGCTCACATTTGCGTGGCAATCACAGCTGCCAAACCTAGACGACAAATTTCATTAGTAATGAAATCTGAGAACTATGATTTGTGAGACCTATCATCAGACAGGATTGTGGTTATTTTAAAAGGAAAATCATTATGGTACCTTGGGACATTTGAGGAATTTAATTTGCATGGTGGACTTCACATTCTGGTGTTTCCTTTTTGTTTTCAGGATAAATCAACACTTAGGGTGATGATTTTCAAAAAGTTTATCTTTCATGGCAAACCACAGTTTCAAACAAAGTCAGTGTCTAGTATTTAAACACTTCTTTTGTTTTCAGAATGGAACCGAACCTTTTGCGGCCCCTGATTTCCAAAAGAGTTTTTTGAAAAGTACTAGGCCAGAACCAGTTACACCCAAAGTAAAATCACAGGAATATTGAATGCTCTAGCCCTCAGATGATATTTGTGGCCTGCTCTGAACTTGCCCCAAAAGGTTAATATCCTTCCTATGCTGGATGCAGTACTCCAGGTGGTGTCTCATGACAGTGGAGTAGAGGGGAAGGCAGTCATCACCCTCAGCTTCCTGCCCACATGGCTTTTGATGCAGCCCAGGACACATTTGGCTTTGAGTGTGCATTGCCAGGCAACACTGAGTCATCAATCTACAGCCCTGTCCTTTTCCTCAGGGCTACTCTCAATCCATTCACTGCCCAGCCTGTTTTCAGGCTTGGGATTGCTCCAACACAGGTGAAGAACCTTGCACTTGGTCTTGTTGAACTTCATGAGGTTTGCCTTGTCCCACCTCCCAGGCCTGTCCAGGTCCCTCTGGATGGCATCCCTTCCCTCAGTGTGTCAAACACACCACACAACTTGATGTCATCATCAGCCCTTCAGGGAGTGCACTTGATCCCACTGTCCAGGGCACAGACAAGATGTTAGACAGTGCCAGACCCAGTCCCGATCCCTGGGGAACACCACTCATTACTGGTCTGAACTGGACATCAACCCATTAGCAACCACCCAGGTGGCACTATCCAGCCAATTCCTCATCCCTTTAGTGGTCCATACATCAAATCCCCATCTGTTCACTTATGCCAAGTACTTCTACTGCAGGAAATATTTCTAGAGCTGAAAATTTAAGACACATACATATGTGCATATTCATGCATGAATTAGCCATCTACAAAAGAAAAAATAACCAACTGAATCAAATGGACAAAATGTTCTTTACATGCAATATGCCACTTACTGAGAGAAATAGGAGAGTACTTCCATCAAGGAAAAGTCTTTTTTTTTTTTTTTTTTTTTTCTTGAGGAAGCAGTGACTCCTATCCTTTAAACACAGATATTTGCTGGTTTACTTTCCTTGGCTATATACCACAACCCATAAAGATCATAAAGTGAAAGGAGTTGCTTTTGTTTTGGAGTGAAAGGATTGTCATGAGCTCTTCTTCAGTCCTATTTTATCAAGAATTTATACTGTAGCTCTGTGTCACCCTTCTGAGATCACTCCCAACAGCTAATATGCACTGATTCCCCTAATCAAGGAGTTGGAAACGCCTCGAGTCCCTGTAGTCTGAGAAATGGGAAGAGACACCTGGATTTTCAGATTATTAATGTCCTAGATGTTGCAGCTGTGGAATGCAAAAAGTGACAGTGACCTTGAGGAGGACTCTATTATGATGCTGTTGATGTATTTAAGGTTTACTAACTCTGTATGATACAATGCCACCTTACAGCCATATTCACACATAATTATGAAGCCTGTTTTAACAGTGGTTCATTTTTTGGCATTATACCCACAGAATAATGAAGTACTTGACATATACACAGAAGAGAGATACATATTTAGGCTACTCTGTAAAATGCAGCTGAAGCACCCTTATGAATCAGCATTGAATATTGGATCACTAACTCATTTGAATATTCACTGATTTTGACTGGAACAGTCCCAGATTTTGTGACACAACTAATCCAGCTGCCTCTAACTACCACCAGAATTAACACTTCAAGGAGCACAATGATGATCATCATCTTGAAATAAAGCTTTATAAACTTTAGTTAAATCACATACTTATTGTTAAAATTATAATTTTAATGCAAAAAGTCAGACTTCTGAGTTAGCCATAACTAAGCATTAAAATCAGACCTATGTTTAAATCAAATTTAAATTATGGAGATTGCCACAAGCCTCCAATGATTTGAGCTGATCCAGGCTTTCCTAGGAAAATTCAAGATGGACCTTCAGTCATTACCTTCCCTGTTTTCTCATCTTGTAGTTTAATCTTTTGTGGCATGAGGTTGCAATCGCGATTTTAACACTCTTTCCATACAAATGCACAACGTTAAAAAAGATGGCAGAAATACAAAATATTAAGTAAAAGTTGCTGTAGAAGGGAATATATAAGCAGCTTGGATTTTTTTTTTCTTTCAAACTAAGAATCACAGCATGAATTAGACTAAATGCCAAGAATAAAGTAACAGCTTAAAATGAACAGTTGAAATTAACAGGTGTTACAGCATATGCTAGATTTAACTGCCAAGCATTTCACACCTTCATTAAAACCTTTCATGTCAAATTTAAGGCAATGTTAAAATAAAGACAAAAAAGCATAGGATAGAAATGAATAGCTAATTGTTGTTTCACAATCAGGATATATGGTGGCAAAGAAATTCTCAGCTCACTTTGTGTAGGAATGTATTTTAACTGGAAAGATGCTCAACCAGAGTATATCACACTCAATTTTATTCAAGTGACTTTGTGTTTAACCTTTAGAAAGTAATGTAACCTACAAAGTGTTTCAGTAGGGGAGATAATGGAACAACAATGTGTTCCTGCTTCATGGGGGTAAGGAAAGGCAAAGCTGATCAAGAACAGTGAGATGCACAGATTGAATCCTGAAACACCTGGAAACCTGTATCCTTGGCACTGCTTTTGCTAATATCAGCCACAGGTTCTCCACTGAAATTGCAAGGTTTCAGGACTTGTCAGGATAACGTTGTGTTAAGTTATGACATTAAGGGCACTTTTTTCTTCTGACCAAGTGGCTATGCCTAATATGCTCTATTTGCTTTCATTATTGTATGGTGGAATCATATATTCATAATGTGAATAACAAGTAGTTTTTCTGTGTAGAACAAGGTATTTCTGACTCTAATAATGTAGTTTAAAGGACTTCAGACCCATGATGATAACAGAGACTTTGAGTGGTGGATAATATGTACAGGGGTAATTGCATAGGTTTTGGCAGTAGAAATCCCACTTCTATAAACAACCCACCAACTATCAATTATAGAAATGCAGACCTGGAGGTGGACCATGTTGGTCTTAGGAGTGAAAAAGAGAAAAAAGAAAAATACTATCTAGCTTACAGAAAAGCCACCATAAATAATATATTCAGTTGTAACATGGAATTAGAGACTAACAGAGAAACAAGAGTTTTATCAAACATGTAAAAAAACAGAAAGAAGATCCTGGTTACAGAGCTAAAGAAAACCGAGCAGGGAGTGGAAGGGTGATCATAACTCCAGGAAAAGTGGTAGAATCTGAGAAGTGTGTGCATAACAGTATTAACTTTGTTATTACTATTGAGACTTTTTCATCATAGAAGTATTACTTCTTTTTATATAATAATGAGGTCTTAGTTAAGATTAATTCTAGATGAGGATACTAAGATTTCATTCACACAGTGAATAATTAGTGGGCTTTATGAATAAGGAGTGTTTCTTCTTTGCCCACAGAAACCATTTTGGTCATAACAAACTCCAAGCAGGAGCACAGCATCAGCTCACTGAGACTTGTTTTGTTTCCCTATCCTTGGCAAGACCTATTTGAAAATTCCACTTGAGTTTTGTTCCTGGTGAAATCATCACCAGTGAAATTTTAAGGAAGTATTCTCTATACAGAAGTATTCTCCCACAAGTTTTTATTTGTTTTGAGCGTTTCGTTCATTTTCAGAAAACCAAGTTGTTAAAAATTTCTAAATCTGGGCAGTGCATGCCCATGTTATTGATGTCTTTTTATCTCAGCTTGGAATCACAGGTAAAATATTGCAGACAGGATCCCTCTGTCACTGAACCTGGAGTTGATTTTATTCTAAGATTGTTGTTCTGACAAAGAAATGCAAACTTTGTATTATGTTTTTCAAACATAGCTTTTCTTTTTATTTTTTCCCCTGAAAAATATGTAATAGGGATTATTATCATTTATTTTCAATCCAATGACACATAGAAGATTAGCATTGATGGAGTTATATATTGCATAAATACATAAAAAAAATATGGCCACCAAAAGATTATGATCTTAATTCAGGTAAAGAGACAGGTCTTGGTTTCTCAATACAAATGCCACAGGCACATTGTAGAAGTGAGAATTCCATGAGTACAGGAGCATGCACTGACTGCTTAACCAGTACAAATATTTTAGAATTTCAGAACTAGAGTATTCTTTAAAATTATGAGGTAATAAATATTTGAAGTAGGATTTCCTTGTGAGAAGGTTCTAAAGGAAATATTTGAATTTAG
This sequence comes from Muscicapa striata striata, assembly GCA_030060385.1. Taxonomy (NCBI): domain Eukaryota; kingdom Metazoa; phylum Chordata; class Aves; order Passeriformes; family Muscicapidae; genus Muscicapa; species Muscicapa striata. The sequence goes on from JAREIS010000135.1 coordinate 2,726,441, forward strand.
CATATAACTAAAGAAAATTGCAGCATTCATTGTGCTAATTGATTTCTGGTTTGTGCAGCTATGCCAAAGGACAATTCAGGAATATAATATTCAGGCATCTTCCAAAAAAAATAGTTAATTCAGGGAGTTTTTATTCCACCTCTGGAAGTTACTCTAGAACTCAATTCCTCTGATAGTTTTATGAATGCATTATGATAATGCAATTCTAAAATATTTATTTTAGCTAATAGCTATTTCCTGTAAGTGAACACAGTGCTGAAGAGTGCTGTAAAGAAGAAACTGGCAATGGAAACAGAAAAAAGTATCTTAATATTTTTGGATTTTGAAAGAAAGAGGAATTTTTTTCTTTTCTTCAGATGGATGGTTTTAAAATACACTGTCCTTAGTCAATGGTGACATGTGAGGGGAATGCTTAGATATATAGCCAAGCATGAATACACATCTCTACTGCTAATAAAGTAGCTTATTTTTTTAAAAAATTTGATCCAATCATAACATTATAAGTTTTGAAAGGTGATTTAGCAAATTTTTCCACTTTTCTCATCTTTCTCTTTGACTGATCTTTTAAAATAAGCATAGGCTGTGCCACAATCTTTATCTTCTGGGGAGGGATTTGTCTTCATTTTCCCTTCCATTCCCTGATTTCACTGAGCTGCTGAACAGGACAGTAATTTCAGCTGATGGAAGCAAATTGACCTCTGAATAAAATCCAACAAAAATACAGATACAAATCTAGAAAATTCTTGCATTAGTGGATTGTTGGGTTCTTTTACTTTGGTTGGGTTTTTTTTTCTTGGAAAAAACTATTCTTTTCTGAGTTTTTTTCCTATTTTCAATGCAGAGGTAAAAAAAATTAGTGATTTTCCCAATCATTGCTATTCATCATCTCCACTGCTTTTCTTCCCTTTTCACTCCAGTTTTTCAAATTGGAAATTAAAAAAAAAAATTAAGAAATAAAAACTGAAATAACAAAGATATTTTTTTATTATTATTATTATTATTATTATTATTATTTATTATTATTATTACTATTTACTTAAATGTATGCAATATTTTTGTTTTTTCTATTCCCATTTTTCCCCAGAGGGTTTTAGAAACTACATGGTGGTCCAACTTATTCTTCAAGTAGTCTACTTTTTGTGAGGTTAAATAAAAAAATAATTAGCAGGATTTGGCCCATAGTATCACCGATAATACAGATTTTTAAAAATTTCATCCAGTGTCCTGAATCTTTAACCACTGACTGAGAGTACTGGTTACATTGTGGTTGCATAGTAACCTAATTGCATCAAAGTATTTGTCCCTGCCTACTTGATACTAGATAAGGGATCATCAATCACCACATCACATCAAGCACCCAATAAATATTTGTACAACTTGCTCAAGAGCACAGCTACAGTAGTCCATCCATAGAGAGGGTTCTTGGTAGTCAGGCTTGCATGTGTTTATACTTTTGGAGATTTGAATAACCATTGATGATTTATCACATGTGATTAAATAATAAGCTCAGTTTCATCATGATACCTTTATCTTGTTTACTGTCAGCACTAAATTTGCAGTGAAATTATTGGTGAAGGAAAGACTTTCATCTCCACGTTCTCCTGTTGGCTTTTTCAAGAGAAAATATCAGAGCTGCAGAGAAAGACAGCCCTGACAAGTTTGATAGACTTCAAAAGGGAGTCTGCATGGATGAAGATGTAAAAATACAGACTGGAGCCTTCTGCTAAAATCTGAACAGTCTGGTTTCTTACTCTCTTAAACAGAACTTGGACAGAAGAGCTGACCACAATAAAACAGAACTTCAGTGCTTTACTGTCAATCTAAATTCATCATATGGAACCTATCATTCAAATCATATTCCTGAGAGCAACTAACCCAGAGCAGAAGGATTCCACATTTTCTAACAAACTCTATTGAGTTCTGCATTTTAATTATATTTTTAAATTATTTTGAATGTAGCTTCTAAAAACAAAAAACTAATGGAGAGAAAAAGAAATAAAATCCTTATAAAATCTCAAACGAAATCAAATTAATGTGTTCTAGCATAATGGTTTGACTTGTAATACTCATGGACAATTGCAAAATATTTTTCCCCCTGAATGGAACACACATAGAACAAACAAAAATGTAAAAATGTGTTACAAAAAGGAGTCAGGTTACTCACAGCTGGATACCTTGATGTTGCCTTTTTTTTTTTTTTTTTTATAATTAGATTCTAGTCAGATACAGAAACATCACAATTTTTTAACTTGGCTTTTGTGTATAAATTATATAATTTCCAAAATACCAACATTTTCTATTTTGAGCTAGGATCAGTAACCTGTGTTTAGCACAGCAGGCAGACCTTGTGCTATTAAGAGCTAAAATATGCTTTGCTCAGTAAGAAGCTTTCACCTTAAGGCCCCAAAGAGCACTGATATTTCTGAAAGGACCAACAATCAGCACTTCACAGCCTAATGATTTCAGCTTGGTCCTTTTGAGATACCTGAAAAGATTTTTCTTTTTTTCAGAGTGACTCTTAAATCATCTCACTGAACTTTTTTAATTGTTCCTGAGTTCCCCCTATGCTGAGGGTCTATGAAAAGTGGCCCACACATGCAGCTGCTAATTTATTTAACTGAAGGTCCCAGAAAGGGAGGACCTTGTGCTGGGTTTGACTGGGCTTGTGTTAATTTTCTTCATGGTAGCTTTTATGGGAGTATGGTTTGGATTTGTGCTGAAAACAGTGTTCATAACACAGTTTTTATCATTGTTGCTTAATATGATGTTTTATATTAAATTGATGTTTAATTATTACTGTGCAGTGTTCACACAGTGTCAAGCTCTTTTATGCTCCTCAAATTACTCCACCAGAAGGAACACAAATAGGTGGGAGAGGACTCAGTCTGACTCCAACTGACCCAATTGATATCCCAGATCAAATGGCATCATGGTCAGCACATAGAGCTCAGGGAAAAAGAGGGAAAAAAGAGGGGACAGTCAGTGATGGTGTCTGGCTTCCCAAGTCATCATTACATGAGATGGAGCCCAGCTTTTCTAGGGATGGCTGAACACCTGCCTGCCCATGGGAAGAGGTGAATGGATTTCTTACTTTGCTTTGCTGAACGTGTGGTGTTTGTTTTGCCTATTTAATCACTTTTATCTCAACCTATGTATCATTTCACTCTCACTCTTCTGATTCTCTCCCCTATTCCACCAGCAGGATGTGAGTGGGTGGCCATGTGGGGCTTAACCACACCATCTGCTAAGTGGCAGAGGGATCCCAAAAATCCCAGACTTGTGATATATTTGGTTGATCCCATTTTTAATACATAGTACAGGAAAATAGCCAACTGTCCATGAAAAGTGGATGTCCACCTTAGTATTGAAACTGTAGCCTGGAGAGTTTTGCATCCATCTATGGCCATTTATGCATTTTGTAGAAATTTAAAGGAAAATAAATTATTTGCACTTTCCATATTTATATTTTACAGAGCCTCTGTTCCATTATATTTGGCTTGCTGTGCCAAATCCTTGTCCAGCCTCTATAAGGAGGTTGCTGGTCCTGAACAGCACAGACAGCTCAGTCCCAGCTGCTCTCCAATGTGGGTTCACACTGTAAGATGTGCTGTGCACGCTGCCAGTAGGAGTTTCCCTGGACTTACAGAGGAAAAGAGACCAGTGCAAAATTCCATTACTCCCTCTGAACAACTTATGATGACCACTTATGAATGCTGAGGTCTCACAGCCCTAAGATATATTGGGGAGGGAGGGGTTGGAATCCTTTACCAAGGCAAGTAACAAGGCCTCACAACTTAAAAGCAAATATTAAGACCATATTTCAAGCATCTTTTCCATTCTCTGACTTTTTAGGAAATAACTGACTCAATTCAAGAGGAAGGGTCACATGCTGGCTATCTGCAAGCTTTGCTTTTGAAAACTATATTATTATCAGTCCAATTTAGTAATGTAAACATGTGTTCCTGTTTCTAATTTGTCCTCTCAGGGACTGAGATGATGACAAAGGAAGCAATCCTGAAAAGACTAGTATCCCTGCACAGAGACACCTGCTTCCAAATCCCCAAGAGTTGCTACAAGGAATTGAGATGGCAGTTCATGTGCCTGGAATCCTTTACAGCTCCTACCTACAGAAGCACAGCTTGACCAGAAATAGCCCAGTGAGTATGGAAAGAAATTATTTCATCTTCCCATCTTGTGCTTTAAGCTTTGTCTTGGGGCCCATAGCAGTTTCTCTGCTGTAGATTACATGGCTGGATACCTTTGGGATCCCTTCCCAATTTAAAAAGGCCAAGGGAGAAGAACATAAACATTGAACTCTTCCTGGCATCTGATTCAACACACTGTTTAGTCACATGTTCCTCCATCTCTCTCCAACACAGAGAAATGTGAAGTTCAGTAGTTCATTTTTGCCATCAGCTGGAATTTTCCTATTTCCTCTGATGAAGAACTGATGGATGGTTTTGCCTATCCACCAGCTCCACCAGCAAATGCTGTAGAAATATGCTCACTTATATAAATGTACCCTGATTTTATTTTAATTAATTTGATTCTGCTTCTGGTTTGCATGCATCATACATCATGGAAGGACTTGAGCTGAGATCACCACCCATGTGGATGTCAGATGTGGGGAATTTCACAGATGCTGCATGCATACAATTGTGCATGTGTGTCTCTGGATATAAATCATATTTGCACACATTCAGCACTCAGTTTTGGTTACTGCTGGAGACAGGATACAGGACTATAATAGCTAATACAGGATTGGGTCAGCTGAATAAAACATTTTTTATTTGTTTGTGGACACAAACCCCCCCTCCTGTAAAAATATCAAATTACTTGTTTTTTAACTCCTGTATTTTACTTAATGCTCTACCAATTTGTGCTGCTGGCTGTTGTGCAAAGGAAAAAGTAGTGCCTTCTATGAGAAAGACATTCCTGTGGAAAGAGTTTCAGCACTTAAAAATTTTTAACTGATGAATCTAAGTTGTGTGATTTTCTATTGTCCTTGCAAAAAAAATGGAAGATGAAGAAAAGAGATGTCATTATACATTACATCTTTTAGACAAGAGAAAAACAGAGCTGTTTTGATGGGTTTTTTTTTCCCTGTTTTTCCAGCAGCTTCTGTGTATATATCACACATTTTCTTAAATATCAGCATTTTCTATTTCAGGTTTGAGCTGATAACCTGTGTTTTTGCGCAGTAGGAAAATCTCATGCTGTCACAAGTGACAGTGACACAGCCTCACATTTCACTTCCCTTCATCCCAAGGAGCCCTTTGCTATTATGCCATTAGAGATAATGCAGAGCTTGGAACTGAAACACCATAGACACCAGTGATGCCTGACAACCCCTCTGGCCCATGAGCTGCCACCCTACAATGGCACCTGCTCAGCTGCACCAGCCCACACTGAGAGGAGATATCAGTTCTGCAGAGGACAGTGTCAAGCTGCAACACCTTCCCCAGCCAAGGAACTGAAGGAGTCTTGTGTTTTTCCTCTGAAAAAATGGAAATTCGTGTGTCAAGTTTGCAAAAATTACATAAATATGCAACCTAAATACCCTTAGAAACCAAAATAAATATCAAAACAAATATAGCTGCAAAGTGCAATTGCATGTGTTCTGGGAATTGTTTGCATTTTGGAGTACAGAAGTTTGGGGGCAAAGGTGCTGTGGTGAATGTCTCTTTGCAGAGCTCAGAATGGCCACACCTTCCATGGGAATGGGGTTGCAGAAATGTGGCTGCTAAATCTAACAGCAAAGGATCAGTATTAAAATCTTTTAAATCTTTTATGAAAAATGCAGAAGACAAGGAAATAATCTATTTGTAAGTGTTCAAGGAGACTTTCATTCTAGCAGCATCCATTATTCCCCTTTCTGTTAGCTGCAGAGTATTTTTATGGGAAAAATTCCCTGGTTGCTAGTGTCTTTTTATACAGTATTAAGATGATATTAACTTCCCCTTTGGGAGAGAATAATAAAGTGAAAAAGCAGCTGAGGTGGCTGGAGCTATACTTGTCTCTTTTATTGGAATCTGGGCCTGCTCCCTCGAAAATAAAACAGGACAAACACATATGCAAATAGAGTAGGGAAAATGGAAAAAAAAAGAAAAAAAAATTCCATTTGTACTCTGATTTGTAACCTTGCTGCTGGAGAAAGACAAGCACAGCACAAAGTCCTATCAGCCACCCCAAGAACCTGGCAGGCTTGAACTGGCGTCAAGCTTTTCAGACATTGCTATTTGCTACCTTTCTGGTCACAGGGTTGACAGCAATAAAAAGAACAACAGCAATAACAACGAAAAAAAACCAAAACAAAATAAAAACAAAAACAAAAAACCCAAACAAACAAACAAAAAAAGAGGAAAATTATGAAAGTAAAATAATAAATAAACAGAGAGGTTTGGCCAAAATAAGCCAGATTATAATTAAACAGAAAAAGGTGGAAAGGGAGAGTTAAAGAGAAGGAAGGACAAGGTTTGGGGCTGCACCAAGGCCACAAGGCTAGTGCTGTGACGAGCCCCCAGGACCAAAGCTGGTGCCAGAAATGCTGCTGTTGCATTCTTCTTTTGTATCTCTCTTGTCCACTCTGCTTCTCTGATTTCTCAGGAGCAGAACCACAGAAATACAAAAGCATCATTGCAAAACCTTAAAATATGGCAAGCCTGGCAGTTGAAATGAAAACTGTTTTTCCTTTCTGTTTTATTGTCTTCCCAGCAGTACTGTCAAACTATCCCTGCCAAGCATGGCAACTGGCATAATATCCCATCTTCACATCTTTTTTATTCATCTGTTAAAACTGTTTTTTTTACATGCCACTGTTGCTCCATTGCTTTCTCATCTTTGTTCTTCTAATTTACCAGAAAATTGGAATCAACATCTAAGCTATCAGGAGGCCTCCTTGTTTGGATGGATTTCACAATTTGCATGTAACTTTTATTTACTTTTAGAAACAATATTTTATAACATGTTTTGTTGGTCTTTTGCTGTCTTGAATGATGGAGACCATAGACTTCCTTGCTGCAGCCTGAGTGAAATAAAAAATTCCAATATTGCCCATGCAGTCCTGGTACAATGCACCTAAAATCAACTTCCCAGTTGACAAAAATTGGACCCTTGCAGCAGTATGGGGAGAAATTTACAGACCAATTCCATTTATTTCATCTGCAAGAAGCCCTGAAACAAAATTAGATCTCTGTACTTGATCCACACTGGTATGAATTGTGCAAGGTCTGCCAGGACCTCTTTGTGAGCCATTTGGGTTGACCTCTCTATTTGTTCTTTCACATCCTGAACATATCAAGTATGAAGGAATGGAAGGGGTAGAACCTCCTGGGATGGCAGCTGAGCATGGCCTGAGGTCTTTGTGAATCTCTGTCCCTCTCTGAGAGACAAATGCTGTGTTTACATTTGAGAACAGGAAGTTATTTTACATTCAACACTAAGAATGTTTCTCCATGTTACAGCAAGTGTGTCTGTCTCTCTTACTGCCCATATCTTCATTATTATCCCCTCCTATTCATCCCTTACTCCTGCCAGAATGCATTTGTGTCCAATCCCCAAGGAAGAAAAACAATTTTCTTCTAAACTTGGGTGAGGGTAACAGTCTTATTGAGGGAATGAGCCCACATGATGTGAGTGCAAGTCTAAGACATGGCAGTAAGATCTGACCCCAGCTTCAGAAAAGTTAGAGAAAAGAAGAGAAATAAGGAAAAGCACTGTCAATGTGCTTTGTATCAGCCCTGAGGGTGGCTGGCTGGGGTGGCTGCCTGCTCTCCTTGTGCTGGGTTCCGATCTTCCCTGTCCCTGTGACAATTGGCATCACTGAACAGAGTGACTGAGAGAAGGAGAGATGAACAGTGTCTACAAAAGGGGCTTGCAATGGAGTCTCTCTTCTGGTTCATGTCACCCTTTGGTAGAGTTGAGATTGATTCCTATCCCTGGAGAATAATTCTGAAGGAAGGAAAATGTGGTGGACAGATGCAAAACCCATGAGGCTCTATATCCTGTTCTGTACAGTGCTAACAAGCTCTGCAAGGTCAGAATAGACAAACAAACACAAATACAACAACATACCTTAAAGAACCAGTTTTATACATTGGATACATAAATCACAGAGAGGAGTTTAGACAGTCTTGTGCACAGCATCACACAATGAGTTCCAGATTAGGTTAATACATAGGATTTGTGCACTGCTCCACTGAGATGCCATTTGGAGGTAGGCTTAGGCAGCTGAGATGCTTTGTTGGGAGCTACTTAGCTGGTTTTTTTTTAGGGAAGTTATTGCCTAATGGATAGAGCAGTTCTCATTCTTCTCTTAAACTGATTTTCAAATACCCCCCAAGCAGTTTCCACCATTCTCAGGGACTTGATCACCTTCACATAGTAAATATTCTCTGTAAAAATGAAATCCCGCTGTACTAAACCACAAGACTGTCTGAAGATTCAGATGGTTATGTGTTTCTTCCTTTACCTCTGTTATGGAGAAAAGCAAATTCTATTTCAGGCATTATGGTTAAAAAATACATTTCCAAATTTGTGCCCACCTGTGAGTAATTGTTTCAATTTTCCAGTCAAATGCCTCAGTGCGGAATGGTTTTCCTAAAGTTGGAGAAGCAGTATTTTATTTAATCACTTTGTGATGTGCTATACTATTTAAATATTTCTGATAAGTAAAACTTGTAATATCTTTACCATTGTCATTGTTTCTTGTTCAAAAGAGAGTAATCATGATTCAAAATGGGATTATCATCTATTAAAAATATTCTGGTTTTCTCAGGACTTTTAGCAATTGTTCTCTTTCTTTCACAGACCTACTTGGCAAAAAAACAAGAGGAATTAAGTGAAAGCAGTGGGTCTGGATCATGTGGTACATTTTGCATTACCATAAAGGACCAGTATAAAATTGAGCACGGCATGACTTTGCCCGGTATCTACTTTAGAAGACAGAAGGAGTCAGTACACAGGAACGGGTCAAATGCATTTATATACTTCTAGGGGTGGAAAGGAAGCTAAACAGAAATGCTAATCATCTAACAGCTTTTTAATAATATCTGGTTTACCTTGGTTGTCAGACCAACTTGCAGTTGCAGAATCAGTTGTAGTTGGTAGCTGCACATAGAAAGAAGTTAAAACAAAGGAAGGAGTGAAGGAGTCCCAAAAGGAAGGGGCAGTCAGCAGAGGGAGGGAAGGCCTGCTTGAGATCCTCAGAAGATACAGCCTATGATTGTTCCTCTCTCATTTCTGTCTAAGGGCTGCATTTTTGGGCTGGCTAAACCCTAAACCCTGTCATTTCTGTTTCTAAAACTACTGAGTACATAGACTCATCTCTCAGTCAGTGCTTTAAGTTTCTATGGGGCTTTCTTGACAAAAATCTAGAAAATATTTTATGTAAAAAGAAAAACATTTTTAAAATCATCATGCCTTGTTTCACTGCATATTTCAACATTTACCATTTTATTCTCCTTTATTTGGCATCATTACTTGAATAAATTGAAGGGGCTTGTTCAGGAAGGGTTCATAGACTCCTTACTTATTTAGAGTGATTCAGAAAGCTTTCTTAACAAATCTTCAGCTTTGGGACTTTCACATGCTTCAAGAACCTTTCTTCAATCTGTGCAGGTTTGCTGCACTGAAATTACTTGCTGAGGGCCATGATCCAATTCCTGTTGAAGTCAATGGAATTCACTCCAATTATTTCAATGGAGCAGGATCCAGTCCATAAGTCATTGACTGCTTGGAGTTGTTCTGCAAGTGCTGAATCTCTCTTAATGTAAAATGCACATTCAGTAGCAAGGAACAGGCTGTAATGGGGCTGAGGGAGTGCAGAGTGTATGTATACAGCACTTAATTAAACACATCATTCCATACTGCCATAAAGCATTTCCCACACTGTGTTGTTCACATCTCATAGGAGATTTAGGCTTTTGAAAAACCCCACAAAATGTCCCAGCTGTTCTACAGACAATATCTTATAGTACTTGTCACTGTGTGTAGGAAGAGTAATTAACTTAAAGAACATTATATTTCACTGCCAAATGCTAAATGTCAGTATTATAAATTTCTTAATGTAAACAACACTTTTAGAAACAGTAGGAGAGACAGGGTATTTCAGAGAAAAGGTATTTCACTAAGGGACTTGATGGCCGAGGCAACGTCACAGTACCTCTTAAAGTCATCTTTTCCAATTCTATAGTGTCTAACAAAGCAGTAGGATCTCACTGTGATGGGAGGTACTCGAGGATTTAATGTGGTAGATCTGACTGCACACAGAAACAGTCCTCTCATTTACTAGTCACACGCTATTATTCATAAAGAGCCTATTTCCTTGGTGAATGCTGTGTTCTTGAAATGGTTGAAACATGAAATTTCTCTTGTGACAGTTTTTTTTTTTTAAAAAGTATCATATTTTATAATGAAAAAAATAATATTTTGTAGTCTTAAGTAGTTTTCTGCTTTTTTAATGTGGTGTTTGGGTTTTCGCTTTTTGTTTTGTTGGGGGTTTTTGCTTTGCTTTTATCTGTTTATTTGCTTGTTTAAAATCAGCCTTCCATGGTATTGCTCTCTAAAATCAACCTTGAACTTCTACTTTTCAGCTATTCCCAGTCTCTCTCTTGTTCCAAAAATGCTAACTGATCTTTCACAGTTTTGAAAGATTTTGGCAAGTTAAATAGAGTTGAGTATTTCAGAATCAGGGAACACTTTGGCTATAGGAAATCCACACCTCAAATAGAGCTGCTTCAGACTCCAGACATCACTGATGCAGAGAAGAGTAACTGAGGAACCTCTGCTCCAGCAAAAGCACTTGGGGCTTGAAGGCTCCTGACTATGCAAAAGCATGAGGGGACTCCATGGACACAAGATTGGTGAACCTGTCCCAGACATGTGGATTCTCAAGTCTCTTATTCAACAAGAGCTAAACTCAGTTTTAGACTGGTAAATCACTTCTCTGAAAATGAAATTATTCAGAAATTAATTTCACTGGGAAAATGTCCAGGCAGTTCGGATATGTTTCCCCTGCCCTCTTATGTGGTTTTTGCTAACTTTATAGGATTAAAGAACATAAACTTCTGTGACCACCAAAAATGGTTTTTGACCTTAGGCTGATCTTGCCTTATTTTCCAGTATCAGACTTATCAGAATTCAATGATAGAAGCCAGCTGGCTTTTCTGAACAGATCCCTCCTTCTAACTGAGCAATTCTGACTTCTTGTCCAGTATCTCAGAGTGCTTTACCTAGAGGGCAAAGAATTCTGGGCAGAAAAAGATGATCGAGATGTGAGGGAAAGACTAAAAGGAAGAAAGAAAGATAAGCATGGAAGAATAAGCAAGGTTCTGAAATAATTGGATCTGTCCAGAACGGTAGCAGCATCTATGCAGAAGGAATTTCAACCTCATTTGGAAATCTCTGTTGGAAAATTGGTATTCTTTTCCAAGTCTGATACTTCGATTAAATCCTCTGCCTTCTGATTTTGAGCTCTTCAAGCCAAAAGAGAACAACTGAAAAACCCCCATTAGGATGGGGACTGATTATGCCCCACTGTACTCCATGTGTATTTTGTTAGTGACACTTAGAGGAGGTTTTGGTCTAACAATTACTTGCTCTGAAAATTCTCATTTCTATTGTTCCATGCAACTCTTGAGAAGAAGTCTTAAGCCACAAGTCATCAGAATTTCCCTTCAACAGCATAACAGCACCAACAATAATCCTTGGTTGGCAGTGATCTCTTTAAAATGAGGGGACAGTCAAAGGCTTGGGTCTGCATTTTGCATTTCTTTCTTTATTTTACTTCATTTATTAAAATTCTCACTGCAGTCAGGATTTTGAAAATGAGAATCCTGGCTACTGACAACATGTGCAATTATTGCTGTGACTTTTTCATGGAAAACATGCAGGTGTATTGTTTTGTATTTATTCATCTGGAGAAAAACCTTTCCTCAGCATAACGACAATTATTTATGAGATGAAAATTACTAAGTAGTTCATCTCATTTTTCCAGCTGTCAGTTTTCTTCACTGTATTTTTCTCTTTGCAGAAAGTGTCCAACATGGTTTCCAGTTATTTCCTTAAGACCAAGTACAGAGGAAATTTCTAAAAATCCTTTATCCAAGTCTGAAAGCACCTGAAACTGTTGATAAAAATTTCTCATGAGTTTCTTGTCACTGCAGAATTTTCATATGAAAGATGCTCTAAAACAAACTTCATGTTGATACTACTGTATGCAAATAGCTTGCACCATTCTTAACTGATTTGTTAAGGTTTTGAATAGATTTTTCTGAAATTAGATGTTTTGATTACAGAGACAATAGAGTACATCACAATGAAAATATAGAGCTTTCCAGATTTATTAATTACAAAACACTGAGTGGCAAAAATGTACATTTAAAATTAATTATAAAACATGGTACAAAAATGAGTAATGAAATTGAATTCTCTCTTTTAAATGTTAGTAGAACATCTATGAAAGGATCTTTAATTCTGAATATTTCATTCCAACTCAAATTTTGCAAAGAAAGCTAAGCAATTTCTCTACAAATATAAAAAACTTTGCTCCTAACTATAGGGTTACATTTCAAATATTTCAATTGGCAAAATTTCTGGCTGAAGTTTTCAATATTTACTTACTGATAATACAGGACCAAACATTTACAATAAAGAAAAGCCTGATATTTTTTTTCTTTCTTTCAAAACCATTCTTTGTAAAAGACATCAGGAAAAATAAGGAAAAACTTAAATAATTAATGCTCCTCTGGGAAATTTGAGAATGACAAGATGCATCAATACATGAATACCCACATACTTGATGTTCACATGCATTTTCTGATAGTCCTATCAAAACATAGCTCCTGATTGATGTAGGAACACAAAAGTTTGTCTAGCCACAGAGAAGTAATCATCTTCTCTATAATTAATGCCAACTATCTTCAAAATTCCCTCCTTATTTAAAAAAAAAAAATGATAACACATTTTGGGACAGAATCAGTTTATTTTTTAATAGCATATTTATTATCTGGCATACCTATTTTACTGCATAAAAATTACTAATGGGATTACACATTTCTGATGCCATTAAAAATCAGTGGATATCTCTGGAAATCACTCAAGAACTTGTTCACAGAGGATTTATGTCTCATTGTCATGGTTTATGGGAAGACTTGGATGCCCACAGTATATATCAGCCAAAAGGTAGCACTGATATGGAATATTCTCCTCTATGGAAGTAAATGAGTGAGACTTTTAAAGGTCTGCTGTAGAAATAGTTTTATACTCTATAAAGTTTTGAGGAGACTTGGAGCCCATAACTGTAGTCCTGGATTTTGTGGGGTTTTTTTCTAAAATAATCTCTTATAAAATATGAAAAAGGGGATTTTTTTTTTTTTTCAAATCAGATAAATTAGTTACATGTGTAACTTCACTCCTGTAAGGGAAACTTCTGGAAATTTTCTTAGGCTTAAGTTATCATAATAAACTAAAAACAAAGGGAATAAGTATTAATATATTTTTGTCCTAAGAGTGCCCCATTTATCAAACAGAGTTTTCCCACGTATATAGGTCACTGTGAAATATTCTCTCATTTTATTTCCCCTATATATTAAATTTTCTTTTCATCATAAACAGACTTAATAATAACAAACTTATGCATCTACTTAAATGCTTTACAAGACTGAGGATCTCTTTACACCCCATTTAGCATGAAAGTAATTCAGGTAAATCTGAAATACTTAGAGAAAGAAAAGCTGGAATCAACAGGGTTCTTTGCTTTCACACTGTATAAATTTATGCTGAAACATAGGCACTGACATTTCATTCCTAGCTGTTGTCACACAATACTGCATGGCAGATCAAATGCACCAATTAAAAATGTTTTGAAACTGCAATTGCTACTCCACAAATTACTGCAGTCTTTTGTCAGAGAACAACTGAGTCAACTGAGTGCAACTTCCTGTTTTCACTTAAACTATTCACAGCTTCAGCTGGTGTCCTGCAGAGTCTTTTCCAAAGGTCACACCACAGTTTTCGATTCACACATTTGATTAAAAATATAAGAATCACAGTGTCCTGGGAAATGATCTGCAGTAAAAATAGATCAAACTACCTGCTGTTTCCAGAATAAACCAGGTTCCTGTGTCTTTTCCCCTTTCAGTTGCATTGCAAAAAGAGGAGGTTATATGCATGTCTTAAGAAATCATACTGCTAAACTAGGGAATTAAAAGTGAGATATTTGCTTTATTTTTTTTTTTTTTTTTTAGATTCTATAACTGATAAAAATATGCTTGGTTTAAAATATCATAAAGGAAAACCAAAGGGCAGAAAACTAAGAGTACTTAGATTTTATGAGGACCAAGATCTCCTTTCATTCTCCTTCAAGTATAACATACTTTTGCACAATTGTCTTCAGACCATATTGTCATAACTTTCCTTAGCATGAAGAATGTCCTCCCTGAAGTCCTATTTGCATTTAATGAAGTTATTATGGAAGAGACTGTGCAGACTATGCTGTCTTTTCTTTCTCTCAAATTCATGTCCCTCAGTATGTGTGGTAGGATAATTAAATGTCTATTTCTTTTATCAGCAGTCCTAATATTTGGTGTCCAACAATCAGAAATTTTGAAACAGCATTTGCAGCTTAAAGTGAGTGGACAACAGGAAGAAATTCCATGGTGAAATACATCTCTGTCAAATTACAAACACCTTTGAGAATTCCTCTTCGTTTTCAATGTGTGTACTTCATTCTATGTCATTAGCTCAATCCATCTAACCTCATCTAATCTAAAGCAAGGTTATTATGTCATCCAAAAGAGATATTCACACCAAACCAGATGATGAATTTTAAACTTGAGCCTTTTGCTGTATTTTCAGCTTCTTCCTGCATTGTCCAGGTAGACATTGATGCAGATTCTTCTAAGGAAGAGTTCTCCAACTGGGAACGTGAGCATGTGGGGTGAGAGTGTATTTTCACAGCCCAAAGGCTGACCTGGGGAGTGTTCCCTTGCAGCCTCTGCTTCCCAGAAGAAGATTTGAATACATGAAGAACTGGAAAATCCTGACTAGACTTTACCCAGACCTTGTAGTTACACAAAGTAAAACATGGAATGTGGTGTTGAGACAGTTTGCAACAGACTGGTGAGCATTTTGAGTGAGGATGGGCCAAGTTTTAAGAGCAGAACTAACACATGTTCTTTCAAATGTAAATTGGATTAAAAACTGTTCCATTTTACTTATTCTACTGTGAAATGACATTCTGGTTTATTAGCAATGCAGGTCTTGACTAAATTTTAGCATGATTTTTATCTTAAGAGTGACTCTATGGGGAACTTTACATTTCTTTGATGATTTTCATTATAGCTTTAGCTATATTTAAACTGAATTTTCATGTACATAGAACATCACATTCTTTTAAGCACCAAGATATCAGGATAGACTGAAATAGCTCTGTGTGAACTCTTGCTGTAACTATAAGCTTGGAGCATTGGAAAAGAAAACAGATCCATGTACAGGTAAATAAGTAGTGGGTGACATCTAGTCAACCCTGGTTTTAGAAACATATTACTGCCAATTTCTGATCCCAGTGATAATTTGCCCACTTCAGCTACACATATCAGTCCTGCTATGGGATCTGTCAGCACAGAACTCCACAAAATCTTCATCAGACCTCCTTTTATGTGGGTTGGAGCTGAAACACACATTTTCATAATGAATATTGTCGAGCTGATGGACGAGACGTTAACACAATCATTTACATGAGTACTCAGGGAAGCAAATGTAGTGATTTACTCTAATGGTTCCATTACAGTGCTGAGCATTGGCAAAGTATGCACTGTCCATTTCAGAATCTTCACCTCAGAAGAAAAATAACTCTGACTATTGATATTCTAACCTAAATAACTGTTCTTATAAGGTATTCTTCTGAAAATTACTTTTTTTTCATTCCCATTAAATATATTTTCTTTGGTCAACATAAAGTCTCAAATTGCAATATTGGAAAAAATAATCCCTGCAAGCCTCTACGTTTATATTCCCTCAACTTAAAAATAGCCACAGCAATCTTTTTTGTCACTATATTTTCTGAAACTATACTGTATAACAACACTACATCGTTTTGATAGCTCAAAATTGCAAGTATGCTTTCCTGATCCAATTTCAGCTTGATATTTCTGCAATAGATCATATCACAAAAGCATTGTAGTCAGAGCAAAGACTTAGCATAATTCCTGTATTTAGGGTTCTGTCAACAGATGTTAAAAATAAAAAGAAACTATTTTGAAAAAATAAGTCATGGCAAAATGGACATTTGTCTATCAAGCCTGAAAATGTGTCTGGCTACCTGGCTTGCTAGCAGTTGCATACATTACTGTCTGAACTGTAGCTGTAAATGCACCAGCATCTAGTGAAGTTGCCCAGAGAAATAAATCAGTGTGAAAGAAACCTACTTCTTTCTTTCAAATTACCATTAATATCATTTTGCTTCTGCAAGATTAATGCACCTTAACGGACAAAGATACAGTGAAACCAATTGTCTTGTCTGTGTTCCAGCTTTCAGCCATGTTACTGTCTTTTTCTGCATTACTTATGTATGTATAGGTTTCTAAGTAAATTTAGAGCTCAGATATTCAGTACAGAAGGCAGGGCAGAGACAGATGAAGCAGCAGTAGCAAAGTAGCTTTCCTAATATTTTCTTTCTAAGATAAAGGGAAACCTCTGTGATTAAGAGAATGTCTCTGTCTCCCCAAGGAAAACTAAAGATAATGGGATTTATTTTTTCTTTTCCTGAGAAAGAACAGAAAAGCACTAAATTGTATGAAAACCACCATCCCAGAAATTCATGTTTTCAGTGGTTCTTTAATGAAGAAGGTGGGTTTTCTGATAGTTCTGGTGCCTCTTGTTCCAGTACTGCCACTGTGCACTCCTAGGGCACAGACTTGTGGCAGAAGGGTCAAGGCTTTGTCTCTGAGAAAGTCTCTTGTCAAATAAAGCTCCATATATTCCAGTACTTTCATTCTGAAGAGCAGTTGGAAAAAGAGACATTTTTTGGCCTGGTTTCCTACCTTAAAGCCACTGTAATTTTGAGCACTTTTCCATCTTTTTCAACTCTGCCCGCTCATCTACTTGAAGTAAAAAAACCCCTATTTACATGGGCAGACCCCTGCCTGGGGTGTAGGTCAGCAGGTCCAGCAGTGAGGGGTTACCTGCACTCTCACAGAGCTCTGTCTCACCCCAAAGCTCACAGACCTAAAGCTGGAATTCATAGAGTTTTATGGGTTTTCAGCTCTACTGAAGCACTCCAAAACTTCCAGAATGTTTTTTTGAGAAACCAAGACTTGAGGACAAAATACCTGGAACAAGCTCCCATGATGGGATACAGCTGAGGAAGCATAGATCAAGAATTCAGTTCAGGGTTAAGGACACCTAAATGAAGCTGCCTAGAAGGACACTTGGGGCCTCACCTCCCCTTGTGCTTTATGGACAAGTGTTCAATAGGTTTCACCATGCTAGAAACTGTGAGAAGAAGTTAATTTTATAAATTCAGACCTGTAATCCTATTGGAGATGTTCTGTGGTGTCCAAGACATCCTTATTCAGCTGACAGATACAACACAGGCCCTGCATAAGATCCTGTGCAGAATCAGCCTGCTGCAAGAGGGAAAGTCACAGCTGTGACTACAACAGGCACTGCCATGGGAGCAATTGAGTTCACACCTACTTTAGAGTGATGCAGCTGCACTGATTATACTTCTGTTGACTATAATTGGTGCCTTGGACCCTTGCATGTGATGGACACCTGTGTTTCAGAGTTGACTTACATGCCTGCACAAAGATTCCTGAATTTACATGTCTAAATTAGTGAGCTGATCCTATTGCTGTATCTAAACTAACCAATTACAGCTCTCTTACAGATAAGTCAGGAGAGAGATGCACTTCTGAAGTGAAATTCATCCTGTCTTAGTGTGATAATTCAGCACTTAGATGGGCCTACTTATCTCCACTGACTTCTAGGGACCTTTGTGTAAATCCAGGGGTAGGCAGTTACATAGGGGACATAAAGGAAGGGATTCCATTCTCCAAACACATATTTTGTGCCCTGTGGCTTTCTCCTTTTTCTCCAGGTGCTGAAGTAGAAAAGCAAGAATTTTCCATGCCAAATCTTGAAGCCAATTGTGAAGCACAAAACATTTTGAAACTTCTAACCCAGAATGCTTTTTTATTTCTTTCTTTTCTTTTCCCTTTAATAGGAGACTAACTTCCCATCACCTTATTCAGAGACTTTTCTTTCAGCATGTGAACAAATGGCTTTTTGTTACACTGGAGGCTGCCTCATATTTGGCTGAAAAACAGCTCTTTTTCCAATAAGATGTAAAAGCCTCCACCCCTCTCTTTTGTGGCTATTCAGCTTTTCCCAGTGAGGAACATGTTTTTCACTGAACTTAAATTCAGTAAATTGGTCTCTACATTAAAAATGTATATGATATGAATATTTAAGAACTCTAGGTTTTCAGTAGAAATTATGTATGTTTCCGGTTCTTCACTGAGATCAGACACAACAAAACACCCCAGAATGATGGCATGATTCTTAACCTCTTCAGGAACCAAAGTGTACTCCAGCAACAGAAGTAGTTTTGACATACTTGACTTTCATACACAGTAGAAGTGACCACCTTTTGGCTTCCCCTGAAGGACAGCACAGGGCTAAGCTCTGTGTCTTCCCTTGCCTTAGAGTTTTCTTATTGTCCAGTCATGATCCCAGATTTACCTCCAGAGAGATTCAAAACCAAGGTTAGAACGTGGTCTTGCAAGACCTCTGCACTCAAAAAACAGTACAGATCTAGACTTAGACTCATCTCATTATGTTATTAATAAAATTAAAATAAGAATGCCTCTTTTTCTGCCTGCATTCATTTAGATTTATCACTCACTAACCCTCTTACTTGTATTTCTGGAATCTTTTCATCCAAACCCTGGGGTCTTGGTTGTCTTTGAACCACATCACCAGTTATGAATTTGTTAACCTTAAGAAGTATCGGAGAGAGACTGCATAGAAAATGCAGAGTGAGTACTGAGTGGGAGAACAGTGCCTAAAGCACATGGGAACAGCTGTGCTGATCAGCAAATCACCAGAACTCACCTGGGATGTTCAATGACTCATAAATTTCATTTCCTTCCCTATTCAGACTGTCAGCACCACGATCGTTTCAGCATATTCCCTGCACACATAGATTTTCCTCCCTTGAAACCTTCCAGTGAATCAGATTATTTCAAAACTCTTGCTGCTGTGTCTGCAAGCACTGGTCTTCTGTTTGCCTCCAGAACCTCGTTGGGCTCATCCTTTATGTATCTTGTCATTTCTCCCTGTCAATGTGAGCACCACTGCAGCTGCAGAAGGACAGCAGAGAGTGAAAGCTCCAAGGCTAAGTGACTAAGTGAGAATGAGCACAAAAGGACACTTAACTCAACTTGACATTGTAGATGACATTTCTAATTTCCAAAAGCCTTTCAGCCTTTGCAAAATTCAGAATGACAAAGTTGCTCTGAAAGACTGGCAGACCCATCTGCGTTGCTATAAATGCTAACAAATTACATCTGCGATGAAGGTCAGACAAAGGCTGGGTAATATTTGTCAAAGAGGAAAGAACTGAAATAAAATGGAAAGTTTTTCTTCTACTGAGAACAAATCTTGGCAGGTCATCATCTCACTGGACCCTCCACATCAATTGTCTGTCTCCTTGATTCCAGAAATCTTGCATTTAATGCAGTATGGGTCTTATCTACTGAGGTTAGGACTGTCTCCTGGAAAATATAAACAGGAGGTCTGTATCAGCTCACATTGAGGTGAGCCTCAAATGTGTTTTTTCTCTTATTTGACTAAAGTTACTCTCATCTGTATAGAAAAGAGAGACACTCTGCTGCTTAGGTTTGGTATAATCTTCCCTGGAAAATTCAGTGGTGCCTTCCCATCCTCAGTTGCTGACTACCAATGGTTTTTAAATGTCAGATAAATATCTAAGTCTAATTTGATTTATTTCTGAGTATACACTGGTGACTGTGCTTAGGCTCCTGGGAGAAATTAATGTTCTAAAATGGAGGTGTTGCTAGGTTTTCAGCTTTTGAGGATAGGCAGACCTAGATTACAGTTTATCTGGACATCTAAATCCATTCTGGTTGCCACAATAGATAGTTTCCCAGAAAGTAATGGAAAGATTTAGAGAATGTGAAATATGTGAAGAGAAATTGTATGGAGAATACTGAACCTTCTAAAGTTGTGTGAATCTAATTAAAATTCAAAAGATATATTCTCCTATTTTTAAATTATATTGCTTCCCACCAATACCTTCTCTATCTTGCTCAAATTCACATCTTTTTATTTTTGAGCATTTTAGGGGAAATACAATACAAATGCCTATTTGAACATGAATTTTCACATCCTTTCAACATGAAAGGCTTATCTATAAAATGTGATCACTTTCACTCAGCGAGGCAGATAGATTCGATGTGTCTTGCACCTTCTTGGGATATGACGTCCAATTTTACTTGAAAGTATGTGTACTTACTCCACTCAGATAAGCTTATATTGATGTCTGTAATAAAATACTGAAAAACTTGAATTGCTATCAGCTTTGCATTTCATTAGGAATGCTTTGTACACCTCAGATAAGTATTTGCCAGTTTGGATTTTACCCAGACTGTTAGAGTCAATACCTCTGATATCTCAAAAATATAAATGACTGTTGCTCTTTATTAATAACAGGTCTCCAGGCACCACATTTACATTTTATATGAGAGCTTTATGCTTCCAACAATATCATGCACTACAGCACAGTGTTGTGTCACTGATTTAGTGCCTGCTTTCCCCTGACTGCAGCACTGGTGAGCTGCTCTGCAGATCTGCTTCCTGCAGGTGTGATTCAGAGCTCCTTGTAAATACTAAGATTCTCATTGAATTCACCATTTATAATAACATTTATAATTTTTATAACACATAAAGGCCCCAGCCAAGACTGTCACTAGTTGTGCATCTCATCAGGAATTCTTTGTGCACTCCTAGTGACTGTTCTCTGTTGCTCTGGAGCCTGACAATACTACTAGCAAGAGGCATCTTTTCACCAAACAATTTTTTATGCCAGTTGGATGAGACCAACAATCAGAGGCCCAAATTCTTCCCAGGTTTGCCAGTTCTGGATACAAAACTAGAACAGTCTGTGTTTGAAGCCAGTTCCTCAGTGCCTGACATACATGGCACTCTCATGACTCTCACTCTCCCAGTGTTCTTCAAGGCAATGGCATTCTCCTCCCACCCCTATGTCCCCTGAGTTGGGTACTGCAGAAATATGTGCAATATTGTAAAGTTTTGAACCTTTTTTGTGGGGCCAGGCTCTAATGTGGCAAAGGATGAATTCTGTTTCACTTACTAAGCAAGATAAGATTGTAAAACATATGTCTCCTTCACACCACTAACATCAATTTTGTTTGTAAAGTGCTTTAGTATTAGTACCGGAGAGGTGGATGCACTTGTTTCTGAATGTAAAATTAAAAACATTATAGCAGTGATTCTGTTAATGGACATGTCTAAAAGTCATGTCTAAGTACAGATGTGTACAGATGCTTGCAGATTATTTCACACACCTCAGCTCTGGACACATACAGGAGCTACAGGTCAAACAGCTCAATCTGAATTAACTCAAACTTGGTAATTTGAAAAAAAAAATGGGAGGTAAATAATGATATCAAGTAATTTTATAACTTATCCAACTTTAAATATGAATTTGAGGTGATGATAGAGAATTTTTTCCACAGTGTCATTAATTTTTAAAATGCTACCTTAACTTAAACCAAAAACGTTTCCAGAACCTGTTTAGAATAAGAAAAAAAAAAATCAGATATAAAAATTCTCTTGATAATGGCAGTTTTTCAACTAATGCTGTCTTAAAATTTAACAGCTCTGCATGAGAAACAAAAGATCTTTTACACCCATAGCATTCAAATGAATGTTATTTCAGCCAGCAATATCAGAATTCCTAACAACAGAATAACAATTGCTGAGTGAACATGAAATTTCAGCTGATAGATACAGATTGAAGACCGGTAAAAGCTTCAGGCAAACCTAAACCCATCATTATTTATTTGAAAGATGTGTAATCAGATTTATCAGGTTGATTAGAGTGATGGATTATCTAAAACCTGGCAAGGCACCCCCAGATTTTTGAAGATTTACATGTGGATTTAACTCTTCGCAGCTGATAGGAGACACATAGACTAAATTTCATGCATTTCTCTGAAAATGTAAGGAAACAGCCATTGAAGGGGAAGTGGCTCAGACTCCTGTACAAGATGATGTGTTGTCTGCATATGATTATATTGAATTGCAGGCTCTGCACTAATTTCTAATAGGGGAAATTTATCACTGCAGAGAAGACCTGTCAAATCAAAGATGAGGACTGACAGACTGTTTGACAGGCAGGAAAGAAGTGACCAACCAACGCCTGTTCCACAAGTGGAAGAACAGCACAGGGATGCTTATGGGGAAATATGGGCATCAAGAAAGGTGCCACTGAAAAGGAATCACTTTAATGGTGTGGGGAAGGTGGGGCAAATCACCAGGAATACACAGAAGAGTGTGTCCCACTCTGATCAGAGTGAGAATGCAAGGACCACAATTTATATAATCCAGCAAAAGATATGAGAGCTGCAGACCTTACAAGTCTGAGGTAGTAGAGGGGAATTTCTTCCTGCCTACTTGCTGGGGAAGCTGAGCAGGAAAAACAGAAAGCCTCAATGCTGAGCAAACACTGCTCAGCAATAGCCAAAAAAAAACATTGGTGAGTTATCAACACTGTTTTAGTCACAAAGCCAAAGCACAGCACTCTATGTGCTTCTAGGAAGGAAATTAACTCCATCCCAGGCAGAGCCAGTCAGGTACATTGCTACAGACAGTCCCTCTAGCTGCCTATTGTGAGATACACTTCTCCTCTTGAACAAGAAATTGCAATTCCAAGCTGGTCTGACAGGACTGGCCTTTTTCTGCCTTTGCCTATTGCACCACACTGCAGCCAGTTTGCACTCACACTGCACTTAGCTTGGCTTGAGAAAAGTCAGTGGAGAGGTTTTGCTACTCAAAACTCAACCTGATGTGAGCTTTTGTGCAGTACTGGTCAAGACAGGAACCAGGAAAAAACAGGAATGAGGAGGGAAAGAAAGGAAAAAGTCCAGCTTTAACACCCGTTTGAAATGAGACAAAAAAAAGCAAACTGGCATTCTGAGCCACAGGCAAAAATGGAGTAAAATAAACCTTCCATTTAATTTGGACAATGCTAAGATTCGGGTTAGGAGAAGAAAGTTAAAAGGAGATGTGAGAGTCATAGACTTAGAAACATATGTAAAAGACATACTGATTTGAAGAGAGAGCAGGACCAGAAGCCGGAAAATAAATTTGTGAGTCAGTATCAAAAATACAGCAACAGAATCGTGTGACCTGGTGAGATAACAAAAACGCAGAAGTGTAAAGAGAGTTATATATTCCTTTCCCTTTTTACAAATAGGGTTTCTAACTTGATATACTGCCTGCAAGAGTGCCATCTGCTGATCCACAGGTAGGTTGCAAAAATGACCTTCCTAGAGCTAGAAAAGTTATTTCAGTTGCTCAACCCTCCGCTGCTTTCATGAGACCAATACACTATTATAGGTATTGTACTGAGAAAATAAAAACCATCAGAACTCACAGGGGAAAAGGCTGGAACAAACATGCTCAACATTTGAATAAAATACAATCAAATCTTTAGCAAACTTTGCACAGAAGGTATACATGCAAAATCCTATTTGTGTCATGAGTATGGAAAGGTGCTTTACATAAAAAGCAGAGTTTGGGGGAGTATTTACATAGTTTTTTAACACTCTAGTTAAATCCTCTCTCTAGAGTATATAAAATGTTAGGTATTAAGCAGTAAAGGCAGATTCAGTAAGGCTCGTACTTTGTCTTTAGAGCTTGTTATAAATTTACTTTATTGTTCAGTTTGTCTTCTAACCTTTATAACTAAAATTCACTGGCACTTCTCCCCCTTACTGCCTGAGAAAAAAAAAATCTCACTGCCAAAGCAATTAATGTTGTTGTTTTCATCTTATCCAAAGATTGAGATGAAATTTTGAATTTGAATTGGTGTTGATGATTTCTTTATTATCATGAGGTGAGGTCCCTGTGTCGATCAATCCGGTGTTTATGTGACCTAGAGGACTTGTTTTGTGTAAGAAAGGAATTGCTTCATGCAGAAAACTGAAACTGAATTAATACATTGACAATCTCCAGAAATTATGTTAGAGAAAAATTGTCATAAGAGCTGTATAAGAGAAAAACTTGTTAAACTCCACTGTCTTGATAGTGACTCCATGTTTTCACCAAGCTTAGGTTAAGGTTGAACCAAACTCATAAAATACCACCCTAAACAAAATGCATTCCATTTTAAGCTCTCCCCTGCTGCAGAAACACCAGCTCTGAGCATGGACAAGCTGTCCAGAAAGAGAAAGACAGAGGTCTCATATAAATCCTTCTAACCAAAAGGTTTGGCAGCTCACTGGTAAATGAGGTGAGCATGATGGTGCTTGTAAGGTAACAGAGACATGGAGAGATAAAGTGACTTGCCAAATGTCATACAGAAAGTCCTTACCAGAGATGGCAACAGAGTCCACCTAAGCCTCTAGGTCTGAGCATCAATGTCACATCTTAAATGTCAGACCAACCGTCCTTGAAAAGAAACATTTGGTATCCCAAAGCAGAGCCTGACCTGGGTTAGGAACTGCAAGCACTTGAAAAGAAATTTCATAAACAACACTAATTGTCCACTTAATCAGTCACATTTATATTCATTTAGTCTTAAGTGAAGATTAAGTCTCTCCAGGGGGCAGGGAATAGCTGAAATAAACAAAGTATTGTCTTCAGATACACCAACCACAAGCAGCTGCTCATTAAAATCAGCTCTACTGCAGAAGATTGGGAAGTGGTAAATGATGTACCTAGATCGAAAGAAGAATAGATTCTAGCAATTGCAGTCAGAATAGATTTTCCTGAGTACCTGGTAAAATAGCTGAAATACTAATTAAAGCTAGATAGAGTAACCAAACCGCACACATGAACAGCAGTTAGCAGGGATTAATACAGTTTAGAGAAAAGCAGCTCCTGCCCTATATATACTAGAATTCTTTTATTGCATTAACAAAAGAGTCGGTGAAGAAGAGCCAGTTAAAATAGTTTACTGGAACCTCCTGGAAGCCTTTGAGACAGTCTCTTTACAATAGGCTGTTAAAAAGACAAAAATTAACTCCACTGGGACAGGGATTTTGCTCTCAGCAGCTGGAATGTGCTGTATTTTTAGAAAATGGCAAGGCCACAGAAAACCAACTCAATGGATCAATTTGACATATGGAGGAAAAGCTATCAATGAGAGACTCTAAGCTTCCAAGTTGGGTTCAATGCTGCTGAGAGATCTATGTGAAAAACCTCTGAAGCTCCTGTCAGTAACAGATGCATTTAGGCATCTAGAGAAGACTTTGGGAAAAACTTGAGGGTATCTAGTAATGATATAAAATAGACATAATGCACTAGGCTTTTAGGTTTTAGATTAATTAAAACAATCAGCAAAATTAACTACTTGACAACAAGGATAACTTCCTTTTGCCAAAAGAAATAAGACCTCAGACAAAAATCAGATTCTTTTTCCGTTGTCCTTCAGTTGCTAACCTATTCTAAAAAAAATTAATTAAAAAAAAAAATATATATATATATAATTAAATCTACCTATTTATGTTTTGGTATCTACTTTCAATAACAAAAAGAGACTGCAGGATCACAAATCTTTGAGTGCAGTGATATATGGTTAGGACAACAAAATTGTTCTCTATCTTTTTCAGTTGAATTTACATCAAAGTATGGTTGGAAGACAACCTACAAACTCTAAGTACAAGTGAAGAGATATCAACACTTTATCCATAGAACAACATGTATGCCATCAAAGAAAATCTCTTTTTAACACCTCAGAAACACTGTTAGGGATTCTCATTTTTGCCTCTGAGATCTCAATTGTCTGCTTCACAACTTAGTGCTCACACATCTGAGTTATTGGAATGGACTGGTATACAGCTGTATAATCTCAGGGAGAAAATCTATAGTCTAAGCAAGTGATCTCAATGTTGATAGAAGTTTTCTGAGAAACTTTGCCAGGTAAAATCCTCTGTCATTCAAGTTAAGCTTTAATTCTGCAGTAAAGAACTGGATAAATCTGAAAATAAACATTAACTCTATTTAAGAATGTTTAATCTAATTTCAAAGACCCAGTTACTATGACAGGAAAGAAGGCCAAAAAAATGAGAACAATTTATCAGGTGGCTTTATACACAAGTTGGTGTTTGCCCTATTTTTCTATGCCTTCTGACATAGTTGCAAGTCAGTAAGGCTCAAATCTTATTGCTAATACATCTAAAGAAGCCTAAAGGTGATACAGGAGCCATAACTTAGAAATGCCAACATAGATATTATAAATACACACTCACAACTTTTATGGATATACACACTCTTCTTCTGTTACCGATGAATACAAATGCACATGTTGCACATGCAGGGCAGCTGGGCACAGGCTTCTTGCAGTTCCAGATGCAGTTCACCATGCTGACAATGCAGCCATATGGCCATGTCTGTATAAAGGTAAGAAAGAGAAGGTACATTTGGCTGCCAGATAAGAATTAAGAGAGGTGGAGTCTGAGATGATAGAGAAAAATGAGATCTAGAAAATTATATTTTGGGAATCAGTTCAAATTTGTTTTGGTTTTTGAGTCTTTGTGGAGGGAACAGAAACCATCTTTTCAGGTTTTCTCCAGAAGAATGGAAGAAGGTGAGAAATAAGCTTTGTATCTGCACTTAAAAAAAACAACAATAATAAAAATATAGAGCAGCAGAAAATTTTAAATTACTTCTACCCAGGAAATTTACAACTGAACAGAAGCTATGCTGAGCACAGAGGATTTAGTAAGTAAAGCACAAGACCATCCAAATTTCAGAATTTACTTTAAAACATCTGGTCTGTTTGCACAAATCTTGCTTTTAAATCTGTCAAGGTCCAACCTCTGAAAGCTTGAAAGTCTAAAATACCAGAAAAAAATATATATTTATTTTTCAAATTCAAAAATAGATTTTTAATAGTATTCTTATAGATTAAATATCAATTTCTATCTTATTTTATAGCATTTTTTCTAGGAAAATCCCTCAAAATTTCTTTTAGCTTTGCTTTACATCATTTTTTTTATCAGTGCAATTCTGTTATGTATTTTTGCCCATGTGTTCTTGAAATCAGCTTCTGCTCCCATAATTTCTGCGATTCTTGGTATGAAATTCAGAGGGCTAAATCAAGTGAAGCAAACAGCAGCAGCAAAAGCAAACTTCATGTCAGTATGTAATGCATAGTGGAATAAGCTCAAATTGAGAGACTATATGAAAGGAATCTGAAATTTAATAGTATAACCACTGATGAACTGAATAAAATACATGAAATTAAACTGTTGCTTGAGAAAAAAAAATAAAAAAAGGATTAGTGTCAAAACCCAGTTATCTCACCCCTGAGAGCAAGCAGGGAACGTGTCAATAACTGTGCTTGCATTTATGTATCTGACTATTTATGTATATCAGTCAACCTGACTAGGCCATGCTGTAGGCTCCAGAGACTAAACCACATTAATTCTTTCTCTGAAAGTAGTTATGTATATTATTGTAATACAAAGATATTTGGACAGGTTTACAAAATCTATTGTGGTTTTTATTTTGAGCCAGAATGACATTTATTATTAACATCAAAATGTATCAGCTACATAATTGTGATTTATTTTTAAAAGTTTCAGCTTCAGGGTCATCAGAACAGGAACTAATTAATGATTAAAAATTTTTCAGACTCTATCACAAGCTTCTCACAGCCATAATAACCTCAGTTCTCACGCAGTTCCTTATTCTTTCAGAGCTGCAATCATGAACCAGACACATCAGGTCAAATAAAGATGTTCATCACAAAAGAACATTTGATACTGATCTATAGCAGCATTTCTGCAAGGAAAATGAAGGAGTTACAGTGGTGACATGATGGGTCTGGCCTGTACCATCAGCAAACAGAGCTCAAGGAGTGTAACACAAGCTGAGCCCAGGGGCTCTCTTCACATGAAATAACAAAACACCATAGAATCACTATGGTGTTTTCCAGTTGGAAAAGACTTTTAATCATAGAATCATAGAGTGGTTTGGGTTGTAAGGGACCTTCACTAGACCAGGTTGCTCAAAGCCCAGTCCAACCTGTCCTTGATGGAGCCCCAGGTACGGGGCATCCACAGCTTCTCCAGGCAATGTGGGCCAGTGCCTCAGCATCTTCACAGTAAAAGGTCTCCTCCTAATTTTTAATCTAGATCTGTCCTCTTTCAGTTTAAAGCTATTCCCACTTGTCATTCATATTGATACCTGGACTTTCCACACACAGAGCTGCAATTGTGGGGGTAAGCAGGGCTGCACTTGTGTAACCCTAAGCATGTGTATGATCCCACAGGACTCACCACTGTTATTCTTGTCCTCAGAGCAAATTTGGGAATTGGTTAGATCTTTCCAAGTCTCTTGAGTTAATGGTAGGCAGTATGATTCATCTTGCTTGCAGTGTCTGTGCCTGGATGTAAGCTAGTCACCCTAAATCCTTTTTATATCAAATGAGGACAAACAGTCCTGTTAGGTGGTTATTCAGATGGTCTGCTGGAGAAGTCTACACTTGGTCAGAGGAATTGGTTACAGCTGTGCAGAATTTAGGATTGGAAGACATCTCTGTTTGAGCTCAGCCTATATTATCCCTGGAGAAAACAGCTTTGGCCTGAAGTCATTTATTACCTTTTCAATCTGAATTCTTTTCGGTCAGAAAGGGGAATCAAATCCCCTCTTACACCAGAAGTCTAGAAAATCCTCAGATGCCCAGCAGCAATGCCCCTTGTTCTGTTTCTCATGCGACACACAAAATCCCATTGTACCATTCAACTTTTTCCCTTTCCAAGCTGAGATGGATCCTTATGCTATTTCTTGCCCATCCCCATGCACTTGCTTGCGCAGCCTCGGAGCTCTCTGTCATCCATGTCCTTTCCTCCAGACAGTTTCTTCTTTTGGAAAAGTCTGCCTTTGGCATGCTTCACACAGGGAACAAAAGCAGAGCCAGGACTGAGTGCAGCAAGGAGGTGTCTTGGCTCACAGACTGGCAACAGGTCCCAGGACATGGAATCTGCCTGTGAAAAGTGCAGAGGTGTTTCTGAGACAGATCAAGGTGCTGCTGCCACTACTGATGTGCACTTGCTGCACACTACTGATGTGTCTGCTGCAATGAAAACAAGGATTTCAAATGTCAGATTTGAACCTCTGGGGGATGGAGGCAGACTATCAGCTTCCCTTTCCCCAAAAAATAAAATTAATATAACTCCTTGGTTTCTCTTTCTATGGGGGAGATGCTGGTGCCATGATCCCTCCGATGGTCTCGCTGCTGGTTTACACGAGGGAGTAATTTTCACTGGAAGCTAATCTTTACTGTGTCAGAGTCTCAGTATCAATTTTATCTGTGTTTCTTGCTGTCACTGCTATTTTCCTCAGCAGCAGTGCCACTAGCCCTGCTATTAGCCACAGCTGGGCTTTACCTCAGAAGAGTCCAGTGTCTTTTTACTCAAAAAGTTACAGAAAGGGGCAACATTAATAACAGTAAAATGATGCTAAAGGCATTGCTGAAGTGTAAAAGAGGTTAACTGGGCAAAGCTATGTTGTTCTGACCCAGGCAGTATCCCAATAGCAGTCTTAGAGTTCACTGATTTATATTCACATCCTAACCTGAGGTTTGCAACTGGAGCCCATTTCCAGAGACCTGTCTAAATAGGGGCAATCAGGAAAATGAACCTGACTTAACCAAAAGTGTGACTTGAAAGTGGATTAGCTGATGTGCATTTGTGAGCACTCCTAGGAAGAATAAAAGTCGACTTGTTTCTATTTATTTGATTTCATTTTTTGGCAGAAAGCTAATTAAAACTAATACATTTTTATTCTCAGAAAGGATGTTAGCTATTGAATTTAATGTAATTTAATGAAATCACTTTAAAAGCTGAGTCATGTTAATGTTGAGGTTATTCAGTGTAAATGAGATCTATTTTAAAAACTCCTGCCAGAAATTTAAATCCTCAGTATCTTCTTTGGGTCCTGCTTCTGCAGCAACCACCAGTACTTTCCTCATATAAAGTTCTCTTGAAGGCTTGTGGCAGTGGGAAATCTTTCCTGCTAAATGCTAGCTGCAGCAAATGGAGGCTGGAGAAATTAAGCAATGTGATGGAATAATGAGTAGCAGTTTCAACAGCTGAATTCTGTTCCATAATAATGTTCTCTGAACCCCAGGACATCGGGATATGCTACGTGCTGCTGTAGCTTGCAGCCAGCCTTGCTCGCTGTGGCCAAGCCTGTAGACACAAAGCACCAACAACATAAAGACCACAAGGCTCTGTGGTTACACAATTGTTTGTCTGTGGCATCTGCATAAATTGCTTGTAATGATAATCCCAAAGGAAATGAAGTACAAGCAAAAGCATCAATCCCTTTAAGAAATAGGAATGTCCTTGTCTTTAAAGCCATGAGATCTCTTTTCTTTCATCTATTCTACCTCTGGTTTGCAAAATATCTTTTTCATTTTGTTTCTGATGCAGTGGTGTGCGTGCCCCCTTCTTACTGAGCCACTATAACAGGACAGCTCAGAATGGCAAGTGCTGCTTAATAAGCTCCATTTGCAGTAGCTACAGTGCAGTAATTTTCCATAATAAGTAATTTGAATATACAAAAATAGCAACATACTTTAAAATGTTCAATGCTCTGCAATACAAATACATTTTTAACAATTTTTTAAAGAAAATATCAAAGCAATTGCTCAGTAAAAGAGGGAAAATGCTTACCCACCTCAGTATAAGTCAGAGTAGTAACAATTTCATACCACATATTCATCTTTAATCTCTTTCACAAGCTTCTGCCGGCTGGCAGAAGGCAGACTATTTCCCCCTCTCCCCACTTTTTGCTTCCTATTTAAAAATCGTTTGGATTCATCATAATCAACACAATATATGTACAATCATGAAAAATAGCCTGCAGCTCTGCTGGATGAAGCATATCAGCTTGTTCTCCAGTTTTAGAAAATTCTATTTTATGGCTATGGCAATTGCAATGAAGAGGCAGAGTTGCAGAGAGAAGCTGTTTGAAAAACATACATAAGTATTTTGACAAAAAGACTAAATGATGACAAAACAAGGTCCTTATGAAATCATTAAAAAATAAAAAGTAATAAAAAGGGAAATCACCAGGAAGCACACAGGTGATATTGTTATCTATATTGTTTGAGAAAGCAAACTGATAAGTGAAAAAAAAAAAATAATCTCTGATATGCATGCAAATCTCGAGTTCTTTCAGGATGTAGAAGTTCACCATTGTCCCTGCAAAACCAAAATGCAAGTAAATCTAGCAACCAAGTCCTTACTTTTCCTCCCCTTATTTCAATCCTATGGCTTGTAGATATTCTGATCTATTTTCATTCTGTGAAATTTTAGGCTAATGATACAAAAATATTTGCCTTGATGAAAAAGAGTTTTGAAGTTCTCCATTTGTGTTTCCAATGCCTCATTATCCTTATTTGTAGCATCTAAAGTCTGCAACTTGACAAGACTCCATAACGCTTTGCATTTTAAAAGTCTGGATACAAAGCATCCTACTTGTCCTCTACATGTTTAGTGCTGTCAAATCATTAAAAGGTATCCCTCCTTGCCAAATTTGAGACCTTATTAAGATTTACTGGAGGAGTTTGAGATTGGTGAACAGCAGTAGCATATTTCTCAACTGAATTTGCACCAGTCATCCAGCTCCAGGTCTTAGAAGTTTGTCTTATTTTACTGAAATTGCTGTCTTAAGGCTTATAAATAATAATAAGCAACAGTGACAAAAAATGAGCTGAGAATAACAACAAAAACTAGAGGATAATCTAGAAAGGTACCAAGCTGAAAAGTGCACTGGCCTGAATCAAGCCCCACTGAAGGAGAAATGATGTATAAGTCGAGTTCAAGAAGCTCCTCACCCAACTGTAGGAGCAAACGTGTGAGAGACCTTGGGCCTTACACTGACTGAGTGGAACTCACAGACATTGAAAATCATGTCAGTCTTCACTCTAAATCCCTAGCCCCTCCTGCAGGTGGATCTCAAAAATATCCCCCAACACTGAAAATGCAGACTTCTATTATCTCCTCTGTTCCAGAGAATTACTCACACAGAACTGAAGATACAGTAGGGAAACTCATCCAAGTAATACTAGAAAAAGATGTAGTGGAAAAAGAAAACAATATCTACCTCCCTCTGCAACAATCTGTAGTTCTTCCTCCTTGGTATCCTTAAAGAAACAAAAATTTAAGGTTAAAAGTGATTTATAGTTTTCATATAAATGATAGTGGGTAGTAATTAGATTTGAGAGTGATGGGAGACCAGGCAGAAGATGCAGCTCTCCCTCTTGAAAGAGAGAATAACAGTGCCAGGTAAGGCCACATACTTGAGAGTTGATGCCTGGGGTAAAAGGGCTTATAACTGTTGTGTGTCAGCATATAAGATCATGGAAAAAAGAAAGTGGAAGTAAATCCTAGCAAATGTATATGTATATGTGTGTGTGTGACAGTTTTGAACTCAGTTCTGTCCTTCATTGTGCTCACACCTTCTCCCAGCTCTGTACCTACATTCATTGTTGCAGAAAATGAGACACTGACCACTGTCTGCTTACACTTCTACAAACAGATATTCATCAAACATTTGGTAATTTCTACTAGATCATATTTCTCCAGCCCACATATAAAACTGACATGTAGGAAAAAAAGCATAAATGACAACATTGAAAAAGGAGAATTCTGCTGATTCTTGTTCCCAATATAGAATGGGCTGAAGATGTGAGAAAAACCTAGAGATAAATTTATGGCAGGAAGACACATCACCAGAAGGAGAAATGAAAATCTCATGATGAAATCAAAGAAACACAAAGAAACTGACCATTCAAGAGAGCACTTGATGATTCCAGGGTACACTGAAGTTCATTTCATCCTGCTGCAATATTCTTATCTTACGGCAAACTTGATTGCAATATCTCTTTAATATATAATTCTTTTAAAGGCAAAAACTCCTCTCTTTCCTTCCCAGATACCACAAACTCCTTTAATTCCCTTGTATTTCCATTGAAACAAATGCCCTGAACCTCAGCAGGTGGCAGAGAAAGCCATTGGGGCAGCAGATGATTAAAGTCCATTGGAAAGCATCTGTTCCTCTACCTGCCTCTCTAAGGGCTCAACCCTGGACTCTGCCACTTAGCCAGATATTTATTTTTTATGATGTTATATTCATGCTTAGAGGGCCTTACTATTAGTCCCTTTTTACCTTCCCCCCTCCCCAGAACCATGAGGAAATCTGCTGCCCCTTCACCTTCATTCCTTTTCTTGCAAGTGTCAGCTTTGTCAATCACAGAGAGATGATCCAGCTCATGAAAATGTGTCACAGCAGCCAGAGTTTCTGCTCTGACCTTCAGCTCTGCCCTCTGCTGTGACTAACAAGTTTCATTTGCCACTCAGAGAAATCTGGTTGTTTCCAGCAAAATATAACTTCTTTCTTCTTAGGAGAAAAAAAAGACCACTAGCTGGGAAATGTAATAATTTCCTGATTTTACTTCACTTTTTGTTCAGGTCTAGGAACAACTTCCTTATATACCAGGAAAAAAATCTATATGAATCATTAAAATTTGAGCAAGAAATCTATCTCTTAATTAGTTTTCATCTCCTGTTTGCTAGGAGTGTGAGTTTTCATACAGGGAAAGTACAGTGCAGAACAGGTTACTGTCAGGAACAAAGAAATAGATTTTCAAACAAAAACGATACTATATTTTCTTTTACATACTTGTTCAGGACCTTATTTTCCATCTACAAACTCCTCAATGATATTTGTATTCTTTAAATGTTCTGCAACTGAAGGTTGCTATTACTTGCAAGTCCATAATTCCAAAATTCCTGCTGAAATCTGTGAGCTGGAGGATAACGGATGTGGATGGCTGTTATCCAGCACTGCAGGATGGAAGCTTCAGTGTCCAAAGAAGGGAATAGCTGAAGGGCTAAACCCACCCTTAAATGGACATGGGGCCCAGAACAGGGTTTCAGTTTACTAGAGACATTTGAAAACATGCCTGAAAATTTAAACACTTTGAGATAAATCTACATCCATAACTTTAACCTGAAAGTTTCTCTTGAGGCAGTTGGTCAAATTCTGAACACATCCTCTGGCAAACACTCGGGAGCTTTTATGGCAACGTAAATTGTCACAAAACACAGAAACAAAGAGCATTATCTTAACATGAATTGGATAATGTAAATAGATAAGCAAATACTGCTCTCGTTTTTGATTCATGTCTCCTTTTTACTGAACTCTCAGCCTCCAAAACTGTCTGTGCAATGTGCTTTTATCTATGTCAATTTTAATAGCTTTAAGGCAAAATTCTTTATTCTCTGTACAGGAAATACATTTACTAGTCTCTCTTGTATACACCTCCACTATGAAGACTTGCTGAATTACATAGTAAAACTTGAGTAGTTCACATATAACCACTGCATGTTGTGATTGCATAATCCATGATAACGCCATAAAACTGTTTTCTGAATAACAGCCTACAGCCTCCTTTTGAATTTCCTTGGATAAAAGATGTTTTAAAGAAGTGTATAAATACCCACTGAGCACCCACAGACTTCTGTTTCATTGCTTTTGAATCCCAGCACCTAATCTTGCTTTTATGCCATGTACTATATTACAAGGAAATGAAATGCAATTCAGTAAATTGTCCACTTCAAGTTGTGGCCATTTCAGTAGATAAAAAAAAACAAAATAAAACAAAACAAAAGAGTATTTTATCTTCTATTTGTTTTAAATCCCACAAGGATGCTGGTTTTATATTTACTCTTAGCTTGGGCTTTACTGTGAATCTTCAAGAAAGCTCCTCAAGTAGAAATATAATAAGCAGAGATGTCTTGAAGAGAAGTAATCTCTGACTCTTAACACAAACACTATTTATTGCACATCTAGTATCAGCAGCACTGCATCTAATTCCTGACAGCCAAGACTTTGATAACTAATAGTGGTGAACCCAACATTTCCCTCTTGCTTTTAACAATTATCTAATCAGGACACTCCAGAAAAGGCATTACCGTTAAACCAGGAAACAACATCCTGCAATGTGTGAACAGCTGGAACCCAACTGAGCCATGGTACAGCACATCTCATCAGAGTTTAGGCCACTTATCTGAATATTAACACAGAGGATTTCCTTTTAATCTGTTTGTTTTAAGTCTCCAGAACTGTTAGCAATTATTTGATCTACCAGCTAATACCTGTCAGTGTGAGAGACACAGGGAGCACATTGTTCCATATGGATGCACCACAGCCCCTGGTCTTTGGCCCCTAATTCAAATGTAGATAGATCAGTATTTTTATTGCTGGAAGTCGTTGATGCCAGGCACCTAATCCTCTCCTTAAGTAATTCCACTAGTTCTGGTCTGATATTCAGGAGTTTAGAAATTTACTTTTGAATTAATCCACCCTTTCTTGAAACAAACCTCTATTAGCTGAGATGACCAAACAAAATATCTAGAATGTAATTTTATGCCCCAAGGTTTGGAAACCCATTAGTTTTCCAGAAAAAGGGATACACATCATGCTCACAATAGACTCCACTGCAAGATAAACAATCCCTGACCAGTGATATCTTTTTGAAATGACTTCCTGAGAAATATAATATTAGTAAAAATGATTTGCATTCAGCTTCTCTGAGAATCTGGCCCTCAATCAGTTAAATTATTAAGTCCTAATGCATAACCACATGCATGTTTTAAAGGAAAAAAACCCAGACCACACTGACTTGAAAAATATTGCTATCTACTTTCCCTCATCCATTTGACCTTGAAATTAAAGGCTTTTCTTTTTACTTGGCTTTACTCACCTGATGTATTTCAGAGCAGCAATATTGCTGAAGTCAATAGAAGCATTGGTATGGGTAAGTGCTACTCAAGATGATGAAGACTTGCACTATCAAGCCCTAAAATTGTTTACTTACCAACAGCCTATGGAGAGAAAGACAATGGTTTTCATGGAAAGGTGAACCAGGCTTGATACAAGAAATATAAATGCATCCTCTGATGAAAATGTTATTCTAATCTACTTGTTGAATAGAAATAGCTGGCAGCATGAAGGTTTTGGTGGCTAAATTCCTGCTTGCTACATTTTACTGAGAAAAAGGAAAATGCATCTTTAGGAAAGAATGATATACTTTCAGAAAACAGCAGCTCAAAATTAAATAGTCTTGCATAGTTCACATCCATAGTGTATTAATAATCTGTACTAGAAGTATTTAACCCTAGGAGAGAAAAGTAGTTTCTACTCATAAACATTGGCTGACTCTGTGCTAACCCAGACATTTCTGACCAGGGATAAACAAAGAGATTGTATTTTATACATTAACCAAGAAATACTTATACATATACATATATATATATATTATTCTTCTCTAGGAACACTGCTACAAGTGGACTAGAAAATTAAGCTTTTCATATTTGCTTCCCGGTGGAAGCTATGTAAAACAGAATAATCAATGATTGTCACTTTATTTCAGAGCATAAAATTAATCTTAGAAAACAGAAAAGTCATGAACAATATTGCAACAGTATTTCATGGTTCACTGGTTATTATCACTTGCCAACATTAAGGTCACAAAAGAACATTTCTCATTTGTTGCCTAGAGTATCTGTGACTATATTCTTATTGTCAAATCTAACCTTTTGGAGAACCACAGAGGGGCAAAAAGGAGAGGAAAAAAACTATTTAAAAGCGTACTTTCTTTTTCTACAATATGTGGAAAAATAATAATAGATTTAAAAGCTTCAAGCTGCTGGAGATAGAGCAGGTCACAAACTTTAAATATTTAGTCCCTGTAGTGACTAAAGCATTAATAAATAAATTAGCAGCAACACCAGATGGGTTCCCTAGAGTCCAAAACCAGAATTTCCCAAACCATCAGTGGTAGCCAAGCCTTCACATAATTTGAAGTTTTGCTAAAATGGATAATATAGAGAATAAATTACTTTTGGGGTAACAGAATCGATTATTTCTTGGTCAGTGATTTAAAAGTAAACATGGATATTGCTGTACACAGAAAAAATATCATCTTCATGGTTCATTCAATACACAAATTCAAGACATTAATTTAAAGAAAGTGTTGTCTATCCATCAGTTATACAGAATTCCATCCTTCCATGCCACTTGGGTGTGGGACTGAAATAAATTGCTTTTCTCAATCAATTGGTCATATGAGGGTTTGGGAAGGAGATTTAGTACAGCAAAGAGCCTGTAATAACTATGGCTCCATTCCTACCTGCATTTTTTCTGGAAAGACATTTTCAGACTCTGTAAAAGGTTCTCAAATGGAGACATCACTAATGACAACAGGATACACTCAGTCTTGCAAAGCTTAGGAATTACACAGGTGACACAATACACAAAGAGACTAAGCCAATGTGAGCAAAATTTAATTTTCTCCAGATCATTCACTTGACAAGAAATAGCCTGAGTCAATATTATTAAACTCTCCTGTTCTTCAGAACAAAATGTTTGCACTCAGGCAACTGCTTGAGAATGGCCCTCAGCTCATGCTAATTCTCAAAATAAGACCACAAATTATTTGGTAGAGTGCCAGGTGACACAAGCTTCCAGCATGCCAGAAACCTTCCTATTTAACAGCAGGCATAAATAAACTGCAGTGTCTGAGAAGGCACCATCATGATTTTTTTCACTAACACAGTTGTGGCCAGAGCCTTCCAAATATTCAATAGGGTCCCTTAAAACATCTTTCAAGAGTTTGGCTAAAGAAAAGCAAATACAAAACAGACAAGCTCAGCCCATCTCCCGGTAGAAACTACATCAAACTGGCCATTAACGGGTGAATCATTCATGGTTGTTATATTTAAGAGGAATAAATAATTCTTGAAATATTAAAAGATCAGATTTGGACACATGACACATTTGGTAGACTCAAGTAGCTAGTTTCCCCACTGATGTGTGGGTGATTTATGAACATCATTTCATTAACAACAATGCAAAAATGCTCAAGTCAACCCCTGTATGATATCAAGTGCAAATATATCAAATATATCATATCAGTGCATAATATCAAGGGCAAATTCCTACATCATTTGCCTTTGTTACTGATTCAAATACAAGCTGTGAATAGACCAGTACACAGATTACACTGCAACTCAAGGAGATGGAAAAAAATCCCTGCATACTATGAACAGACTGTTTATTTTGATTTTATTTATTTTGTTAATAAGATTCAGCGTTCTCCAAAGTGACATCCAGACAGACTCAGTGCTGGCAGGGTAAGGGAAACAAACAATTAGGCTTGTTCCTATAAGTTATTTTTTATTGTGAGATCATGAACTCTCTCCCCCTGACTAGCCTCACTGTAAAGATAAAGTAACCGGCTTGGATATAAAAGTGTTTGTGTTTTGACAGCTCTCCTGCTCTGCTTTTTCAGCCAGAGCATAATGGGCAAGCAGCAATGAGTTGGCAAAGCATTTCCAATTAAGCTTATGGGGACCCCCTTTGCCAGTCTCCAGCAAGTGATCCTACCTGCAACCCCCAAGTGTTCGCTTGGCCAGAAACTGATTTTGAAAGCTAATTAATTCTTGCATTAAGCCAAATTTTAGAACATCTTTTTTAAATATAATACTGCTGATGCAGAGCAAGTATTCAGGAAGGCCACATTATCAGCAATGATAATTTTCTGCATTTTTTACATTAAGGTTTTTTATGTTGAGGGATCTCCATGCACTTCATAATTATTAATCCATGGTGGCAAATGTCACCATCACCGGGAAGAAGCACGATGTCTGGATGAGCACCAAAGATCCGTATCTTTCTGTCTTCCATACTCTCCATGTTATGTATTTTAAGCAACTTTCAGTTTGGGGAAATGCAAATAAATGAATAAATGCATTTCTAGTGCATTATAAATAAAAATTTCTTAAGCCCAAGTGAATGAAGCATTACTTGTAGGATGACATCCTCCTGTAGATACCTGGAAGTTTCTGCAGCTGAGCTGAAGAGGAATAAACATTTTCCCATTACATCAGAGCAAGCAGATATATATTTATATCTGGTACTAGGATCTATCTGAGAAGGATTTTTTCTTTCATGTGCCATTAAAAAAAATACAACAATGAGTGATCTTTTTTTTAATAACTTAAAAAAAAAAAAAGGATGGAGTATTTTCTTCCACTCTGATATTTCAGAAGTAGCTGTGCATAAGATTGACTTTTCTATGAACCCTAAAGTGAGGACATGTTCACTGATAGGTGTGTTCAGGTTCATGATGTTCTCCACAAACTCAAACTGAGATCTGAGTCACTTCCAGGTGCCAGAGAAGGATAAAGACAGCAGTTTGAGCAAACCTTGTGAAATATAACAGGTTTTGTTTGATTTCTGCACAGAAGGATTTTTATCCGCATCAGGTGGGTTTTGCTTTGATATTTTCACAGAATCACATAATGGGTAAGGTTGGAAGGGAGCACATCTGGTCCATGATTCCGGCTCAAGCAGGGTCATCCTAGAGCTCATGGCACAGGATTGTGTCCAGATGGTTCTTGATTACATCCAGGGAGGGAGATTTTATTACTTTTCTGGGCAAGCTGTTCCAGTGCATGTTCACCTGCACTGTAAAGAAGTTCTTATGTTCAAGTGAACTTCCTGTGCATCAGTTTCTGCCTGATACCACATGTCCTATTGCTGGGCACCACCAAACACAGCCTGGTCCATCCTCTTGGCACTCTCCATTCAGATACTGATATTTTTTAATAAGCTGCCCTCTCAGTCCTCTCTTCTTGAGGCTGAACAGCCCCAGACCATTTAGCTTTTCCTTGTAAGAGTTGCTCCAGCCCCTTCATCACCTTTGTCACCCTCCACTGGACCCTCTCCAGGAGCTCCATGTCTTTTTTGTACATAAGAGCCCAGAACTGAGCACAGCACTCCTGGAGTGCCCCAGCAGGGCTGGAGCAGAGGGGCAGGATCAGCTCCCTGCCCTGCTGGCAGTGCTGCTCCCAGTGCACACCAGGATCCCTTTGGCCTTCCTGGCCACCAGGGCACTGCTGGCTCATGGACAGCTCGTTGTCCACCAGGACACCCAGGTCCTTCTCCACAGAGCTGTTTCCCAGCAGGATGAGCCCCAGCCTGTGCTGGTGCATTTGGGGCTTCTCTTAACTGAAAAGCAATGTGAAAGTCTTATCCTTCTCAAACTGAAAGGCAAGCAAAGATCTTAAGTGCAAAACCACAAAAGTTTATAACTGATTGAAATTATTTAAAACCATCCACAGTGAGATGATTACTTGATGGTGATCAATTACTGAGGGCACAGTAAGTTGTAAAGAATTCAGTGTCAAATATTTAAGGGCAGTGGGAGTTTGGTCTTGCTTTGGCTAGTATTATACCAGCAATGGTCAGAAAGGATTTTTCCCCACCAATTGAATTTAGGCAGAAAGTGGGTTTGTTTCTCTTGTTCCTCCAAATATACAATAATTCATGTTCTTACAAAGAATTCTGTCAATAATGCACATTTCCTGACACAGAAAATATGAATTAAAAGCAATAAAAAATCCAAAGAAAACTGTAAAAATTGATTAAATCACAAAAAGTTGTCTGAAATATTGTAACTAAGCCAGGTAAGGTAAGGCCTAGAAGGGTCATAATTATTTTTATTATCAGATCTTCCACCTTTTTAGACCATTTCCTAGACAATGCTGAAACTCACATGGACACCATTCCTACTCAATACATCCTATTGAATAATTTATAAAATGCCTCCCATGGTCCACATAGGATTAATAAATAAGTCTCAAGCAGGTAAAAATCAGAGAAAGACTGTTCAACTGACCAGGAAACAGACTTAAAAAAGAAGGGGATTTTGCCCTAGAGAGGAGATATTATTTTCTCTCTTCACAAGTTAAGGGAGTTATAATTCAACAAGTTACCAATAAATTATTAATTCTGACTTGTAGCAGAAATTGATAAAACTGATTTTAAAAATACAGTAAGAAATTCACTAATGGCTTGAAGCACAGTCTTCCCCTGTGAGTATATATCCCCTTAATCCAAACGTTCCAGTGTGTAGGAGCCATGTGTTCTCCCACCAAAGGCACCCACATTCACCCACCCTTCAGCACTGCCTTTGCTCGGGTGACTGCTGTGGCACGTTCAGAGTCTCAGGGGAAGCCAGGGGATCTGCTAAACTGTTAGCAAAGCACTTGGAAAGGGCTCTCTTTTCCAATGATTTTCAGGGATGCAGTCAGTTCCTGTGTAGGCAGCTTGGACACAGTCCATGCCCAGGTCTTTCCTGGGAGGATGCACATGTTTAGAGCAGCCTCAGCTCCCCCGTGGTCCTGCCCAGCCAAAGCATTCTCTCCTAAGAGCACAGGCTCTGAGCTGTGAAAGCAGGACTCTGCTCTCCTGTCAGGAAGGTGAGCCATATTTTTGAGTTCGTAGAATATTTTGAAAAGTAATGCAGTGTTATCATAATGCAGTTGAAACTGCATTGCTGGCAAGACAGAGAGATGAAGAGAGAGAGAGAGAGAGAGAGATTTCTTCAGCCAGTCAGAATTAATGGGCATCCACTCTGCCTCTGCTATGGTTTAGTGTGGAGTTTGGGCTCCACACCCTGACCCAGCAATGAGGTCAGGGAAGGCTTTACTGTCTTGTTTTATCCTACATTCTTCTTCCCACTCATATTCCCAACAGCAACACTGGCACCCTCTGAGCAACGAAAGGAGACAGTTAGTGGATGAAGACTTATTTAGAATTTAGTGAATATTTCATTTCCTTCATCTGTTGTCTACTGGGAGAACAGGAATTTATCAGCATCCTCCTGTTAAACAAGCTCATAGCCTTCAAGACATTCATTACAAGAAGGGTCCTTTGGCATAACACTGGGAATTCCCTCTTCATTTGTTCTCCCTGCACCCAAAGCTGGTTTCCTAGAGCCTAAATTATATATGCATATAATTTTTCCTATATATGCAGTCATGGCCAATAAGTAGTTATATAACCATTAATTCACTTTTCCCATGAGAATTGTTTGGCAGACAGAAATGTGACACAGGTTGGGTTTGTTTCTGCAGAGAAATTAATCTTTTTCCTTATATTCTTGGGTACTGTCTCTTACTCTTATGCCCAGGTTCAAACAGTTCAAGATTACGTGTCAGTAAGGAATTTCCCTTAGGTGAGGTTTGTGGGTATTTGCACCCCAAGCTCATCTAGTATATTTTATCCAATGGGTTGCCTACCATTGCTCTGGCCTCCAGCATTGCTATTTCAATTCCACTTGATCTTCACCTATGGTGCATCCATATTTATATCTACAGAGAATTAAGTGCCTTAGCTTATAACTGAGGTTACTGAGTTCAGTATGGGGACATATTTCTTGTCCTGTCCCTCATGGCTTCAAAT
Organism: Muscicapa striata striata; assembly: GCA_030060385.1. Lineage (NCBI taxonomy): Eukaryota > Metazoa > Chordata > Aves > Passeriformes > Muscicapidae > Muscicapa > Muscicapa striata. The sequence goes on from JAREIS010000135.1 coordinate 2,769,044, forward strand.
TCCCTGTAAGATACAGTGAAATACTTCCCTAACCTGAAATACTGTGTACTTTCTAAAGCAAGACCTTTCTACAGTTCATGTTTTGACAATGAAATTGTGAATTCATACCACAGAAATATTTTTCCCAAATGTAAAATTCAGAAGACAACACTGAGTACATGAATTTCTTTCCATTGCTGCTTTCTACATATTTCTCTCTCTGTATCTCTCTCTCTCTCTCTCACCATCATTTACTTGATTTTTTCTTTTCTGCTTAATATACTAAACCGAGAGCAAAATCTGGTTATTAGACGTGTTTGTAATACTGGAAACAACATAATGAAAGGACACTCTTTCATTAATGTCTTTTATGTGCATTCCTATTGCTCTGCTAATAATGTGAAAAACTTAACACAGATCAAAACTCATCCTGACCCTACAGCTATTGTGTTGGATCTCTTTTACTCTACAAAGAGAAGGGGAGAGGCTGTTTGAAACATAATTTTCCTTTTCCTCCAGTTATTCCAAAGTTTTGGGAAGTATTGCTCTATAGTCCTTAATTGACAAATTAATTGGTGATATCCACCTGATCTCTTCCTTCCTGCTTCCCAAGAGAAGCATCAACATTTAAAACCCAAGATTTATCTGCTGATATCTTTTAAGGGATAAATAATGTGATTCATAAGACTTTGACATACCTATTCAATCACAATGTGCTTACAGTGGAGTTTTTCTCTGTAGAGTGAGTACAAATCCCTAACTGGGATTTTTGGAACAACTCACCTGTCTATTTATCTGTGATCAAAGTCTAAGTATTGTAGTGCAGGACTGTGGAGAAACCTGAGCTCCCTTGGATCCTAAGGTCAATGTGGAAAATATAAGAAATATCTTGTGAGATTTTAGACAACAATTGCAAAAGGAAAATTTCTACCTAAGTTATGCATGATGACATTTTGTGACCAACACAGAAAATTGTTCTGGATTTTTTCCATTAAAAGGAAAAAAAAAAAAAAAAAAAGAAAGAAAAAAAACCACCCCCAAACTTTCCTGGTTTTGACTTTACTCTGGTATAATAGGCAGGAATGAAAAAATCCCCAGTAAATCCATCTTGTCCAACAGAATTTATCATTCCATGTTTGGCTTAAGTGAAATTTTAGATTTCTATGGACTCATCTAGGAGCATGAGAAAAAGATAATTTCTGATAGCTTCTGATAGACACAAGCAGGATTCATCTGAAGAAGTCAGTAGCTCTTCAGCAGGCAACACTCACTGGAGATGTGTTTTCTAGAAAAGATATGACTTGTTATTTAAGTTACACAAAAACAATTTTTAAAATTTCTTAAGGTTGTTTCTGTTTCAGTCATTCGCGCAATTTGTTTTTCCTTTTCAAAAACTTTTGCCAAGAAAATATAGTTCTATATATCTAATTCTTCTTTCTCTTTTGCTTCTGCTCATTCTATTTATCAATTTCTAAACATCCCAGAGCAATAGACTTCTCTCACCCCAGGAGACCATCTATATAAAGATTACAGCCTTTAAAGTTGGACAATTCAATGCATAAAACATTTTTCCATCCACTATTTATTTTTTCAAAAACACAAGGTTATAAATTGCTAAAGAAGGAAAAACTGTGTATAGAATTTAGATGAATAAATAAATTATATTTATATTGTTTTAGAAATAAATATCCTTCATAGTACAGTGTCAAAAATGTAAGGAAATAGCAACAGTGAATGGCAGAGTGTTATCCCAAGAATGAACTCTGCTTGATCAATCTCATATCACCTTGCAACTTTTCTGATTTCTCAATGCATTCTTATGACCTACAAAGATCTCAGAAATATAGATTCTTTTCAAATTTGCCATTACCCACAAAGAAAACTAATGGCAGAAAAGAACAGGGCATCTTATCAGAGCATGTCAGTCGGAAAAATATAAAAAGTATGCTGCAATTAATGGCCAAGAGATAAAAATGCCTTTTTAAAAGAGGAAACTTTCTGCTCACAATCATGTGCTTCAAGTATCTTCAAAACAAAAGTTAACACAGAAGATGGTTTATCATTATATCCCAGGGGAAACCAAGCAAAGCATTTTTTTCAGGCAATTGAGGCAACATAAAATCAAAGATACATTTATAAAAAGCAAGAAGAAATAAATGTCTAAGAGTCTCAGCCTCAATTAACTGTGTGGTTATTAGTTAGATTTTAATTCACTGCAACTCTCTTCCTAGTGGGCTGGCAATTAATTGTTCTATTGGCTATTTAAGAATCATGGCATAATACTACATTGGAGGAAACACATTCTAATTTACATTGTTCTGGCCATGCAATGATATTGAGTATGATTACTCCATTTTGCCCTTCTAATACACAACCTAAAGGGCAACATACACTTTTAGCAGACACCAGTAGTAAAAATTATGTTAGAAAATTGCAAAATATTCAGAGGGCTTGAAAGATCTTGCTTGGAAGTGATCAGATTAAAAAATGAAAACAAACAAACAAACAAAACAAACCAAAGCAAAACCAAAAAAACCCCACACCCCAAATGTGTATTTTCTTAAGATGCATATTGTAGGAAGTTAAAAACAATAGGAATTAAGGTCTTGGCTAATATGCCCCTTTTTCTTGCAAATTTGTTCAGTCTTTGATATTTTCAATTCACTTGTTGCCTCTACATGTATACGCATTTTTATATCCCTTTCTTCTACAGATGGATCTCCATCTGTTGCTGACAATCCACTGAATACCCATCTTTCCCTAAATCAACATATTTAATATATAAGCAGTCCTTTTCATCCCCAGTGCAAGCATGAATGGCAACAAACCCCACCAGCCTGATAAAAATCACAAACATTTCCCTGCTGATAAGGCATTCAGCATCTCCCAGGCCAAAGGATAATTAACTCAGTACTAAAACCCACTACATCACTCACACAAAGAGTATAGTCTAATTTTAGCATTTTCACTTAATTCACGTGTTATCATAAGGGAAACCTTCTGCAGTCAACGTGTGTTATTTTTACAAACACCCTCCTAAAGGATCCAAGCCTTCAAAAGTTAGTTACACAGCCAAATATTTTGCACGAAGAGTAATCAATACCTACAATATGAAGACATAGTCTTCCACAACTTTTTACAATGAGCACTTCCAAAATATAAAAAAGAAGAAAAAGTTCTGTGTGATCCCTGAAGATGATGTACTTACATAAATTGTAGATTATCCAGGCATATACACCAGTGATATCATTTCATCCATTTCCATAGGAATATTCACCCTAAATGTATCCCTAAACTAGAAACAAGTTCTTGTGGGTTGTCTGCCTTTTTAGACAGTCTCTGAACCTCAACAAATAATTTCCCAAAATCATCTGTTGATCACTCCCACAGATCTATTCTTTATGGAAAGCAATTAATAATTTTTAGGTACAGTTTTTTTTTCAGTTTTGGTTTATTCCAAGGTTTTATTTTAAGTTTAATTTTTCAATTGCCAGAAGAGTTTGTGGTTTTTTTGGAGATTACTGATTATTCAAGGATATCAGTCTTCCTTTAAATTAAAAAAAAATAATAATAAAAAAAAAAAAAATTCTGGACTCAGTGATGAAAACTTTAATATTATTAAATGAAAACTGAATTAAAAAGTATCTGGATTTTGAACAAATTGGTTAGATTGGATGGAAACCTGAGTGACCTGGTGTAGTGCATGTCACTGTCCATGACTCAGTGACCCTTGAAGTCCATTCCAATGCAAATTTCTCTACAGTTCTGTGATAGGATGAAACAAATTTTGCAAATTCACCAGATATTCCAGATCATTTTTTCAATTAGCAAAAAGTTGGTCCTTTTTAAAAGGGGTGTCAGACCTTGCAACCATCCAGCTTTAGTTGCCAGTTTTGCAGTCGTTTACAACCTGGCATTGAAGTATAAATTGGTATGTTTTTATCATTCTAGGCATTTGACTGAACGTGCACCCTATATGAGACAGGAATAGGAAACCTCTCGCAGAAGTTCCCTACTAGAGTACATCTGTAACTGACCAGCTCTGTCCTTACCCTGAGGGAGAGGTAAAGAGCAGTGAAAGGACACATTTTGAGACCTGCTTGCCACACACAGTGATAGTGATAGGTGCTGAAACACAAAGCAAACCTTCACGGAATATACCAGTGCTCTTCAGCTGCTGCACCTTTCGAATGTATCAATGCTTTAAAAGCTATTGCCTGGCATAATCACCTGGTAAAGACCTTGCCCAAGCATGAAAACAAAGAGTGAGTGCTCAGAAGACAGTCCGTGTAATCTTACCCTGTTCATAAACATTAACTTTTTAGTGTATATCTATTTCCAAGTGTCTTTGAAATTCTGAGTGTCCTTTTTTTAAAGTGGCTGAATAAGAATAGATATAAACATTGGCATGTATATGTGCTGTGCTCAAAGCTGAAGGACAAAAACGATGGGGTGTTGTCATTGCATTACCATGCAATTGCTGTGCATCTTTCTTTAGCCTTGTAATTCAGGGGGTCAGATAAAATAGCCAGGAAGGTCCCTTTTAATTGGAAAATCCATTAAATAGACAGGGAGGAGTGGGGAATGTATACTATGAAAAATACAAGCATTAACTAATTTCTACTCCGAGATCATATGCTGGAAAATATTTACCAGAAATAAACAGAGCTCAAGGCAAGGGTCAAGCAGCAGAGAGCTGAACAGTTAGTGTACCATTAATATAAAGGATTATAGTCAGTATACGACTGAGAATAATGCTGTGGATGCTCTGGCAAAGACAAACTTACAAAAGGCTTCTAAATGAAACCAATGAAGCAAGAGTTCTGATAGTCTAGGAGCACACTGGCACAGTGCAGCTGAAAAAGGAAAAAAAACCACCCACTGGGGGAAAAAAGTAATAAACTCGTGCTACCCATGGGCAAACTTCACAGCAGTTGAATAAGACAAATAGAAGAAAGTGTCTGCTGCTGCCCAGAGGGAAATGTAATGACCCAAGATATGACCTGCCATAGAGAGCCCTACGGAATAAGACAGAAGTAGAAATCTGGGAAGTTATGTGAAACTAAAATAGGACCTGAATTAAGTCCAAGTCAGCCAAGCCCCGATGGAATTGAGAGAAATTTTTGATAAAGCACTGCTGCTCCCTTCCCCCACTTGAAGATAAATTATTGCCCAGGCTACTCAAATCCAAACATAACTGTGACTGAATTGTCACACTAGCATTGTTTATACTGGAAAAAGGGCAAGTGTAGGAGTCTCTGAAAAGAGACTGAGAGTGGCCCAGCTGTTATATCCACATACTATGAACACTGAGCCACCAAGACTGTTTTAATGTCTGAGACAGTATTTTTTTGTTCTCTATGCAGTACAAAACCTTAAACTTCATAAGGAACTGTAAAACTTTACTGTCCTTGCTGAAACAAATCACTGCAGTGAGAGAAGTCATTGTTTGTGTAAAGTCTGACTTAAGAATTGCCTTGTTTCTGTTTGATTGAGGTTTATTTGGGGGTTTGAGGTATACTTTTGTTTTCTTGGTTTTGTTGAATTTTCTTTATTTGGTCTTGTATTTTAATATCAGGAAATGCAGGCAGGGCAGCTTTCAAGAACAGAAAAGATTTCTCAGTGTATAAGATCCGTGTACATCTCTGGCTGCAGTTCCCAAGTAGCAGACAAACAGTGCAGAAAATATTTGAGTTATGGATTAGAAAAGTAGTGATTCTTCTGTTTCTAAAGGTCTCCCAGGTTTATTTATTTTCTGAAAATAATAGAGCTCATTTCTCATCATCCAAGGTAATTAAGCTACACATTAGCATGCACTCATTCTTTACTGCACTTTCTTTTTCTTTCTGGCAGTCTTTATTTATTTGACATGAGAGATTAACATTATTCCTTTGAAAAAAGTGTCTGGCCCAAATTTTCCTCCACAGTCTCACATCCAACAACTCTTTTGAAAACAGACTGAAAAAGTGAACTTATCATGGAAATGCTAACATGAAACATGTTGACCCATCCTTCTTCTTACTCTTCAATTGCTGAAATATTTGTTGACTATGACCTAAATCTGTCAATAGTTTAGCAGCCTTGAAATTATATTTTCCAGTAAAAAAAGTTTCTTTGGAAAAGGGTAAAATTCTCCTTGGTCTGTCTGTGTTATAAACTAAAGATTATAATATACAGTGTACTTCCTTTGTATCATTCCTTCTGTATTTCTTTGTCATAGGTCTTCTTATTGATATCCATTATACATAGAACAAATTATTAAAATAGATATAGAAGCATCAATATGTTTACCCACGAGATGAGGAAGGCTCATTAAAAAAGTAAGCATTTATTGGCTCCTTTATTTTCATCTGGAAAAAATGGCAGGAGATATTTCTTTTCTGAATCAAAAATTATGAACTTGACCCAAAATACACAGGCTTTTAAGTGAGAAAACAAAATAAGGTTAAAAGATGGCTGTTTGTTCTGGTTTTGTTTTGTTGGGGTTTTTTTTTCTTATTTTCCTTATCCTCAATAGTTCTGTAGGTATCTAATCTTATCTAAAGGTTCTGCCTTCATTTTATTCTTTGGTGATCTGTAACTATTTGTTCTTGCAGTGATGTTCTCCTCTGCCTTAAACAATTATTTCCCTTCTCTGTTATTTTTTGCCTCGAGTTTGCTTATAAGAATCAATGATGTCCCTTTTCAGACTTTGTTTTAAGAGCCTACCCAAGCTGTGCTCTCTTGAACATGTCTATATTGTCTCCTGTCTCAATGAAGTGCAGTCCAGAGATCTCTGAGCTGGAAAAAAATATAAGCTAGTCTGCTTGCATGAATCACTGCAACATCCCATGGAATCACGAGTTTAGATCTCAAATTAATAAAGTCTCTGTTGTGCAGTACTACATTCTTCCTAATAATATGCTCCCTTCTGCCTTTCAATATTCCTCACTTCCTCCTCTGCCCTGAGTGATCAATTTACATTCACATTTCTATTCTGCCCTTCCATTTTATCACCCCTCAGTAATGTTCACCTCCCACTGAAAAGAATCAGTGGATTAGTGTTTGAATATGATCATTGGAGGAACACACAGTACAATAGGGAAGAGAAATGCAGCGCTCTTTTAAGAGATCAATTGACAAAGGTGGTGCCCAAAAGGCAAAACAGAGTTAAAATAGATGATGTGAATCATTTTGGATTTATTGGGTTGATAATGAAAGACACTGAATGTGCATCACATTTATACAGCTCAATAAAAGTTGAGAACAGCGTCTGTTAAGAACTGAATGGAAGGGGAAGCAGAAGGATATAAAACAAGTAATTAAGATTCTGTGAGAAAGCACAATGAAGTCACGGAAATTAGAAACAGAAGGGATTTTAGGAATGGCTGCCTAGTTCATTAATAGCCAAAACAACATTTTCCCTTGTAGCACATCATGTACAGATTCTAAAATCAAATTCTACACATGGACCATAAAATGTCCTTGAAGACATTTTGGAGAATGGGCAATGCCAAATTTCTGGCTCTCTTTCAGCCTAGGGAACAGCTGCCTAACAGCAAAGAAAATGAAACCTAGAAAGCCTACAACTAAAATGATAGTCCCTATTCTAAAAATCACACTGGAAGAAAGGTGATTTGTAAGGAAGAGGGGAGGGGGAAAGATGTCACATAGTCCTCTTAAAAGCAGATGGAAAACTCTGCCAAGCACCACTGTGGTGGCCACCTGCTGTGCTCTGAGAGGGGAGTGATAAATAGGGTGGGTCTGGTACTGAAAAGCTCTTTTATTTCTCATTTCTGCATATCACAGACTTGCATTTTGTCAATTCCTGTCTACTCAGATCACTAAACCCTTGTTCTGCACTTCTCTGCTGATAGATGTTATACATTCCTTTGGGATCCCTCTCTATAGCAGATGGGTAGAAAAAGATCTTCTAGATGAAAAATGCGTTGAATGAGTATCTTGAACATTTTCCTGATGACTGTTTAAGTGCGACTCAAACTACTTTGGTTCATGTCACGGAAATCAAAGCAGTTTTTCTTGAAATACAGGTGAAATATAAGTGCTTGGAGTCTAGGGTTGTCTTTTTAGTCTGAAAAATAGACTGTCACAAGGTTAGAGGTGAAATATGCAAGTGCCTCAATCCAACTGGCATACTACTATAAATAAATTTAATTTTAATGGGAATTTTCCTTGGCTAACAAATGACCAAGGAGCACTTCATAAAGCCCAAAGGTAGTAGCATGTATTTCAAGGACACTTTTTTCTTCCTGAAGGGGATTTCACTATCTAATATCTACATGTAGCAGTTATGAAATATACATAACTAGTAAGGGAGAGACAGAATAAAAAAGTTAAATGATTGCATTTGCATATCTGGAAATCATGTCAGTCCCTCATTTCTGCACATATTCTCACAAGTCAAGAACTTCACCCACAGTCACACATGCTAAAGTCAAAAATCATGTTTCAGAAGTGGCTTTGAAAACTTTACAAAATTCCCTTAGTGGAAAACATGTGCAAGTACTCACGATCATGTAAGGGAATTGAAAAAAAAAAAAAGAAAGAAAGTGAGGATAAAAAGGAGCTTGAATCTATGTAAATATCACGGTGCTGATCTGGGGGTTTTAGATCTCTCTCTAAAAAAAAAAAAACTTATAAAAAAGCTTTTAAAAAAATTTTAAAAAAAATAAAATAAACTAAGCCAAACAGAATCAGTAGCAGATCAGAAGCACAAAGTTGCTGAACATCAGACTCTAAATCTAAAGGTGAGAAAGGTTTCATAGACAAGAAAAAAATAAGTTTAGGTTGGAGGGGGGAGGTGGGCTGTTCAGGGGAAGAAGGAAAAAAACTGACCAACTAAGCCTAAACAAAGGAAACGACATTTGTTATTAGAGGGACTGGGACATGCTGCCACAGCTTTGCAAAGCAGAAATGCTTGGATGGGAATGAGGGGTGAGCCCAGCTGTGCCCAGTCATCAGTGCCATCCTCAGGGCCACCACTGGGGCTGACACTGGTCAATACTTCATCAGTGATGGGACACGCTGTCCTCTGACACTCGGAGCAAAGGTGGAGCTGCTGCTCTTCAGATGGACTTTGGCAGGCTGGAGAAATGGGATGACATGAAATGCAAAGTCCAGAATTTGAGACAGAGCCCCACCAGGCAGATGTGCAGAGAGGGGCTGGCTGCAGAGAGAGCAGCTGGGAAGAGATGGAAGGGGTTTAGCAGCACAACAAAACACCAGACTTCTTCCATCCTTTACATAAACTTTTCCTTCTTGCTTTTTGCCACTGAATTTAAGAGCTAAAATAAAAATGACAAAAAAAAAAAAAAAAAAAAAAAAAGAAAGTGAAGGGTTAACACACTTAAATTTGACAGAGCCCTGCCATGTGTTTTGAAAGCCATTTGACAACATAGAGCAGGAGGTGTGGTGCCCTGTAGTTCAGAGGGTACATTGTTTACCATTAAATGCCGGATTTGCATATGGTAAGTACTTTCTTTTATTAAAAGGCAAGGCAAATAGTCACACAAACTCCTCTGTAAATAGCAAAGAAGAACATTTAGCCCCTCAGACTTCAGATTTACACCAACAGAAATAGAGGAAGAATCTGGCCAAGACATTGAAAAATACCTAACTTATCTCTGAAAAACTTAAGTAATTTTTCTTCCCTCTGTTTGGTGGCAGCTTTGCTCCCTTATCACCTGTATAAAATCAAAAAGAGGTGAACCCCTCCTGCACATGAGAAAACCTCTTATTTAAAAATAAGATTTCAGTCTTGTGTGGGTTATGAAACCCTACTGGCAAACAAAGCTCACAGGAACCCTTATAACCTATAGGATACACAGTTTATCTTTGCTCTGATTAAATCTTCCATACATTTTAATCTCTTTCTTTGCACACTTTATAATAACACTCTCTTCTAGCAAACACTCTTTAATCTTATAATTTTAAAACTAATTCCATTTCAGCTGTCTTTTTGGCAAGTGACCTTTTCTTCTTCTTTTGCTACAGGTAAAATAAAAATCCTGTCTTTCTGATTTTTATCCTCAGCATTCTGTATCTCAGAACTGTTCATCTATTGAGGCTTTTGTCAGCAATAATATTTCTCATTCTGAGTTTCTTGGTGAACAAACCTTAGAAAATGTTCCTTCCTGAAAACCATTTGATTAATTTGTCTAAATGCATTTCTTTTGTAAACCAGGCTGATTATTTGAAAATGTCAAGGTCTGGTAGCAGATTTGAGAGCTATCCTGGCAAACACTATTGACCAAATTAAAAACAAAGTATAGAGACATGACAGCAAGGTGAACCAATGACTGGCCTGCCATCTGTCACGGCTGGATTAAAGCAGTCTTTCTGTAGTGATATGTAGGAGACAGTAATTCCAATCCAAATACATGGATTGGCTCTTGCAGAAGGAGATTTACTGAGAGGAATTTTTTTTTTTTTCTGGGTAGTTGAAAGTCAGCTGATCTGTCACTACAACAAACTTTTCATTCTGATCCCAGGAAAGCTTGCTTGTGCTATGTGCTATATTGTAGTTACTATATCTAATCAACTGAGAAAATCATTGCAAATGATTCGAGCATGTCTTGGGTGGTCTAGAGATAAAATAGTTAAGAGCCATAAACCACTGTTTTAATCTTCATAGTGTTTTTAACAGTAAAATGGCCATTGATCATACAAAGCCTGAAGGTCTTTCCCACAGAGAAGAAGTTAACTAAGGAAGATTTCTTTGTCAGTTAAAGCAGCATGAATCCAATTTAACTCCACTGGTCTCACACACATGCACTCCAGACCAAAGCAGTGTTACCTCTATATAAACAAAATCTCAGTCACTTCATCCCAGAAATTCAGCTGTCTCCATTATTTCATGGGGCTTTTAGATGGAGGCTGAGGCTGTGATAAATGACATTTTTGGAGTGACAGCTCTCTCACTTATGCACAGACAAAATTCAAACTCCTTATTTACGCTGGATGGGACTAATGCTGTTTGGAATCTTTGTCTGCAGCCTGGATAATGGGACAAAGGGACAACTTCAGCAAGTTTAAGATGACATAATCTGTGAGAGTGGTCAATGCAGTGGAGCCTTTCAGTCAGAAGGGCCTGGACAGGCTGGAGAAATGGCCTCACAAGAACTTCATGTGCCATCTTCTTCTTGAATGTCTCATTCCATGAGAGATGTGCAAACTTTAGTGGAGGTCACCAAGCTGGCCAAGGACCTGGAGCACATGGAATCCCAGAAGCAGCTGAGAGAGGTGGGTCTGTTCAGCCCAGAGAAGGTTCTGCACCTACCCAGGTGAAACAGACAGAGAGGAAGAGCCTTCTCAGAGCTGCTGAGAGTGGAGTGAAAGGCAACAAAGATGAGTGAACACATGGCAAATTCTGGTTAGGTAAGGGGTGGAAGAGATGATAGACAAATAAAAGAAAGGGTAGAATATTTTTATCTTTGTGTTTGAGAACCAGCTACTTAAAGATTTGCACAACCTGTAATGGGCTCTGCAAAGAAGGTTGGTCTAAATGGCCTCAGGGGTTTTTTCCAAGCTAAATTATACTGTGATGCCATAGCTGATATTCGGTTGGCTAAAGTTTGCTCATTGAATCCTTCCTCAACAATGCTTCCCAGAAAAAAAAGGGTTAAATTTCTCAGCAGTGGTATGAAGGAACTAAAACCTAATTTTCCTGGATAAATCTTGGTTTTGCAACACAAGGATCTTAAAGTGAGTCACATTATTATTTTTAGGTTGCTGACATGTTAGCCACTCATCTTTTTACAGAAGATTTGTCAGCTTACACAGAACTGGCAAATACAGTAATACTGGGAAACAATGGTGCAGTATGCTTTCATGTTTCATTTACCTCAGTTCTTTGAATTTAAGTTTTTAGTAAAAGAAAGCTACTGTTTTTCGGGTAAAGGCGTTCACAATAGTTAGGACCATTTGTGATTTTATCTTCCCTTTCTGTTCCTCAGTTATAGTTTGAACTCACAGATTTAAGACTGGAAATTCCCTGTTTTGATTTCTGTTCTGTACAATATAACAAAATAGACTTTCCCTCCCACACTCTCCATTTTAGAAACAGTTATAAATGTATTTTTATTTAAATGGTCTTTACTAAATCATGGTCAAAATGTAGTGTAGACACTAGGCTGAACAGGCCAGTAAAAGAAGTCAGTATCCAACATATAAAACCTTTTTGAATTGGGCTGAAGCCTAGGAGAGTAGAGGGGAAAGCACTGATTGCATTTGTGGATTGATGCCTTAGAAAAAAATTGTTGAAAAGATCATTCTGTCACAGGATGACATCTCTCTTCTATTTCCTTTTGCCAGCCAGCAGAGCTAGGGGGATCTGAGAAGAGAAAGCTGAGCTCTGAAAACAAATAATTCCAAATTTATATTGTCAGCTGCTGCCCACAATATAAATAACCTAATTTGCCCTGTACACCAGTCTACAAGTAAATTATTCTAACAGCACTTCAGAAAAGATGAATTTTCAGTTGTGGCTGCATTATTTGCAGGTTCCAAACAACTGTTAAAGGGGCAGGAACATTTTTTCAGTTCCTTTTCTAATTAATCTAGAGACTTACTGAATGCCAGGGAAAATACTTTGACTGACTGAGATGGTTTCTTCATTTGCTCCAATTTGAAAGAAGTGAAAAACACTTGGCCTGCTGCAGAGCAGTGCCAGGGTAAAGTCTCTGAGAGCTCCCCTGCTCTAGAATTCCTTTACACACAGCAGAGGAAGCCTCAGCATCCCAAGTGTCACACACATAGGTGACTGAGCTCCTCAGCAAATAAACCCATTTTAACTGTGCTGTGTTACACCCTTAGGCATTGGGTGGCTTTGTCCCTGGGTCCTTTTAGGGAGAGTTCCTCATTCTGGCTGGCTTGCTAACTATGCTGGAGAAAATTGGGCAATATGTACCAGGAAACATAGAAACAACTCAACAGCCAAATTTTGATGCCTGTGCCACAGGCCCTGCATTATTTCATTTACTTAAGTAGAACTAGTCTAAGTATCCAAGAGCCTAGAATTAAGCATCTTAAAAAAATGCAAACAAAATAGAATTTATTTAAAAATTCTCTCTTTCTCTTCTACCAGACAAATGCTTCAGCTAACTTATATGTCTGCATCAGCAGGAACAGCATCCCAAGGAGAGGTTTATAGAGCTGGTGTTGGTGCCATGTCTTCCTCACTACAGGCATTTTGGAGGGGAGTAGTGGTCTGTAGTGGTTGGGAATTAGCTGTTTTGGGTTACTTTCATCACAAATGAATACGTTTTAGAGCATCCAGAACTGCTTCCCAACGTGAAGCAAAGCATGGCAAGCAAGTACTTGCATCCATGGCACACACTCCCTCTGAGCTAAGCTGCTAATGTAACAGTATGCATCCCTACAGGGCATGCAAAAGATCCCAAAAAAACAGATACTGGATCATCCCAAGGAAGAAAGAAAATGTGTGAGGTTCAGTGAAAATCCTCAGAATAAGTGTGAAACATTTGTGTCTGGAAGAATATCTGTGTGTCAGTGTGAGAGGAATGTGACAGCCCTCGGAATTCAGAGGGGTGGTGGGGGGCTGATGATGGTGTGCTGAAACAGCACCAAGGTATTCACCCACTCCTGGTTTGGAGCAGGGAAGGGCATATTCACCACTTTCAAATGGGGAAATAACATGCTTTTAATCTCTGTCTCCTGGATTACACACTGCTTTCCAGTGGGTTTTCTCAATTGTCTTGTTTTCCTTTGCAGGCCACTTCTCTGTTCGTCTCCACACCTAACAATGAAACTACTTCCTTAGGGTAATATTTTATATAGCAAAAACCTTTGGAGTTTGGTTTTCACATTATTTATACTGATGAAAATAGAGATTACCACCACTGTGATAGCTAATTATCCAAGTTTAAATGAGACTGAGATGAAACATGAAGCAGGTTGGCTTTTTTTTTTTTTTTTTGCTTCTTTTCAGAAACAACTTTGAAATTAGTGGATTTTCTCTCCACCTGAAAACTGGCTCTATTCTTGAAGTAGCAGTAACATCTTACTAGCATAAAGACTCAATTAATTTCATAATGTAAACTTACACTATGAAAAAATGCCACTTTATGCTTGAGGCAGTCTGATACAGCCATATCCTCCTCTGAAAGGGATTCTTGAGATAGCAATTTGCAAGAAATGGGTAGAAGCTGTGTACATTTTTACTGAGTCACTGTAGTACATGATTATTAAAGTTCCAGGTAATAGCAAGATTCATTTTCACTGGTGTGTCATTCATTTGTACTTCATAAAGGGAGTTGAACAAAGAAAGTAAAAAGAAATTAGAATTTTAAAAGTATCAAAGAATGTGTAGATAGGCTGTAAACGTGTGTACTCCTGGTATCAGGAATATGCATTTGGGTAAGTGGCAACAAAGCAGAATTTAAGAAAAAACATTAAAAATTCACTTTGTGGTAAGAGAACAGTAGACATAATTGAAAAAAAAAAAAAAAAAAAAGATAAATGCAACTGGACAGAACAAAAAACTTCTTGCCTAGATGGACAGTCCAAGGTTGGAGCAGGCTGCCCAGAGGGGATTTGCAGTCTCCATCCTTGGAGGGAAGATCCAATCCTGGTCTGATCTCACTGTTGACCCTGCTCTGAGCAGGAGCTTCAACTAGAGACCTCTTGAGTACCCCTGCAACAAATGAGACTTTGATATTTAGGATCTGGTATACTGTTATTTCATCATTTCTCACTTGCTATGTCAGTGGTCAGTGCATTTTTGGCTCATAGTACCTCATTCTGACCACAGGTTGTGCACGTGCACACATATGTAGGTACATTTTTACACACGTGGAAGGAGGAAATGAACACGTCAACAAAAGAGGGTAGAACACCTTGATATTTTTTGTCACAAAGGAAAAATTTTCATAACAGAGTTAGAAAGTGTCAGTAAATATGAAGTGGGCAAGGTGCTGAGAGCACAGGAGTTAATTATTAGCTGTTTGAAGGCTGTTTGTTATAATTTACATGCTACATTCAGTGGCTGTACTGGAATGATGCATATTTGCATAATAGTATTCTATAGTGTATGCTTAGCTGACAAAAAGATAAATGCTTGATCGTTTTTATATCTTAAAAGCTTTTCTAGCAAGTAGGATGATTAAGCCATTTGAAAAAGAAATCTATTTTCTTTGAGATAGCTTTGATAACTCCTTTTTTCCTCCCCTAAGGACCTTTCAGAGGTGAAACCAAAGAGATGGTCACACTGATCATTTTAAATGATCCACAACAACAGGGTAAAAAAAGTATTATGATCAGCATGACTTGCACTGAAGGAAGGAGTCATTCTCTGCCCAGCTTTGACCCTGTTATTCTGGTCTGTGACAATGCAGGAGGAGTTATTAGATTTCAGATAGCCTCAAGATCTCTTATTGATTGCAAAGACAGGTTCCTCTTCTTATTGACCACGTTCATTTTGTGTGTCATAAAGCTCCCTGTTTGTGCTTTCTTTGGATGAGAATTTATATGGGCTGCTTATTTCATTGTTCTGATGAGAGTGCCTCAGAAAAAAAAAAAAAATCTATATCTACAGATACAGGAATAATGAGCTAGCAAGCACTTATTTCTCTGTAGTTTAACTGTCTTTCAGATATAACCCTAAGAACTCATCACAAGGACATTTTATGCTCCCTCACCTCACTTTCTTAAAATGAAGTCCCCACTTTGCAGGACTCACTTTTCAGAATTCTTACATTTTGAGTCTTTTTAGGCATTTCTCAGATAATTATGTGGAGTGGAATTAATCCAAAAGTTACATACCTTATCTAGGCTAGTCATCTAGGGTTTCTCTCCTGATACTAGTGAGACTGGCATCTCCAAAGGGCAATTTTCGTACCATCCAAAAATAAGCGTATAAAAGATTATAAAAGGCATGAAATTAATTTGAACAGTAATGTTAAATTTTGAGCTTGGATACAATTTCTACTGAATTCATATCATATCTATACCCTACACGAACTTCATCTATTGCTTCGTGTGTTAATTATTCTCATCTGTATTAAATATTCTGTATAACACTTCTGAAAATTATTAGGACAGGCCAATAACTAACACTAAGAGCTTATCATGGTGTTTAATGTCCTTTGGGATATTTTTATTGGAAAATGTTGATTAATTGAAACTGATCCTTCGGTCCAGGATGGAATTTCTGGTAAAATGTACAAAAAGACAGCTACTCTTCTCAGAATAGCAAGTAGTCAAGTTGTAATACTAATCAAGTGTGGAAATCTTTTTCTTTGGGTCGGGAACTTTATTCAATCTCTCCCATTCTAGGTACCTTACCTACTCCACTGGGATACAAGGTGATTTCATGGTCTAATGAATCTTTAATTAATGATAGAGATTTGGATAATTCCAGCAAAATGTACTGAGGACAACCAAAAAGCTCACTGCTCATGTAGCTCATCTGAGTCTCCTGCATTTCCATGAGTTTCTTTGGGTATCAGAGCTACTTGGGGATCCCTTAATTTTTTTCCTAATTTTTATTTCCCAAAACACTGAAAGAAAAGTTCTCGTGGACCAGCCATAGAAAATCTTTCACATAAAATTTTGTTTTTTCCTCCAGAGGAATAAGGATACATGTTAAATCTTTAAAACTTAGGATTAACAGTAATTTCTAAACTTCTCAGACTTCTCTTTTAAACAGAAGAGATGGGTAAAATATGGTGTGATTTTTTACAACATAAAAGCATAATTAATAAGCTTGATTTAAAAGTAAGCCATTTTTTACAAGCATGTTATTAATTCTTTCATAGTGAAATGATGGAAGGAAAGGGGTAGTCCTATAGGAGTTGATTAGTGGAAAAACAGATGCATTTAGCACAAGAAAGGGTGGCAGAGGATGAAATAAAGAAAGAATAAGGCATGTCAAACAGCAATGGAGTGAAATTGCCTGAATGAAGTTGATGAAACATGGGCCTGAGGCAGCAACCAGTCAGCAGAGAAGCTTGTCAGAATACAACCCTTGAATTATCCTGTATCTTCCTGGGAGCCTGGTAACTGATTTTTGGTGAAATATCATATCTTGTATATTTTCTATTATTTTTAAATGAATCACCAAACTTATCTCAACATTTGGCATCAACATTGCAGGTATTTCCAACTAAAACAGGCACTCAAGGTTCCCTTTCTGAAGAAAAATAGCTACAGTTTGGTTGCAATTCACCTGATCTATTTTCATCATATTATGAATCACACAGATGATGACAGTGATGGACTAGCTGGGAAGAGCATCCCTCTTAATCACAGCACTGCTTTTGTTTCCCTGCATTTCCTTCACATCTGCATCACAGGAAACTTCTGGTTTTTCCCTCCAGTGAACTCCCCTGTGACATTTTTAAAAACTTTATGCTTTAAATAATTTTGACTTTCAACCTTTATGGTTTCACGCATTTCACATGAGTAACAACATTATTTGCACAGGCAGCTGTCAATCTGATAAACCCTGATTTATTGCTGGCTTTTGATAGAGAACATGTTTCACCTCCACAAAACCAGTTTTGGAATGGCCAGTGGATATAAGAACAAAATAATTGTTTGAGAATATCTGTGGAAGAAAACTATGTACTCCTTCTATCCAGGACAGTTCCCTTTCAACATCTGAGGCTTCTAAGTTGTGCGAATCAAATTCTGTGACCAGCAGTCTCACAGCTTGACATCCATCTCCCAAATTCTGCCACTTCTATCATAATTCCAGTATATTTCAAAGAGGTCTGTGGTTTAGAAATAAATGAATTTGTGCCATAAATTTTTTTTTAAAAAGCAATATTAAAGAATTTCTGAAGTTATTAGATACCATGGAAGAAAAGCTGAAAATGTCCAGGTCTTTTCAGAAGAACAAACCGCGAGATTGGGAGCAAGAAAGAGAAACATCTACATTTAAATCTGGCTTATCTGAAAGAAATTTAAACTCTGTTACTGTATGTTTAAAAGGAGGATGAGAAAGTTTAGACAGTTATTTTGAGTAGCTGTCATGAAGGTTATTTAGTGAACAGAGTCTTGACGATGTTACATTGAAGAACTCTGCATTCCACATCATTTAGCTTTGACAAAGAAGGGTGAAGTCACTTGCTAAAGATTTCAACCCACTCAAGAGCAGAAGGGATTTAATGTGTTGCTATATTTTTTAGATAACTCCTATAATATGCTAAAAAATATTTGCTTGATACACACACATATATATATATATACTCTAAATAACATTGATCTAATATCTTAAACTGCTTCTTTCTTTCTATCACGATTATTATATTGCAAAAAAGATTATAAAAAATGAAGTGAAAGTTAAAATAGACATAAGCACCACCAGGGAAAAAATTATTAAATGCTATATATACATAGCTTTAAAGAGAGCAGAAATGTAATATATATTAAAAAAAAAAAAAGATTATATTTAGTGAAAATATATTTTGGCAAATATCTGAGTTATGCATTTTCATGCATTCTCTCCTGTGTCTTTATTGGCTGTTTGCTTGCACTTTTCAGAAAGTTTATTGATCAAGTACACTAGTAGAAACAATCCAAAAGATACTGGAAACTTACAAAACAGTTTTAGAATGTCAGAAAAATTTTCACCTGCTAGAGGGGAAGTTACCCAGGGGAAATATACAAACAGGAAAGGTGTAGTTCTACTCAGTAATCCCTTCAATGACAAAAAATTATCTTCACTAACTTCATTTATCAGAGGATCAGGGACAGAAAAAGAGAGAAACTTGTGTCTAGTGCCACAGGTAGACAATAATGGATTGAAAATCTATCCTTGAGCTGAACTTGAAATAATCAAGCATGAAGATATCTCAATGTCTAATGCATCCATTAAATTATATGTTATACACTTTAATATTTATATAGCAAAATTTACTCATCAGAGCCATAATTTTTGATTACTTTTTATATAGAGAAAAAGTTTCCAAGTATGAAATAGCTCTTGTACTTTATACTATGAACTTTGAGACATTTGTACGTGTGGGCTTCAGTTTATACAGACACATTTTCTGTATTCTAATGTTATGCTTCAATGCCCAGGGCTTTGAGGAATAAAAGAATTTCCTGTAATGTGCTAGATACAATCTTCCAATTTTTATGGGCTTGTGAAGCAAGCATTCATAGCAATGTCAACTTCCCTTTAGGGATTATTTATATTTAGTGTGAAAAGTCATTAAAATTTTCAGTCATTGGATTTTCCAATAAGCCAACACATCCTTATGATTAGTACCACTTCACATTTCTATTCCCCCTCTTTATCAAAGCTATGAAAAACATAGCATTATCCTGAAATTTGACATGCAGATATAGAGGAAATATTAATAAAGCAGTTGAGTAAACCACTTTCTTTATCAGACCACAAAGATATATTCAAGTCTAAGCATTAAACTGAGCTTCCTCCCAATTACTTATTGCGGAAAATAACTGATTATTAATTAAAGCCTTGTTTGCTCTGGAGATTTTCTGCACCAGTTGCCACCATAAGTGGCTAAATAACAGAATCGTTGCAGCAAGAGTAGAGAGGCAAGGCTGATATTTGCATTAGAAGTGTTTACCCCTTTTTTCCCAGTCTGAATAGATCCAGCAGTGCAAACAGCTGCTTCATTTGATTACACTGAGGATTTCATGAGGGCAACTAGGCTACTAGTCCCAAATAAAAAACCTAAGACCTCACCCCCTTGGGTTTCTGGCTTTGGTTTTTCCTTCTCACATCCCCTCACATATAGAAATATTATCACTCAAAAATTTAACAGGTGCATGAAAAATGGCAAGTGTTCTCTCAGATGACTCCTTCTGCCTTGCCGTGCATCTGCTGTCTGAACTCTCAAACTCCCTTGGTGTTCAGCTTCTCAAGCATCTGTCATTTGACTTCCCAACCTTACCATTAGATTTCTTTGGTGTTGGATTTTTTCTAGCATAGACGTTTCTCAAATGTTATCTCTGCCCACAACAGAGACTGCAATGAAAAAAAAAAAAAAAAATGCAAGGAAATATTTCCTTATGTATTTTCTGTAAATAACACATACTATTAATGTTAATTTTATGCCAAGATGCTCTTTAGATTCCACATATTTTGTCTGCTTCAAGGGGGATTGGACTAAGTGTGCAAAAGATTAGGTGTGTACACCTAAGCAATTCTTCTTCCCTGTTGTCCTGGTTTGAAGGACAGGTGTCTGCCAATAAAGGCAGAAGCTTCTCTTTGAAATGGAGAATGTAAACCCCTTCCCTCCAAATTATTATAATTTTGAAATAAAGGGGCTCTCAGGCAAAGATATAGGAATTAGGAATAACAGTTATTTACTAGGAAAATTTAAATAGAAATACAGTACTACAAAGAACAATCCCAACCCTGACAGAGTCAGAATCCAACCTGAGACCCCATCAGTCAGTCAGGGTGTTGGTAGCAGTCCCATTAAATGGTGGTTACAGTCTCCCTGCAGTGGCAGATGTGGTTCAGCTGGAGCAGTGCTCCTATAGAAGGGTGGAGTTCCCCTCTGAAGGTCAAGGGATGATGTGGAAATGTCTGGCTTTCCTCTGGAATCCAGTGGAAAGAAGGTATCTTGCTGTCCAAAATCTCAGTTTTTATCTAGGTAGGAAAGGTTTGGCTCCTCCCCCTGGCTGGAACATCTCCCAGTGGGATGATGGAATTTTATCAGTCATACAGTGGGACTGAATGGGCCAGCAGCAGATGATATCTTCCTGGAGGGAGGATGGGTTTTGGAAAAGATAAAGATGATTGCCCCACCTGGTTTTAAAGCTGGCCCATTAGCAGATAATGCGTGCCACAGAGATAAGGGTCACTGCCCCACCTGGCTTCAACAGATGGTGACAGAATACACATTTCTGGTCACATCAACCCAACACACCTGTGAGGGTGTTGAGACACTGGCACAGGCTGCCCAGAGCAGCTGTGGCTGCCCCATCCCTGGCAGTGGCCAAGGCCAGGCTGGATGGGGCTCTGAGCAGCCTCGTCAGGTGGACGGTGTCTCTCACCACAGCAAGGGCTGGAACAAGATGATCTTGAAGGTGCCTTCCAACCCAGACCACTCTATGATTGCATGATTCTTAATACTGAAAACACTTAGCCACTTATTGTACTGCAAATATTTGTGTTCATGCTCTGTTTTTTAAGAGTTCTTGATTGATTTTGGCTGCCTAGCAAGCGAATCTAACACTTCAGAGGCAACTAAGTTTGTACTATGGCAGCTACATAAAGAGGTCACATTATCAGAGGCAGTGAAAAGTCAGAAAATTCTCTGAATTTTGTGTAAATATAGAATTCCATCAGTTTTGAAAAATAAGCTTTTTTTTTATTTAAGTGGTGAACTATGGCATTTAATCCATGTCCAATCTAAATGACAGCTAATGGGAGGGATAATTTGCTGTAAAGAGCTGACATGCTGTGCTTTGCTACATGGTCAAGTGCTCAATTGTTGACTGTTGCTGTTTCAGCAGTGGCTGAAAGGGTCCAAAGTCTGAGATCATAAATACACCTAGCAAGATAAACCCTCTTCACCCAAAATTCAGAGACAGAGAACTAAGGTACAGCACAGAACATAAAGTTGTACAGGCATCATCCAAAGGAGTTTCACACTCTATGGATGAGGAGGCAGAGATGTAGCAAATGGTACATTTGCTCTGCCTAGTATTTGATATTCCTCTGCAAAATTATGTTCCTGGGTTCTGATTTCCTGCATAAAACAGGCATGAATTTCACTGGATCCATTTTTATGAAAGGCTGAAGCCATTCAATAGGTAAAGCTGTGATTTGAAAGTCAATAAAGACTGCTGCTGATAAAGCTTATAGCTGATGAAAAGAGGGTAAAAAAATTTAATAGTGGATGTAGAAATAAGTTTAGATAAGTTTCTACTGTGACTTATTCAATGTAACAAAATGATGTTAAAATAAATGAAAGTAATTTGGGTGGGATATTCATGTATATTAAACACACATATACAAGCAAGTAGAAAACTTCCCACAAATATGGTTTAAGATCTAAAAACTAGTGCCTCATGATTGAATAAACAAGTTACCTTCCATATAACTAGACTGGAAAAAGTGAAAAAAAAAAAAGGATAATTATGCTGTGGGGAAAAGAATAAACTCTTTGGCTGTATCTAGACCATCTTTCAAGAGCACCATGAAGTTTCTTTCATGGCTATTCCAAAGACATAAAAAGAGGTTCTGCTTATGGCCACTGCCCAGGCTGCTGGTTTAATATAGTGTAAATATATTATGCAACGAAACTTTTAGATGTGCTGAATCATACTACACTGACAACAGAGATGAAATCATAGGGGAGAATCATAGGGCAGAATCAGAATCACACATTGGTAAAAACCTCTAAGATCATTGAGATAGATCAACCAACTGCTAAACCACCACTACCAACTCCAGCACTAAACCATTTCTGTGAGTGCAACAAGTGCCTCCAGGAATCATGACTCAAACAGTTCTGGGCAACATCTTCCAATACTTGACCGCTGTTTCCATGATGAAGTTTTCACTAATATCCAATCTAAACCATTCCTGGTGTAATTTCCTCTCATCCTATCACCAGTTGCCTGGGAGAAGATAGCAACCCCCACCTGGCTAAAACCTCTTTTCATGGAGTTGTAGAGAGCCATAATAACATCACCCCTGAGCCTCCTTTTCTCCAGGCTAAACATGCCCAGCTCCCTCGCCGTGGCTCACCAGAATTGACCTCCAGACTTCTCACCAGCTCCATTGCTCTTCTCTGGACATGCTCCAGCACCTCAGTGCCTTTCTTGTGAGGAGCCAAAGTTGGACACAGAACACTTGAGGTGTGGCCTCCCCAGTGCTGAGTACAGGGTGAGAATCACTGCTCTGGTCCTGCTGGCCATGCTATTTCTGATACAAGCAAGGCTGTCATTTGCTTCCTAGGCTACCTGGGCACACTCTGGCTCATGCTTAGCTGCTGTCAAGCAGCACCCCGAGGGTCTTTTCCACCTGGCATCTTCCCAGCCATGCTTGCTCAGCCTGCAGCACTGCCTGGGGCTCTTGAGCCCCAAGTGCAGAACTCGGCACTTCACCCTGTTGAATCTCATACTGTTGGTCTTGACCCATCGATCCAGCCTGTCCCAATCCCTCTGGGACATTGATCAGCCTGTCCCCAGTTCCTCTTACCACTCTCCAGAAGATCAATGTTCCCAGACAACTAGGTGTCATCTGCAAACTGGCTGAGGGTGCTCTCCACCAATCCCTCGTCCATATGGTTGATAAAGATATTAAAAAGGACTGTCCCCAATGCTGAGCCTTGGGGAACCTCAGTAGTGACTGGCCCCCAGCTGGATTTAGTTCCATTTGCCAGCATTCTCTGTGCCAGACCATATGTCCCAGTTTTTAACCCAAAAAGAGTGCACCAGTCCAAGCCATGGTCTTCCAGTTTCTTAAGGAGAATGCTTTGGGAAATGGTGTCAAAGGCTTTACTAAAGTCCAGGTAGACACATCTACAGCCTTTCCTCATCTACCAAGTGGGTCACTTTGTCAAAGACCAGCATCAGGTTAGTCAAGTAGGACCTGTGTTACACAAACCTACACTGGCTGGGCGTGATCCCCTGGCTGTCCTGCATATGACATGTGTTGGCACTCCAGATGATCTGCATCTTGAAATATTTTTCAGAAGACAAGTCATTGCTCAGTAGGTATAGCAGCCCTAAGACTTTGTAACGAGATTTGATTGCCATCAGTGTGAAAAAAATATTTAACTTTCAATACTTCGAGGAAGTTAGAAAGACAAAAAATGCAACTGTGACATTTGAGGAAATGAAAAGTCAACATATAACAATGTAAATCACACATAGCAAATACAGCTATAATAAACATACCTTTATCCATCTTAGATACAATGACAAATACTTCTAAAATTCAAATTATATTTTACAGCCTAAGTAAATATTAAAAGGCCACCAAATCTGCTAGCATAAATCCCCGTGACCTCGCAAGTTTTCACCACGTGTATTAAATGAAATGAGAATGAACCATGAAGGCATTTTTGCTCTCTGGAAAAAACACACAGGTGAAAAGAGATAGTTTTACCAGCTGCTTTCAGGAGGGCTGTATTTCTGAAATACCTGTGGAACTGTGGCTTTGTCTACAGGCAGGTTTCACATTATTTTAGTGTTAAAGTTATAGAAAAGGTCATAAATTATTTTTATGATGATTTCACCTGAAGTGCAGCAATGCCAGTAATCAATTACCAAAGACAGCCCCTCAAAGTTATTGTAGTTTAGAGAAAACATCCCACTATGAGAACAACTTGGCCAGGTGTGGTCACTGTTGTAGAGTGTGTCACTTGCTTCAACTGGCTCAGTCGTGGCTTTGCTGGCCACCCTAGGAGCACACTTCGAGTGTAAGGCCAGGCTGAACAGAGCTTTGAGCAGCCTGATGTAGAAGAAAAGATCCCTGATCATTGCATAGTGTTTGGTGTAGATGATCTTTAAACATCTCTTCATGCCCAAGTTATTCTCTGATTCTGTGTTTCTATTTAGCTATCTTTGGGATGGCATATGTGCATACATTCACCTTCTGTACAAGGCCGTGGAACCTGAGGTGCTTGCAGTGCCACTGAGGCAAGTGTGTGCCCAAGGGACTCCACAAAATCAGCTGAAGGACTTCACAGTTCATATTCTACTTTTCCCCCATCATTTTTTCCCCAGGCCATCAGATTACTTCCATTACTGTTAGTAATCTCAGTCTGTCCCTATTAATAATGTTTGAGCAAGCATTGCACAACTGCAGCAGCAATCAGCGTTTCAAACTGTAACCCTGACTACACCACATACTGAGGCTTAAAATTCCTATTTCTCTGATAATTTGAAGCTTTATGTTTAATATTTATTGCAATGCATATTCTCAGGAGATGACAGCGGATGCATGATAAATACCTTATCTCCCCCTGAAACAAACAGACATCCGTCTATCCAGAAGACAGAGCTTGCCAGCTGTGCATATATAAAGAGTAAATGTAAAACCAGCTGTTCTGTCAGTTCATCCCATATAGTGAGGTTGTCACTGTAATTACTTTGGCTGGGAAAATTTCCAGTCATCTCACTGCTGCTCCTCATGAATCACACTTGTCAGGAAAACATCAGTCTTTTATATGGTATTTGGTTATTTTTAGGATTAATGCTATGAGTGTTTTTAGAACAATTACTTTCAGGACTTGAGAAAAATTAATTGATAACAGCAATAAAACATATGTCTGGCTATCCATTGAAGCCATAAACTTGATGTTTGAATAAAACTATAGAGTTATCCTTTCAGTGCACTCCAACAATAAAACTTCATACAGTTTCCTGAATTTATGAAAAATGGACAGGTTGGAACAGTTCTGAGAAAATCAGTAGTGGGGACTGGTCAAAGATCCAGAAAATATTGATAGAAGGAGAAATCTGAACAAATGTTGTTGTTGTTGTTAAAGAAAAAGGAAAAAAATTGACTGAGGCATGAGAACAAATTTCAAATAGTTTGAAGTGTGGAACAAAAAAATAAAGGTAATGATTTGTTTAAATTTATTGGAACAATTAAAGATTCAAGATGGTTATTAAGAGAAAATTTCTGTGGATTAGGACAAATGGATTAAATTACATTTAAACATATGCTACGCATCTAAATACTTGGATAGAATCCCATAACATTTATTTGTAAAAATTCTTTAATTCTTCTCAGAACAATATATATAAAGGTATACATTATAGATTTTATAAATATACAATAGTATGAAAATAGCATTTCTGTGAAAAAATAAGAGGTGCATAATGTGGCTCTGTGGCTCTCTGTTCGTACTGCTAATATATAGAGAATGGGTGGACAAATTGCATTTTTAACTGAAACCAGAAGTTTTGATTATGCACAGGTACAGCAATGCCTGGGAAAACAAGTGAGTGGTTCCTTCTTCTGGGATTAGTGATATCAAATGTGCCAGGTCCAATTTTTCATTGATGCTTTACCTGCTAAAGAGGATTTTCTACATCCTACAACAGTCCCTGGCCCATGAATTGCACAATATCAAAGTGATTTTCTCCTCCTAACTTTTCCTCATTTCAATGCTTTTCCATAGGATCTTTGATTAAAACTGAAATACCTTCAAGGAAATAGCACATTTTGATGGTATTTTTAAAGGGAAATTGGCTTCAGTAGAACACAATTTTTCTGAAGATCTCAACAAGAGAAATGGTTGAAAATGTTTCTGTAGTTAACTACCATTTCTTGTTCTAAAACAAAATATTTCTGCCTGTAGGGTCCAGGGTCGGCACCTGAAAATTCAAGTTTAGGAACATAAATCTATTTCTCTGTGATTTGACTTTCAGATTATGTATATTAATTGGGTATTACAGCTCTGTGCTAGATAATACAGATGAACAGGTGATTTGTATGAGTTCTGAGATTATCCAGACAAATTCAAAAGTATTGAATCATTACCACAGTAGTTAGTCAATGTTTTCTAATATAAATTGTTGTGATAGTCTGTTCTCCAGGAAATATCAAAATTTTTCATCCATTTGGTTTGAAAACACTTTTTGAAATGAATAAGTATCTTGGCAAAGGGAAATTCTGTTTTTACCATAATCACAGATGATGTAACCAGGGCTCAGCTGCACTATTCAGAGCTGTACCATCTCAAAGCTCAAGGATAGATTTATTCTCCATAGATAAAATGGTAAAATGCTACAGGATATGAAGAAAAATGGATTATGAACACCAGAAAAAATCTTTACATTTAAATTAACTGTAGTTCTGATTAATCTCACTACAGACACAGGTATTTTTGGGTGTCAGGTACTGATATTCTCTGACCCATACAAGCTAGTTATAAGAAAAAGCTAAACAACTAAAAATTTATTAATTTTTTTCATCATTTGCTAGTCCCTCTGCCCTTTGAATTAAGTCTGGTCTTAAAATACATTTACCTGGATTTATCATCATTGACTTGTGCAATATAAATTATTCCTCTGGGATTCTTTAAATCCTTCTCAGCATAGCATTTCTAGTGTGTACAAAATCATGCAAGAGTGTGGTTTAATTTGTTTGCATTCATACATGTGCACACCTGTCCACTCAGAAACAGTTTCACATTTTACATGGTTAGGAAGAAAAAGGTGCATGAGGACCACCTCATGCTCACGTGGAGCAAAGACAGGGGAGCACCTAACAGAGTCATGGACAAGGCTTTAGGAGATTATTCTTTTCACAGATGTTTCAGTGATACCCCACAGTTACACAGAAACTTTGATTTGCTGGGACCAGGGGCTGATTTAGAAATTTGGGCTGCAAACTCTGTAGGAATCTGTGAGCTGAGCCATAAAGTTTGCTTTACAGTTATTGGATTCAAGCAATTAACTTTAGGCCTTGTTGGGTGACAGTTAAATCTAAAAAACAATAAAAAAAATCTTCCCAGCCTACTAACCATCCTATCTAACTAGAAACTTTACCTTCACATTCTAAATTACTTGTATTTTTGAAGTATGTGTGAAATGTATGTGACCCAATTTTCGCCATTATATTGGGATGTAGATACAGAAAAGGGAACAGGCAGCTTCAGGGCAGGGATCCAGAGATGTCCTGATGAAGCCAACCAAAACTGAGCAAGATGGTCAGTTTGCTGTTTACCCTATGAACTATGCTAGGAGTAAAAAAGGTTATTTATTCTTTCCAAATAATTAAATAACTGAAAAGATCAGCACTTCCCATTATCATTTGGAGTGCTGTCACAAATTGAAATTAGTGGAATTAGTGGATTGATTTCCACACTTACCCCACTAGGTGTAATTGCAGTGCATATCCCTCAAAACACAAGAGAAAAGAGAGGAAAGCCCCTACAAACTCAGTGATATCACTCATATGTTTCATGCCACTTCTTTTTTCAAATACTATTCTTTTACTTCTTTTTTTTTTTTTTTTTTTGCAAGGGGGAAAGGGGGGTTAATATCTGGCTATACCTCATGCCCCTGAAGACCAATGGAACCTTTGTGTAGCCAAAGAGCTTCAAAAGTTGAGATGTGGCAAGCAAAGTCAGGATGAGATTCAGGAAAGAGATGGGAGTCTGTAGATTGGCAGAATGCCTGAGAGAAGCAAAAGCAGATACATTAGGGAAAAAATGTCCCTGAAAGTCATTAAAGATTTTGGGACAACCAGGAATTCTAGCTGGTAAAAAGTTTGTTTGGAAGCAAGGTACTGCTCTACAAGGCCACAAGAAATAGGAGAGTATGTGTCTATGAACTTTAATTCACTTCTCTCTCATAGACAACTTTTCAGTCACTGTAAGTTTTACAGAGGCTAGCTAAGCTAGTCTTGTTATTGTTCAAACTTGACTTTAGAGATTACCAACTCCCTTCTGTTTTGGCTATGCTTTTCAATAATAAAAAATATTTAGGTAGATTCCCCTTAGAGCTCTGAAACCTGTTCCAAACCTGCTTATGCATTCATATATTTAACTTCCAAAAAATCCTATGGCAAAGATAACCACAGTTTAGTTGAGCATTACATTCACAACACTCTTGATCTTAAAGGCTTTATCATCTTTTTCAGCCCTCTCCTTTTTTTTCATGCATGGAAACCAAATGTCCTTGTAGACACCATCTTTAGCTTTCCATAAATCAATATAAAACTGGTTCAAAATAGGGTTTTCAGGACTGCAGGAAGTATTGAAGATATAGGAATATTATGGACAAGTGCTTTTACATAAAGCTGTGTTCTATTTTGGATAAAGTAAACTACTGTGATAACTTTATAAAACCAGTCTATCTTATTTATTTCTGTGAATACAACAAATTCAAGAAGTGCTAATGAAATTATTGCAGTCAGCAGTGAATTGGTAACAAAAATATCAGTGATATAAATAAGTGGGTAATGAGGATTTTCCTATTTCAGAAGTCAGAATAAATGCTCTCCTGATGGAAGTTGACAATAATGTTAATGATTAAGTGGGGAAGAATTCTGTGTCAGCTAGAAAAGGTTTCTGTTATAGAAATTAAAAGAAACATGGTAAAATATCCTCAGATACTCTGGGGAGACACAGTTTGCTAGAACATTTATGCTACCTGACCTCAGGGGAAGTATTTAGTCAAGGAGAGCTTTGCTGAACACTTTGCCAGACTTCTTGCCTATTACATACATAAGAAGGTCTCATGATGTCAATAAAAATTATAGTCAAAATAAAAAATTAGCTTTAGCATTCCCTGGGACAATTCACTATATGGATATAACAAGTCCCACAAAGCTTCTGTTGACTTCAGTCACTCTAGGATTCTAAGGTCTGACAATGGGTCTGCTGTGCTGAGAAATGTACTACCTGTTTTAATAAAGTATGCAAGAGTATTATTTAACCAGAACAATGAGGGCAGACCAAGATTTTTTTTTTTTTTTAATTTAGGGAGTGGATGCAATGACATGCAGGACTGGAAGTTAATTTTAGAAGTACTGTCTTCCTACTGTCAAATGTTGCATGAAACTCAACCTTGGCTGGAAAAACTGTATGCAGTATCAAATTCCTTACAGACCCACAGTTGCAGGATCAGGCTGATTGCTTTTACACATTGATTTTCATGCTCAGATGCATTGATTCATCTCTCAGAAAGAGAATGCCTTTTCTGAAACTAGTTCTGTTAAACTAACATGAGCAATTGTCACTTATCAACACATGCTCCATGTTTCATCACTGGTCTTAGAATCCTTGTTACATCACCTCTGTGCTTATTTACAGCTGGAGTTTGACCATGTTTCCTGGAGAGGGAGGGAGGATAGAAAGGAGGAAGGAAAGGGGATAGGGGAAGGGAAAGGGGAAAAGAGAAGGAGAAGGGGATAGGGGGAAGGGGAGGAGGAAAGGAAAGGGAAAGGAAAGGAAAAGGAAAGGAAAGGGAAGGGAAAGGAAGGAAAGGGAAGGAAGGAA
The DNA here is from genome assembly GCA_030060385.1 of Muscicapa striata striata. Taxonomy (NCBI): domain Eukaryota; kingdom Metazoa; phylum Chordata; class Aves; order Passeriformes; family Muscicapidae; genus Muscicapa; species Muscicapa striata. The sequence goes on from JAREIS010000135.1 coordinate 2,798,938, forward strand.
AGGAAAGGAAAGGAAAGGAAGGAAAGGGAAGGGAAGGGAAGGGAAAGGGGAAGGAAGGAAAGGAAAGGAAAAGAAAGGAAAGGAAGGAAAGGAAAGGAAAGGGAAGGGAAGGGAAGGAAGGAAGGAAGGGAAGGAAGGGAAGGGGGAAGGGAAGGGAAGGAAGGAAGGGAAGGGAAGGGAAGGAAGGGAAGGGAAGGGAAGGGGGAAGGGAAGGAAAGGGAAGGGAAGGGAAGGGAAGGAAGGGGAAGGAAGGAAGGAAGGAAGGGAAGGGAAGGAAGGGAAGGAAGGGAAGGGAAGGGGAAGGGAAGGGAAGGAAGGGAAGGAAAGGGAAGGGAAGGGAAGGAAGGAAGGAAGGAAGGGAAGGGAAGGAAGGAAGGGAAGGAAGGGAAGGAAGGGAAGGGAAGGAAGGGAAGGGAAGGGAAGGAAGGGAAGGAAAGGAAAGGAAAGGAAAGGAAAGGAAAGGAAAGGAAAGGAAAGGAAAGGAAAGGAAAGGAAAGGAAAGGAAAGGAAAGGAAAGGAAAGGAAAGGAAAGGTGCACATGCTGCCTCTGTGTATCAGAAAAACTAAATTGGGAAAGACTGTACAAATGATCATGGTCTTTGATTTGTGAGATATCCACATGTAGTGGGATGTTTGGTTGTGAAACTCTAAAGAAACACATAAATATATATGCAGCAGAGCCCACAGAGAGATGAAGGCTCCTTTAAGAATAACATATTCCCTTCTTGCAGAGGTCAGCTTGTCTCTGCTGTTCTCAGCCAGCTCTGGAGAGCTCAAGCTTGGCTTCATGTGTCATCACAAAAGCTTTCCAGAGCATCTTCCCCACTTAAGTGGAAAAAAAACAGCAACAATGCTAACTGAAATAAACTGTCATGAACAATGAAATACTCATTAACTCTAATTGCCAGTACTTTCACTTTTCATGGTAGCTATGAAAGGATAAATCAAGGGAATCAAAACTTTAACAAACCTACTGAGAAATCTATACATTTTGACACCCCTGCCCCCTTCAGCCAATGTAAGCAGCAGAAAATGAAATTCTTGCTGTGTTTGTGTGTAAAGAAAAAGGCAAGGAACAGCTGGCCTCTGCTGACCTCCTCACCTCCATTAAGCACCGACTCCATATGAAATGTGTAAGTAGCTCTGTCCTGTATGAGATGGTGGAAATTGCTAGCTTGGAATACAGACAGCTCACTTTGTTTTCTGGTTTTGCATCTGACTTATCCCAGCCTAATGAAATCAGCCAAAAATTGATTTTCTTAACTATATTACATTGTAATCTGCAAGAGAAGAAGAGGTTGGTCAGGTTCTCTTCTATTGCTCAGTCATCTGTTAATCAGTTTTCTTAATAGGAAAGGTGCTTAATAGGAGTGGCACTAGTGGAAGAGATGGCAGAACACATCTCTAAGAAACTGAATCCCTCTCTGCCAGCACTGAAAATAACTGATAATCTAACAGGAAGAGAAAAACACCTGGCCTAAAACTCACAGAATAATCCCAAGTCAGAAATCACTGGGTTTGTTTCTGTGTCTTCTTCTGTGGCCCTAAACAATTTTTTTTTTTTTTTCATCTCTCTCTGCCCATTTTCTTTTCAGGCCCTCATTTCTTGTTCTAATTACTTTTTAAAACCAATAGGCTTTCCCACTTCAGGTTTTGTAGCAACTACCACAAGTAACAGGATCCAAGTATTTTTTTTTTCAGCAATCCAATGGATTTAGAGTAATTAACCACAGCACAAAAGAGACTGGTAATATTTTTTTACTACATTTTCCTATTTTTATTTTTTTTTTTTAATTTTTTACCTTTGCTGAAATAAGTCTTTCCCAGCTTTCACCATGATTTTTAAAATCTGTTGACAATCCACCCATTACTATAAAAGGTAAAAGATGATCTGGGAATAAATCTAAATCTGGATTCTGGTCAGATTGACAAGGAATTACTCATGAAAAGAGGTAAGACGATGGTCATATAAAATACCTTAAATCATTAAAAAATTATTCAAGGGTATTCATTCCACACATCTTTCACATTTTTCTCTTCAGACATCTGTTTCAGAATTACAATACACTTGCAAATTTCATTTTGTTAGAAGCATTAGCAGATATAAAAACCCATTTATTAACAAACCAGCTTAGACCTGGGAAGTACTAATGTCCCATTTTGAAAGAATCCTGACAAATTTTGAGGAAACCATGCATTTCTTACAATATCTGAATGACTCAGTTGCTCTGAAACACCATACATATTTTCAGACATTTTTTATCCCTATTTATGGAAAGGCTACAGATTATAAGTATGCAGTCTTAACAGGAGAAGTAGATTTTTCTGATAATATGGAGAGCTAGATACCATCATCCTAACCTGGGTACCTGAGGACATCAATCTTATAGAACCACAGAATTATTTGGCTTGGAAGGGATCTTAAAAATCTCCTAGTTCCAAGCTGCTGCTGTGGGCAGGACAACTTCCAGTAAACCAGGTCAGTCCTGAGACCATTTGTCTCAACTGTCTCTATAGTGAACTTCAGTAATTGTTTTAGTAGGTCAAATTTAGATGCTTAAATTGGGTGAGTGAAGAAATAATTCCATTATTTTCTGCTTCCTACATGGTCTCTAGATGTGTTCAGCCACCCACAGTGATGAGCTTTCTATACTAAAAAGGGAGGTAAAATCCCATGCCCAAAAAGTCTACAGCCAAAACAGAGGAGACAGAGACTTGATGGGAAGGAGATGGAAGTAGGGAGGATGACATGAATTCAAATAACAGGTTAGATGGAAATACAATCACATCTAGAAAGTCTTAGTCCAGTCACAGAATCTGGAGACTGCACTACCATTAACACCTTAAGCACAAAAGGGAGAGAGCACATCAGAGGCAAAAGATCCAGAATGAGCCCCTCTGCCCTGGAACTCACAGAGATGGGATCAGTGTGGGAATAAGATGGAGAAGCATACACCCCTAACTGACTGCACCATGCAAGCTGGCATCCTGTTCTGAACACGAAAATATTTCATTTTCTTATCTTTGGTTTCATGGTAAACTAATATTTCCATTCTATCATATGCAGAAAATACATTACAAGGCTTATTTATATTGCTAATAACTCCTAAGCAGCATCCCTTTTCCATTTTCCTGCAGAAAAGCTACTTGCTTTATAAAATTTAAAAAAAAAAAAAAAAAAAAGGACCTACAAATCTTCTGCTCAGGATTGTCTAGAAGCAATCTGCATTCAGTGATTGGATTATGTACTAACAGCATTACTTATCCCCATCTGAGAGGTACCCTACAGGGAAAAGCTCCAAAGAAAGACACTGCATTAAGGGAAGATTTGGAAGTCTGATTGCTCTCTGTTTCCATCTCTCTGCAGGGCTGGCTGTCAGTGGCATTCAGAAAAGGAAAAACAACTCTTTCTTTAGGGCTGTGAGTCATCGGTGATTGAAAGCATTTTTACCCCAGTTTAAGGTCTGACCAGGGGATGTGATCCAGAGTTCATTGAGAATTTGCATTGACATCATACAAATTTAGCTATAGCCTGTACTTTTTAGTTGAAAACTGATTATTTTACAGTATCATGAAACTGAAGTAATAAAGTTTGTAAATCTTATAGGGAAGGTGCAGTTCATAACCATAAACATTCTCTCAAGCACTGAATCTGGATCCAGATGGTATACAATATTAAACCAGAGTGTCTGGATCCAGATGGTATACAATATTAAACTAGTGATATCTCTCTAAGCACATTTTAAAATAATTAATATTACCATGGATTTCCTCCAGACTTCTTCCTTATCATAAATATAGATCAGTATGTTCCCTTAGGAGGGCAAAATTGCAAAGTTTTCTGTGTTAACTGCTAACTTATTTATTTTCATCAATCAGTGATCTAGTAGGTCATGGCTTGAATTCTGAGTATAGGAGAGACAGGCAGATTTCAATAGTTTCACACTGAATAGCTTCATGGAATATTTTCTCAAATGTGGGATAACTTCCACAAATGTCTCCAGAATTTCTCTTGCAGTGTTTTGACTCTCTGGAAGAATCACCTACAGCCAAAAATTACAGAATTTAAATTAACACATGAATGTGTAGAAACACACAAAAATACACAAAAATGTGTCTAGTCACACCTGAGATTCAATTTATTCAAAACTACAGCTTGGAATAGAAGACACTCCCAGCTGAGAAAGATTCTCACTTTTCTGTCAGTATTTTTGAAAATTTTTGTTTGTTTGCTTGTTTGTTTGAATATAGGGTTAAAAATTTGGAAAACTACTCAGTATCAGAATTCAATCTAATTTTCTACTAAAATGTTTTATCCACATGGACAGGAAATAGCTGCATTGCTTGGAAAAGGTAGGAGCAATTTAAAAATCTTTTATATACCACATATCACAGAGAAGCAGCTGTATGGAAAAACTAGAAGATGAAGAATGCAAATACATCTACAAATTAAAACCAATGCATTTTTGTCAACAGAAGTTATTGCTCATAAAGCAGGGAGATTGGTGTCTATTTTAACATTTGAGGGTCAGGATGTTCAGAAGTATCAGATAATTCAATCTCAGTAAAGGAAATGCAGTAACTGAATATCTGCCCTTTGGATTTCATATTCATAATTTGTTTGTTATTTTCCTTCACGTGAAATAAAATTAGCATGGAATACATTTTGCCCTTTGTGTATGAAAAAGTGTGTAACGCTTTCCGCTGTTGAGCACTGGTACTTGTCCTCAGTTTATATTCAAGTGTGTTAATGCTTAAAAAGTTCTCTCATCCCAAAGGACTCCTGAATGAGATTTTGCTTTGCTCAATCAGTATCTTCTGGCTTTAGATAGATTAAGGTCTTACTGGTACCAAGTCACAATTACCACATCTGTGCTATTTTTCTTTCTGTTAATATGTTTCCAAGTTTTACTGTCAGTCAAGACTAGAACAATACAATTTAGAAAGATTCAAATATAATATATTTTTAAATAACTTAGTATCATAGTTTACACTATTATACAATAAATTAACATTTTATTTTGATTTTTTAAAATTTATTTTTATTGTTAACTATGCTATTTACTTGGTTTTGAATCTGGAATATTCACTTTAGCCTAATTTTCTCTTACAGTTGAGTCCTGAGTAAATATTGTTGAATGTTCTCAACAGCTTCTACTGTCACTGTCATCAGAGCAACAATAACAACACACATACAGTATTATAAAAAATACCTCAGAAAAGCAGAAGTGAGAATTTATCCATTGCACTTAGACAACTGAGAAATATTTCCCTTGTCTCTGCATCCCTACAACTTTGTAAACCAGGTGTTTCAAAGGAGAAAAAAAAACCTAACTAAACAAAATAAAACAAAACCACCTCATATAGATTACAATATGACAAGGTAATATTACTAAAACGTTCGGTATCTACAGAAAAGGAAATGATAGTCTTTCTGATTGATGCAGCCCCTCACAGGGTCATCTAAAGACTTCAAAACAATAAAGACAAGTGCCAGAATATTTTGAATTAATCTTAATGGTCTTAGCGATGATAGAAGATGATCTTGCTTCCAAAGTCAGAAATAAATTCAACCAGCTGCAAAGTCATTTACTTTTTCATATTTTCTTTTTTTTTTTTCATCTACCTACTCCTTGTCCTTCACCTTGCTGCTTTTCACTGATGAATATAAACTTTAAAAAAAAAAAAATGTTCTTCATTTTTTATTCACATACTTTGTTTCTTTTAAGGTACACATTCTTCACAGACTGAGATAAGGAAGTTGAAGACTATAGCTTCATAGGAACAGATATTATGTTTTGATACTGGCTTATCATGACCTGCATTTCTTTAAGAGCACCTCCAAACTTTTTACAGTTTTAGTATCAACTTCAAACTCCAGACCTCTGTATTTATTCTCTTGCTTTCCTGTGATCAAATATGGACCTTGAATGAGCTTGAGGAAGGAATACTGCATTTTTATGGTTGAGTTAGAAACCTGTGACAGAGTATGGCATAAATGCATCTCTCATGAGACCTCACCTTACTGAGTCACCTAAGGAAAAACAGAGGAGTGGAAGAACTGCATTCAAGGAAAATGGAATTTGTCTGATCACACGATGGAGAAAGGGTCATTGTGTGTCTCTGCACACCTTCCCAGCTATGGGAGATGTGCTGAGCATGGGTGGCAGGAGGAGGCCCTGGCCAGTGGCTGAGAGCTGTGCCCGGGGCTGTGGGCTCTGGGCACTGTCCCCGTAAGAGAACAGAACCAAAAGCCAAACCGGAGCAGCTCAGAATGCCTGTGGAGTCCCAGCCAACACATGTCCATTCACCTGCCTCCAAGACTCTTGTGAATTCTCTAGGCCAAATGGAAGAGTCAGAGGCCCAGACTGTACCACATAAAAAACGAAAGGCACTGAGGAGCCCTTAGGGGCTTTCTGTTATTGCAATTGACATGAATGTCCTGGTGCTGGCTGCAGCCACTGGCTGGATGAATGTTGCATTTGGGCAAGAATATAACAACAAACTTCTTTGTGCAATGGAGAAGCAAAAAGCCCTTTATTTAAAGAAACACTATACTTATATAGAGCAGTTTGTAGTAACAAAGATAGAAATTATTCCATTGGTGCAAGAGAGGTGACACCCCTAGTCACATAGCTCACACATCAGCAGGTGCATAATCATTGTTATAATTCTTTTCTCTTATTTTTTCCTTCAGCAGCATGAGAAATCCAAGCTGCTCCAAGGCTGCTTTTTCCCTGGTTTCCACCAGTATCCCACAGACAAAAGCTAACAAAATTGCTTATTTCTTTTTCAAGCCCATAGCAGTAAATGGGAGAAAGGGAGATTTTTGCTTGCTTACCACCTCCTCAGGGAAGCACAGAGATCATTGCAATATGCAAGAGATCAGCACCATTCATTATTGCTGGATAATGCCTGCCAATGATATATCCACCATGCCTAAGCTTCAAAATCCCATAGGTCACTCCTGCAGCACTGTCATTTAACAGCTCCCATTATCCAACCCATTTTATGTGTCACATTTTGGCATGAATAGAACCCCCAGTGTTTGGTCCAGCCAGATAAAATCTTCATATACTCTCATGTCCTTTCTGTTATTTAGGGCCAGGGTTTTTGGTGGTTTTTATATACACAGCTCAGTATAGGTCACTGATAACTGAAAAACATAAGTTCACCCTTCTTGGAAGTTTAACATTGAATTAACATAGTCTAACGACTGCTTCTCATTTCAAAGTCACTTGCAGGAGATATAATAGCAAATTTCTCCCTCTGGTTTCCCATTAGTGTGCTCGTACAATGCAATGCAATGAATGCAGAAAAGTTTACCTTCATGTATCTTTTTTTTCTTTTTTTTTTTAAGCCTAAAAGTTTTATCCTTCCAGCTCAGATTGTCAGCTGAATTCATTCAGTGATGATCAGAGCATCAGCGACATTACGTGCCTATTAGTGGTGTCTGTGCTTCTCTTATCCATCCATTCCTTAGATGACATTCATTGATGTAATTACACCAGAGATTGGAATGACATGGATATATTTCAGCTAAAGGTCCACCCTACTGAATATACTTGAAGATTGGCATTTTTAGTTAATACATTATTTCAAAGAATACAGGACACATTTTCTTAAACTGGCATTGAAAATTCTCTTAAATAATAGGACTCTTAGTGTAACATTGACTTGTATTAGAAAAGGACTCTGATTTAATCAAACTATAGCTAAATCCCTACCTGTCTTGCATCTAATTATGCTTTAAAATATATTTTTGCATTCCCCATATCCCACCCCTTCTTAGGATTCAGGTAGAAAATAAAGAGCTTTAGCAGTAGGTAGGGGTTTAAACCTCTTCTGATCTTGAAGAGGCAGAAACAGAACAAATGAACCCTTCTGCAGTGAGCTATGATCTGTGTTGGGGCACAAGCAGAGCTCTGGGCAAGGGATTGCTTCTATACTCTTGATTTGCAGAGCATGATACATGCAGGAGCACCCACTCTTTCCACATTTGTTTGCCTGATTTTGATGAGACACACAATGAAATGGCACAGCCAAGGAAAGATAGAAAGCTCTGCCCATGGCAGTTTTGCACCTAAGCCAGCTGTAGAAAATTCTATCCCATCAGAGACATCACAGACAGCAGGAAGGCAGCAGCAAATGCCATGAGCTAAAGATGTCAGCATAGACCATTCAGAGCTTGAACTGATGCCCACTGCAGAATTTAACATGTCAGCAAAAGGCTTTGGAATTCCCTGATGAACCCAGAACCTGTGTAAGGATTTGTCCTTCATATGGCTCCCTTATTTTCCTGGCTGACAACAGCCTAAGAGAAGTACACTCTCAGAAAAACAGTGTCTCGTGCCACAGCTACCTCTAACTATGAAAGAACATATTATAACAAAGCACTTTATAAACACAACATTTCAACATCCATTTTGTTCAAATTTGTCCCACTATAGGGGGTGTTATCATTTTTAGATTCATCCTGGCCATTAGCAGTATCCAGTTTTTAGACAAAAATTTTTTAATTCCTTCAAACTGCTCCTCAGTGAGCATCATTTTGGCACACACAGATTCACATAGCATTTTAAAAGTCAGTTTCACAAAGCTCTGTAATGATACAATGCCTGTTTTGCAAAGTTTTTAAAACAGTATGTGATCATTATGTATTCTTTGCTAGCAGAGAAAAACCAAGAAGCACATCACCCAAGACGGTGAAATTCTGGTAAAGTTTCTTCAGTTGAAACACAGGTTGGCAAATTAATAAAGACAATTTTAGACACCTTTACACTGGAAGAATATATATCAATTAAACTCCATCTATGCCATGGATGAAAGAGGGCTAAGCTAAGTTATATTCCCTTGCACTTTGCCAAGGTCTAACTTTGAGATCTATGAGAGGTACCACAGCTCAGCTGGCTACCCATAACCTGCTGAGCTGGAGTAATATATCTGTAGTTTGAGCCTTTATCTGCCTTGTGCTGAGAGTCTTGAGAATGAGAATAGTTAGATAGACCTAGGCATTAACTAAATTTCTTGGAAAGATAAAACATGTAGCTCAACAGCAGCTGGATAATAAGCAAGAAGGCCTTGTAACAGCAAGGGAAAATCTGGCTGAGACAGAGCCAAAAATACATCAATATGGTAAATGGATGAAAAATGACAGGAAAAAGAAGCAAAGATTGGGAAACTGCTGAGACAAATACAATTAAAATAAACATCCTGCACTAAAATGAACTAACTGATGAAAATACATTTCCATGTCTCTTGCGGCAACTCTTCTGGAGAAAAAAATACTTAATTTTTCATGTAGGAAAGAAATCTAGAATCCAGTCTTTTTCAGAGTTCATGCTCCTTTATTTAACCCTCCGTTTGGGTAGGTTAGAAGTTCACATTTCCAGCTAACATTCTGGACTTTTATCTTTGCAGTAAATGCTCTTTGGCAAATATAAATATAAATTAAAAATAAATATATATAAATAAATAAATATCAATATAAATAACAGCAAATTCCCTCTTGGCCATACATCCCTTCTTTACTTTTACTGGACCTGGTTACTGGCAATGATGCCTTAGATTTTATCTTTCATACTTTCCAGATTCTGTACTGCATTAGTATATAACTCTGAACTTAATATAAATTGTTAACAAGCTGTCTTCACCAAACAATTCTTTTTCCTGCCCAAGAACCAAGGGCAGTATTTCAGCTTCGGGCCCAGAAAAAGTGTAAACCACAATGAATTAGGGAGAGCAATCTGGGAGGATGGGACTTCATAACCTGAAGCTGTAATTGGACAAATAGCTCCAATATGTAAATGGACAAAAGTTTATACAAGGGTGAAAACTCTTGACACGTCCATCTTGGGTGGAGCCTTGGCCAGGTTCTTGTACTGCTCAAGGTGTATCCCTTGAAGGCCTTTTTAATAAATGCCTACTTTATTCTTTTAACACTGTCTGGCCTCTCCTCTAGGTAGACTCTTTAGGCATCACCAACACCCTTGGAAAAGAGGCACTTTAGCTCTGAACACAGTGAGGTCTGATTTTTCCAGCAGTTCTAAGCAGGCTTAATGCCCTGTGTGCTCTTAATTTTTAGCAGACAGATTTTCTACCTACCCACACTTCAACTTTTGAGTGCTGATGTTTCCTGCAGTGCAGCTGCCAGATGCAAACCCATGGGCAATTTTGTGTGAGTCGTAGACTAACAATTCCTTGTACTAGTGTGCTGAATATGCAAAGCATTTTGACACCCTCCAGGACGAAAGGTGCAATGTAATGTGATTATCATGACTGTACCATCGATCCCTGCTGAAAGTGTCAGAAGGATTCTTCATTATCTTGTTACTAGGGTTGCTATTTTAATTATCCTCTTAGCTTCACTTTCTTCCTTTGTATCTATTGGTACATCTGGCCTTTTAAAGGGTTTTTTGCTACAGGCAGAAGGTGAAGGAGCAGGGAAACCCTATGGCCAGTGCTGCCTGCAGGGTTACCAGGTCTAAAGACAGTAATCTCTTCAAGGGCAGGGCAGGACAGGGCAAGGGGAGAACAGGGAAAGGGCAGGGAAGGGCAAGTAAGGGCAGGGAAGGCAAAGAAAGGCAAGGGAAAATGCTATGTCAGCAAAGCCTGTGGAATGAAATCAAAGATCTCTGAACTCTGTTATCCCTTTCTTCAGAGAAATATAAACAGTGTGTTTACCCCAGTGTCCTGCTCTAGTTTTTCTCTTTGCCTCACTCTGCTTTTGCCCTGCCAGTCATGACTGCTTCCAGTAAATATATCCAACTTTGTTTGCAGGTTTTCTGGTTTCACATTATTGAGCCTTCCAGCAAGGTTCCCAAGGACAGGATGAGATGCCTGCTTGGACCTACTAGGCAGCAAGCTTTTCCTTCATTTTAACACTTCTTTTTATGTATAGGAACAAAAAAAGTGGAGAAGGTAGGAAGAAAAATTGTTAATTGGAAATTGAACTAAAGCCCATGAAATAAAGCTCTTCAATGTCTACTAAAAATCACAGCTTTGATAAGTCTTCTGACTTAAGATATAACTTACGGTATCATTCATCTTTCACTTTTCATTTCTTCAAATAAGTGCTTAAAAATAATGGCTTTCACTATCCAAAGGAAGCAGGAAACCCAGCTGAGTACTTACCTTTAGCCTTCACTTGCAAAAGAATATCATAAAGACAATAATGTGCACAGATAGCAAATGGGTGTAAAGTCAATTTTCTCAGATGCATGGTCAAAAAAAAAATTTTAGCCTCGATACACCAAGTGAAATTCATCTGCCTTGGCACATGTGCCAGAGTTAGTGGCATAATTCTACATTGTCAGTAAAGGGAAATAGGCACCTCCAGGAGACAATTGTTTTCCTCCATAGACAGATAGGTGTGACAGGTCACATGGGTTGCCCTTTGGAGATACTTATTTCTCTCATTAACTATGGAGGGACTCTATAGCAACAGTTTGAAGTTTGACTATTCCATTATAGATGCCTTAAATCAGGGAAGATTCATCTCACTGAGAATGACCTTCCAATATGAAATCTAGGTATCTAACTGATCTCTTACAAAGCCCTAGAGGCACTAGAAATGCCTATTTAACACCAATCCATGCTCAGAAAAGAGAAAATAAAAAGGTAAAATACATTATAGGAGTTTAAAATAGAAAGTAGGAATCCAAGGGAAAGAAAATGATGACATTAAATAGGAAATATTAGGCTAGAAAGTAGCAAAAAGCTAACCTCATCCAATACAAAGTCACCTTTGAATAGTCACAGACAGTTAATGCTGCAGGGAATGAGTTCCACAGTCTGAAAATGTCACTTTATGCATCGTTAAAAGCACCTGTCTTCAACATAAAAATAAACAAACAAATGGAAAAACACTACATATATTGTAGCAAAAATGAACAGGGCATTGGGCTTTTCTTTCTTCAGTGTTGCAAATGCATGTTTAAAGCACTGAACTATTAAGAGAAACTGAATACTGATTTCACTTCTTTGTCTTCAAATCTGCCACTAAGCAAAATTGACTATCACTGATCAAAAAATAGTTTTGTCACCTAAAATGTAACATCCATTATAGCAACCATTAAATTTGCCCTTTTCATAAAAAAAAAAGTAAATTACAGCAAATTTCCAGTCGTGACCCCTAAGGAGGTTTCAGAATAGACATTAAAAAACTTTGGCTTTGTCAGTAGAGCCTTTCAAGTGCTAGAATTGAGATCAGCATTACCTGTGAGGAAAAGCTAAGAAATCTGGGTTTATCTGTTTTGGAGAAAAGGAGGCTGAGGTGCAACCTCATTGCCTTCTTGCAGCTTCCTGAGGAGGGGAAGTGGAGAGGGAGGTGCTGGACGTGCCTTTACTGACAGGGTGGTCAAACACTGGAAGCAGTGTCTTGGAGAAGTGGCTGATGCCACAGGATTGCCAGTGCTAAAGGAGCATTTGGAAATGCCCTCAACATGCTTTAACTTTTGGTCAGCCCTGACATGGCCAGGCAGATGAATTTGATGGCTATTTTAGGTACCTTCCAGATGAAAGAAGCTTTCCTATTCAATTCTATCCTAAAATCCAAGGAGTAGAGTTTGAAAAATGTGCTTTAGGAGTTGATCCTGCAGCAAGAGAGTCGTGGGACCAAAGGAGAGAAAGCAGGAGGAAGCCTGGCTGAAATGCCCAGTTCTAACCAGGTGTTAGGAAGGAGTGAATACAGCAGGCAGCCCCAGTGGTTATTCAATACCACTGAATACCAATTCAATATCATGGTTAGGATATCTTCCTGGGAAAAGGGTGTAGTGGGTTTCAGTCCACTGGTTTGCCTACAGACCAAATTTTCTTATGCCTTGTAAAATGAATAATGTCTCTGCTTTCCAGGGAATGAAGGCTGTCCTGCTTGTCATGATCATGGCATGCCTGAGCATCCAGGATAAGCACCAAGCTACCTATTGGCAGAAGAAAGGGGACTGAGATCCTAACTGGTTTTGCCTGAGTCATTCTGCTGGGGACAGACATCAACATTTTAAGATCTGAAAGGGATACCTGAATATCAAGCCTTGCCAGTACTCAATGGAACTGTCCTGCTGTGCACCACAGTAAAAAAACCCAACAAGTTCAGATGTTTGCCAGAGTTCTTTCCCAAACCTCTTAAGGGTCAAACATCTCCTTAAATGTTTCAAGGACAGACGAGTTCAGCTCTGCAAGCTGCTACTTAAGGACACTATTTTTAATGCAACACGAATTTAGATACAGATTGTGTCTGTATGGTTGTAAAGTCAAAATAACTTCATGGAAGTGTCTTCTTTAGAAGAAAATGTAACTTTCATTTGGTGTGCAGGTGCAGGTAGACCTTTGCTGCTGACTTCAACAGGAATTTAAGTTCCATGTTTTCAACTTGCATGACCTAAATGTCAGTATCATCAATCACTTGATTTCTCAGTTTACCCCATTATTGTTCCAACAGTTTTATTTATCTATTTCCTGCCTTCACTTAATAATACATGTAATGTCTTTTGAAAATTAGTTTTTGAAAAAGACAAAACACAGAGTGAAAACAGGACCTCCTATTGCCTCTCCAAGTAATCAAAAGCTGAATCTAAATAGTTCTGTGGCAACAGACTGAGAAAAGTGTATTTTCAATTACTTTTTTCCATGTATAAAGTGCACATCCAAATCACATTTCATGAGTAAGTAAACAATTTAATTCAGTTTCGGTTTGTTGTTTTGCTTTTGTGGGGTTTTGTTGGTTTTTTGGTTTGGGTTTTGTTTTTTTTTTTTTCCAGGGGTGTGGTTTTCTATTTTCTTTTTGTGTAGGAAACAATCAAGAAGAAATGGGGAATAATCAAATGCACCCAGCATCAGCAAACTTCATTACACTCTGAGCAATAGCAAGATGGGGAAAATAGCAGATCATTATGTCTGATGAGTATAATTACACTTTTTTTGAAAAAGGGGGAAAATCTAGGTTTATCACTACACCTGTTTGCTTTTTTTAATAGACACCTTTAAATTCTGCTGAACATGCAGCAGCAGAAAAATTATTCCTTCTTGCGGTTTGATGGCTTCCAGTAATGCTTAAGAAAAATTGTTTTCCATTCCACTGAACTGTAAAATAAACAAAACAAACCCTTCACTAAATGCTCTAAAGGCCAAAGGGTCTCAATGAATGAACTTCAAATGGCTGCTTTGTTCATCACAGGAAAAATCCATTATGTGATTGTGTTTAGAAATAGTCTAGCATATTTGGGTGCTATAGCATTTTAAAATAATAAGGTTTGGAAATAAATAATAAACTGGTGAAGTGGCAGAAAGTAAGTTGCTCCCTAAATCTAAATACAAATGTATTTGAATGTCATTTTTCTATACACAGAGAAATGTATAGAACTAAATCAGTTCTATCATTTATAGTGAGTGTTATGTTTTCCTGTACTTTTCAGCTTACTTTCATTCCTTTCATGAAAGAGAATCTCATGACCTTTTCGGTATTAGCCTCAAGACATAGCTGAGCTATTCTTTTCATATAGAAATCCAAGACCTCAGCTGGCTAGCATGAAAGCTAACTTTGCCGACAAATCTCTAAGAAAACATGTGATAATGTTCATCTGGTTTTGGAGGGTATTTTTTCTTTTTACTGAGACTATCAATGCACCTAAATTTAATAGCTTCCTGTAGTTTTTTTAGGTTTAACCAGGGCCCTATGAGACCAAGCATTAATTAACATTCTGTCCTGAGTGTTAAAAGCTCATAAAAGTTAGAATATACAGCAGAAACATAACACTTCTGGTAACAGACTCTCTTTCGCTGCATCTGTTAGAAAATGTACTGCTGGTGTTTTAGGATACCTAACCTCTTATTCATCACTAGAAAATAAAATCCCTGTAGTATCTGTTCTGTTTTAAGCTCCACTAGGAGATGATTTCTAACCTCTCAGCTGGGTTTCCAAGAGTTTCACTGTGAAGTTTACTTTTTGTAAGGGATTTCTTTATAAAAGACAAACAATTGGGACAGAGATTTTCCTTAGAAAAGAAATATTCTCTGGTTTTGTCAAGGAAATTTCTTTTACTGGTATATTCAAAGCCCTCAGAATTATCTATTAACAATATCAGTAGGTAATGAAATACAGAAGACATGCTTGAAAATTCAGGGACAAACTTCACATAAGACTCTTCAAAAGGGCTTTGGAACAGCATCCAAGATATCTGCAGGGGCTCTTTAAAATCTACCCTTGCACCCACCTTCATTTGTAGACATTCAGATCTAAAATCCCTCTGATTTTCCTCAGAGCTTGTGTCTCAGCCACTTAATTACTTAAACAGGCACAACTACTGGAAAAGCCTGTTTGCAGGTCTCCAGGTGTAGCTGCCACCTGAGCACTCCCACTGCAGCTCTTGGTAAGAGCAGAAGTCACAGGCTTGTAGCTGTGGTAGGATGAGGTATTCTGGGTTGTACATATCTTTTACCAGTCACTGTCCATTGTCTTCAGAGAAAACCAGCAGGGTGGGAAGGATTTGATCTCTAAGATGCACCCTGGAGAGGAATGCAGAGCAGTTCAGATTTTGCTGGCATTTTGGAAGAAGTGGCTATGACACAAGTTTCAGGGAATATTACCCAACCACAGACCTTAGAGGGAGCCTCTACTAATGACACCAGACCTTCCACCACTCATACCCTGCCCATTAGGACATGTTTGTCTAACACTGGATACTCTGAATAGGTTCCTCAGAAAATTGCCATGAAAACCTCTTGGTTGGAGAAGTGTCAGATTACCTGTAATTGGACTGGATATTCCTGCAGTGCAGTATATTCTACAGCCCATAAGGCTCAGAAAACACAAGGTGTCATTTGTTCATTGCAGCTCAGAAAGTGATAGCCAAGCAGCTGGAGGGGGAGATAATAAAGGATGATACAACATCATTGTCCAGGCCATTAGAAAATCATTTCATCTAGTATAAGACCAAGAAATATGTGATACAGAAGTGATCAGATGTGGAGGACAATTCAAAATACAAAGGGAATGCGATCCTGAACAGCTATCCAAGTATGACTTGGTTGAAGAAGCCCATCTTACAGACACTGGCATTACCAGCAAAGTGAAACAGAGTTTATTTAGTGCCTAAAACTGCATTTGGAAACTGCTGAGCTGATATTATCAGGATATGAATGTGACTGTATCCAGCTCTATGCCATGCTATTGCATTTGGACATAGGGGTATAGGGAAATGTGAAGACCTTTAAAATTCCTGCAAAGCAGACAGGTGAAAAATTCAGCATGAATTTACGCCCTTTCAAGAAAGGAACTGAAATCTAGAAATCAGAGAACAAAGTTAAATAAACTGTCTGGAGTGGACATAATGAAATTAAATACAATGGAAAGAAAAGAAAATTCTGAAATGAAGGGATTGTAATCAAGCATAATGACATGAAGTGCTCCTCTTTTCCATTGCTTTTGCAGTTGAAACATCCCTAGAGGTCTAGGCTTTGTGGTTTTCTCAAGATTAACCTTAAATGTAAGCCTAAACCTAGGCAGAGCAGTAAAAGCAGCCATCTGCTAAGGTGCCAAGCACATGGGTGGCAGTGAAGCAGGATGATGTGGAGGCAGCAATGTTGGGGCAGTGCAGGGCTCCCCTTGGCAGGGCTTTTGTAGTTACAGGGTCCCTGGAGCTTTGTGGTTTTCTCAATCCTAAGCATAACCATAACCCTGTGCAGAGAAGTAAAAACAGCATTTGGCTGAGGCTGGTGCCAAACTGAAAGGAGTGGAGGGAGCCACGTTGGGGCAGTAGTTGCTCTTTCTTCTAAATGAAATGGACAGAAACCTTCCAAAACAATACTCACTGAAATCTCAAAATCAGGGAAGGAAGTCAAGCAAAGACACAGGAGAAGAAATTGATGAAATGGAAAAGAAAAAAAAAAAAAAAAAAAAAAAAAAAAAGAAAATCAATAAAATAGCATGGGGTGAGATTAAGTGGAAATGGACCAACCTTGCCGAATTGATCCTCATTGAAATGGCAAGATTTCATTTCCTCTCATGACATGAAGCAGCTGAAGTGTCATCAAATAAATCATCAATAATGTCAAAGCCATACACACACCCTACTCTTGCATTTTTTCCTGTACCAGTAGCACTATTCAAACAGCTTTTGAAGTTTCAATACAATCTTCCCAACATTCAAGTAAATTAAGCCCACCCAATAATGTTGTTCTCTCTTGACTTACCAGAGGAATTTCTGATCTGTACTAGCAGATATTAAATTTTTCTATCACTCAAAGTAAATTCCAGAAAGTTAATTCTTATGCTGATTCCAGAAAGCTCAGTTTCTGAAGGGAAAAGAAAAGAAACTAAACAAAAACCCCACACTTTTCTGGCATAGAAGTATTTCTACAAATTAATTCAGCTGCCATATATAATATTTAGAATTGCTACTAACTCTGAAAACTCTGATAATTCCCACTGAAATAACATGTCTGTCATATTTTTCTCTTGAGTTATGGTGCCATTTGCCAACTAGGGGAGACCTTTAAAAAGAAAAGAGCTATTCAAGATTTTTCTTTCAGTACTCCCACAAAAGTCAAGACCTGAGCAGCTTCTTAAATGTTGACAGAAGGCAGTATAGGACCAGTTAACACTTCAGCATTTTTTTAATGCACTTTTGACCTACAAGCTTGCTGTGGAACCTATAATAGCATTTATACCCACTCAGTACCAATTCAGTGATAGGGATAGTAGAAGTAAGACCTTGCCAACACTTCCACAAGAAACTTCACATCTAAACCCAACACATTCAGACAACATTAAACATCCTCATGGACTATGGATTTATTATCAAAATTAAAGAAACAAGTCCTATATGGCCTACAGCTCTATCAATATAGTAACCTCTAGCAGGATATAGGCACGAGATCTCAACTATCCATTCTATTCAGACCTGAGAAATGGTTAGAAACATTTATGGTTTTGCCCAAAATTAATTTTCTGTGTCTACACCATCTCAGATTATAAGTGGAGTAGCAGTTACCAGCCTTCAGACTTAAGCATTATATATTTTAAAATTATAGAGGATGCCTTTACAGTCTAAAGAATAGAACCTACCTACACATAGAGCCTGCATGCAGAGTAGGTACTTAAGAGTGGTTGTGTGAGGTGACAAGAGATGACTACTCACTAGGCACTTAGGGCTGTTAATGGAAGAGCAACACTGAAATTCTTCTGCACAGCTGTCCTGCAACCAGCTCAGGACTCCTATTGAAGAGTATTCTGATTTGGAAGAGATCCACAAAGATCATGAAGTCAAATTCTTAAGTGAATAGCCCATAAATGGCATCAAAACCATGACTTTGGCATTATTAGCACTGTCCTCTAACCAATTATCCCTGTAATCCAACTTTGGAGTCTGATGTAGACCTGAAAATTCAGGACATACATTCCACCCAGACAGAAACCTAGAGGGCACAGAGAGGATGACATACCCCAAAAAGACAACTTATTGGTATTTGAAACTTTCTATAGGAGTCTCATCTTTAAAACATAGTTGCCTGGGTTGGGCATTAAATTAGAAGAGTGAAGTTTTGTTTTGTTTTGTTTGGTTTTGTTCCCACTACTAATTGGTTGGAAAAGGGAAAGGAAGTGAAAAAAGATTTTTGAAAATTGTGTATTTTTTACTGAGTTAATAATAGAGCCTGTGAGTTCTACTGGCATTAAACATTAAGGGTTTGAATTTTAGAGCTCTCTGTACTGGCACCTAATTTTCTTGCATTATTAAGAAAATCAGACAGTCTCTACAGCATACATACAAGCATATGAATTTTCACACATTCAGATAAATTATGCGAAATGAGGAAACATCTATAAAATAAACCAGGAAATCAGTTAGCAATCTTATACCTAAGCAGCTTTGTAACTTGAGTCAAAATATTTAGAACATTCAAAGGAAAATTTCTGTATTAAGAATTTCTGTATTGGTTTGTTTGTTTCCTATGAGAAAAGGAAAAGCCTTTACCATAGGCTTCATAGTATGTTAACATCAAAGTAATAGCCATTATCTTCTCAAAGCTTAAAAAAAATTGATTAACATTACTTTACCAGTCCTACTGGAAGAAATAAAAAATCAGGTTAAATCAGAATCAGGCCTCTGTGCAGGAAGCTGGAAGAAAAGTGGTTCTAATACTTAATAGGTAGTTTTTGCTGGGCATATTGCATCCCTGGTCAGTTTTGCGTTTATGGCTCAGTACTGGTGAAACATTTTATTTTCACATCTTAAAAGATCATTTCAGGGCTGAACAAACACAGGAGATTCAGCAGCAGCTGGAATACAACCACTACTGTTCACCCTTTGGAAATTTTATAAAAGACCTGACATGGTTCTGAAATATTAAAAGGACTTCTGAAACTCAAAGAGAAAACAGCAATATAAAATCAAGGGTCTGGTCTGGCTGAGTGGATAAAGTGCCATCTTTTGATACTGGGGACCTAAATCTTTCAAGTCAATATGTGGTATAGAATGGCTTTTATGGTCATTGGCAAGTGGCTGTGAATTCATATCAACAAAAGTAACATAATTCAGACCAGGAGAGAGGAAGAAATCAAAGTGTAACAAGGCTTGCGTTGTAAAAAGGCAGAGGCACTCGCTTGGAAACAGCCTTGAACAGTAACACCTGACCCAAATGCTCTGGCTCCTGGGAGAGAGTTCAGATCACAATTTGCATTGGGATGTTTCAGCTCCCCTTAACTCTATACATCTAACACATTTTACACTTTGCAGGGCTCCATATTCTGACTTCACCACCATGGCACCAGAATACCTCAAATTTTGATGCACTTATTTTTTTAGACACACTTGCACCCAGAATATCGAGAGTGTTTAAACATGCTGGCACTAAAGCAGAAAATCATTAGTCCATAAAGTTTGAATTTCAGCAGAGTAGCTCTGGCAGTCCTTGGGAAGCAGGCCAGCATCTCAGATCCACCTCAGGGCATGCCAGCTCATCTCATGTATGTGTTCCAGGCTCAGCCCTAAGAGAAGGAAACTTGATACTACACACAAGATTCAGGCTGAGGTAAAAATGACAAAACAAAATCACTGTCTCCCTCAAGCCCTCACCTCCCTCAGGCACATCTTTCAACATCTCTCCAAATTTTCATTGCTAGAAATTGTACAATGCCTGGGCAATATTCCTGTGTTTCATGCCTGATACCTTTGGGTACTTTCACAATTTATCAGGGGAAAAAAAGGCTTGTTGCTCCAACAGTTCAACAGTTATTCCCATGTGAATTCCCAAGGGAGAAGGGAAGTGCTATTTATAATTATTTTCAGTCTTCCCACCTGCTACAACTGAACAGGCAGCTACCATGCAAAAAAACCCTCTCAGAACTGGATTTTTCCATGCTTCAAAATTGATATAATGTCATATAAAATGCAAATCTGATCTGAGTCATTCCACACTAAGTTTATATCTTAAAGACACATCCCAGAACACACCTATGTTGTCCCATATTATAAGGATTTTTTTCATCTCAATATGAAAGACCCTCTGGTCCACTCACAAATAATATTAATTCTTTTTCCTTCTTATTTTAAAGGAGGTAGATTTAATTTTTTTTTTTAACTTTTCTGTCATGAAAATTTCATTTGAATGTAAGAGAACACCTTCTGTGGACTGGGTTCAGATCTATGACACACCAAATATCACAGTGGCCAAAAATAAGTTTAATCAGACCCAGCAAACAATCTCCCTGCTGTAAAAGTTAATGTTTGTGGTCCTTTAAAAAAGAAGGATAAATAATATTCCTCTTTTACACACATTAAAAATATATATATATTAGTATTGTATAGGATGATAATTTCTTCCACCTAATTTTCCAACCCTTTTATAAATCTAACTATACTTTGGGCACTACAAAAACTTCTGACAATGAATTCCAAAGTTGAAATGTGCTGTGTGAGAAAAGTACTTCCTTATTTTTACCTTAAGCTACCAGCACGATAACTTCCTCAATTGGCCCTCAGTCCTTCAAACATTGTTAATAGAAAACATTGCAGTTCATCTACTTTTTTATTTGATATACTCTATAATTTTGTCCCTCAGTCATTTTTTCTCCCTGAAGACCCACAATCCCAGCCTAATTGCTCTTCACACAAAAACTTTATATCTAATCCTTGCTGCCTTTGTCTGTTTCAACAATTTCTCTGTTTGAAAAAGGGAGGACAGAACTTCATACAGTATTCAGAACACGACTTGATCCTGGTTTTATAGAGAAGAAAAGTTATGTCAACTATTCTGGTTTTGATGCTGTCTTTGTTGTTCCTATGATCTTCAGCTTTCACTGAGCACTACTTGGCATTCAGCTAACCATAACAATTATAAATGTCTTTCCAAAATATTTATACCTCATTTATGAACCCCATGGCTGTGTAAAAATAATTAGGATTATGCTTTCTTGCATCTATTACTTTTCACTTATGAGCACTGAATTTTGTCTCCCATTTTATGTCTGACCGCTCAAAACCACAAGTTCAGTTCATCTTTTTGTTGTCAGTGCTAGTTTCTGTCACTTTGAAGAATTCTGTAGTATCAGCAAACTTTGTCACCTCGTTAAGCTCTCGCTTTTCCAAATAATTTGCAACTGTGATGAAAAGTGCAGATCTTATGAAGCTTCACTCTTAATCTTGATTGGCAATTTTTTTGCATCATGAAAGCTATTTAACTATCCCCACACTATACTCCCCATCTTTTCACCTAGGATTGGGCTTTTCTCCAGAAATTCAGTTGATCTTGGATGCAGCTGACAAGAAATTCACACAGGATTCCAGGTCATCAGATGCAAAGGAGTTGAATAGAGTTGATTTTATTTCAGAGAAAAGCCACTTCTCTGACCTCCCAGAAAGCAGAAGCAGAGCAGAAATTGAACCCACACCTTCTGTCTGGTCCTGCCTCCTTTACATCCCAGTGCTGTTGAGCACAGGACACACCCATGCTGGACTCAGACATGCATCACCAATATTTCCCAGAGAAAGGGAGCAGGAATGCAGACCTCAAAATAGCCACCAGTCAGTGGCACCACTCACTGCTCAACTTCTTGGCTGTCCATTCCCATGTTTCTCCACAGGCTTCCAGTATAGCAGAAAACCATTGATGATCTCCATAGCATGTCTTAAATTTCTGTACAACTTATATTTAAACTATTTTTCTAGTCTGAATTACATACACAGCACAGACATATAGTAGCTGAACTCATATTTTTTATGTGACAGCTATTTTTCCTTTTTCTCTGGTCTAAACTTCCGCCTTCATTACTGCCTCTCCTTGCATTTTCTACAAGGAAATACTTAGTTTAACAAGTCAAGTAAATTGTCTTGCAAATTTAGATAAGCCCATCCAAAATCAGAAAGACTTGTACATAAAGAACCCCTGATGTTTAGTAAATCAGCACTTTCCTTTATCATATATTTTCAATTCCTAATCAAAAGGAGTATTTTACCTAGGTAAATCAAAGCATATCTATGCCTACTCCTGCTCTTCTTTATGGCTACACCACTTCAGCAATTCCCATTTTCTCTAACCATGCTGAGGGTATGAAGAGACATTAAAACTTAGTGTTGTGTCAACGTTGTGCAGGTGTATTAACTTCTTTGGCTTTCATGCTGACTCTGCAGTGATAAAAATGAGACAAACCAGTGGGTAGAAACTACACAGAGATATAATAACCAATCTGCTTCTTTTCTACTCATCTCCGTCTTCATGGTACTAAAAATCTCACTGGTTCAGCCTGGGCAAAGAAATTTTTCCATAATCCTACAAGACTTAACAATCTACCACAAATCAAAGTAAAATGGTAATCAGCAGATAAGCACAATAATACATGTGGAGTTAAATGAAGTCTCTTGTGCTCTCATGGGGAGGTAGAGAGAGACTTATTTGTTCAATATACCATTATAAAATTATGTAGTTTTAGGAAGAAAGAAACAACAGAGAGCACATTTAAATTCTTGTCTTTTGCCTTTTTTTTTTGGTGAAACTTATTGATGAATAATTTAGGATTGTTTCTTAGCTATTCTCCTCCATCAATAAGAATGTAATCCGACTTAATTATGTGTCATCACGGCAATAACAGCAAAAGAAATCCACTCCAGGGATGAGTAAAGCATATAGTGTTTTATGAAAAGTCCAAAAGACATTATTTTAATTTATACAAAGTGCATTTTAGCACTTGAAACACTTTTATTCATAAAATTGTTTCCAACTATTTCAGAGGCTTCCTACCAGTAAGGGGAGTTGAACAGCAGATGAATACAAAGGTAGTGGCAGCCTTGGTTAAAGGCTGACAAGCTGATTGTGAAGATTTTATGCACTCATTCGAGAAGTTAAGATTGTTAAGGAATATTTTATGCACCAGAAACAGAGGAGATGATGGAAAACTTCTATTAACCCAAGGCAAACCTATTTAGCTGACCCCTGCCCATGTCATGTCAACAAATCCATGCTGCACAATTAATTAAAAACAAAATTAGCAGCAGCTTTTGCTGTTGTTTCTTCAACCAAGTGGAGAAGCTTGCAGCGACCATTTCAAATGAGATGACACTAAGATAGCTAGTAAAGTTGTCTCCTAAATTCAAATTCATGTACACATTTTCAGCAGAGGCACAGTAGGTTGGATACATACACAGTGACTCAGAGGTATAAAGTCATAAACAGGACACCCAAGGGCAGTAAACATTCCATCAACTTGGACAGAGGATAGAATTTTTATTTTGTTAAGGTACAGTAGCACATATCATCAACCAGACATTCTGTTGCTAAACAGTAATAATTGCAGTGGCTGAAACTAAAAATTGTGTGACTGAGAGAGATGGGCAACCACAAAAAATAAAACCAGCAGCTTTCCTGTTCTACATGCACAACCTTTCTTCTGTGAAAACTCCAGAGCTCCACTAAAAAAAGTCATATTCAGAAAAATTTGCATCACAGTTATACAACCTTTATATCCAGGTCACAGATGCCTAGGGAGTTTACTGCATTTCCTGATGGAGAAGGGACTCACAGCCAGGTAACAAAGATGGCCATACTGTGGAAAAAAAGAAGTCTAACAATCAAAAAATAACCCAGCTCATTATCTGCAATTGCTTCTGTCCTCAGAGGCTTGATACAAAATAGCTGTGTTTTTCAGCACAGATCATCTACCTATTCTGAGATGCAATTTCTAAAACACTGAGGGATAAAACTTCAAATATTAGTGCAGGAAAACACAATTTATATATAATATATATTCATTATTGCTTATACTTCCCTAAAACTACCATGATTTGTTTCTAAGGGAATCCACACAGTTACCTTTCCCTTGTTGGACATTTTATCCTGTGAGTTTATACCAGACATCCATTGCTCAGTGGGCTGCAGTTATTGCAAAAGGGCCTGAATTTTGTCCAGCAATCTAAAGTGACTTAAGAAAGTTCAAATGGACCAAGGTAAAAAGTGAAGCTCAGCTTTCAAAAAATCAATAACAGTTTGGGGCAATCAATTAAAACCCTTCATGCCTTGTGTTCAAGAGGAGAAATTATCAGAACCTTCTGAAGGGCAAACAGCAAGACAGTGCAATTGGTACCTGTGACCCAGCCTCTGTAATCCCACTGGGGCAGACAGTTAGCACCAGCCCTCTTCACTGAAGAGCTTTTTGAAGACCTTCAAGTTGTGTCACTTCAAACTTGCCAGCCATGGCTTGCTCTTCTTCTTCTCACTTCAGAGAAAATACAGATTCTTGCAATTCTTTTGTCATGGTTAAATAATTAATGCACTGGGCTGCCTATTCATGTCACAATCTTAGTAACAGCATTTGCATTATTTCTTCTTCTGGCAATATAAACAACATAGAAGTACTATTGCAATATATATTAAAAGCTGGTTTCATCTAAACTGAAATATCTTTGCTTATAGTCTGTCCCAATCAATAATCCTCCACGAGGTTTACAAGCAGATTTCTGTTCAGATAAAAGTTTTTGGGAAAAATTCATAGAGGTTTTCATGATATTCAAACTACGATGAAATCTTGCTTTGTATTATGACAAAATCAGTTCACTGCAAACAACATGTAATATATATGTGAAGCCTGTTTTTATATATCATCTCTTTAGTGTTATCAGGGTTCCACATATTCAGAAGAAAAGCAGAAAAATTGCAAAGCATAAGACACTTCAAGTTTTGGATGACTGATTTTCTCTTTTTTTTTTTTGGTTCAGGAAAGGTGTCTTTATAAATAGTCAAAGGGCAGAATGAATGTAGCTGACAATGCTAATTGCATTGCTGGTTTCATTGCATATCACAAGGGAACAAAGAGAAAATAAAAATGACATAAAACAATGGAACCAGGGAAAGAGACAAAAAAATGAAAGTAGTACGACAGTCTGAAAGAGCTGCTGTTGCAAAAGGAGACAAGCCACTGAAAAGTTGATGCTGAAAAGAAACAGAAATGAGTGGGCTGAATTGATGGGCGTCCCTTCTACATTTAGCAATGCAGAGTTCAGCTGAAGCAAATTGGGTGCAGTCTGTAATGTCAGAGCCATGCACAGAAAAAAAAATGTTTCAAATGCACAGTTGTGTTCCATAGAGTCACAATCCTCTTTTATTTCTCCATTTTCAGCTTTGATTCCCTCTTTACTATTTGACTGGTTTGTTTCTTTAATCAACATGAATGTGGGAGTGGGGCTAATAGGAAGTTAATTTTGTCTGAAGTATTTATAAAAAACAAGATTTCTGGAAAAAACTGACATTTTCTGGTAGCACTTAGTGCTTTCTCTTTAACCCCATTCTGTGCTGTCGGTTGGCTGTCAGTAGAGTGCTAGACAGGTAGGATCTTGGGCATCTAAACTGGACACCCAAATTTAAGCAACAAGAACTTTCTTTGCAAACCTCCAAAAGACCTCTTTTCCTCTAGACTGTTAAAATGAAAGACTGTTAGCACATAGACAAGTCAAGCAGAATGAGTGTTGGATATTTGTTGACTGGTATTCTGGCATGTTTCATGGGGAAAATCAGCATGCAAAGAATGAACAGTCATTTTATGTGTTCTAAAATATACAGCAACCTGTATAAACTTTGTATTTGATTACATTATTTTTTTCCCAAAAAATCATTCAGGTCAAAAAACAAACATGAAAGAACAGGACTTTGGCAGCACAATTCTGGTTTGTTACATCAGACAATATGCAGATATAATTTATTAGAAATTGATGCATGTCGCATTTGCAACATCTTTCTAGGGCTTTAGGAATTTCAGGGCACAATAAACACAGGCCATCAAAACCTCCTAAGGCTAAATGTATGGATCAGATGTTCCTAAACTCTCTGCCAATAGGATCACTATTGTTAAAAAAGTTTTAAGGAATTAATGTGGTTGCTGAGATCCTCACAAGGAACCGACAAAGGCTCATTACTAGTTGATGGGAGATTAATGTTGTGGAAAGAAAGACTTCATGGAATTATTTATTAGCTTGCATGAGACATCTCTGAGATGGAATGAGAATACAAAAGGGGTTAAAGACTGCTGCTAAGTCCCCTACTGAGATAACTTTTTATACAAAAGGGTAAGTGCTAAAAAGCTTTCAAGAACTGTCTCACCTGACAAGGTTGGAAAAGTAGGTATTATCTGAAAGGCAGACCATACTTTTCAGAAGTAAGGAGGATGATTCTCTTTTGGCTTGCAAATGTCTACCTATCAGACAGGAGGGGATTTAAATGGGAGGGTTCATCTGTCTGCTGCTGAGACAGACTTACTGGGAACAATTTTAGCAGAGAGGAAAAAATATTCCGTGAAAAAGATAGATAAAATAGCAAGAGTGCATCTTTTTTCCATTACAGAAAGTCTCACATCGTTGTCTCTCCTATTCCTTCTCCCCTCCAAAAAAAAAAAAAAAAAAAAAAAAAATTCTGAAGATATCCTTCATCATCCTCATCACTAGAAGCTGCTGAATTCATGCTAGCCTTAAAGCCAGTATCCTTATTAAACTTGTTTTATTAAACACATGGGATTAGAGCCTTTAGGTCATTAACTTTAATTTCATACTAGCAGCTCAAAGGAACAGCTCAGAACAACGCTGTGGGCTTGGAGTTCTCTGTTTGGAGCTTTACAATCCAAAAGAAAAAGCAGGTCCCTGGGACAGAATGAAGCATTTAGGAAGTAACACACTATACAGTGGGTTTGTTGGTGTCCTGTTTCCATGCCAAGCTCTGGAATTTGATACTGTCCTAAGGGTTATTTTAGGGAAGTATTAATTAAAACAAAGGAAATTTCAAAAGGTAGGAAAGCAGCCTGAGCACATGGGATAAGTCTAAAGTGATGAGTCCATGACTTGCCCTGGATGCTGTTAGAACTTCTCTGTATCTTCTCTGCTCAGCTAACAACATTTTAGGTGTTGATCACAGGAAGTAAGCAAGAATTGGACACAGAAGCTGGTGCCCCACCAGTGCTAAACAGAGGTGAAGGATCATCTCTCTCGACCTTTTTGTGTAAGGGTGCTTTGCAAGGTCATGGTCCTCTTGCTGTCCATCAGGACAACAGGCTGCTTTCCAGCCAGTCAGCCCCCAGCATGTTCTGGTGTGTGGGGTTAACCCTCCTGACATGCAGAGCTTTGAAATAGCCCATGTTGAACTTGCCAAGATTCCTCTCTGCCCATTTCTCCAGCCTGCCAAGGTCTCTCTGAAGGTGACACAACCATCTGGTGCATCTCCCAGTCCCCTCAGCTTAGATCATCTACAAACTGGTAGGGGTAAATTCCATCTGCCTGCATTTTCCCAGTAAGGTTAGGGAAGATGAACTCCATTCTATGTGTGTGATGCCTGAAGATACTAGCTTTTCTATTTTTTCAGATCCTGTACTTCATTACTCTGAACTCCATATAGAGAATTAGTTAACTCTCTTCACATTTTGGCAGAAAAAAAAATCCTTCTAGGCCTGAAATCCAAGGACACCATCACAGCCTCAGGCCCCCAGAAGTATAAACAAAAGTGAATTGAGGCGGAGCAAATTGGGGGAATATGACTCCATTGCCTGAAGCTGTAACTGGAGGATTAACTCCTGATATACAAGTAGACCAAACCTATATCTGTCTGAAAAACACGTGACCATTATCCATTTTGGGTGTAGCCCCTTGGGAAGCTTTGTCTGCCCTCAATGTACCTAAAGGCCCTTCATTAAATATATCCACTTTTATCCTTTTAACTTTACCTGGCTCCTGTTTCTAGGGAAGCCCAAAATAGGCATCACATGCACCAGTCTACAGCATCCACCTTAACTCCACTGAAATTAGTGCAGATCTATAGCTTGTTACAGTGTAATTAATAAAACACTAAGAGCAACTATAATGAATTAATGAAGTATATGAGTTAATCAGTATAATGAAAGCTACATCAGCATACAGGAGTGAAAAACATCAAGAAAAGGAGAGAAAAGGAAAAAAATCAGGCTGGAAGAAAAAGATTATTTCTATATAAAAGATATCTGAGGCCTTGTCTGCGAAAAACTCAAGGAATAATAAACATTAATAAAGGTGTGAAGCTGAAATTGATTTGCTAAATCTTGCAAACCTTGTGTAGACACATTTGTTCAAAGTTGAAGTGGTTAAATTTGACTTAGCTTAATTCATTTATAGTATGTATTAAATTAAACAAAATTAAGGTCTTCCTTTCTTCTAACAAGGCTGTCAACACAGGGATTTAATGCAGCTGAAGTGTGAACTTTAACATTTAATTTGGATTGACTTTCCTAAATGTCCCAATGCAGAAGAGTCCTATTAACTTTCACTGTGGCAAAAATTAAAAACAGAAAACAGGCAATGGATGCTAGCCAGGTAATGGTAAAAAGTAATTAAATGACGACAAAGAATCTTTCCAGAAGGAATTATGAGAAGCCACAGATTCTGGCCAGGAGGTGATCAAAGCCATTTACCAGCATGTGGACAAAGAGCCAGGAACAGATGAAGAGTAATCATAAAAAGGATCAAATACTGTCAGTTAGAGACTGGCATTGCAGAAGATCTGGAGCACAGGAAAAGATACAGAATTACTGCTTTTAAATGACCAGATGGAACTGGCAAAACGGCAGCAGAAAAAAAACCAGCTAGACCATTACACATAGTCACAGAAATTGATGAAGTTTTTAAAAACAGAAGATTCTCATTGCTGTAGAAAGCAAACTATGAGCCTTTAGACATGCAGAAGGGCAAAAATTACCCTGTAGAAGGGGAAGAAACTTTGGTTGTAAATAATAATGATTATGAGGACTTTCACCTATATTTCACAGCACAATGAAAAGACACTGGGACTCATTATACCTGCTCAGGTAATACAGCTATATACAATACAAGTGTATATATAACACACCTGTAAGGGAAATGGGGACTGATCCATATAGTGCTTGTTACCTATTTCAAACAAGCTATAGATTGTTGTGATTTTTAAAGAGTCCAAAATAAAAAAAAAAATCTTAACCAACCTAATCATGCAGCTCCAGCTTTGACTTCTAGAATGGTTCTCTGCATCTGCATAGAAAGACTCTTCACAGAAGGTTACAGCTTTATCTGTTCCCCAGAGGGGAACAGTGAAATAGTGAAAACACAGCTCCACTGAAGAGCTTTGCTATCATTTCATTCTGCCCCTTTTTGCAAATGGCACAGGGAAAGATGGACTAGCAGGGGTGACCTTTCTATGACACTCATTGTTCTTTTGTGCATTAAAGACTTCTGAAAAAACTCTTTTTCAACCTTAGAAGCCAAACGGGACAACCACCTTTGTCTTACTCTCCAGGCTGAAACACTTTTTTGAAAAAAAAAAAAAAAGAATAATCTGATTCTTTTTCTGAAGCCATAACAGAAAGATGAACCAAGTAAATAAACAGGTTTTGATAAATCACCTGCCTGCTCCCCGTTACCTTACATGCTCAGGTCCAAAGCAACAGAGGGACCAAGGCAAGCTCAGCCTTGACACTCCTTGGTAGCAGAGCACAGCAAGATATACAAAAACATCAGACTTGAGTGAAATGATAGAGGAGCCCACACTGGGAAACTGAACAATGGACAAGATCAAATATGAAGAAAGTTATCTTAAATGAGTTCTTAATGTCTGCATTGAAGTCACCCCAGAAGAGCGCAGCACAGACCAAATCTGAGAAAAGCTTTATTAGGCCATTTTAGCCTATGTCCTCAGTTTAGCTGAGAGCTTGGTTTGCCATTTATAAAGCATAGGCTATATGTAAATATATTTTCTATACCCACCCCTAGATTGCCAAAAGAAGTGCAGTTTGCAACCAAATTTATGCCAATACCTGCTCCCAGAGCCCTCATCTGTTACCTTGCTAAAATTTCACACTTCAAAGTAGGGACTAAATCTAACCATATGTGATGCAGCCTTGCCTAAATTAATTTACAGCAAAAAGACTTATTTATTTCCTGCCCTTGGTATAATCTGATTGGCTTTTGTGACAGCTGTAAAAGGAAAGCTGCTAAGAGAGACAATCACATCCGACAAAGAACATGCTAATGAAATCAGGCTTTCTAAAGGGAAGTGATTTTGACAGATTAGAAATTATAGCTTTGTATGGATACTACCCAAGTTGTCAGCCCCTCTTCCCACAGTAGCAGCAGGCTCTGTTCAATTTGAGGAACACTCTGTCTGCTCATCATGTTATATAAAATCAAACTCTCGCCATATCTGGGTGATTTCCTACAGTGAAAAACTCAGAAACAGAAGGTAAAAATTCCCCATTTGGCATCTTAATCTTCTATTAATGATGCAACCTGTACTGTACCATCTGAAAAACATGAATCAACACTGAGCCCACCCTTCCACAAATAGAACTCCCTACCCTATAATGTGGTGATCTTTCTCTTTCTAATTGCATCTTACAGATTTTTAAAAGGCACTTTAGTCCTTAAGTGTAAAATTTGCATCCAAACTACTGCACAAAGAAACACTAACAATGATTTTGAAGCAATTCCTGCTAAAAAAGACCACAGACTTCTGATCACACATCATCAGAGAAGATGGAAGTGTACATGGAGCATTTTTCTTATCTCATTAGCAACCATTAGAAACCCTCAGGGGGAACATAATGACCAGTGGAAAAAGGGCAGAGCAGACTTCAGTGAACAAAACAGATGTTTAGTGCATATAGATATTATCCAACACCAGCATCAAACTAGTGAGTTTGGCCATTTAGGGCATCTCCTAGGAAACCATCAGATAACATTAAAAGATATTGACTAACATAAAAGGAGCTGCAGGGGAAATGGTGCATATTTGATAGAAATGGGATGTGCTTCTAAATGCAACAGTTCTAATTTCTGCTGAGGAAAAAAAATCTTTTTCTAGATGCATATTTTGATTTTGGTTAAAGGTCTTAAAATTTGCTGTACATTACTGTAGCTCCATATTGCAGTCTTTAACTAAGCAAGGTATAAAATGCAGTTCAAAAGCAAATCACAAAGTGAAACATATAAAAAATATATCTTAAGTATGTTGCAACTTGTACAGCACAAAATATTGTTTTGTTGTTCTTGTTATTATCTTCTTTTCTCTGCCTGTTCTTTCTAGATGAAATTTTCCACGTAGTCTGAGAGCTATAAAACTGGCAAAGGTATTGGGCACTTCATTTCCTTTATGGTCCTTTGAGGAAAACTTCTTCTGCACATTACGCCAAAAAAAGCCACTGTAATTGACCTGGACCAACTGGCAGTGTGTCCATCACACCATGTGAAGTATTCCTGCTCATAACTGCAGCATTTCACCTCTGTGTTTTGTACAGGAAGAGCAGGCATTTGATTCACTGGCATTTTCCTTTCCTCCATCTGATTTTGTGTCTGATCAACAATGTTTATTGCCTGGTAATTTCTTTTTGGAGTGCTAAGGACAGCTTTTCCACTGTGATTATCATTTTGCCCTCTCTGCAGTCAGTGAGTAGAAAGGTTAGCTTGGAATTTTGCTAATGAGAACTTTGCTGATCTGTTCAAGTTGGCTGATACGCCTTTTGGGCATGACCAATCAGAGCATAAAGTGTCAGGAGATTTGCTGTCTCTCTACAGTCCTGGCAAATGTCTTCCTGCAGTCTACCAGAGCATTAATTCTCTGGCCAGTTCTCTATAAATGGCAAGGGATGGTGGCACATACCTCTACATAAATCACAAACTATTCATGCATGCCATGGTGTTAATCTTGGTGAAGAATTGGACAGAATTGAGGAACAAAAATTAAAAAACCATTGTTGAAAAAATCTACCCTCTTAATTTTACAAACGATATGGCTGCCCCAGCATTGCCGAGTTCCCATAAGATATTCCTGTATACAGCCTGTGTTTTCCTGGGAGGCTGTGCCCATTAGTGTGCAGGGTATCAGCACCAGCACACTGCTTAGCTGTCCTTGTTTTGGGAGGTGATTGTCATATGGTTAACTCAGGGATCAGAGATTCATGAAAGGACAAAGATCTGACGTCTTCTAATTTGACCCAAGAGACTCTGTTATGTAACAGACAAGCTATCAAAAAGCCTCTGTGAAACGTAAACCTTGCTGAACTTCTTTTGATGTTTGTATTTTATTTTCCAGATGGAGCACTGCCAAATAACAGCTGCATAGACTGTTAAGATCATTTACTGAACTGCAAAGAGTTTGATTGATCAACTCAGATGTCAGCAATTTTGTAATATGCTTGGGTACCAAAAGAGCAGAGCAGGTTGGGAAATGCAAAGGGCAAAAAATATTGTGTATTCTGATTGTGTCCTTCACACAAAATTACAAGCATTTCCAACAACAAAGTAATTCACTTCATCCAATAGACTGCCCGCAAGTTCAGGGCAATAAAAATGAAGAGCATCTTTAGCTGACAATTTAAGCTCAAATCATTTTTGACTGGCAAGGTGTGGTATCATCCAGAAGAATTGATGTTATAGCAGTAGCTTCAAATTACGGGGTTATAGTTTGTCTACTCAACATGCAGCTCTGATCAGTGCAGGTAAGGGGAGGGATAGGAAAGAAATGGATAGCAACAAACACTTTCTGCAAGCTTTATAGTTAATTAAGGATAAGTATTTCTATACACATTTATATTTGAGAAGAACTGAGAATAAAAATGAAAATGGAAGATTTTCACTGGCACTGAATACATATTGAAATTCTCATTTCAGGCACCATTTTGCTATTCAATCCCCTGCACGATTTTTTTTGAGAGGTCTGGGGGGAAATGCATCTCCGCTTCACCAAAGGAAATTTTAAACAATGTCATTTTCTAAAAATGGTGGTTTACTGAAATTACATGTTTCTGTTATGCCAACCTATTCCACCTCCTACCCAAATATAATTCAAGGCAGGCTGTTGTGTCAGCAGTTGTCAGTCTTTGTTAGCAAGTGTCAGGGCTGAGAAAACCACTAATGTCCTTCTCTAGCTGATGAGTTTAAAGGGCATTAAAGCAGAGACTAAAACTCAGTATTTTTAAAATTAAAAACAAAACCCCTTCCTAGGTTTTTTTCCTTGAACAGCAGAACTGTTAGCACGTTTTGTAATGGGCTTCTCACCCCAACAGAGCTTAATAATAGTCCAATAACTGTAACCTAGAAATGCATCCAATTGTAAGAGTTAATTAAATATTACAGTAAATCAAGCAAAAAGAACTACACTGAAAAATCTCAAATAGTTTAAACAGAAATGGTCCACTAATACTGGAATATATATCTAACACAAATTAGAAATGTGAGATTAGAAATCCCTGTGTCAAGATGCATGAGTTAAAAGTTAGACCTAAGAGGTAATCAGGGCATGGTTGGTCCACCCAGAAACTACCTTCTATCATTTTCAAGAGAAGGTTTGTGGACTAAAATCATTGCATATACAGCCTCTAAAATTATTGCTTCACATCACAGAACCTGGTCATAACTGATAACCTTTACTCACTGGGAAACTCATTTTAACACAAATGACCCCCACTGGATCAGCAGGAACACAGAATGATGCATACAGAAATACATTTCATGGTATACCCTGAGAACACTGATATTTGCTTTTTTTCGGTTACTATTGGAATGATTGTACTGCTTCTCCAAGTGATGTGTACCTTATATAAAAGAAGAAAAATTTCACAGTGACCACCTCAAGATTCAACATTTGTCAATTCTCTTTAACTGAGTATCTTTTAAAAACGGTATGCACATAGTGGATTAACTAGCTCAATGGTTACATAATAGCATAATTGCTTTTTGCTTAGTTCTTCCTCTGTGCATTGTAATTATGTCTTTTCTATTCTTACACTGCATTTCTTTTATTATTAATTTTCTTGCCTGTGTGCAAGATATGAAGGTTGAAGGACTCTTCACCATAAATCCCTAATCAGGTTTAATAGTTTAATGCTGCACAGTAACA
This sequence comes from Muscicapa striata striata, assembly GCA_030060385.1. Lineage (NCBI taxonomy): Eukaryota > Metazoa > Chordata > Aves > Passeriformes > Muscicapidae > Muscicapa > Muscicapa striata. The sequence goes on from JAREIS010000135.1 coordinate 2,833,294, forward strand.
AGGCTGTGTTAAAGCAATTGACCCTTCAGATCAGCTGATTCCATGGAAATTAGAGCCTCCCATGTGTCTCACCTCAGTATAGCCACCTCAAAAGTAGGCATTGCTTCTGGAGTGTTGGGACCCCTTTAGAGTGAAGAACAAGAAATAGGCACAACTTATCTTAGAACACTTATCTCAGGATAGGGTCAATTGCTCTCTGCACTGCCTACATTTCTCCATTGACTTTACTGGAAGCTTAAGAGAATTTGCTTAGACAAGACATCTAACTTTTACATGGATGCGGTTAATGGAGGTGAATCCTTGCTAGGTGTCAATATGTGATTGCTACAATGCTGGCTGTCTTATCCAAAATGCCACCTCCATCTTCATTGTCATAGATGGCTCTGACTGTAAAGTACAGATCAAAAGATACAGCAGATTGGGATGAGTTTCCTTTGTAATGAGGATTTCCTTGAGAGATACTGTGATTACTGTATCTATACAAGTAGTGTTAAAGATACACTTGTGCACTATTAACAGGAGATTTACTCAGAATATCTTCTAAAAATACATCTATTCACTGTTCAGCATTATCTTCACTATGTTCCAGAGCTTGGCATTTTTATTGTATTAATGTTTCTATTTTATCTGTTATATTTCTTCTCATAAACAAACTACCAGCCAAATGCTTTCTGGCTGATTGCAGCAGAGCTGGACTATGTCTGGCTTTTAATCACAGTTACCCCATCTCTCTGAAAACATCCCTGGTCTTCTGGGTAACACAAGCCCTGTGGCAGGCTAACTTGTGCTGAGAAAAGGTCGGCTGGCTGTGGGAGCAAAGCACAAGGAAAGCAAAGCCCAGTGCTCAGCTGAGAGCTGAGAAGTTGCCAGGAGGCTGCAGAGTTCCTGCAGAGAAAGCCCCTGCACTGAGCCAGGGTCTTGGGGTTTTTAAACCTGCAGATTCCCAGAGTCTCTCCTCATTCTGAATAGCAAATGAGAATCAATTCAGCTGTCAGCTGGAGAAAGCGCTCGGCGCGCGGGACAAATGGGGATTCAGTTTGAGGCGCAGGGGTGGGAGGCACTGCCTGAGATGACTTCAGAGGACAACTGCATAAATAATTCCAAGCTCCTTTCCATGTCTCTGGGTTTCCCGAGGAAGTCACCAAGGCAAGTTTGACATCAATCACAAAGCTGGGCCAGAGCACAGTCTTCAAGTCTACAGTTTTTCACACTGAGAGACATAACACCTGAAGAGAACAAGGGGGTCTAGATGATCTTTGTAGTGATAGGATAAGGGGGAACAGTTTTAAACTAAAAGAGGAGAGATTTAGGTTAGATATTAGGAAGAAATTACTCACTATAAGAGTGCTGAGGCACAGAACAAGTTTCCCACAGCAGTTGTGGGTGCCTTATCCCTGAAAGTGTTCAAGGCCAGGTTGGATGGGGCTTTGGGGAAACTGGTCATGGGGAAGGCATCCCAGCCCATGGAAGGGATTAGAATTAGATAATTTTTAAGGTCCCTTCCAACTCAAACCACTCTGTGATTCTATGGTAGTATGATCTTTCACAGAATCGCAAGATTCTACCAAGGAAGAATTCTCTGTTCTGCAACAACCTGTGCTCCATTAACCAGTTCTGGCTGCAGTAAATCCACTCAGCTCCAGCAAGACTTTTGCAACAGCCAAGCCCCAGCAGTACAACAGGGATAAAGAAACTGTCAGAAAGCCGTTTTGATGGCCAACACTTTATTCTCTGACACAATACAGTTGCAAGTTATATAGGAATTTCACAGTGTGTCATAGTAATATGCACGAGGTAAAAACGCTAAGTCATTAGCAGTATAATTTATTAGCTAAGTTGTGCCAATGCCTATCAATCAGGCTTTAAGGTTGGTTCCACAGAGGTTTTTGATCTTCTTCACATTGCTTTGCTTTTCTTCTTCCATGGCAGCATTAGCAGGCGACAATTATATTATATATCTACACAGTGCTCTGGTGAGAGACCATTATGTTCACAGATCATTACTGACATCCTGACATTTGTCATCTCCTTTCATAGCAGTTAAATCTTGCTTTATCTGTAAATGTCACCACGTCATTTATTCATGAAAAGGGGTCACATTCCCAAAATAGTACACTCAGCTTTTAAAAGGGAAGTTGGTTTTATTCACTGTGGTAATCCTTGGACAAACTTCACTGCTGCTAAGTACTGACATTTTTTCCCCAAGCAGCTGTTTACATCCCCACATACAGATTTCAAGTTTGTTTTTTTCAAAGCAAAACCCTAAAAGAAAGGCAAGTCATCTGGATGAGAAAAATAAGTGCTTATTTTTTCAGCTTCCTACCTACACTTAATCCACATGGAATTATCATCACCAAATTTACTGTTGTGAAGTATAATTTTAATTTGAGATCATACTGGCTGAGAACCCACTGGCTGTCTATTTTTACCAAGGCTTTGGCAGGTAGTTCTCAGCTGGACTGTATTTCAACCTCACAAAAACATATTTAAATAATCCTTGATAATAATACTTTATTTTTCTGTCTTCAAGGGCTTGAAAGTTTAATTAATAGAAGTCTGGGCCTACCCTGCAAGATATATATGGATGTTATTTTTTAAAAAATAGAGAAAATAAATAAAAGGTGATGGAAGGAGGATGCCTAAAGGACTCTTCCTGTGCTCTTGGAAGAAATTAATCAAACCCAAGTGTAAAGTCTGAATTTAGAAGGGCAGAGGCTCCCTTTTACACAATTTATACACTAAGAGGCATCCTTTCTACAATAGGATTTCCTTTATCACCATGCTCTTTTTTACCTTTTTCTTACATTAGGATGTTAGTGAAGGCATTGAGGAGTTGTGGTTTATTGGTACTTATGGATTTCTCTTTGAAATTCATGTTCAGTTTTCCCTCACACCCATCCTATCAGCCAGGTATGTCACCTGGATTTCCATCTTACTCAGTTATCATTGAGGCATTTGCATTATTTCGGAAAAAAAAAAAAAAAAAAAAAAAAGAAAAAAAATTGGCTGTGGACAAATTTTAAGACCAGAATCTAAGATAGCATGAATTAGCTTAACAGTTGGGATCCATATGTATATTTATATATGTATATACATATTTATATATGCATATACTTATAGCTTATCTAGTGATCTACCATCTTGATGCTTTCTATAGTGATAAAAACATAGCAGCTCACTTCTCTACAGTAATTTCCAAACCATTTTACAAGCCCTATGAAGTATATGCAGCAATTACTTTTCACACCATTCACAGCAGCTGCTTTATGAGCTCAGCAATGCTCCACAATAGCTGAAGGTAGAAAATAATAAAAACTGAGGCCTGAGTTTACCAGGGGGCTAAAAGGGCTGCAGCTTCTCCATTAGCATTGCCCCCTGAAGCATATAATCAACAGCTGGATCCATTTCTGAAACTGTCACATCCCTTTGAAAATAAAGAGAATAATTTAAGTAAACTGAACAGAATCACAGAAACACATAATAATACAGGTTGGAAGAGAACTCTGGAGGTCATCTCTGCTGAAGTCAAAGCCACATCAGATCTGGTTGCAGGGCTTTGTCCAGTTGAGTTCTGACTATGTCTAGAAGGTATCAACAATCTCTTTTCCAGGCTTTGACGGCCCACATAGTGAAAAAAAAACCAAAACAATCGAACCCCAAACGAAAAATATTCCTCATAACTAATCTGAATGTCCTGCACTCCAGGTTTTGGACTTTACCCTATCACCATGCCTCTCTGAAGATACTACAAAGCCTTTTCCTCTGACCATTCCCATCTCCCTTAAGCACTCCTTGTGCCTCCTGACCAGCAGAGCCCTACACTGGATGTGCTCCACTTCTTCCCTGTCATTCTTTCACAGAGATGCTCCAAAGAGCACGTGTGTGGGTGCTCTGTGCATTGCCATCTCACACATGTCAAATCCAGGAGGAAAATCATTTCTCTCACTGCAAGACATCATGGCTGAGGTGCAGCCCTTGTTTCTCCAGGTGCCATTGGCAAAACTTTCTGCACACTTCCTCCAGCAAGTTATCCAGGTTGCCATAGTTCCTGCTTCAAGTTTTCAATGCTTCTTTTCCTGCCAAGTTTCCTGCCACTTCCCTCCCCTCCCCCAGCATGTCTTTACAATTTCCAGTTATGTGATTTTTGAGACCAGCTGGAACATAAACGCTCAGAGCTGAAGAACAAATAAAATGCTTGCTTTCAGAAAGTTAACAGACAAAATTCTCCTCTGTGCCAGTTATCTGTCGAAGTCAGGGTCATTACCTCCACTTAAACCAGCTGAGAATTTCAAGTATTTGACCACAGTTTATGATCACACCAGGTGTGGGACCAGCTTTCCCTGAGAAATCTGTGGTATTGCAATTATGCTGAGTACTCAATTCAGACACACACTTATTTTTTAACAGTATTGACCACATTGTATTTTTCAAACAATAAAAAGCTCTAGGTACTAAAGACTGGCTTCTGAAGTTTGCCTCTATAGTACATTTTGCCAAAACAGCAAAAGTCACACAACAGACCTGTATTTGTGACTATTTATTTGAAACACTTCAGTATCAATACAAGAAAAAAAATACAGTCATTGCACAATTTTGGAAAGGATTTATTAAGAATAGAATCTGTCCATTAAAAAAATCAAAAAATAGCTTTACTGGATGTTCTGAAACACTATCTACTTAATAGTGTGCTAGGTTTCAGGAAAACTCTCTGCTGATAATTTTTTGCAAGAAAATTGATTTATTCTGAAGAAATATACAACCTTTTTCCTTTTGAGATGAAGAGCTGCATATTGTTTAAAGACTTTGTTAAAGTAATGATAATCAAAAGGAAAGGGACTAGGACTCCAAGAACTTATTTTGCTGTAGCTATACCTTGCCATGTGAAAAACTAAATGGATGTAATTTTTGTCTCATGCAAGCCAAAAGGAGGTTTGTCACAGGCTTGAGTGATGTCAGGAACTGACACCATTTTTCAAGCTGATGTTATTTTGCCATATAACATGCAGCATTGTTGGTATGAACTGAAAGGTCCTACAATTAACTTCCCTTACTCCAATGAAAACCTAGTTTTTCCTTTCTTTTTTCTTTTTCCCCACCATATTTTTTATATCTTTCCTAAATATACTGGAAAGTTTTTTTACATGAAGGAAATATTTCTGTTTGAAGTATATTATTCATATCTTTTTGCATGTGTCTGTGTGTGTGTGCAAATGTATGTACAGAAGTGTATACAGAAAATTTATCAAACATTAAACAGTGCAGTGGATATTAAAAAAATTGTGTTTTCTGTACTCACCATGAAGCTTATTTTCTCCTGATAACTACAGCAAACTCTATTGACCTCTGGAGATTTGCACTGATATTGCATATTGCCTGTTAAAAGAACTGAAAAAACAACTCCCCACATAAGTAGAAGCTGCACTCGTTCATGTGAGATTTTGTCCCTGAATGTCTAAAAGGAATTTTGAGATCAAATGTTGACAAGCCAAATAATATATTTTTTATTGTCAGATTAAGCTAGTAAAAAATAATCACACACACACAAACAGTCCCTTTTCTTTTAAAATGCATTTTATTTCTCTCAGAACCTTCAATCTCTTTTCTCTCAGCACCTTTAATCTCTATTTCAGAAACAGCTTTCTTTATGTACCCATGCAAATCAAGATCCTTGACATCAAATATGTATCTGCTTTCCTGGTGTTACTCCCAGCTTCCAGCATGTTTGTATTACTAGTTTCATCTACCTACTGATCAATTGTTTGACCAAGCACCTTTCCAGCTTATGGCCTCAAATTGTTTTTTTAAATCAAATGCTGACCAGTGACAGTGCTGCTTGTTGAACAGCAGCGTCTATCATGTACAAAAATTGAATCACAATAAGGGATGCTGAAGCAGGGATAATCCACTTTTTTACTGACATCTGGTTTATAGCTGTGGCTCACATTTTATGTAGAGACATTGCTCACAGTGAATTGAGCGAATGGTAAGTGACAAATGGTGGAAAGACTACTTTTGAAATTCAGGGATTGGTAGGCGCTGCTATGCCCTGGTTCCAAAGATGCTTCCACATGCAATTGCTGCTCTGGACAACATTGGTTACAAACTTGAGCACCAGAAGTGACTACATAGAAAATGAGGGTAGTGTGTCCTAAGACATAACTAATGATGGATGGTCTCCTGCCACTTGGCATGCACTTAACAGAGGGTCTGCAGCACCCATTCATTCTCACCCATGCATTCTTAGCTTAAAGCCAGATGCCCTGACACAGGAAAAGAAGTGCTGGTGTCAGCTGAAACCTTCAGATATCTCTGTGGACACCAAGGAGGACAGTTAACCCCTCCAGATGTGTGTGGTTCATCACTGAGAGAGTTATCACACACATGGGTATCAGAGCCAACCCACAGGGTCTGCCAGCAGGGACAGATGAGAAGCAATGGGCAGAAACTGAGGCACAGGAAATTCCACCTGAACATGAGCAAGAACTCCTTCACTGTGGGTGACTGTGCCAAAAACAGATTGTCCAGAGAGGCTGTGGAGTCTCCCTCACTGGAGATATTCCAGAACTGTCTGGGCACAGTCTTGTTCCCTGTGCTCTGGGATGACCTCACCTGAGCAGACAGCTTGGACCAGATGACTGCTGTGCTCCCTTCCAACCTGACCCACTCTGTAATTCTCTGAAGGTATCTCAGAGCTGGCATTTCTGTGAGACTCAGATGAGAAGCAGAACCTAAGCACATTTCTGAGCACAGACCTCTACCTCTTCCTCTGCCTATTCAGTCCTTAAAGGATTTGGCCATCAATTACAGTAGCTAAGGATTAGGCTTTCCACAGACTGTGGGAAAGCAAGCAGACTTCTGTGTTCCAAGAATATCCAGATATCAGTCAAGGGATCTGCCTGTAAGAGCTAAATCATGTACATGAAACCAAAAGGAAAGAAGCCAAGACTTATACCAGTCAAGGACTTACAAGTCAGGAGAAGAAAAATCCTATGACCTGCCATAGACTATCCAGTTTCTGCAATTGTGAAAAATAAATGAATTCTGTGTAGCCTTGCTATCATGCCCTTGAATCACGGCACAAGTTTTAGTAAAATTCCATGCAAAGCAGCTAAATTCACTCAACAAACTGGGCTCTAGAGACACCTCAGGTATATGAATAGTTGGTCATGAATTACTCAAGAGAGAGATCCCCAAAGCAGCAAGCATAGTAAATAGGTGCTCCTTCCCAGTGTTAGAATAGGAAGGAGTTCCCAGTGTTAGAGTGGGTGTCTGAGGGAAGATTTTCCAAAAACATTTGTAACAGCTGGGACAAATCTAATGACAAGCAGTCTTGGAGAGGCTTTCCTGAATTATAGAGAATTTAGACTTCATCATTTTGCTCAGGTGACACATTTGGTTTTTGAGTGTTTTGCTGATTTCCTAACTGCACCATAGACTGAAATTATTTTGGTCCACTATTGCTGCCAGGGGGGACACACAGCGGCAGCACTGTTGGTCCACAACAGTGAAATTTCTGAAGCAAAATTCTGCAGTGTTTCAGAAACAGTTCCATTTTCCCCAGCAGAAATGTGTTTGAGACTAAATACAGCATTTGGTGAAACTCAATTTCCTTTTCTCCTCCATGCAGAACATAAGGTAGCATCAAAGGGACCCATTCCTGCTCATAGAGGGAAAAAATCCCAATCTGTATATTAGAAAACCAGATGGAGAAAAGCTAGCCTTTATTTAAGTGTAACACCTGTGGCTCACTCTCCCAACTGCAGAGAGTGAGCATATGCTGAGGACATTTGACCAGACGTATACAGAGTTAAAAGCTGTATAGTATTGTATTAGATGTTTCTGTCTCAGCACAATATGTTCAAGGAAAGAGAAGATATCCCAAAAATACATTGCATGTAGGCAGACTCATGAGATAAGTTTTTTTCCCACCTTTTGAGATGTTATGCTCTTTATGCTAAATTTTGAAGAGAAGGAATTTGGTGTTGGATGAAAGATTTGAATAGTCCTAAGAATAGCAAAAAGGATTATTGGGTAGCTTGTTTCAACATCTCTTTTACAACCCTATTTCTTAAACATTCCCCAGCTGTGCTCCTACCACACCATGTAAAGTTGGCTGACATTTTCCACAGTGCTTTACAAATGTGGCAAAATAAGAAAAGAACAGAACAGAACTGTAATTATTACCTACTGTATTTCAAGACACCTTAACACAGGTAACTGCATGCTATAACTTACAAAATAAATCCCATTTCTGATTCTCTGAGGATTACTGAAAAACCAAATAAACCATCTGCTTATTACACATTCATTTGCCTGGCAAGTATTTTGGATGTCCTCCCATTAATATGTCATTTGAAAGAGTATTTAGTTCAGTGGGAGATGAAGCGTCACCACACAGGTCATGCCTAAATCAACAGAACAGCTTGTCTCTCTCACACAGCCAATCTACATATAATTGATTTTCAGAATCCATATTCAGAGACAAAAACCATTTCTTTAAGAGACTGAAGTGACACATTTCACAGCTCTCTTGCACAACTTTGGGCAAGGTCCATCTTCCACTGCCACAATACTGGTATGAATTTTATATTGCATCATTCCCAGAAGATATTCTACTTATTGCAGATGGGAAAAAAGTCATAAAACAAATAAAAATGATAACTGAATTTAAGACCTCTTTCAAGCTCTTCTTTTCAAACGGCTTACATTGACTCTCACCCACACAGCACCATATTCTGTGTTAGTGAGAAGTGTTAAGCAGACTTGGTTTGCCTTCTTCCTCAGCACATTCTTGGTTTTGGGAACAAAGAAATTCTCATATAACTTGAACAGATGAGCAGACATTTAACATTACTACCAGTCTGAGGTAATTTCCATATGAGCAAACTGCCATATGACACCAGCCTAGGACACAGTACGAGAGCTGCATCAAACAAGATCAGCATGGATTTTGGATTCCAGTCTCATTATAAATCTTAGCAGGCAGATACTTCACTGCTAACAGACATCACACTGCTTGTGTACAAACACCCCCAAAACTGCAAAGTATCTGAAAAAGACTGACAGAAAATTGTGGGGTTTGGATTTTCCAGGCTCACTCACAGATGATGCACATACACATACAGGACTTGAAATCAGTGCTCTTGTGAAATAGTCCCTCCTGTCCATGATACTGCACCACTCTTGGCAAGAGGGGGATCCTGGATAATGCAAGCTGTGGGGAAGAATCACCAGGGCACTTCTTGCTCACCATTCTGCTTTGAAAAGCCTTGAATCTGCTCCAACTGCTGCTGATTCAGTGGAAATTCTTCATGTTCTTTCAGCAACAATGGAAATATGTGAAAAGTGTTTTTCATTCAAATACCAAATGTTCTTGAACAGTCTTGTTGCTCAATTTGTATTCCTATTATATTAATTTTAGCAAAAGAAGTACATGATAAGTCTGGGGGGGTGGTAAAACAGGAGGCAGGGAGAAGTGTCAGAATTCTTGAGCCATGGGAGATAAAAATCATAGAAATGTAACCTTCGTTGCAAATTACCATGAGAGAAAGAAAATAAAAGTGTTCATTTGAACTTACCCTGTTATCCAGCATTATGATAAAGCAATGACAGTCAGTACAGACTATTTTTATTTAAATTCTTGGGAGATAATTATTATTTTACCTGAATAATCCTTGAGTTATTTGAAAGGCGCCCTGGCAGAAGAAAGCAAGCTTTAAGCTGTAAAATGCATTGCTATCAATGAATATGTAATTTGTACTTTAAGCCCACAGATGGTAATAATACAAGTAAAACTCCAGAAACTCACACACAAAAACCTTAGTTTGTGGCAAATAATGAATTGCCAAGTCAAAGACTATAGAAAATACTAAGGATATAATATTTCTATAAATGGTGTTCAAGAGGGAAGAGGAAATGGGAGAAAAAAGAATGGCTGTGAAATGGAAGATGGGTCTTCTCATGGGTACTGTTAATAGAACAGCAAGAGGGATACTGAAATATATTGCTTACTTTAATATCCATTCCTCTTGTCCTTTCTTCCTTTATTCTTCTAGACACATTCATCAATGAGAAACAGGATCATGCAACAATCATTTACGTATCCACCAACCTAAATATATTAAATAAAAATAAAATTATATTCTGGGACAGGATGAAGTAACTGCACTCAAGCTTTAATTTATCTTCTGAATAGCATTGAGTTTAGGAAAAAAAAATAGAAAATCCATTTACAAAGTCCTCTTTCCCTCCAAAAGCACATAGCTGTGAAGCACTGGCTAAAACATATATCTTGAGGAAACAGTTCTCGAGGGACCATTTCTAAACACATTTAATCTTGGAGGCTAAAGCTACCATCTCACTGTTTCTTGGTAATACACATTTAAGAACTTGGTGGATCCCAGGCTCACAGCCCTTCCCACGTGGAATGATTGTCATGCAGGCAGTGGGTGAAAGGATACTGGATTTCACCATGGGGCATTAGACAGGGTGACTCACACTGAGGACATATACAAATACATTGTGTCCTCTGGGCTGGACCTGACTCCTGGGTTACGTGTCCTGGACAGGAGCTGAACATCTAATAAATCTGGGAATTTTCCAGCCTGCTCAGTTCTCTAACACCATTTTTAATTCAGACTTTGTTGGTTTTGTTTTTTGTTTTTTTTTTTTTTTTTAATGAAAGCTAAAGACGAAAATAGTGACAATCTAACAAAAGTAAAACTCCAGAATTTAAAATCACAGGATATAAAAATCATAGGATTGACTTAAAATGTATTTGCATCTCTCCCTTGTTCTCTCTGTCTCTCTCTTTCCATTTCACTCCACCCTCCCAAATAAATGCAAACAATGTAGTTCACTAGCCTGAGGGTTTGTTTTCCTCAGAATTTTGTCCGCTAGATTATTTCCCTTTTTTTTCTTTGGAAAATAAACATCAGACTGACTATTTCTAGCACCTTAATCTAAAAAAATTTACTATGTTTCATAATCATAAAGACTAAGAGTTGGCAACTTCACAGGGAAGGAACTTTAAAACTACATATTGTTTTTCTCTCTTTTCAGAAGATTGATGCATTTCCCTCTACCTGACTCCAGTCCCTTTCAGCCTGCTCAGAAGTCTCTCTAAGCTGCTGGCTGACCCAGCTGTGTCAGGAGCACACGCTGTACTGCACACTTTGTTGTTTCTTTCTTTTCCCTGCATCAAGGAAATAGTTGTTCTTCTTTGATCCTTCTCTCAGCTGCATGACTTTTAGTTCCATCTGTCCTGTCTGCCGTTTATGAAATAACATTTTTTCCTGGTTCCTGTGAAATAACCTGGTATTTCCCTCTTTATGCTGAATGCCCAAGCATACATCTTTCATAACTGCAGGGTGTGTTTGGTTCTCTGGGTTGTAATTGAAGGCCTGGCTTGAGACTGAAGGGTGAAACCTTCTGATGTTGAGGGCAATTTATCTGCATGGGTCCCGCTAATGTGAATGGAAGGTAGGTGGCTAAATCCCTACACAGCTCACAAAAAATATATAACTGGCTCTCTATTCCTCAAAAATAATACACTTTATGTATTATTAATTGTATAGTGCAATTTACAGGGGCTGAAATACAGGGTTGTTTAATTTTGGAGGTTGCTTTAGGTAGATTTAAAATGAAGAGGACATTTCCTGAAGAATTATTTAAAAAAAATTCAAACCAACAGCAATACATTAAAAATATTAATGTATCTAGACAGTTTTAAAGTTCTTTTATACTTAGAAGGAAAAACTTCAATATTTGTACTGTTCAGGCTATTTGTCTGAATATTGACAAATTCTTGCTATGTGTGGAAATGGAATGCTGAAGATTACCAAGGACAAAAACATCCAACATCCAAGAGCTCTTCTCTTTTTTTTTTTTTTTTTTTTAATTAAAGTGGCCAGTGAGAATATTCTTCAAAGAATAAAAGCTAGGCCTTGCACTTTTCAGGTAGTCATTTCTTTGTTGTCATTAATAATTGACTTGTCTATTTTCCATTTACACATTGCTCTACCTTTCCCTCTTGTCTTTATTTGTATCTCTTTATTTGTATCTTTTTATGTCCTCAATTTTTCATTAACTTGCATCAATCTTTTCTTCTCTATTTTGCATTCTAAGAATCACATCCCTATTTTAGGTCATCAAGCTGCATCATCCTTTCTAAATCCAATTGCTGCATGAAGACACAATACCACAAGGAGTGTAGTGATAACCAGGGTATCAACAGGTTGTAAAATGACCTTTAAGTCCTACCATGTAGCACAGTAAGGCCAAAACTACTTAAATTGGAAAGCAGAAGGCACAGAAGAGAGCAGAATTAATAAGTAATTCATGAGTACTATTGTATTTCCTGAGGTTGTTTCACTATGCAAGTGGCATGCTTTCAAGTGCCATGAATAGCTATAGAATGTATTTCTGTGTATCCAAATACTTAATAATTACCTCCTATTAAATAATGATAAGGAATATGCTACATAGTCTTTGTAGCTGGCTGGAACAAATAGATTTTGCCATTCTTGCATGGCATCTGGCTACTGATGATTGTACTATCACCTGAACTCTTCACAACATATTTTCTCTTTTAATTTTTAGTGATGCTAAGCAAAACCACTGAGTTACTCATCACAAGTGATGACCGACGTTCTATCTGCAATGCAAATGTTTGAGGATAACTATGGAAAAAGAGCTTTTTCACAGCTTCATGAGCAAGTTAAGAAGCAACTGAACAACTGGAAACACACACAAACAGAAGGCATGGGCAGCAGCCAGGACAGCATCTCCAGGCACTCCATATGTGGACTTTCTGTTGCCTACAGCAAATAAACTTTTGAAGCCAGCAGTGGTAGGAAAGCTGACAGAATGAATTAAAAAGTGGCAGCAGGTAGCCAAATACTGCAGTAACAGAGGTAACAGGGAAGTCCCTGAACTCTGGGCAGGACAGGCAGTGAGAAGGTTGCCAGTGACAGAGAAAAGCAGCTGAAGACAGGACAGGTACACAAAAAGCACCTTCAAGGTCAGGAAAGGTGGAAGTAGTGGACAGCTGTAATTAGTACAACTGCAGTTTGTGGGAGGCCATGGGGGAACAGTTTCCCTTGAGGGATGACAGAAATACAAATTCCTGCATGGAAGTAGGTGTAGAACAGCAGACAGCCATGAACATGTGGTGATGATTTCCTGGAAACATTCAGGAGCTGTCAAAGAAACTGCCAGATTTCCCTTTTCAGAACAGAAATCTCCAGAGAGTGAATGACAAGAGGACATGAGGCTCCAACTGGACAAAATGCAAGCAAGCCAAATTTGCCTAGAAATTCATTAAACCCCATGTTTAGGTAACATCACTCATTTTCCAGTAAAGAAAAATGAATATTCTGAGTACGCTCCAGATTTGCATTAGAAACTGATAGAAGAGGTGCCAAGACGAGACATTCACGAAATTTTATCAAAAATCCAGAAGCATACAACCAGCAAAACACCTTGTTGTGCAGCAGAAATAGCTTCCTGCATACAGTTTTTCTATACGTCATTCTTAACACCACTGTATTCTCATGTTTATTATTTACCCTGTGAAGTGCAAATTTCTTTTTCTGTTCTGAAAGTCTTGTCACACATATACAGACACTGTAAGATAAAGTGATAGCTTTCTACACAGTTCTATTATAAGAACTTGAATATCATCCCAAATTACCTGTCATCAGCTGTTCAAGTCTTCTTTCCATTACTGACAAAACAAATGAACAGCTGCTTGCTCCACAAACCTGTGCACTGAAAATAAAGCACACTACTAAAAAAAGCTGCAAACAGCAAGAAAAAAATATATAAATGTCCTAGACCTAATACCAAGTGGGTTAAGGTAGCCTGCATTCCCTGATACCTAAAGAGAAGAGTCTCCTCCAAGATGTTATTTTATAAAATGTTCTTATTTATAAAAGTACTTCAGCAGCAGCTGCTGTATATTGAGAACAACTTAATTCTTCATGGATATCAACCTATGATTTTTTTTTTTTTTTCTGAGTACTGAAAAAAAGGTAAGAGTACACAGGTAGCATGAAAATCATTTAATCATTAAATGCCAGGACATGAGTTTCTATTTACTTAGAGCTGCTCAAAATTTTTAAATTTTAAATTTTCAAATTTGAAAAAATGCCATTGTATTATTTCACTATTTTTTTGTGCATAATGAAGGAAAAGGAAAATATGTTTTTCACTTTATTTTCAGACAAAAATTGCTTTTGTTAAGAAAGCTAAGGCTAAAAATAGAGATAAAGAAAGTAGCAGCTAAGTAAAAAATATATAAAATTAAGTATTACATATATTTTTCCAAAATATTAAAGAAATTAAATTGAAAATAAATAAAACCCAAAATTTCAGATGCAAGACCAAATTTCAAACAATTGGATAGCTGTGGCAATGAAAATTCTGTGCAATTATTTTTCATTTTCCCTCTTTATCATTTCTCTTATTTTTCACCTTCCTTTTTGCCTTAGTTAATAATTTCTCCCAGGCTTCTTTGAAACTTGAAGCAATACTGACAAATGTACAAAGCTACTTTTCTACCCTACAAAAGCAGATTTTGAAATTCATATGTTTCAAAGCCAGAATGAATAATTGCGAGTATTCAAACTGTTGCTTGGTGCATCCCAGGGCACAGAATCTCACCAGGAAATTACCCAGGCTCATCTCTTCGCTTTGCATGGTAGCACATTGCTTAGATATGCACTCAAGGCAATGAAAATCCTCTACATCCCAAGATAAGCTTTTCCAGGCACTAACTGTGACAGTCACACAGTTTCCTCCATAGAGCTTCCTCTACTGTAAATAATGAGCACGTTAATTTCTACATCTACACTTTGTGCTAGTTTAATCTTGCAGCTGTTGGATTTTGTGCTGTGGGGTTTTTGTTGTGGGTTGGGTGGTTTTTTTGTTTGTTTTTTGAGTTTTTTTGGGTTTTGTTTTTTCTTGTGGCAGGGGAGGCAGTTGTTGTTGGGTTGTGGGGGTTTTTTGGAAGACAAAAGAGGCTTCTACGATCAAATACTTCTTCAGATGTAATCATAGGTACCCATCTTTTGACCTTTCTGGACAAACAAAATTGATTGCATTTCTTTATTTTCACACTACAAAGTATCTCTCCCAAACCCCGAAATGCTTCAATAAATCTTTCCCAAACTCCTTCCAGGTTGTCAATATCCTTTTGCACTGCTTTGGGTTGCTCCAGCTCCATTCTCTTTCCCCACAGCTGACATCCCGTGCTCCACAGGGATGTTTCACCTCGCCCTACAGAAGACATCTCACCTGGGTCTGCTGCAGCACGTGGCAAGGAGCACATCTCTGCTGACTGTAAAAGGAGTCTAGTTTCAACCCAGGAATCTTCATTCTTGGATAGCTTTAGCAGGCAGATGAATCCCACTCAGTGGTCACCAGGGGACAATCCAGCTGTCTAGACACCGGAGCTCTATGTGATTTCAGACACCTCAGGCATCACACCTGGCTGCACCCATGGATGCCTTGTCACATCTGCCAGCTGCACGCAATGCCTCTGAAAACATAAAACATCTAGGCACCTTTCATTGGGATAACTGCTTCATGAAAATGTTTTACAGACTCATCAAGACACCGGACCATTAAAAATAAGAATATTTCCCACACCGTTGAATTGACTGGCATCAATTGTAATCTTAATCTTAGTTCAATTCATCCAAGAAATTTTTCCTAGGTAAGGTTTGGGCTAACTAGCAAATTGTTTTCATTTAACTCACTATTTGTAAATGTTGTCCATGGCTATTTTGTCAAGCTAATGGAAGTTCCTCAGGATACAGAGATTTCCAAAAAATTAATTTAGGTAGCTCCACAGAGAATTAATTTTCTTGACAGCGAATTAACTAATTCTGTAGATTTGAAAATATTTAGTGTTTTCATTTAACACTCTTTCTCAAAAGTGAGAGTAAATAAAATATTTCATTCTTCTTTTATAAAATGGATGTATTTACTTAATTCTGCATTTTCTTTACCAGGGTTAACAATTTTACCATCCATAGTTCTACAAAACTGCAGGCATTTTGTTCCTGTTTAAAGAACTTCTTGTTATCTTTGCCCTATTACCCATAGATTTTCAACAGACTGCCTTAGTTTTCTTTATCAGTTCTCTCCATTATCTAATACTGAATTTATTCATTGCTATCAGGCTCCATACTTTTCCCATTATTTTTTCATTGTGGACTTTACCTCCCTCTTAGCCAGATTGGTTTTTAACTGAAGAAAATACTTTTTGTTAGTGCAAAACTCCATTTCTTCAGGAATCTAACACAATTTCCTCACTTATCAGTCCTACTTTTTTCTACGCAGTCTTGGTGCTAGTAGTTTTCTTTTTGGCATGCCCACTTTATAATTAAGGAATAATTAATCTTGAACTAAGGTACGCCAATTAATTTACTCTGTTCCAAACAGCCCACAAATATTTCAATAATCTACAAATTGTCAAATTTTGGAAAATTGAAAACTTTTTTTTTATTATTATTCTAAGTTTTCTAATTAGAATTTTATTGCTAAATTGACATGAAAAGTTTTTGGCTTTGGGGGTGTTTTAGGGCTATTACAACAAGATACAGTAAAGATATTTTGTGATTCTTCAGTGATGAATGGCATCCATGTTACATGTCCCAGCTCTCTCAGACACTTGTGACACTCTAGTGCTGTTTATCACTCCTTGTCAATTCCAGAACAGCCAAATGACTTCTCCTGGCTGCCAAGCTTGCAGATGACCAAAGTGACATGAGAAGAATCCATTTTATGTTGAGATGTCTCTAAATGATCTCTTGCCAAAGATTCCCAATTATTTTCTCATCCATTTCTTCACTAGAAATCAGGACACAGTCATGTGGAAGGGACTGGTGATCAGATGGACTCTGAACTAATAAAGAATACAGCATGGCTGATCATTATCATAAACTTAGACATGTAAAGCATTGGTAAACAACTAAAATAAGGCATCTGAGAGATTAAGAATTAGAATCTGAACCTCTCAAGATTCCAGATGTCCCAAATTCTGATGAATTATTAAATTAAGGATAGATTTTAAAAACACTGAAAATAGACCCACGGGAATGTCTGTTGTTACAGCCTGAGCCACAGAATCTCATCTAGAAATTAAGGAGGAGACTTTCATTTGTTGAAAATGGAAGCCATGAGGAAAAAGCCCAAACCCAGTTGAAATCAAGCAGTAGAGAAGCATGCAAACACATTCACATTGCACAGCTGCTACTACATCACCAGATCACTGTCCCAAAAGGATGACAACGATGGCAAAATCATAGGGGTATAAAATTACATTACTGTGTTTCAAACTTCATCAGATATTAATGCTTCATGCTTGCCTAAATTTACTCTATCTCAGTCAACAACTGTGTAATTCTACAAAATCCAGAGGTATTTGAGGAGCCATGGAATCGGGCAGGAGAAAACTAAAATAAAAATAATTTTTTTTGTTCACATTTTGAAAATTCAGGAGTCTTTGATTTGTTTCTTTACTAAAGTATTTTTTCCAGAAGAATAGTTAGAAAAGGCTAAGGCAAAGATAATCAGGTTCATTTTTCTTGTTTTATTTTCAAATTTTGAGCAAGTCTCAGTTTAGGCTATAGCCTTGTCCTCAAAAGAGCTACAGTGCAGTTTATGATTGTTGTGTTAGAACAGTGGTAGTGCTGCTCAAGAAGAGTTGTTAAGTACATCATATAGAACAGCCTTGGGAACTTTATAGTACTTAAAGAATACGTGTCAAAAGTATGTATTCAAAGGTCATCAATAAAAGATTCATATCTTTGTTTCCAATTTTCCTTAAGGCACTCTAAAAAATTTAGAAGTCCATTGACCATGTTATTTAATGGTGTGAGCTAGCAAGAAGCAGTTGTTATTTCTTTTTGCTATAAAATTTAAAAAGTGAGTAAATGCATTAAAAAATTGGCAATATTTATTGCTCTTTTTTTCCTTATTACATGTAGTTCTGGTTTTGATGGCAGTATTAGCAGCTTCCTTGTCGATCACAGCCTCACTATGCTAATAAAATGGCAAAACAGAAGACAGTTCAAATTTATTAAAAAGAGCTCATCACCACTGCGCTTTGGGCCAGACAAGTAAAGGGACTACAGGAAAGGCAACGAAGCTGTGGAAACAAAATCTACTGAAAATATGGCCATAAATGCCACAGGGCAGGGATTTTTAAAAACAGTGTCACAATTGTACACAGTGAACCCTTCAGCTGACTTGGTTTGAAAATGTGGTCCCTGTATTGATAATCAATATGTTCCATTGTGACTGAGAAGACATATAAATGAATGCTTTCAGTTTGGATTGGATTAAAGGAGGCTGCAGCAGTGAGTGGGCTGTGTGGTAAATGTTTCTCCTTTTCTAATTGAGCCACTTGCTTTTGAAAGAGTCAAAGATGTCCCTAGTGGACATAACATGGGGTGTGCTAGAAGGATAAGGTTAAAAGAAAGGAGGCTAGAGGAGTTCAAGGCACTGTTTATTACTTTGAACATTTCTGAATAAAGGGAGGGTTAGCTTTTTCAGTCAGGAGAATGCAGCAGTCTCGCTCCTGACTGTACTGATTTGTAAGTGTCTCTCCTCTTAATCTTATTCTTTTTTCTTTAATCTGTATGTTTTATAAACCTTATCTTTCTCTGACCCTACCTTTTGAGTTAATCCCTAGTGTCCTATGCCTCTATGCCTGTCCAGGTCTATTCAGCTTTTAAAAGGCACTCAGCATTTCCCGTAGCACCACAGGGATCAGGAAGGAGCAGTGTCCACCCTAAGGTCTTTCCCTTGTCTCTTCAAAAACCCTGTCTTCTATATCCACAACCAAAAGGGCCATCATTGACACATCTTGAGTCTCTTGTGTTTCCTAAAAATTGAGATGAGGGATGGAGACACATGGAGAGATGAACAAGGAGAACAAGAGAAGGGAAAGGGAAAGGGAAAGAGAAAGGGATGAAGGAGGGAGAAGGAAGCAAGGAAGCAAGGAAGGAAGGGAAAATAAAATTTCTCACAAGTTAAATGAGAAATTCAATTCAAATATAAGAACAAGTTAACAGCAATATTGAAAAAAGTGGATACAAGCAAACACTGGAGGTTAAGGCCTCCTAGGCACAGGGTATGAGAGGTAGTGCTTATATTTTTTAGGCATCTACTAAATAACCAAGATGTATACCTAGATTTTCATTTTCAAAATAAATGTGGGAAATAGGCAAAAGTTTCATGAAATGTCACAATGATCTGAGAGACAAATGACAGACAAGAGATAAACAAAGTTCTGTGCAAACCAGAATCAGGCACATTTATTTCAAGACTGGAACTGTGCTAGGATTTTTCCTATAAATAAGAGAATAGAGTAGGAAAATCTTATTACTAAAGTAGAGTTCTTTCATAAATAAATAAATAAGGGTATGTTTCCTCCCTCCTTATGTCCTTTTCTTAGGCTTTAAAACTTTGCAGTTCAAAATAGCAGAGTGGATCCTTAGGGCTACAAATAGTCTGAAATTTTCTTCAGGACTACAGTCTGCTCAAGAAGTTCTTTCAAAGAATGAAACAGGCTTCACTATTTCCCTAAAAATGCAATTATTAAATGACAAGATGCTCCTAAGCATAGACACTTTTTTCTACAGTAGATTCACATGGAAGTCAAGAGGTCTAGATTCAAGGCCTATAACACACAGTTTTAAAGTTGGGGTTTTTTTTCTGCTTTTTGTGAAAGGGCTTCTAGTGTTTTTGATACCACTATGAAAGACTGACAGCATGATATGGAAGAACAAGAATCAGAAACATTAATTTGGTAGAAAAAATAATTTTGTTTAGCTGATTGCAATCTAATTCATATCATAAAAGGTAATTTTTTTGGATTTTTTTCCTCTAGTTTACTGGCTCGTCCTGATCTGTTTTTCACTCATCTTTACATTTAAATATTCCTGTCTTGAAGACATTCTGGATAACAGGGACACAAGTGCTAATCATCAGATTGACTACTACATAAAAACATTGTTTTTCACAATCTTTTGAACTTTTAAACTTTATTTTCTTGTGGGAGAAAAAAAAAAAAAAAAAAAAAAGAAAAAGGAGAGAGATAATACCTTTGCTTGTTCTGTTCCAAAAATCTGTGGAACATACCTATTAGTGGAAAAGGGCATAACCTTTCCTTATATTCTGTGAATTGTTCTACTGAGCCAAAATAGGCACAGAGGTTCACCATACTAATCAATTTTCAGTAATTGTGAAGGTAAAAGGGGCATTTGTAAATATGCTGGAAGAACATAACCTTCCCACAAAGACACCCATCAGTGAAATAGAGCACAGATCCAGAACATGTCAAGGAGATGAGCTGTGGAGCAAATAATGCCATCTGTACTGCTCATGATGTTCTTGGACCAAAGTATCAGAAAGTTGTAAATGAAGGCCATGTGTACGTTCCCAGAATACAGCCATGATTGATAATAAGCTATTGATATCAATGAGATTTTGTAATTCAGTGAAAATTAAATAATTTTGGATGAGAAAATGTCATGTGTTTCAGAAAATTAATAATAGTCTGCAGAATCACTAAAGCTATAACCTTCCATTATGCAAGGTAGCACCAGTGGAAGAAAAAAGAAATACTTACAAATGAGTTCAGTAGATTCCCCCATTTAGAAATTTGTGGTATTCACCATTTGCAGATGAAGATTTCTCAGGAAACAGGCCAGGAAGGGCCAATTTTAATCTTATCAGGAATGCCTGTGACATCTGACATATATCTCTGACACTGTGGCTGCCCCATCCATGGGAGTGTTCCAGGCCAGGCTGGATGGGGCTCTGAGCAACTTGGGATAGTGGAAGTGGTCCCTGCCCATGGCAGGGGTTTGCACCTAGATAATATGTAAAGTATCTTTCAACCCAAGTCACTCTATAATGAGTTTATGGTGACGATTCCAGTTTCTGAGAAAAATCGATTCCACATTTTCAAAAGAAAACAACACCAGAACTAAAGTCATGTCCATTTTACAACTTGTTCTGGATTAAGGCTATGAAAGATTAATGGCTATGACTGTGACTACACTCATTGAATTCACAGGGGAAAATCTAATAAAGCCTGTGCCAATTTCCATGATATGACCACTCAAGGAATGGAGGTCATTGTGAATTTATGCAGTGATGTAATTTGAATAATTACAATTAGATAGACAATTACTAACTACATAAAATTGTAACTTAGCAGCTACTCAATTCTTCAATGTTTTAATTTCAAAATACTTTTTTTTTGCCTCCATAAAGGCAATAAGATAAACTTAATGCAGACCATGCTAACAGTGTAATAGACACCTCTTACTTACATTATTAGGAATCATTCTCTTAGTCTGAGAAAAAACAGGTTTGACCTGTAGTCCAGTCAATTATTGTGAAAAATTAGCAAAATTCATTCTAGTATTCATTGCTTCAATATTAAATTAATCAATAGTTTCTGATAATCTCATAATTGGGTCTTTTTCCATTTTTTTCCAATATCATAAAACAAAGTCCCTTTGCCCTGATTCTTCTGGGGATCAATCAATTATTTGTAAATTAATGCATTCCACTAAATTTTATGGCTTTTTTGTTTGTTTGTTTGTTTGTCTGTTTTTAAGATCTCAGCTCTTATTATTTAGAAGAGTTGGAAAGCAAAGGTCCAAGAAAATTGTAAGGGGAAAAATAAGATAATTAATTAAACAGTTTGGAATTTTTAGAACTGAAAGTGCACATCTATAAATGTATTCATTGTCACTAAACAACACTACATTAGGCATATTTAAGTCTCTGCTGGTTGATTTTAGTCTGTTAAGATTATTTATTTTACTGTCATAGTGTGCTTCTCCAAACTATCTTTCTATTTCTCCTTATTCTTCTCTTCTTTAACTTCATCATCTTAGAAATGGTGGGAAAAGCTAAGGATTCCCAGAAAAGTAACAATTAGTAAATACAGATATTTCTGTAAATAAATTTCCCCAAATATATATCTGCATGAGATAGCTTTTTAAAAAACATTCATATCACAGAAACTGAAATTATTTGTTATAGATGATAAGACAAAGGGGATATTAATAGAGCTGGGATAGAGAAATATAAAGGAATACAGCAAATTTTTTTGCATATAAGATCTCCAGTTGTAGTATGGACTAAAGCTTTGATCCAATATTTATACCTCTGTGGGACACAAAAAAAATGTTTCATTCTTTGCAGAGCCAATAGATAGCTTCTGACTGCAGAAGATTGATCTCAACAGGAAGGTAGCCTTTAGAAACAAAACCTAATCCTGATTACAAATGTACCTCTGGTGAAGAATCCTTTGGTAAGACACATTAAAACCAAATAACTCTTATTTCAAAGACATGTTCATGTTTCCAGTCTTATTTTGTCTAACAAAGATTCCAGTTATATTTTTCTGGTTAGGTTGAAGAATGCACTATTGAACCTTGTTCACCAAACAGACATGGAGTCTCTAATCTTCTCTTTGATAAACTAAATACATGGAACTAATTTACTCCTTCCCTATAGCATGTTTTCCAGTTCACTAATCACTCTTGTAGCTCTTCTCTAAATCTTCTCCGTTTTTATAACACTCTTCACTAAATATCAGAAATTATCCTGATACAGAAGGGTCAGTGCAAAACCCAACAATACAGAAATTTAATCTCTCTATAACTTCTCATATCCTCTTGTGGATTCATGTAGTGGTCTCATTAACCTTTTTGCCACAGTGTTATCTTTAGCAGCTCATTTTCATCAGATTAACTCCCTTGACCTCCAAGTCCTTTCCACACTTTCTTCTCCCATGAACATATTTCCAGTCCTTTATGTCTGATTTTTTTTTTTTCCTGGCCTCTGAATATGTATTGGGCAATACTGGGAAATAATTTTCCTCTACCAAAGTTCCAAGTCATCAAAGTGCCTAAATTTTCATAACCTATTTTCTTCATTATTTATATCTTCCCCTAGATTTTTTTCAATCAGGAGCTTTAGCAGTACAATTCTGTATCTTCCAAATTGTGATAGTGCATGTGTAGTGAAGAATGGATCTTACTGGGGCTTCCTTCAGAGCATGTCTGCTTCCTAATAATTCCCATTTACAACTTAGGGTGGGTTGATCTTGGCTGGTGACAGGTGCCCACCAAGCCACTCTCTCACACTCCATCCTCAGCAGGAAAGGAGAAAATAAGATGAAAAAGTTGTGGTTTGAGAAAAAGGCAGTTTAATGAAATAAAGCAAAGCCTGAGTGTAGATGCTTTTTTTTTTTTTTAATAAATATTTATTTTCTCCTTCCCATCAGCAGGTGATGCTCAGCTGTTTCCTGGGAAGCAGGGATTTGCTACCCATAATGTTGCTTCAGAAGAGAAAAGACTGAATAATGGTAATAATGAATAATGAATGCTCCCCACCTTCTTTCTCTTAACTTTTATGGCAGCGTATGACATCATATGGTACAAAATATCCCTCTGGGTCAGCCTGTCCCAGCTGTGTCCCCTCCAGCCTCTCACCCAGCCCCAGCCTGTCAGCCTTGAGTGGGAGAAAGTGGAGAAACAGCCTCGGTGCTGTGCCAGCACAGCTCAGCATGCTCCAAACCCCTGGTGTGCCACCAACACCTGTGCAGCTACCAAAACACAGCCCAGCAGTGTTTCCAGTGAGGAAAGTTTCCTCATCATTGCCATGGGGAAAGGTAACTCCACACAGCAAGACTCAGTGCACAACTGCATTTTGAAACTCACTTTTTTACGTACTTATTAATCCATTGAATTTTCATCACTCTTACTAGGTATTGAATTATTTCTCTGTACCAAATCAAATGCCCTGGAGATGTCTAACTATATTAAACAGATTCTTCAATCAAATTTTTAATTTCATAAAAATGTAGCAAACTATATTAACCAATTTTATTAGCATATACTGATGCTGATTTGCAACAATTAAAGTATCCTCTTTTAACTCTTTATTAATTTCAACTGTATCAACCATTTCACTCTTTTTCCCGAGATCAATGACAAACAGGCTCACAACTATCCTCTCAAACTTTACCAAATATTGCTGCATTCATTTTTTTACAAACTTCTTTGAGGTTATTTTTAGGCTAAGATGTCCAAGACTCGTGGAAAACAAGCAAAAGTACTCCAGAGAGGGACACAAACATCACTTTCAAAACTTCTCAGTGGGAACAATTAAATAAAATGTATGTAATCTATGTCTGGTATGCACCAGCTTTCCTGTTAAAAAATAAAATATATTGGTACAGAATAATTTATTAATATGGTAATGAGCCATTCAGTTTTTTCCAGAGAGAGCCATATGACTCATGATAGCCACTGTCCTGATTCAGCCAGGACTAAATGTGAAGGGAGAAAAAAATGCACATTTTTGTCTCAATCTGTGCAAGGCTCTAGCATTAAGAACTATTTTACACTTTTGTCTTACAAGGATGGAAAAAACAAGAAAGGCTTTTGACTCTCTAGCTCGCTCCCGTGTCCACACAACAGTATATTTCCCATTAATGTCAGTGAGGATTACAAGAACATAAGTGGGGGTGACTATGTCAATAAGCAAATAAATTGCCATTTGACTGCGTATAAATTTCAGAATATAGGTGATTCAACTTCCATTAGTTAACCAGCCTGTAACCCAGGGTACTCACACTTATTTATTGAAAGAAACAGAAAGTTATTAGCTGGCACAGATCCTTCTCTATTAGGGCTGGAGCTAGACTATCTATTCTCATTTACTCCTTCTGAGTCACTATTAGATTCTGTTACTGAGGAAGAATTTTAATGATTGTTTATTTGCTCTTGATTTATAGACACCACTAGCAGCATTACTTTCTGCAAGTTTTCTAATTGTTCAAAGGTTTGGGTGTTTGTATGCTGATGAACAGAACTAAATTGGCAGCTAGATGTTCTGCAGTCTACTCCTCATATATGTTCACGCTGGGTTTACTAGAAAAGTATAATCCACCAAATGTGCATTTACTTTCCCAATTCCCATATTAACATGGGGATAAGCACTTCCAGATTGCCTGAAACCAACATGTTTCCATCCCACTTAGACTGGGGCTACAACTATTCTTGGCAATACTGGGAATCTTCCACTGCTGTCCAGTCTACAGAATAGTTATTAAAGTATTTCTCTTTTGGCTACAGATACTTTCTGTTCTGCTCAAGCTGCAGAGAGTTCTGATTTTGAGTTCAAAATGTTCCTGGACTAAATCTCAAATGACAACTCAAGTGACAGCTGCCATTGTGTGACCATGCCAGCAGAGTCTGAGGCAATGATTCTCACATGAACTAACAGGAAACCCAACACAACTCAGCCCTTTTGAGCTTCCCTGATACCAAGTCTGCCATAGTAGGAATATGGACCATAAGTGTCTGCCACCACCTCTGTCTCTGAGCATGGACCTTGCCCATCCCCTTTTCCAACAAGGGACATTTCTACATTGGTTATTCAGTGGTTATAACCATTCTACACAGAATATATCTGGGCAAAGTGGTGGGCTGCAGCTGAAAATTAATGAATTAATGCAGGTGGGCACTGGTGTAAAATGTGCAACGTTACAAAGCTTTGCCATTTATCTGTGCCTTGTCTAATGAATGGAGAAAAATTCTCAGTTGTTCTGAAATAAAATTCTGACCCCAAAGAAGTGAGCCAAAAAGCAATTTGTGGTTAAAGTTAGCCTTGGCTGTTATCAGAGGGATCAGTGAATTCATTCCAGCTTTGTAAATGTAATTTCCTACTCAAACCACATAGGAAGCCACCCATCATCCCACCTGGAACAAGCCTTGTAGTGACAGAGCGTGGGGTAGAAAGCAGAGCATTCAATTTTGTGTGTTACAGTAGTTGCAGCAAAAATAAACTTAAAAACTATTCTTAAATCAAGGTGATTCTTCCAACTTGCTCTTAAAACCTCCAAAAATAAAGATATTGAATACTGTGAATATTGTGCACAAACACAATGCCATATGCAAATTCACAACTATGTCAAGTTACAATATGAAGGAGAACTTTTTTCCTGTCTTTAAAAGGATTCCAATTCAAATATAATCAGGAAAATAAAAATAATTCAATGTAAACTTGAGGGCTGAAAGCCAAGTGGTTATTTAGCAAATTAAAATATATATATATATATATATGAAAAATGAAAAAAAAAAATTCAACAGAAAAAAATCTCTAAATATATCCTATATTTCAGTCATTGAAATGTAGTCCTGTGTAAGTCATTCACAAAGGACTAGCACTCAGCTGCTATTCCCATTTCAGAGATCAGAAAAATTGCTGTAGACCAGTTAAATTATTTGCACTAAGCTGCAGAGAATAGAAATTTCAAGCAATGATTTTCTGGCCTCCTTTCCTGTGCTTTGGCAAAAGCTTTCTAATCTACTCAATCTGAATTATAAATATAAAAATATTACATCATCTTTATATGGAGCCTCATTATTGCATATCAACTTAAAACTATATACTTATTCATTTTATTTACTATATACTTATTCATTCAGCCATTTTAAATCACTAATGTAAATTATAGTTATATGATGTCATCATTAAGATAAAATATTAACGTAAACTGATTACATATGTCTGCTTAATAAAGGCATTTTAGTTCATTACCAGAACATTTTCAATATCTTTAAAATTATTTAAACTAAAGCATGGAAATATTGCAAATCCTTTCTGCCTTGGTTTTTTGGGGTTTTTTTTTTTTTTAATACAGCTATTCAGTTACTCCTATTATGTTGCTTTCTTTGTAGGGACAGGTTGAAACAGATGGAATTTGCTACAAATCACATGAAGAAAAAAAAGGCAGTTTTTAAAAAACACAAACAAAACAAAAAAACAACCAACTAAACAAACAAAAAACCAATAAAACCCCAACACTGCAGAAGTGAGCTCACCAGCCCTGGAGGAAGTATGTGGCTAAGATCCCTCCTTTATTGACATTCCAGAAAGTAGTTCAGCCAATTCTTACTGTCATGTCAGAGGAAAAGTGCCCTCTTCTGAAACACTGATAAGGAATTACATAGAAGGAACATTTGACAGCCTTCTTATTATACTATATCATGTTCAAAATAAACTCCCAATATTTAAATTCATAAGCCTCTACAATAAAGCTCTGAAAGTTGTGTGTGAGATACACCAGTTGGTGAGATAAGCAGAAACACATAAATAGGTATTGTGCAAAATGAGAGTGGAGAGAGATACAGAGTGAGTAAAATACAAAGAGACTTTTCAACACTATCAAGAACCTCACCCTAAACCTCTTCTCCACATGACAGTGGCATCAGGAGAGCAGGTGACAAAGTGCTAATGGAATAAGGAGACATATCACAAACCTCTTGAAGCTGGGTCAGGAATCTGCATTATAGTCAGGTTATTGTGACAGTTCATATGAAACAGCAAGGTATGTGCCAGACTTTATTAAGTGAAGGACAATCATTCAAATTGGCATAAAAGGAAAAGCTGCTTTGTTTTTGTTTTTCCAGGAATCTCTCACCCGTGTGTCCCTGTGCACACACACACACACAAACACATTATACTAGAGATGAGCTGAGACTTGCATAACATGCAGTGTACACATTAAATTCTAGTCAGGTGAAGAAAAATAAAGGAAAGGAAGATGTAGATTCTAAAAATACAAACAAATGATGTCACATCAGAAAAAAAAAACAAAAACCTGAAGGAAACTCAAGCAGTACTGAACATTTGAAGATAACTGAAGAATTACTGCATGTTCTGACCAACATACATTGGTTTTCTTGGCTTCCACCATGAATCAAATACATGACAGTGATTCACAGTTCTGTGTGAAGGACGTAGGCACACATAAAGAAAGACATAGTCTTTAAAGGAATGGAGACTGAATAACATGGGGAAACTCAAGCAGAGTTTGAACTATTTCACTATGTTAGTAATTAAAAAAAAAAAAAAAAAAAAAAAAAGAACAAAAAATAATTAAAAAAATAGATTTAACCCTTTAAAACAGACTTGGACGTCAGCTAAGTCACCACTCTGGTTACATGCTAGTAAAACAAGCAAGTTTAAATTGATATCATGCTATAAGAAAAAATATTTCAAAAATCATATTAAGGAAGTCATTTTAATAATGACTAAAATACAATCTTTTCCTAAACTTGAAAGTTATTTATGGAAGATAGAAGAAGAAGGGGGCTGTAGCCAATTTATGGAAACTCCCCTTCTTGCACAGAAACAGAGTATTTTTACCAATATACATACATACACTCGTGGATATTTCCTGCATAATTCAGATTCCCAACAAAAAAAATTGTAAAAACATTTTAAAAATCAGAATGTAAATTGTCATTCACTTTTGCAAAAGATGGGGCTAAGGCACTGCACTCTTAAAGCTTATGATATAAACAGAATAAAACCTGGCCATTTGCTTTTGGTGAAGTGCTTGTCCTCAAATGTAATAAAGACTTTCCAAGCACCAAGTCCTCACCAAGCTGTCATTCTTGTCTGCTTGCACTGCTATCACCATCATCACGTGCTGTTCTTGACAGGTTAGGTTTCATCTAACAAAGGTATCTGGAAAAAGTGAAAAAAGCTGATCCTTGAAGTCACTTTCTATCTCCCATTGACTACAAAGGGATACTCAAGAGCATGCTTAAATTAGATATTAGCATTTTTATTGATCAAAATGAGTGTGATGAATCTCACATATGTTTGCGGCCAACATTAGATTCTTAACTTCTTTGTGAGGTCAAAAATTAGTTTAAATATAAGCACTGCAATCTTTCTCTTTCCTTATTCTATCACTACACAAAGCAGAGATTATCAAAACATTTCACAGGTTCCTAAGTACGAGAGGCCTCAGTGGTGCACAGATGGCCAAAGATGAGAAAGTAGGTTTTTTCCTTCAGTCTTCACTTGATACAGCAGCTGTGATTAGATGTCTAACACAATTAGCATCAACGAAAAACGGGTAAAAACTTGAGATGGAAAAGATAAAGCAGAGATTTAATTCTACTTTGAGAAGTTGGGTGTTTTTTAAACTGGTTGTCCTGATGAAATTCACCTGAGAGTATACAGAGAACTGGCCTGAAGTGATCTCACAGCCCAGGGCAATTATTTTGAGAATGGAGTGAGATGGGTAAAATTTCAGAAAACAGAAAAAAGCAATCATAGTTCTTACCTTTAAAAAAATAAAAAGAGGCTTAGATCAGTCAATCTCATTTAAATTACCAAGAAGAAAAAAAAAAATAAGTGGTTCAAGTATTCAAACATCTGGATGGGAAAAAAGGGATATAAATCAGCCAATGCTGATTTGTCAAGAACAAATCACGTCGAGCAACTGAGATTTTTCCTATGACATGGTGACAGGCCTGTGTATTGAATAGGAAAATATCTTTACTTTTGAAAAGTTTCTGACAGTGTCTTTTGTGACATTTTTCTCTGCAATCCAGGGTCTTCCTGAAACTGCCATATGGTAGGGATACATCTGATTGGGATACTGTGCATAAAGACAAACTGTTCAGCTGGAAGGATGTAAGAGAGAGGTCTGCTGGGGACTGATCTGAAGTCTAGGTCTATGGAAAACTTCCTATAATAAAAACTGCATGATGGAGTGGGGAATATAGTTGCTCTATTTCCAGATGATTCAAAGCTGGGACAGGCGATGACGAGGTTAGAATTCAAATTGATTATTACAAATTGGGGAAAATGTCTGAAGTGGCTGGGATGCAATTTAATAAGGGCAAAAAAATCAAAAGTTCTCCACTTAGGTAAGAGCAACTGTCTGCAAAATTATAGGATGAGTAATAACAGTTCATCTGAAAAAGGATGCACGTACTATCGTGGATCATAAATTGGACATGAGTCAGCTATGCAAGGCTATTTCAAAGACAAAATGGAAGCTTCATCCTGGAAGAGGATCATATAGAAGAAAAAGTAAAAAAAACCTTCCTGTTTATTTCATGCAGGTACTTTGTCTAGATATAGGATACCTGCAGGAGAAATGCTAGCCAACTAAAGAGATAAGAATAATCAAAATGTTATAAAATGCAACCTTTAAGAACAACCAAGATAGGTTGAGTTGTTTAGTGCAAGTGAGTGGCATCTGAAGAGTACTTTCATGGTCTTCAAGTATTTTAAAACAGCAAAAAAAGCATATTCAAATAGGAAAGTTAGAAATCAGTCTAAAATGCTGCAACAAAGATCTAAGTTATATATTAGAGGAAAGAATGTCAAATGTTCTTAAAGACTTGAATAAATTGCCTGGAGAAAATACAGATTTTTCAATACTGGGACTTTTAAAGAATTGGTAAGATAAAAATCTGTCAGGTTTAGGAAGAGGTGAACCTGTCCTGCAGGAAGAAGACCTACTGGATAACATCTCAAGATCTCTTTGAGAAATGCAATTTTTCTACAGTTTTTAACGTGCTTGACTCCTGTAATAACAGAGAAACATGAAAACTGAGAAAGAAGTTTTTCTAGTAATATGCATGGCAGATGTAGTTCACTTGTATGAATGTAAGACCTCTGGAAAATATTTATTAATGGAAATATTTACACTTCTGTGTGTAAACACTAGTTATTTTACAATATGTCCAAAACAGTCTCCATTTAAGTCCAGTTCAGTCCAGTGCACTGGAATTCCTGAAACGAAGTGACAAAACTTGCCACAGGCACATGTAAAAGAGAGAACAGCACCATGGGAGACCCAGAGGAGTGCTTTAAATGGCCTTAATAGGCTGAGATGGACAAGGATCCCCAATCAGACTGGTTGCATACATGCATTTGCCAGCAGCTGTCAGTATCTAAAAAGAAAAACAGAGAGGAAAGGGGAAGTAAGGGCTCTAGTTGCTCTTGACATGATTTCATTTAACTTGCTGGGTCTCTGACCTTTCAGCACTGGTAGAAATAAAAGTGCAAATGTAACACTAAGGGGGGAAAATTCATGCAAATAATAACCTTTAAAGCCACCATATGAGGCTTTTTCTCTTTTCTTTTTTTTTAAGGAGAGAAATCTGATGATCCAATTATGCAAGTCATTAGGAAAACAATGCTGAAATTTTGTGGCTAATGGGATTTTAAGTTATATTGACAATGAAAACCAATTATACATTAAAAACTTCTTTTTCTCCATCTGCAGTTGCGTTATTTTAATGAAATAGCATGCTAAACCTCAAGTAGCCAAAAGAATGTTAATTATAGAAACAGTTAACAAAAAGAGCCCTCTTTTGCCATGACCTCATAATTTCACAAGCCTGAATAGAGGCATAAAATCATTCATTTTGCATCTAAATTGTTTGATGATGTAAATATAGAAACTTTTGAACTCTTCAGAACTCCTGCTTTACAGTAAAATTTAGATTAACTTTCTTAAGAAGTTCAGTGGAACCAGAGCTCAACCACAGGATGAAAGCCATTCCAAGACTTGGGAATATTTAGATAATGACCCAATTCTTCCAGGTCACAACCAATTCTAGTTTAACACATTATAACTTTTCTGCTTTAATTGATTTTTCCACTATCTATTTATCTTTCTAATTGGATAGTAAGGTACTAGGTTAAAAAAAATAAATAAAAAAATAAAAATCTGTACAATCCAAGGAGTTCATGTAAGACATTTCAATAAGTGAAAGGGTTGATGGGAAACTTTTCAAGGTTACTGGATAATTAATAAGTCACAGAATTAAAAAAGTTTTTGTCAGTTGCTAATGTCATCAAGCTAAACGCAGAATAAATCTGTGGTATCCTGAAACATGCAACAGCCTGCAACAAGCAGGTTTTAGGTTTTATTGAGTTGCATACATAGAGAATAAAAGAAACAGAAAATCGCAGAGTGGCTTGGCTTGGAATGAATTTTGAAGATAAACTAGTTCCAACGCCTGTGCTGTGAGCAGGGAGACCTAATAGAAGTATCTTGAGTGGGCAGGAATCTTTTGAGATGATCTGACCCAACTTTCTCTTGAAGGCCTGGTTTATCAAGTACACTGCCAAGCTAAGTCTTGAACAAGAGGAACATTTCCAGCCGGAGAGATTCCACCACTTTTCTGGACAAATAACTCCAATATTAAATCTTTCCCAAGATGAAGTCTTTCTATTTCCTTAGTGAATCTCCCCTAAAGCAACTTGTGCCTGATACTTTTTGTACTGTCAACATGCACTCTAGCAAAGTAAATGCCTCCTTCTTCAACATAAATACCTTTCAGGTACTGGGAAATCATGATTAGATATCCCTGGACCCTCCCTTTTTGTGGGCTAAATCCCATTTATTCATGCTTTCTTCATTTGTAAAATCTACCAACCTTCCAATCATCATGCTGGCTGTTTAGTGAATCAGCTTTAATTTTTAAAGTCTCCTTTGAACTGGAGAAACTCCAACTAGACATAATATTTCAGTATGGCCTAAGAAGTCCACAAACAGCATAATCACATCCCTTAATCTTCAGGACATGTTCTTGCTAATTCATCCCGGGACAGTTTGCCTTCATTGTCACTAAGGAATGTGTCATGGGACAGATTTTTCTGCTACAACCCTGCCCTGATCAAAAGCTGAGTGCCTGAGTATAATAAGCTGCAGACAGCAGAGCAAACAAGTCCTGAGGAGTAATGAGGGTTGATATGGGCATGGATGAGCAAGAGATGGGAGAACAATATCTGAAAGCACTGGAAAGGGGCACCAAGGTATCAGCATGGGCTGACTTGACTGGAAGTCTGTGACAATATCTGGCTACACACACACAGACACACAGACACCCTCCAGGTAATAAAGATCATGGAGAAACATTTTTACAGGGACATCTGACACCTAACAAAAACAGGGGATGCCAGCTGGGACCATTACAGACCAGTGCTGAAACATCAGCCAGCAGGTCCTGCCTGAACTGTTGCTTCTGTCCAGGTGTTGGACATACAGACCACATCAAGAAGAAAAGTTAAAGTGGCCTGATTTCTCTGTTCTTAACCTAACAATGTGCAAAATCTTGCTAATTTACCTTCAACAGTTGTATTACATGAGTGTAAGAAGAGGTGTAGGTTTCTCTTCAGTGCAATTGCAAATCACTTTGCCAAACAAAAATTTTCCCCTTAAAATGTGCCTATGTCTGCAGCAGTATCAGATATCTTACACTATACTGTCTGGCATAGGATTTTGGCTGTGAAATCAGTCCCTTGGCTTCGAATATTCATAGGGCTAAATTTATTTGAAGGCAAAATAATCTGGAGTGAACATAAAATACAGAACAGTATTCATGCATTAGGAAAAAAAAATTGTTTCCTGCTTGTCCATAGATCTCTTCTACAAATGTGGGCAAATTATTCATGGTTTTGTACAGCTATTCTAGGGGTTACAGCAAACCCCTTGAGCTGTTTACTATACTGAAGTACTATGGAACTGGAATTATCTTTTAACAAAAATAAGTGATAGTGCTGCTACAGATATGGTAACTTGGGTCTGAATCACAAATGACAAATTGCAAATGAAGCCATAAAAATCACAGGGGTCCAAAATGTTTTTCTTATTTTTAAGAACAGTATACAGAGAAACAAGTATTTAGCCAGTCCACTGCTAATGAAAAAATTATAAAGTCATAGATAATTTATGTTGGAAGGGATTTCTAGAGGTCATCTAGTCCAGCCCTCTCTCTCTTATTGTACCACTTGAGGCAAAGTGGTCTCCTGTGTTAATGAACAAGTTCCTTTAATTTTTACTCTTGCTCTGAAAGCTGTATAACATCAGAGACTTAGAAAATCTAAAAATGGGTGAGGACTTAGTAGATCTCTGTGCCCAAGCCTGCCTGCAACGTGGTTCCTCCAGTAGCTGTAAGTTGTTAAAGATGGTTTGCCTCTGACATCAGAAGAGGTGTTTCTAACAGTGCCTGGAAAGAATTCCATTTGCAAAGACAGATTTTGTGCTTTTGGGTAGATCACATGCATTTTGCATTTTTGTACCAATTAATCTGCCTCCTAAATTTACCCCAACTATTTTGCATGCTAGGTATTGCTGTCCCCATGTGCACATCGTTTCACTTATGATGTGAGAAAGATACAGCCAGGACACCACATAAAAAGTTAAGCTTCCTAAAAGTGGAATGCTGAAATGATAAGGATGTACCAAGTACAACTCAAGGGAAGACTGAAAAATCAAACCAAAACATATGTGACAGGTCTCTTAATGCACGACTGGGACACCATGGTGATCAGGACAGGGTCTGAAGCAGTTTTGAAGTTAAAAGGAAAAAAGCCCAAACACATTCAAGAGAACCTGGTAAACAGCTCACTTGAAAGAGAATAAAAGCCAGATGCTGTCTGAAGATCCCATATTAAAAAGGCACTGACATATTGATTTACTAAACTTAAGGCTACTCATATTTTTCTCAAAGTGGATTTTCCTGGCATACTAAGAAGGGAGATGTGTGTCTTAAACAATGTCTGCAATTTATCCCAAAGAAATGCCTTGTTAATGATGTGTTTTTGTGTACAAGTCATTCACTGGATGCAACATCAGGAACCATCCTGCCAGACTCCAGCTACCTGAAATCACTTATAAGCAGCCAAATAAAACACTTCTTATTTTTCTAGTTGAACCACATATTTAAATTACTTTTATAATTCTTTGCTTCAGAAATACAAACGTTTATTTCTTCATTCCAGACTAGAATGTCAACCTAACTTTCACTGTAACAGCTATTTAAAATTCTTATATTCTGATGGATAAAGATAGGTGACAGCTGTTCTTAATGTTCTTTTTAAGAGCATCTATAATAACAGCTGGAGGACCACAGCAATTCTGCTAGCCAAGAGAAGTAGATTGTATTGGTTATTTCAGTCTCATCATCTTAATTTTTTATTTTAATAAGATATTTTGAAATTGTTTATTTTCCCCAGAGAGCTTGTAATAACTCATTATGGTCTAAGAGTCCTCAATTCCTACTGAAATCAAAAGAATGTGGATATCTTCTGGAAAGTTTCAGTATTGAAGAATCTAAATTGGTAATTTTTGTATCATGCATTTACTGAGATCCTAGACTCCTTGCACAGAAGCATAGTCCAGGAGAAGAGCAACATGAGCAAAGTAAGCAAGATCCAAGATGTGAGCAATGTTGTCTTTTTCCAGCAGCAAAACAAATTTAAAATTCCATTTTATGCTAAAAAGTCAAATTGATTTAATACCGCCTTAAAAATATTTCTGTTCCAGGACACTTAAAAACCTCATTAAGAAAGTCTAGAGGAAGCAAACAAACAGAAACAAACAAGCTCAGAATTTCTAAACCTGCCTGCAGTTCTACATCGAGCAGCATGACAGGATATACAAGTTCAGTGCCACTAACATCAACTCAGTTCCCAATTTGTGTTAATTTAACTGTGCAGTCAGCTTAAGCCCCACTGCCCAGGTAATGGCAGAAAGAGCCCTAAACACAACTGCATGTGGTTGTGTGGAAGAGGAAAGATAGCATCTCTCCCAAGCAACAATAAACACTGTTCAAGCTGAATCTGCAAGGATAGAAAAGATTAGCACAGGGGAAAATGCTCTACCAACTAGATTCCAAGCTTTGTGTATACATGGAAAATAGAAGGATCTTTGGGCCCAAGGAGAGTTTAACAAAAATGGCAAATGTATTTATTCTTTCATCTATAATAGTACCCTGCTAATGCATAAAGAGATTTTTTTTCAGCACATCCATAGATGGGTAATAGCTGTGCTTCCACATTCAGCAACAGCAGTTCTTGTGCTGAATCTGCCTCTGGCAGCTCAATCCAACCCCGTGGGAAAGCAATCCAAACCATGGGTTTCAGCAGCCTGTGTCAGCTCCCCAAAGCAGCACTGCAGAGAGCACAGTGCAGATGCAGGCAGGAGCCAGAAATGAAAGGGCTGTGAGGAACTGTCCTTTCATTGCCACTGGAGAGCTAAGGGATGCCTGAGATGGGCAAGGCTGCCAAAACAACCCCTTTCTGCACCTCAGAGGTTTTTCTGTGCTACCAAACAATAACATCTATGGCATCAGAAGCATAATAAAGTGATGCATAAGCAGTGTTGTGCAATACATTACAACCTAGTTTACTACTCTTTTTCTTCTGAACTTTGCTTTGACTCTTTTCTGAGGATCAATACCTGATCTGTGTTTTTACAAAACCTAATTAACCTTAGACCAAATATGTAAAAACTTATAAGCAGTTTTAAGTAACTCCAGCAAGCTTTCAAAGAAAGTAGCTTATACTCTGAATGAAACTCATTTCTATTCCCAAAGCAAAGGAGCACATACAGTATTCAGAAGACAAATTTAAAGATGCTGTTTGAGCAAGTCTGTATTTATTGCTACTACACAGGTATCCTCAAATGAAGGACTTCAGCACAAACACTTCAGGCTAGTGCACCTCTACTCTTACCTCTGGCTAGTCTCATTTGAAGAGCACCTCTGGCAGGTGCTGAAAGCTTGGAAGTTAATTTACAGAAAACATTCTGTGGCCATTTGAGGCGAAGGAATCACCTTCCTCTAACTCCTGCATTTTACCCTCACTCTGTTTACAATCTGCTATGTAACACTTAGCTTTCACGATTCTGTGTTTGTTTTCGCAATTAATATAAATTGTAACCACTATTGTAGATATAGTGCAAATTGTAATTGCTTTTCTGAACAGTATAACTAAAGCTGTGCATGAAGCAAGGCTATCACAAGATGTAATTGTGCTTGCAAAAGAGGTATCACAAGATATGACTGCTCTTGCAAAATGTATAACCAAGATAGCACAGGCAGAGAACAAGATACAATGAAAGGACAATACCAAGTCTAAAGTCTTCTTCACCAGAAGACCACTCTGGATTGTCTCCCTGACAGACCCTCGGGGCCTGTAGCTGTGAACATCTGCAATTCTCTGGCAACTGAGGTGGAATTGTGGTAAATGGTCTACAAGAAATGTCCAAAGCTGTTTGGAGAAGTAATGCAACTGCAACAGAATAAAGGACTGCTTGCTAAAGAATTGGGTGTGCATCTGGATGTTGCCACACACCCAGCACTGTTACTTTTGCTCTATTGATCTGCTCCTTATTGTCCTTATTAAACTCTTAAAATTTTGCGGAATGGGCTTTGTTTCTCACAGCTCCAAAGCCTGGCCAGTAACTGAGTCTTTCATGCTAACAACAGCACAGAAAGTTCCTCTGGCAGATACACAGTTCAACCTTGGGAACATGGGGTTTTCAGGGATCATGGCTGTGATGGCTTTTTCCTCCATTTGTCCTTCTTCCTCTTAACTTAATGGAGACCCAATTTGGTCTCATTAGGGGAGCTATTTCTCATTCCTAGAAGCTATTTCTCACTCCTAGAAGGTGTAACTAGACCTTTCAAATTTTCCCCAAATTGACATGAATTTCATCTCCTCTTTCACCACTTGAGCAGAGGATACAGGTGGGGACTCAGCTACAGTCATTTCTCCCCAGGGCTGAAGCAGAAAGTGCCATTGCTGGAATTCCACACAGGGAGGCATAAAGGAGAAGGCAGAGGAGGTGCAGAGGATTGACACAGCAGAAAGAAGGTCCTGCTTCATTAGGATGGGCTATAACAGAGTACTAGACAACATAAAAGGTTCAACACCAGCCCTGGTAGATCTCAATTCTTCCAGATTTTTAGGCTGAAAATCCTCCTCTCCTGTGCTAGAAATGCAAACTATCCTAGGGAATAATACAACTTCTTCCTTTATGCCACTTTCTCCTCCTCCAGGGTAAAAAAAAAAAAAAAAAAAAGTCAAATGTTCACAGAAGATGTTCGTGGGTTTCATGCACATGTTCATTTTTTGGCATACATATAATCCCCTATGTGCAGCTTTGCCACACTTCACTAAGAGAATGTAATATACACCAAGTGAAATGGGAATTTATAATAACCTTAAAAATAAAACAAGAGGAGTAATCTTTTTTTTCTTTTTGTTTTGGTCGATACAGAAAGAAAGATCTGAATATCTGCATGTAGGAAAGGCTTGTTCCTTTCCCAAACAGAAGGAAGCTCTGTGCTGTGAAACAGTAATGGATATTTCATGTACTCCAGCGCCATCTAGCCCAAGGAAATAAAATTCCACATTGAACAATGGCTGCTGAAGGACACTTTTTAGTGCTAAATGTTAAGTCCATAAATAATTTCTGACCCTGGATGAAACAGCTTTTGGTTTACTGTGTGACATTTTAATATTTTTTTTCTACCCTATAAATGCAGCTGAGTAGTATAGAAGCTCCTGTGAGAGCCATCTGCCATGGGAAATAAGTGGCATATGCTATTTTCATTATTTCTCATGCAAACTGAAACTTGAGATAACCTGAAATGATGCAATAAATGAAAAACCAGGACACGTGCATTTTGTGGGTGTTTTGGCAGAAAACTAAGAAGTTAAATAACAGGAGACAGGAAAATAATAAAAAGCAAAATTCTAATAATGAAAGAAAGATCTTACCAGACTTGCCATTGTGAAAATTTGTTATAAGGGTGAAAATCTATAGTGTATTATATTATTTCTTTCCTTCTTCCTGGAAATGTTAAATTAATTTCTTCACTATTCAATACAAAGTTCAATTAACTTGCACCAGTTTGAAGTTTGATCTAAATTAAATATCTGGCTTTGGATACAAGTGATTTTAAATCCGCCAGGGAAAATAAGAAAGGCTTTCAAAATTCTAGAAAGCTTCTTCATGATGATGTTCAGTCTAGTCAATCAAAATGTGATTGCAGGTCTTCTAAAATGGAAGCTTTCAAAGACCATATTGATGATATTGTTCCACGGTTTTTCCTTCACAGTCTGTGTTTGGTAATTTTTTGAGGATTTCCAATTATAGCAAGTGAGAATTCACTTTAATATAAAGTAAAGGCCATGTCTACTTTTGAAATTTATCATAGAATGAATCATCCTGTTTATTGACTATGAGAAAGCTTACATAACTACTTAATCTTCCACTGCGTACACCTCAGTTTTTCTAGGACAGACCTACAAGAGTCTTCAGAGTTTCTTCAGAGTGTACTTGAGCTAGAAAATTATCAGAGGTACTCTGATTCTATGTTTTTGTTGTTTCTATGAGGACAGAATTTTCACGGTTTTTTTTCTTTTTTTTAGATTCAGGCATGTTTTCCCATGCAAAGGATTACCTAAATCCAGGTATGGGATGCATTCCATTGCAGTGTTAAAATGTGGTGCTCAGTGGGCTCTGAGAAACTCCAGCTCAGGAGTCAGAAACCATGTAGGTCTACTGAAAAGAGTTTAATACAACCTTATATTCAGGTAATTAAAGCTACTTCAGAGCTGTCTATGAAGACACACTGTAACTCTTTGGCTGATGGTTAAAAGCTCCTATGCCAAGAAAAGACACGTGTTGCTGTTGCGTGAGTTCTCCACAGTAAGCGCACCCACAGGACTTTTAAATAGCATATTTCTAGTTTTTTCACAATAATACTAAAACCACACTGATGCACAAATGACCCTGCACTGTAGAAAAAGACTGCTCAGAAGGCTAAAAAACAAATAAATAAGAATAATTTCAGCCACCAAGAAGGCCAAACATGCATCGATGGGAGGGACAGGATTTCCACCGTGGCTGCAAGCTCGTACCAACAGAAGTCTATGCTCACCCACAAGGGCTTGGAGCTTCCCTGGCCATGAATTCTGACCCAGGAACCCCTGTGGAGCAGCAGTACCAAGGTGTTTCACAATTATCCATATATTTTTGTAAGCTTTTATTCCTCAGGGAACATACAATCCTACCTGAGGATCTTTACCACACACACCTGGCCAACCACAAGTTACTCCTCTTACTGTGTCTATCATTGTTAACCCACTTCAGTTAACTAAGACAATGATCAACTTTACTAACAGGTAGTTATTTACCTTTATTTGATGGTCAACATTTTGCCCTTTTGAGCTAGAAGTTGTTAAGATGTGTGTGGTGCATGTACAGGTGTGCATGTTTGTATTTGCACAACCCATCATCAAAACAAGTCCTATAAATATCATCATATAATTTACTGTATTGCTGTGCCTTTGCTACCCTCCAGCAAAAGATGAAATGTATTATTTATAAATCAATGTATATGCAGCAGTTACAAGTTAAGCTTCTTAATAATTTCTGTTATTGCTACTTACAAAGATATCAAATAATTGCAATTAAATAGGGTCATATTTTTCCATCAAAAGCTGTCAATTTTAAGTACAAAGTCTTTATACCATCACTTATTAATTGGAAGAGCTGCATTCATACACAGTACTCCTGTACCATTAAATGTATATAATGTTAAGTTGGATGGAAGGGAAGGAGGAGCTTTATTTTGCATACACTCAATGTCTAATTAGGTTTCATAATTAGGCTTTTGACCCTGCTTTCAGCTGGGAGCCTGAATTAGCAATTGCATTTCTGTTGGGCAGGTGACCCTATTTGCAGTGTCACAGCCTGAGCTTGGAGAAACATTTCTTTGGGAACCCTTGGCTCACAGTTATGTGTTCTACTTGTACTGGCTACGACTCCCTGGGAGACTCA
Source organism: Muscicapa striata striata (assembly GCA_030060385.1). NCBI lineage: Eukaryota > Metazoa > Chordata > Aves > Passeriformes > Muscicapidae > Muscicapa > Muscicapa striata. Next base: position 2,873,801 of record JAREIS010000135.1, read on the forward strand.
ATTAGGGTAGGATCAAGTCCCTCCTTCATTCACCAAACTCTCTCCTATAATTTCAGAGGCCTAATGAGGCAGATCAGCATAAATAAGTTTCATAATATCACTGGAGAGGTAGGTGATTGTAAAGGGTTTCCAGGGAGAGGAGGCTTCTCTCCAAACCCAAGACTGACAGATTCTCCCTCTGGAGTCACAGAATCATGGAAAGGTTTGGCTGGAAGGGTCCTTGAAGATCATCTAGTCCCTCACCATGGGCAGGGTCACCTTCCACTCGACTAAAGCTCTCCAGAAGCATCTGCTTTGCCTACTGACCACACAGGCAGTTTAAACATTTACCTCAGGAAGACTTAATGATTAGATATCTAAAACATATTATGAAGTCAGATGCCTGTGTGTGGTGGGTTTGAGCCTTGATTTGCTATCATAATATTTTAATTCATCTCTTCTAAAGGCTACCAGCATCTACTTTTCACCAATTTTGGCATATTTACTCATTGAAAAACAGGCAGAAATAGGTGGAAAAGAGAGAAAAGATAAGATGAAGCCTGAATTTAAATGACTGTCACGCATGAAAAATTGAACTTTCATTCTCAATGGCATCACCTCTGAATTTTGCCCTTAGAATTTACATTTTATCATCCTCATCAAGATCCGTAAAATGCTTCCCGTCTCTTCCTTTCCAAAACAACTGTAAACCTTGCAGCATAAAATATAGTATAGCCACCCAGGCACCAAGCATAATGAAATCTAGTAACAATAACTCAAATATGTGTCTCCTAGTCTGAGTCACTTTAGGGACATCCAGAAACATAAATATATGTTTTCCCTGAAAGGTAACAGTTTTCTCCCTTTTAATCGGAAATAAAATTCTGTCCCCATCTCCCAGGGAACTAAAGGTGACAATAAGAGCTTGACAATGTTCAGGAGATGTGCTTTTCACATTAACATTGCCAACAGCTGCACCATAAATACTGGGTATACAGAAAGTGCATTCAATCATTATAGGAGGTGCAATTTAAAATTTGAAATTCATTCAAATAAATCAGTAAAAAGAGTTAAGGAGTCTGAGTCTCCCAGATCTAAAATGTACTGCTTTTGTGTTCCAGCTTTATTTGCAAGGAATTCTAAAATCTTCTGGAACAAAATATTCCCCTTAATGTTCTGTAAACCACTTATGAAAGATCAAGCTTTGTTCTGTTCATCTTTCCTTTTCCTGTGCTACCCCAGGCCAGACGTCAAGGAGCTCGTGCCAAATGTCTGTGAATTCGTGGCTTATGAAGGGCAGGATTGGATGAGTGAAGGAAAATCATGCACAAAAGACAAACAAATTACCCTCCCCCAACCTCCTTTCCTTTATCATCACCAACACACAGTTGCACACCGAGAGCAGGGAGCATCTTGGAATTATTTGAGATACAGCAGATGCTGTCAGACCTCTTGCCTTCAGCCCTGGAGGTCCTCCATTCTGATCCTGAGGATATTTGATATGATGGCATAGATTGCCTGCACTCTGCTAGGCTTACTCTGCATATTGGAGACCCTAAAGAAGGGCTACAAGGATATTGATATCAGCCCTTGCCCTGTTACTGAAAAAATGCTTATGTCCTGCTGGCACACACAGAAGGTACCCAAAAATCTGGAGGGGTGCCATGAACTGCAACAGATTCAGGTCAACATTCTTTCTATCCTTACAGCCCCAGATGCTCAGTGAAAGAGTATAAGGAGCACAGCAAGTTTAGGATGAAAAACCTTTCAAAAAGCCAGCAATGCAAACATTGGGGAGTCCTGAGCCAGTTTGTATCCAGCACACATTTCAGACAGCAGAGTGAGCCAGCTGTCATTCCTGAGGTAGACCTGGTGACTATTTCATGAGCAGATGGGAAATGCCATGTTCTTTAGTGGACTGCTAACAAGAAAACAGCCTGAGACAACACTCAGTGAATTAATATTCACTTTCTACATTTCATAATAGGAGTCTAACCTTTACCACAAATATTAAAATCATTTCTATCAATTTACCAAACCTACACATAAGACTTTTCACTTTAGGATCCCTATTCTTGAATGTCTCATGCAAGATAATTGAGGCAATTTCCCAGTATCTCCTTTTAAGAAAATTAGTTCCATTAAAAAGTGAAGATAAAGATGGGATGAACAGAGGAATGTATGGAAACTGCTATAAAATATAACTGATTGATTTCTGGTTTCTTTAATAGACTGATATAACATGTCTAATATGTCTATGTCTAACACCAACCTCATTTAAAAAAAATACATTGCCAAAGCTTATCCCATTTTAAGTCATAAATTTCAAGAACGACAAGTTTCTCCACACACATCTTCTAGGCTGTCCTTATCAATAACTACCACAAGAAGTTCAAAGAAAGGAGTACAAGAACCAGGTGAAATATAGAAAAACAATTTACAACCTCCTGCAGTCCCACAGCATCAGGAAAACTTGTCCTGCAGTGATTGCTCCATTCTCTTCACTCTTGTAAAAGATAACATTAAGTTACATATTTACAAATCCAGAACAAGCCCTATATCTTCAAAAATAAGCCACAGATTTTAAAAGTCACCCTGATTACTCCCCTGGATCAGTGAAAACCTGGGTAAGGATTAAAGCAGAATAAAAGCATATTACAAATTGCCTCTGAAAACAATCCTTGGAAAAGTGCATTTGCTAATAAAAGCAAAGTATGAGGAATTTCTAATTCCCTGTCTCTCATTCACTGTTCCCTCTTATTGAAACTGAGGCATCCAAACACACACTCTGCCTCTACTGTCTGACATTCTCTTTCAGTCTCGCTGTGCAATGAAAGGAATGTTCTTTTGATTTATTTTGCCCTTCAGAGTCTATTACTAAGTGCCTTCTCAAGTCCCTTCTTTGCCATATACAGAAATATCTCTTTTATCCAAAATATACTTCTTTTTAATGGCACCCTACTTCTCTGTAGGACTGTCATGATTTAATCCCAACCTGCAACTCATCCCCCCACAGCTGCTTCCTCATTTACTTCCTAGTGGGGTGGAGGAGACAGAAGAGTAAATGTGAGAAAACCCATGGATTGAGATAGAAACAGTTTGACAAGGAAAGCAAAACCCACACACACAAGCAAAGCAAAACAAGGGATTGATTCACCCCTTCCCATGGGATGCAGTGTTCAGCCATCCCCAGGGGAGCAGGGTCCCTTCACCTGTAACAGGGACTGGCAAGACGAATGCATCACTCAGAACATTTCTTCTTCCTTCTTCTTCCCCTCAGCTGTATCTGCTGAGCAGCACACCACAGGTCTGGGATATCCCTGGGGTCAGCTGGGGTCAGCTGTCCCAGCTGTGTCCATGCCAGCCCCTTGTCCACCCCCAGCCTCCTCGCTGGTGGGGGGCACAGAAATGGCTCTGACTCCGTGGAGACCCTGCCCAGCAATAATGAAAACATCCCTGTGCTATCAGCACTGTTTTCAGCACAAATCCCAAACAGCCTCGTAGCAACTACTATGAAGAAAATTGTCTACTTCAGACAAAACCAGCACTTTTCACAATATTTTCTATTTCTTAAGCAATTCTAAATGAATGAAATGAAAAACAGACATATATAAGAAATTTAGGGTGCTTTCAACATAGCATACATGCCACTGCTTTGTAAATGACCATTTTATGAAATGATGCAGTCCTGTTTGATTTTGGTCGCAGCTAAAAGCAAAATAAAGCCATTTCCTGGTTGATTTCAGTTGGAATTGGAGATAGTTTTTCAATATGACCCTCGGCAGTGCTCAAAAAAGTGGAGGAAAGAGGCAGATAAGGCACTGAATTAAATAAATGGATCCAATCTGAACTCAGTTACTTCGTAAGTTGATAGCACAGTGGAAAGGCAATACACAACCAGTAACTTCAGCCATAAGAAACTTAATGATGGATGAAAATGAAAAACGTCAGGATGCCTATTTATCTATGAGAATTAGAATCCTTTAAACAAGTTATGAATGAAAGACATGTAGCTAAACCAGATTTTAAGCCAATTAGAAATGAATGAAAAATCTAATTTAAATGGACATCATCTTTCACTAATATTAGAAAAACAATACTTTCTACCTTTTATTGGAGCTGAAAAATTTTTTGTGACACTTGAACAGGACAGCTATTTGATACTAAAAGACAGTTTCCTCTGCTTAGTAAATAGTCGAACCCAACACTCAATTCTGAATTTTATTTCCTGTTGGTGAATCACTCATAATTTTAAATTGTTCTTATTACACTCAGCTATAATGGATGAATTAAAACAAAATTCTATTGGCATAATCAACAAAAATAGTTTGGACTTTGCTGCATCATTATATCTAGTACAATCCTGTCTAATAATAAAAAAAAGAGACTGTTAACCTGTGTGATTCATGTTAGTAATAAGGTGCTGGACTCCTCCACTCCTCTGAAAAATTACATTTAATTATATTTTGGTTATGTAACTGAGCTCAGATCTGGACTGGTACTTACAAGTTTTGGACATCAGTTGACCATTACATTGTGCCAATCTTTAGAGTTACATTGTCATGTCCTCTAAAAAGTCTCAGGTAATACAAAATTCAGATTATGGACTACTTTTTCTCCATTCCTTCACATATTCATGAAGAATACAGTAGAGAGAAACTAGAAAAGAAAAAAGAAACCTGTGAAGGCAAAGACTATCACTTCCTGGCCTGCCACAGAGGTGGCTGTCCTCTTCAAGGGCCAGCAAGAAGATTCATGGGGACAAAATGTACATGTTTTTAAACCAGGAGTGAGGAAATTTTAGGGCTTTATATTGCAGCCACCACATACAGCAGCAAAGAAACAAGTCCTTAAAGCTTTGCTGATCCAAAGGCTGGAGCTCAGTGCAGAACATCAAATAGAGAGGTAAGAGGCAGCCTTCCCTCTTCACCTCTCTGCAGGTGGACTACTTACAGAAGGTACAGAAGGTATTCCACAAGCAGCAGCAGCATGATTGTAGAGACAGACCCCCCTCTATTACACTGGTAGAACAAGGGGAGAGCTTTTCAGCTTAAAGAGGAAAGGTGTAGATCAATATTAGGAAGACAAACAGGGACTGGTGAGCCACTGGAACAGGTTTCTCAGAGAAGATGAGGATGCCCCATCCCTGGAAGGGTTCAAGGCCAGGTTGGATGGGGCTTTGAGCAGCCTGGTCTAGGGAAATGTGTCCCTGCCCATGGCAGGGAGGTTGGAACTGGATGATCTTTAAGGTCTCTTTCAAACCAGCCCTATGACCATCTAATGCTGTTCAAATCTATATTATGGGGGTTTCTGAGACAAAAATGAGAGAAATGCTCTTCTGCATCAGAAATGACACACTCCTTGGAAGCTCTTGTTGCACATTACAAGCAAAAATTATGCCAGTAATGATATTTCTGATCCACAATTAAAAAGGTTTTAGAATTGCTGGGGCCTATGGTATAACATTACACTGAATTGTTTTAAGGTCAAGCAGAAACTGTGAAATTTATTGATTAGACCTAACCACGTTTTGGTGGTTTTTTGCCAAAAAGCTATTATAATTTAAAAAAAAAGCTTTTTTTCCTCCATTGACTCTGATATGATAAATTTTAAGAGACACAGAAAGACCCATATTATGCTACCCTCAGTATCTGTAACATCACTTAACAGAAGAACAGGTGAATCTGTTTGAGAGTAAATAGGAAAATAATGATTTTTCTTCCTCAAATAGGGATTCCAAAGCATAATCATTAAACAAATAAAATTTAAAGTTTTTGTTTGAACAGTTTATGCTGCCACCCAAAGGAAAATTTCATGCCTCAGTCACTAGCAGTTGTTTCCTCAGAAAATTAGAAAGTATGTATTTTTCTTTCTGAAAGGAAATACAAAAGCAAAACCTAGCAAGAATACTGTCATTTGAACAACTGTAAAAATTGCTTTTCCCATTCATTACAGAAGCTTACTTTAGAACTGAATGGAAATCTTCAATAGGAACAACAAAGTGTTTTGCTTTAATTTAAATATGTAGCTTTTCACTATTGTCAATTTGCTAGCAGGACACGTCCTTGTTTTCTACTGAGGACTTCTAACCTTGCACTAGGAGCACTTTCCTGGAATAGTTCCTAAGATTTCTAGTCCTTGAAGAAGCTCTATGGGAGTTAAAAAGAAAATAGAAAAAAAAATCTAAAAACACTGAGAATCTCCCAGAAAGTCCTTACTACCTAAAAGTTAGCCATTGTTTCCATACTTCAGATTTTTGGAATGATGTTGGATGAACAGATGTTCCACTATGCAGTCTCTTAACATGCCAGACATTCGTAATTTCTAAAAAGTATCTTTGAAAGATTGATACTTATGCAGCTTTCATTACCAGCATCCAAGTCTCACAGTGCTCAGTGCCTTGTTCCCTACAGGACAGGGTAAGAAGGGCTGGGCTGTGGGATGTGGACAACTGCTGGAGATCAAGACTATGGAGCACAGTCAGGGGGTAAGAGGGTGCAAGAGAAGGAAAGGACAAGTCAAAATTTCGCTTTTATTGATGGCCTTCAAGACCAAAATGCTGCCTTAGTCAAACAGTACAGAAAACTGCATGGCCCCTCGTGGGCCTTTGTGAACATAACAGAAGGAAGGAAACTGCTTGAGGGCAGGTAGACCAGGATCCTCACAGCAGCAAAAGGTGACATTTTTCAATGATTCAGGGTCCTATCAATGTTTGAAAACAAAAGAAAACAAAATGAAAGAATCAAAAGACATGGAGAAAAAACAAAAAGTTTGGGAGATATGCAGAAGGTTCTCATACCCAGATTTGTGCTTGGTGCTCTGCCACCTGCCATAGGTTGGCTGTTCTGAAAAAAATTCCTCTATTGCTGTCACATGCAGGGCCACAATCAATGTTGGTTTAGATGAACTTGGGGCATTCAGTTCATGTGAAATTTCCTTATAGTGAACTTCACTGTCTAGCAGGGCAAACTCCCAGACTGGAACACACAGAAGCTCTTGCAGGGTCCTGCAAGTGGAAGGTTAAGCCATGGTTGGATAAAGCAGTACTCGCTCTCTGTGATTCCTTGGCAGCTGGAGACCACTACAGTGACATCTCCACTCATCAGCCTCTTTCATAATTTGGAACTGCTCTAGAATCACACTTGTGAGACAGGAAAAAGGCCATGGAAAAATGGATCTCCAGTTATTCTCCTTGAGCAGCACTGAAATCACATTACTATTGACCTGTTTTTCTAACCTGATCAAGTGCTTTAAACCATCCCCCTGATCACCAATTCTGTTGCACTGAGCACTGCAGAATACACTTAGCATATGCAAGGCTAATTATAACAAAATTCTAATTAGTACCTTTCTGGTTTTGAATCCATACAGCATCATATATTGAGAATTAATTTTTTAAAAATTAATTATGCATTGGTATTTGTCTCAGATTATCACCAGACAATCTATGTAAAATATGATATCTGGTTAAAGATAGTTCACCTATTAATTAAAAATGTTGCAACCAAACTAATGGATGAAAGTCTTAGTAATTCATAATAACAGCATTAATGAGAGCCATGACTTAAATTTAAAAATAAAATGTGTTAATGTGTACTTTGAAAAAATAATGGTATTAGAGAAGCATCCTTTTACTCTCATCAAGCCTGAGCCTTGTGTGTCGTAAACACAGGTTATTTCTTCTTAGGAAAACATATTACCAGCTACATTCTCTTCTTGATGCATAAAGACCTACATTCTCAGCCTTGCACCTTTTGAGGAGAGACCATGACCTCTTTTATTTCTCAAGTTCTATCACTTATGTTTATTTGTAGAGGATGGGAACAGAAGTATTTAAAAAGCAGTGAGTGCACTCCTGTTCACATTCTTCAGTGTTGAAGTTCAGAATTATGTCAATGTAATTAGCATTCTTAATTGTGTCCTTGAAATGCAAGAAGTTTGCAAATCACTTAGATGTTAAAAACAAAAGAAGAAAGGAAAAAAATGGCAATGGGTCATTTGAAATAAGAATGAATTTCTTGGAAAGAAACCCTAATTTCAGAAGGTCTTGATTACAGATGCTTTAGTAAGACCTTGCTTAAACAGAGAAATGATTTATGTGCAGCATGACCTTGACAAAGCAACTCCTTCTGCAAGGAGAAAATTGAAAATTAATATCTGACAATGACACATTAGTGCTGAAACTCAGATCTGTGTATTTGGGATCCTGTCACTGTTCTTCTTTTTTTTTTTTTTTTTTTTCTTTTTCTGGGGCAGGGAGAAAATGTCTCCTGAGTTTCATTTATTTAAGATTCAAATCTCTCAAGTACAGAGCAGAACTGGAAGTTTCTGAATACAGTGAATTTTTCCCACCATCACCACAATCATTCCCTTTGGGAGATGAACATTTGGCTCTTCTTCCTGCAGAATCACATCTTTAGTAATAAGTTACTTTTACTTGATCCAGCTCCTCATGAAGTCAAAGGGACTCTTTCTCCTGATTTCAGTGAGACTATTATTGAGGTCTCAGTACATTAAGAAGGAGTTTCCACTGCATAAATAATGTGGGGATTGCCATTGTATTAATTTTTTATCTTTTGTGTTGCCAGATATTTCAAATTGAAGAATTCTCTCAGCTGTTGCTGAAGTCAGTGGGATTCACAGGAGGTGCTAAGCTGAAAATTCAACACCCCATCTGTACCCTGCCTTTTGCAGCAGCCATAAAAATTTGCTAGGAGACTGGATTATGACAGTTTTGTGCAAGCAGATAGGCTTAATGACTCTTTTACCTAATCTGCACAATTGCCTCTGTACACAGGACATGGTTCTTAAAAATACTTGCCAGTGTGCACAGCAAATACCTTAAAATCTCTAATTAAATACATGAAACAGGGCTTTGGGGAAACAAAAAGCCCAGCATACAATTAGAATACTCTAAAGTCTGAGGTAGAACAAGACCATCATATTCTACCCCAAGGTAGCTCACATATTTCTACCATTTTATACAGTTCATAATAATAGACCAACTGAGTGAGAAATAGAGTAACAGTGGGCAAATCACAGATAAAACTCCAGGAGAATTTTTGACAGATTGCAACTTAATTCCACCCTTTTGTTTATTTGTTTGTTTGCATTTTAGATGCCAGACACTTTCACAGATCCATTTTAATGCAGAAGTTTATTATTTGTCCCTTTAATTGTTTCATAAAATATTTACCATGGTCTGTTTAAATAAAGAAATGACATCATGCATAAAAAATGAAAAATAATGTGTCTGTAATAAGCTAGAGGTTACATTTAATGAAACAATGCCCATAAATGAAATTTCATTGTGAGTGCTGATGATGCTCATTTCAGATGAATGCACTTTGTATTTATTAGGTTTAAGCATGTTCATCCTCAGCTTCTGTAATCAGAATTACAATATCCACTCAGATGAGAAAAGTAATTAAATCATTAAGACATATTTTCTTAGGGCTGGGTGATTCTGTGGATATGCAAGAGTTGGCTATCTCCTGCCCTAAGTCCTTACTGCAATAGTTTAATTGTTTTCTCATTATTTTCCAGAGGGTATCTATCCTCACAGCAATAAGCAGACACAGTCTGGGAAAAGACCAAGTGCCTCACACTCACTTCAGTAGCACGTGTGTCTACCTTTGGGCTACCAGCACAAAAAGCAGTGGATTTCTTGCATCAATACCCAGGGAGAGAGACTTGCCACAGCACACTTGAGGCAAGACTCAAGAATGGCTTTTGGGCAACGTCAATGTTTCATATACATTTGACTCTGACTACATTTGTTTAACCTATACTCAGTGCATCAGATGCAAATTTGCACATATAGGATTCACTTTACGTGCACAATTTCAGTAGAGCTAACTCCACAGAAAGGTAAATTATGAAGTCTGCATTCACACATTCAAGTACTCTTCCTTAATGTGTTGCATTTTTCCAGCACATGCCGTGGAAAAGTTCAGGAGATTCATAGTCCTTTAAGGTTTACACAAGCACCATCAATGATTTTAGAGCCTTTTTTCCAGCATTTACCCTGCCTATTAAGAATATTATCATATGTCCCCTCACAGCATCAGCCCTGTTCCAAAACAGCAGAAAGTTTCAATCTTTTTTTTTAAGTATGTTAATAGCAAAAGGAAAACATCAAACTGATTCCTGTGAAGATAGTCATCTGAATAATATGGATGAAGAAAAAGTGGAGGCATTCAAAGTGTTTTTTATTAAAGTCTTTAATATTACTGACAGATCTTGGGCTACTCAGTCTCCTGATGTGAAGGACCATGAGTGAAGAAAAGAGAATTTTCCATTTGTGGACACTGAAATTGCACAGCATAAACATAATTCTTCCAGTGATGATTAAATTCTATGGAAAACCTATGAGATTTATAATACTAATGTGCTTTAATCTTTAATATTCTACATGACTGTGAAAAGTAAAACAAAAATTTAAAAAAATGCTGGTAATATGATATTAAGGTGGTAAAAGCAATATTAATGCAGATAGCATATATATAATGTATTTTAAGTGCTGGGCTGGAAACAGTTTTCCTGTTCCACATAATATTTCCACATGTTTAAATGTTCCAACTTCATATGAGGACAAGATAAATTTATGTGAGGAAGGGAGGGGAAAGAGAAAAGACTGGCAGACAAGCACCCAAGCAAGACAGTAAGAGCACTGACTGGGGCTTTAACTTAGATGAACTTGCTCCTGTCCCCACCAGAAGCTTGAACCAAGCACATCAACGCCTTGAAAGTGCAGAAACTTCTTCACCTTCTGACCTATTGGCTATTCTGTGCAGTCAGTGCCTCCTTTTGATGAGAGACTCCCTTCTGAGCCTAGGAAGCGGTTTTCCGATAAAAGATTAATCAAAATTTAATTTGATTCCCAAAGCAGCTCTACTTGCTATGTTTTGTCACTAAGAGCAGTAAAAATCTGCCGTACTTGACTGGAAAAAAAGGGAAGTTGAAACAGTTTTAGAAATTTTCTTTTGTATTGTATTTTAACATTTCAGTGGCAGGGAATTTAAAAGTTAATGGCAGCAGATTACCAAGTATTTTGTTCCCCTGCTAAGAAAAAGAAAAGCGAGGGGAAGAGCCCTTGCATAATAAGTTGATTTTTAAATGTTCCAGTTTGACTTTGAAGTTCTTCTTTCAATGAGTTGAATGTTAGTGAGTAAATTTACATTTTCTGTGAGCTTTGTGTTAAACTAGGCAAGCAAAAAATGCCTTTTCAATCATGTATGACTCTATTTTTATTTTTCCGTCTAACTAAGAAAACCACTGATTCCTTCTACAAAAGAATCTGTGTGTGAAGATCTGAGTTTCAAGCTTTGAACATTTTGCTGCTGTTCTGTTCAATTTTTTTAAAATGTAGTTATATATACTTTTAAACAATGCGAAAAGTGCTCCTTCAACACAAACCTGTAAGTCAAAAACAGCTGAAGGAATTGCATTTCAAGAATGTATCAGCTGCTCAAATATACTGTTTTCTCAGATACATACCAGCATGAAAAATGGCAAGTTTCTAAATGAATGCTTCAGAAAGCTACCCAATTTTTTTTTAAGCACCCAATTCCTACATCTATGACCAGTGGCTTCTATTAGAGAGCAAGAGTAAGATGCTGGCCAAAATAATTGCATTAGAGAATATGCCATAATTTTAGTCATCATTTTGACATCTGATAGATACAAGGCACTGATTTGACAGTGAAATTATAAATTCAGACCATTAGAACTTCATTTATGACATTAAAAAAAAAAAAAAACAACATTGTTATGGGGACAGAAAAAGTCGTCTTATCAATACACATCAAAAAGATGATTTTATGCTTATTTTTTCAGAGAGAAAAATAATTTAAAACTAATTTTACTTAGATATCTCTATGTTACTTTGTCATTCTTTACTCATGTTTAAATCTGTTCATGTAGATTTACCTCAAATCTTTTATAACTTGCAATTGGTTTGTCTCTGAGGTTTTAAAAACTGCTAACTGAACAATACCACCTTTTGGGGGCATTGAAATAACTAACTTCTGTTGATAGTTTTGGAATTTGACAAAAATATTTTTACATTTTGCGCAGGAGTTAATGACTTATATTGTGACAACAAAGAGTTTTAAGATTGGCCACTATTTTAAATGCTGTGAAATTCCTCATGATTCACTACAGTGAAATTTCTTCATTATCTTTTTCCATATTTTTGAGCTGCTATGATGAAACTGTTACCTTTGTAAGGTAAGAAAAGCAACAAGAACAAAGGAGCACACAGCTGAAATATCTATAAAGGGTGAGCTACACAAATGTGGTAACTAAAAGCAATGAAAAACAGGAGGATGAAGGGTTAAAAAGGGAAAGAACACAAGTAAAACTGCATGCACGTAATACACCAAGAAAATCTAATTGCCATTTGGAAAATGAACCTGCATCCATGTCCATCCTTTAGTGTGACTGAGGAATTCTGAGAGTGGACAGCTGTGACTGCCATAATAATAAATAAAGCACTTTTGAAACTTGTAATTGGAAAAAAAATTCTAATAGTTTTCCTTGAAGAAAAAACAAATTGATGACTCCCCAGATTCCACTCTGGAAGTTTTCTGCCCATCTCCCTTTCTCCCAATTAAATGTTTCCATGGCCATAGTTGGAAAGCTGAAAAATTCCACTGAAGTTTTTTTAAAATGGAATTTCCCATCAGTTCTTAACCACAAAAATTTATGGACTTGCCTTTTTGTTTTGATTAGGGGTTATTCTTTTTAACAAATTTTTCAGGCAAAATAATTTCCATTTTCTCATCAGTCCTAATAAGAAGCATCCCGTGGCTTAAAAAAAAAAAAAAAAAAAAAAAAAAAAGCTTTTCATTCCTCATTAGTCTCTACAACATGCAAATGTGCATTCTGTATCATTCTTGAATCTTTCTACCAATATAAATCCAGACAGAGACAGGGGAAAACTGAAAATGCTGATACCTTAAATGAAAGAGAAAGCACTGTGTTTGGTGTGAAAATAACATTTTATATAACAGTGGTAGGAGTTTATCCATGGTTTTGCTGAGGTCCTTTGTAAGGCTATACTTAAACAGCTACGTCAAGATTTCACTTATATTTAATCTGAACTGCATCCATTATGACAGGTAACATAACACTTCCATATTTCCCTTTAAATTTTAAAGAGAAACATTAAATTCATGGTGAAGAAGCAATAACTGAAATATTTGCTCAGCAAATTATTCATTCAATAAATTCTGCCTTTATGCTCATGATTGAAGTGGTCAGAAAGATTAAAGATGACCATAATTCATACTTACTCAATAAAACAACTGAAAGACACCAAGCCTCAATAACTCTATTTGAATTATTTTATTTAAAATTTGGTATCATTTTGGTACAGGAAAATAGAAAGCATTCTTCAGAATTTCAGAAGTAGATCACCTGAAAATTTAGAGAAATTTCTTCCAAAGGCTGTTTGATCTGTATGTAATTGCAATGGCTGGCTGTATCAGTTTGAAAGCTAAGACTTCACTACTGCAGCTTCATGAATAGTTATCCATATCATGTAATAAATACCATTACTGCTTCCTGACTATGTGACCTAATTGTGCTAAACTATTTCCCACACTGGCAAAAATACAGCATAAATTAAATAAACCTTTTGTGAAGGTTTACATTTCACCAGCTCCAAAGAAAGTTTTACTTGTACAAATGTTCCCAGACAATAATGGGAGAACATGCTGAACTGAAATGTATCTGGACAATTTTTTAGCAGCATATTTCCATACTACCCAGCCATCCCTGTTAGTTTGTGGCACAGTGTCTGACAACTGAAAAATATGTAAATTGCTCTATACTTGTTATGAACACTCCTCCAGATTTTGTTCAAAAGCTGTAACAGACTGGGCTGCTCAGCATAATTTTTTGAGGCATTTGCAAAGCTGGTACGAGATCCTGCCCTCTTTCCATATGTATACCCCTCGTTTGATTTCCGTGGCAGAAATGCCCATTTAGCTACATGAAGAAAGTAATTTAAAGTCAACTCCATTTCCCTCATCTCTATTTTTGTCCCATTATACACACACACTACACAGAAATTTTCAGTCTTGGTTATTATTTATGGAGAACTTTCAGGATTACCTTTTACAGCTGATTTATAAAAGTAATCACCTGCCTCAGACCAAAATGTAGCACTTGAACTTAAAATGCTGCTTCTGATTTGAAAGATGTCATCTGCTTGAATAAAATCCTTCATTTGAAGCACAGAAAATCTTTCTGTGATAGAAAAGAAGTCCAAAATTGACTCAAAATTCAGAGTATTTCTTTTATTGAGACCACTTTAATATGTACACAGTTAGCATTGAATAAATATGCACATCTTTTAATTGATTTTATAATGAGATATGTGCATTGTAAAAACATATATGCACATATTATTCCATTAGCTATCATTTGAACCAGTAATACCCAGAATTCAAAGTGGATGCTGTTCTTTGAGTGCATGCTTATGAGAAAACTAGATTCCACTGCAAAGAGAAGCACTACACTATGCAAAATTGATTCCAGCAATGTAAAAACATGCTCAAAATCTGTCTCTGAGATACTGAGGGCAGTTTTCAGACCTTGCACAGAGTTCTGCTCGACACTGCCCCTGGCAGAACTGCAAACTGCCTGCCTGTGAGAGGGGACAAAGCATGCCATCTCTGAAACAGGCAACTTTTGATCTTCACTCCCAGCCTTTCAGTTGGTACCTTCCCTTGATAAACCTCTGGGAGTATTCCAATGGCCACACCTTAATTTTTACTTCATTCTTGTCTGCTGCTCCAGGACCTGAAGAACCATCCAAATGCTAGAAGCGACCCTTTTGTCATAAATCAAACAGGAGGATCGACTGCACAAGTTTTACATGTGGCTTATTTTTCTTCTCTGTAGACAAGTCTGCATTTTTTATATAACAGAAGGTGGCATTCCAGATTGTTTGCAGGATGTAGACACAAGGGCTTCGTTTTTAGCACACTTCATAAGTATTTTGCATAGACAGATGAAGATGCACAACACAATGTAAGCAAAAGCAACATTTCATGCCTTCATTCCATAATTAGGCTTAGCTCTTAACAAGTCACATTCTAATTCCCACCAAGCAAGTATGAAGAGGGCATCTGATCTGAAATACCTTATTCATGCAAAGAATAGGTTCAGCTAAAGTGCAACAATGAATAAAATATGGGAAACGTATTTCTGAAAGGTTATTTTACTGTGTCACCAAGTTAATTCTGGCACAAGATGACTCAAACCATCTGCAGCTTGAACAAGAAGGATTAAACATTTTGACAGGCCTGAAACCTCATACTTTGATTTTCCATTTTTTAAAATCCCAGTTTAATTCCACCTCACTCCTCCCTTTTTTTTTCCCCCCCTAATGCTCTCCTTGCCATTATCTCTCCATTAAATCCAAGTGCTGGAAACCCCCCACTGTGTGACACTTTCAACCAGAGGTTGCTCAGGTTGAAATGAAGTACATGGTAGTTATTCAGAATCTTGCTCAGAACTCAGGCTCCAGAACTTTTTGCAAGGCTGACTTAGAGCAACCTTAACATATTACCCATGTTTTGTGTGGGTTTGAAATGCAAATGTTTACTTTCTACTGTAACATAAACATGATTTGTTATGCAGGGCACTGACACTTCTTATCATACCTCTAAGAAATGGTATAACTGCCACTCTTAAACACATTTCTTAACACCAGGATGCTTGAAATTTATACTTTGGATAACAACAATGCACTACAGTAAATGCATAAATCAACATGCACTGACCCTCACTTGAAAATTTAGGCTCTAATTCAGGAAAAAATTCTGCGTCATATTCTTCTGTTTAAGAAAGCATTTAGATATTGTCCTGTATGAGAATGGAATTCCTAATGCACTTATAACGTCAGAGTGTGTCACTGCATCCCATCCTTATGGGTGTTTTTCTTTCTTTGTCCTTTTTTCTTGCCATCTGCCTTTCAGTGTTAATTACATTTATCTGTCTAAAATTTTGCCACATGCTGCATTTTTTATTGAGCCAAATGATACAGTGCACATGCATTTTTAGTGGTGAATTTAGGGCTAGAGGGCCCTCTTTTTTTTCCTGTCCTTTATGGAGAGGAACAGTTCTAGTTTTAATGCTTTGGCACATGAGCTTTAATAGCATCCATGCATCTGCTCCTGAGTTCCTCACTTAAGCTCCCTGTGCTCCATCCAGGACAGAAGCTATAATGCAGAGAGAACATTTCTCACCACTCCATTCTCACACTTGCTTCTCAGTCCTTTTCATTACTGCTGATCACATAGTTCTAAAACCTGACAGTTAACTGAAAATGCACAAAAGGCTTCTCCATCAACAAAACAGCCCAAGCTTTCAAACAGTGAGATGAAACTCAATTCCCAGACACTGCCCCACCCAAAATTCGTGTCTGTTCTAGGAGCCTTAGCCTTTCCTACTGTAGAGTTTCTGGGCTCTGCATGTGTGAAATTATTTCTTTATGCTACTCTACTTCCAACCTTTAAATGCCAACATTATAAATACGGAGGGAAAATAGGAACAGGCTTAGTCAAACAATTTTAGGCAAATAATTTTATTTTCCATTAAAATCTGAATGACATTATTCTAAGGTTTATTTGGGGGTTTATTATTTTTGTGATTGTTGCTTAATTTGTAGCTGATAGATCCAAAATGCTTTTTCAAATTTGATGCAATTTGTGCACTAAATAAAAAAGCAGTGCACAGTTTTCAGAATATTCCTTAAATGTATAGACCAATCCAATAATAAGTTTTAAGAAATAAAGCCATTAATATTTTGTAATGTCAACCAATTTTTTTTTGTAAACTATTATATACTTCTGTTTGAATTTAATCACTTCCTAAGCAGCTAAATAATTATTTCAAGCTAATGAGAATTAGTTTTGAAGTTGTTAGTATTAATGAGAAACCACCATATCCATATTAGTGTTGCATAGTACTAAATATTTGATACCTCAGTTTACATTACTGCTTGGAGGATATTAAGAGCAAACAAAATTACTAATTTCATTTTGTCAGATAAAGCACAAGTTTTTACAGTTTTTAAAAACAAGTATTTTGAAATGAAAATAAAATAAACTTCATTATGGCAACAACAAAAAAACCCAAACCAAACCAGCCTCCAGATTTAGAAAAACAATGCTGCATACTTGTTTTAAGCCCTTAAGATAAGGAAGGACAGAATCATAAGAATTCAGTGGCAATCTGGAGCACTCAACACTTCCTGGGAGATTTTCAGCTTCATTTAGGCATAAGTCCTAGAGAAATTGCTTCTTTCTTTCATCCAAGATCTGCCCTATTCTCTTCCAAGGAAAGGAATGCATTTTTTGCACCTTTCAAGATTGAGCTCTTCATTCCTGTTCATTGGAATTTTAAATCACTTTCTATTTTGTTGTTTTTGTGAAGTATTTGGTGTGGTCAAACAGCTTTTCCATTAAGCTTACAAGAGTGATTAGGTGGCACTTCTCAGGCTGCCAATGATTTCACAACCCCTAGCATCTTAAAATTCTGGAAAACATGAGCATAAATGTTTCTGGTCCAAACAGGAACACAAACAGTTAGCAAAGTTCTCCTCTGTTTATAAATCACCAAAATTCCCACCGCAAAAGCAATCTGCTGATTTACACCAGGTGAAAATATCTGTAACATTAATGAACTTACCTTTTTTTGACAATGTTATCATTTTTCTTTTAATGTTATATGACTTAGTGATAAACACATTCTCATGTCTTTCTATGCAATCTGCACAGTTTATCCCTCAATAACAAATGACTCTCAATATACAGCCTAATGATATTAATTTATTTTTGGGATCCAGACAACATGCCTAGGAGTAGTAATCTTGCAAGTTTTGTAACTTTATGAGGTTCTGCTTATTCACCTCTGTGTTTCTCACATCTTATGAATGTACCATGCTAACTGTCTTTGGCAGCCCGAGACAAGTTTCTCAGGGCAGAATTTTCCAGGCAGTGTAGTTTTTTACTTCTTTTTCAGTTTAGCTGTGGTTGTGGGCTAACTCTGGCCAGCAGCTGAGCACCACACAGCCACACGCTCGTTCCCCCGCAGCAGGATGTGGGAGAGAATCACAAGGGTAAAAGTGAGAAAACTTGTGGGTTGAGATAAACACAGTTCAATGGGAAAAGTTAAAAATAAAGGCAAAAAGAAGCAAAGAAAAACAAAACCAAGGAGAAAAAAAAAGCTGTGCTAAAACCCCAGTCTCCCTCCTCCAGTAGACCAGTGCCAGGCAGCTCCCACGCAAGAGCAGCGCTGACAAAATCCCCCCACTCTGCTTTCACTGCTGAGCATGGTGTCATGTGGAGTTTGGTCACTTGGGGTCAGTTTTCTGACTGTGTCCCCTCCCATCTTCTTGTGCACCCTCAGCTTCCTCACTGGGGGAACAGAGGGAACAGAGTCAGAAGTGGAAAATGCCTTGAGGCTGTTCACTAATCACTAAAACTGTGTTATCAGCCCTGTTTTCATCAGAAATCAAAAACATAGCACCATGCAAGCTGCGATGAGGAAAATTAACTCAATTCCAGCCAAAAACAGTACAATCTGTGGTTGGCACGGCTTTCTCTATTTTCACTGAAAAACTATTTCATGGTCTATTCAAACTCATTGTAAGGATGTTTTCCTTTACTGTTCTTTTTCACCAGTAATTCTATTGCCTTTGGAAAAAACATTCTTTAAATTCTGAATGTCTTTCCAAGATTCAGGCTATCACCCCGACTCCCACAAAACCTACATTTTATGTAGCTGGCACTTTTAGCTGCAATCACACTTCCTGTGGCCCCACAACTATTTTGTTTCTTTTGACAGAAGCACTTTCTACTTTGATATTCTTGGTGAATATGAGCTTGTCTTTACACCTGACCTGGTCATGTTTTCTACAGCACTCTCAGCTACCCAGACATTTTACACCTACATGTTTCTATGGGTAGGCACTCTGTGATTTATCTCTGAAAAACTCTGTCTCCTACCCTTCTAGCACAGAGTACTATGGCTCTGTGATGTTAATGAACCAACCATGAGAATCCACTCCATGTCCACATTAAAAAGGCTCCCTTGCTCTCCAACACATTAAAACTGCCAACAAAGAATGCTCCATGGCACAAATTCACTCCCAGACCATGCCTAGGAATAGCCTGGAAGAGCTCAGGCCAGAGGCATGCAAGAATCCTTGTCCCATACAACAGCCAAATTACAATACCTGGTCCCTTGACCTTGATTTGTTCAAGCACTTGGACAGATTAACCATAAATCCCAGAGTTCAAAATTATTTCTTCAAGTGAAAAGGTGTCTCCTCGTTTCTGCTTTCAGGGGTCTCAAATATTACAGGCTTTCACAAAGAAAAAAGTGCAAAGGAAATGTTTATTCACACACAATGTACATGAACAAGGAATAGTGATCATGGGAACCAGAGTTAGATGGCACTGCTTTTCTTCACACAAAATTAGGGAAGGTCATATTTAGAATCACATTACCAGACAAGTTGTATTGAATGCTCTCCTTATCCATTTCCCTGTCCAGTCTGTGACTGAATTCAACTTAATTTTAGGAGTTTTCTAAAACTAAATAAAGATAATTACAGGTTTAAGGAAAAAACAAAACAAAAAAACAAAACAAACAAAAAAAACCCACCCAAACAAAACAAAAAATCCAAAAACATAGCTCAGTGAAAAATATTTCACTAGAAATATATTTGAGTACATTTACAATTTTCAGTTATTTAAAAGTATTGCTTTTTAACCAAAACTAAAATGTTTTCTTTTATTTTGAACAGTAGTATTTAATTCTGTCCTCACTATAATTTCTGGGTTTTTATTTCTCATTCATTCTTTTTAAAGTAAAACACAGATATTAACAAAATACATTAATACTTCAGGGGAGAAATACTTTGGGGAAAAATAAAGTTATTTTTTTCTATTCGATAAAAGGAAAATAAAATTATCAGTTCCTACCTCTTAATGTCTTTCTTTATCATTTAGTTTTTTTACAATTATTTGAGATGTGTCTTGCTTGGTAAATTTTCAAAGACTTTGTACGTTATTGGCACACTGTGATTTTTTTTTAATGGGAATGGATTGCTATTTAGGGAAATGTTTAAAAGAGCAGAGAATCTTCAGAGAAGAAGAAATATTAAAGAGAACTAAAATTTCAGTTCCAAGATTCTAAAATACAGTTCTAAGAAAACTTTTTCCTGAACAATGATTTCACGTTTTAACCAATTTTAAACAGGAGCATGGGACTGGAAGGGATCACCTGAGCTACTGAATGCAGCTGATGAAATGGAGTGTTGCTATCAACACCCTACAGCACTGCTGCTCTTTGGTATTTATTAAGTAAAGATTTGCCATGACTCAGGTTCAACCTTCTCTGTCTACCTGCCCTCAGATTAACTAATTTTGTGTAAATTCAGACAAACCACATGAACTGAGTAAGCCAACCACAACCACATTGGGAAGAGTGGGTCAATATTAGAACCTGCCAGTCTGAGCTGCTGCAGTCTCTTGAACACGTAATAGCTCCAGAAAAACTGGAGGTGGATATTTCCTTTTTTGCACAACAGTGGTGAGAAGGCAACTCTCCCCACACAAATCCCCACTAGTCCTCCATGGATCAACAGGGAAAAATCCACCCTCTTCCTGCAAGCAACCCCCATCCCAGAAATAGGTCATTAATATATAAAGTGATCAAGGTATACTCTCGTCTCAAAAGCATCAAACATCCAAGGATTTGTTCACCCACAACAACCTTAAACAACTCCCTTATTTTCATAGGTAATCCCTCTCAGTAACTTACCAAACATCATCTTAAAACAATTTTGATTCCTTTTCCAGTTGGCTATTTGGAGCATCATTCCAGTAATTCACCATTTTTTTTTTTTTTTTTTTTTTTTTTTTTTACCCTGCACTTCATGAAGACCAAATTTAATTTGTTTTTAATTTCAGAACGTTTTTTCCTGTTTGTTCTCCAAAAGTATCTGCAGAAAGTTATCCCTTTTGACACTCGGTTAGGTTAAAAAGGCAAAATCTTTTAATCTGTCAACTAAGGTTTAAATAACACTTTTTAAAAGGAAAAACACCTGAAGCCAAGTAAATTCCTTGGCAGCTCATAGCCGTGTTCCATCTAATGAATGACCTTTCTTGTTCTCCAATTTAGAAATCTTCTTCTGTAGAGAAAAAAAATACTATTGGTTTTGAGTGCCAAATATTGTAACTCGAAACTCACAAATTTCAACTCACACTTTTCATTCTGGCAACCTGAGTCACCTGATCCAAGCTGCCTTCTTTTAATGGATGTTTCCCTCTCCAGCCCTCTGTTTCTGCCTTACTTCCCAGCTTTATGATCAGTTCTGAATTTCAGAATTGCATATTTAGTTCTCTGTATTTAATTAACAAACATACTAATCAGGATCTGTCACAGATTGATCCCTTGAGGATACTAAGAGTAGCCTTTCTTTGTCCCAGTATCCCCTTCTGCACATTCTCCCCTTCTAACGGCTCTTCAATCCACCCCACGTTCTTTATTAATTGCCATCATCTCCACCTGCAGAACCAAATTTCTACACAGGATTGTAGAAAGTGTTTTTTCTAAAATCTGAAGGGATAAAGCCACTCTATCACCCTACACAAAAAATCTCAACTAAACTAGGAATAATAGGCTGACAAAAAATTACCTTTGATATCAGGTGATGTTATATAAAGAATCTATTTTCCTTCACTATATCTTTTAATACTTTGACTAGTAGCAGGATTGGTTTCAAGCACAATCTTGGGAGGCAGCTGCCAAGAGCAGCTTTGGTGCCTGCTTTCTTTGTCCTTACTGTCTCTTTTTTCTGCTTCCCTGACAACTTCCCTAACTGGGAGCAGGAGCTGAGAGAAGGGAGAAGAAAAACGTGTCACTTCCAGCCCTTTCCATCTCTGTCTGACCAGCTCCTGCTCTCAATCCCAACTGACGGGAGGAGGTACAGGAAAGAACACAGGAGAGTGGGGAGACTGGGGACAGGGTGAAACCTGTGAGGGTTCCAGTGTGGAGACTGGTGCAGATCCTCCTCCTGACAGGATGAAAAGAACAAGGTGATTTTAGAGGTGGTGTAGGAGATGCTGTTTTTCCTGTTATGGGCTAGAGAATGAGGAACTGAGCCAGAAGAAGGACATCCTACGGAAATAAATCTTAAGTTGGAGAAGAAGAGGAAAGGAAAAGGAAAAGGAAAAGGAAAAGGAAAAGGAAAAGGAAAAGGAAAAGGAAAAGGAAAAGGAAAAGGAAAAGGAAAAGGAAAAGGAAAAGGAAAAGGAAAAGGAAAAGGAAAAGGAAAAGGAAAAGACATGGTAGAGACACAGAAATAATGTTTTTATGAATGGGCTCCATGGAAAAAAAAAAGAAACTCTAGGGAGATGCATGCCTGGGAACTACAGTCCTTACCTCCCACATCCAGCAAGGTGGGATCTATGTCCTGAGCATGTGTCCCATGCTGAGCCTGGGCCAGCATTCTTTCTATGGGATGAAGGCTCTCTCTGGAAGACACCAGAGGTTTGGCTGGCAGGGTAGGGACAGGGGAAATGCTCCAGATCAGTGTCTCCCATTTTCCTCTACTTCACTAAAATGTTTTAAGTTCCTTCAAGCCTTCTGTCTTCCCAAAATCCTTCTTTCCCCCATGAAAAAACTGAAATGCCACCCTAGAACAATAACAAATAAATAAATAAATGTCCTTGATGCTCACCCGTGCAATGGAAAAATTTCATCTTAGAAGCCCTGAGTTGGCCCTGACAAGAAGCAAGAGAGCAAAGGTTGTGGGGGAGAAGGTAGAGCTATTTTTAAAAAATGTTACTGTTTGTGATACTCTCTAATCATACAATCCTTAGAGTCCATTAAAAACCCTTACTGTTCGACTCTGCATTTCCTGCACTAGACTCTTTCAGCAGTCTAGAATGGAGATTATCTGGCTTTTGTCACACTTAGCAATCTAATCTTCACTTTTTAGAGCTCTGTTCTGCTGCCCCTGCTTTGCTTAGAGCTACTGAGTGTAGAGCTGTTACAATGACTGATTTATAATTGTATCAGAAACCATGTACAATGCACAAAACAAAGAGTTAACATTCTAATCTTCTTGCATTCAAACAGAAACACCCCAGTGGAACCAGTCACTGAGATAATGAAATTATAGCTCAACAGGAAGATCCTGAGAAAGGATTGTAATGGTTTTAATAAACAAGAATTGCTAAAGTTGGGGAGAGAGGCTTTCTGGAGGTTTAATTAATCAAAACAGCTAGAGAACACCTAAGCAACCATGATAAATAGTGCAAATAATTGTTCTTTATGTGAGCACTTTACCAAGTCAGGATGCAACTTCCTAATTTAGCTGTGGAATGATATAGAGAGTGCAGAATGTAGAAAATGTCCATAGGTTCATAAAATCATAGGCACGTTTTAAATAACTTTTTAAAATTATTACTCTGTTGATTGGCTAGGAAATGTGGTTAGGAAAGCAGAGCCTATCATCTGTAAAGAGATTTCTGTTGTACCATTTTCCTGTGAGGGACTGTACAGTAAGAAATTACATCTGGAGGTTGCATCCAAGGCACTTTATAAAAGCTGGGACAGAATCTCAGATGGCATCTTTTCTTTCAAGTTTAATAATTTGTGATTGTTCTATCCTGCAGGAAGAAGGAGTCACTCAAATACCTGGTTCAGAGCAGCATTTCTTACATGTACCCATGTGCTCTCCATGAGAAATGCATCACTCTAACCACACTTTTCATGACATCCTGGCATCAGCAGAACCAGCTGTCGAGGCTAATGGAAGTACACAATCTTCCTGATGATTTCTGGAATGATCCAGAGGAGAAGATGATGGCAATTACCTTTGAGACACCTGCCTCTAAAATAGCACATGCTCATTTTAAACAGACTGTAATCTCACCCTGACTGACTGCCAGGCTTCATTTGGATCCTTCATGTTTAATATATTATTTAGATTGCATGGGGTTAGGCCTGAAAGGAAGTAATTTAGATTAAAATTAGCAATAGAGTGTGGAATTATACTGACAGTGGAAATTAAGATAGTTGTTTCACTCTGTGCTCTACATGTGCCTCTATGCTACTAAAAATGTTTAGATAATGTTAAGACATCACATTTAAATGCTCAAAAATTCCAATTCTTAAGTTAAGGTGTCAGGCTGTTGTTTTGTCCTTTGTTTCCCAGGGCATGACCAACACCAGAATGTCACACCCCCACTTCTGGCTGTTGATCAAACTGGGGGAAATGCAGGGAAGGCTGATCAAGGAAAGGAGAACAGACTTTATGAGAGGTAGTGAAGGAGGGCTGGTTGGGTTGTTTGGTCAAATGAAATGTGAGTAGAAGCTGATTAGAAATATATCCAAGATGATACAACAAAAAGAAAGGAATAACTATTTATAACTGAATAATAAAGCTGGTATGAGAATATTTTAGTAGAAATCTGTGACAAATAATTTGACATTGAAACACCAAAAAACACTGACTGGCTTCTCATTTTAAACTACATTAAATGCAGCCCTATCTCCTTCAAGTTTGAAAAGGGAGGAGTTGTGATGATCAACTCCTTTTTATCTTTTTCCTGCAGAAAAATGGGTGAGGGAACTTTCAGCCAAACTGGCAAAAGTTTCTGAAAGTAGAAGGTAATCAGGTGCACTTTGACACCCAGAAATAAATCTGCTAATGGTGTTCAGTATGTGTCATGATATATGGAATTGCTATTCATCTTAAACAGCAGGCAGTTATTCAGGGGAAGTACAATTTGCAGACACTGACAAGCTCTCATGCATGAGTTCCAGCTTCATTTCTTTTACTTGCTGGGGACCACATACCAAAACCAGACTCTTATAAATCAGTCATGTTAGTCTAATCTTGAGGTGACACTGCCATGGACATGTGTGGTGAGACTTGGATAAAAAAAGAAGCAGGCAGACTTGTCAACACTGGGATTAGTCACTTTTCTTACTCTAATAATATTGTTTTATCAAAATGTAGCCAAATAGCATTTATCTTTTAATTATCCATCCATGTTCCTTAGAATGGTTCTTACATTATTATCTATACATTAATATTAGCTGTATCTCCCATATGCAGCTTTATATTGCATAGTTAAGTTCTACAGAGACTGGAGAAAAAAAATCACTTACCACCATTTTGCAGTATTTTTTCCTACTTTTTTTTTTTTTTTTAAACGTACAGCAGATTCTACTGCTTTTTTATTTTAGACAACATATCTTTTTAATCCAGCCAGCCTTCAGTGGCAGTGTATATTTTGAGGGAGCTGTACAGCCATCTGGAAAGGTTTTATTTTTTTGTTATGTTTATCCTTTGCACTTTTCAGATTTCTGTCAACGTCCATGGTAACAGCTGCTATAATATTTTCCACTCTTGTGTGGTTTGAGAGCTGCACAATCCAATGTGGTTAGGAGTCTAGACTTCAATCAACCACCAATTTGTAAGACCTATAGCGGGGTAGTGATTTTGGAGAGTATTATAAGCTGCCATAAGTATCATTACTGTGCCCTTTTTGCTCATGGTTTATTTCAAGGGTGGTAGATGAGAAGACTATGTATTATTTTTTCATGCTCATGTGTGCATATATATATTTATATATATATAAAGTCCTGAAAATCTTGACTTTTGATTCCAGGTTCTGTGTTCTGTTTGTGGTTTGGGTTTTTTGCTGCTTGGGGTTTTTTTGGGAGGGGGGTGTATTTATTTATTTTATTATCTTCTATACTCCTATCATCCACTCTGTAAATTAAATTACTTTCCTTGCTTGGGAGAGCATAAACTCTGAAGTGTTCAGTTCATGCATGGTTCTATTTTATTTTTCATGAACAGTAGTAACTTGCATAGGTATAACATTATTGAACTTACGTAATTTAAGAAGGTGGAATCACCTGCAGGTAAAGACATAATAACTGTTTCAAAAAACTCCCCAAAATCCAAAAAAGCCCCAAATAAAACAAAACAAAACAAAACAAAAACCCAACCCCACCAAAAAAAACAGAACAAACAAAAAAAAAAAAAAAAAATGAAGACAGGTAAAAACAACTGTAATAGCAGAAAATAAATCAATTTTTCTAAAAAAAGGTAACTAAACCTGAGGGAAATATTTTTGAAGATGAAATCTCAGCTGAAAGATATCTGAGTTGCCCTGAGTGTTAAAAAAGGAAAAAAAAAATTCCTAATGATTGCATAATATTTTGAAACAAGTTCCCCAAGCATTTTTGGAAATTACTGGAAAGAAAAATATTCCAATCATTTCCTATCTTGAATTCAGGAACCTTATGGTATGTGATCTACATTCAATTACCTGCCAGACTTTTAGGTGCTTACAGCCCAGGGAGCATCAGTAGCTGTGCCAAGGATGTGTGCTGAGCCCAGAGCTACCTGGACAACCAAGAGCAAACACCCAGGTCGGACTGGTGCCTGGGCAGTGCCTGCTGGGGGCTTAGGTGTGCAAACCCAAATTAATCTTGTGCATAATCAGAGCCACCCTAACCTGGAAGCCGATGCTCCATTTGTGGCCAGTGGAGAATATGCAGGGAGCAATTCATCCTACCCTAAGACCTGAACAAACATTCAAATTAAAAACCTGTATATTTAGGATCATAGAATTTTTAAGGTTGGAAAAGCTTTTCAAGATCACTGAATCCAACCATTAACACAATATCACTGTGTTCACTACTAAACCATCTCTCCAGGTGCCACACCCACACCTGAACACTTTGGACATTTCCAGGGATTCCAACTCTTCACTGGGCACCCTGTTGCAAGGCTGAGGTATTAAAAATTGTAATTAATCTGTATTTGGAATTCAGTGTTTCATTTCGATCTCCTAAAATTCAACTTTTCATAAAGCAGCAAAGATACAAACACGTCTCTTTCTTTCACATGGCAAGTTTAGGAGAAAAAAATGTGTTTCTGTAACTTACTCAGATTTTGCAGCAATGGGCAATGTAGATACCTAAGCAAGGTCTTTACATCAAAGGAAAACTGAGAGTCTCTAATTGGAACCTGCCTTACAGCTAATGAGCTCTTCAGTTCACCAGTGAGGACTTTACCCTTCCCTTTCACAACCTAAACAGAAAAGCCAAACTGCAGCCAAAAAATTTTCATGATCTTATTCCACCTCTGTATCACAAGGTCAGGGTGGTGCCTCTGAAAAATCACATGGATCTATGAAGCCAAATTCTCCTTAAAACATATAACTTTATGCTAAGTTTGACTGGTCTTAAGGAATAGGAGAGGGAGAAAAAAGGCCCTGTGAATTTATATCCAGTACAGTGTGTTGAACTGTAGGTCCAGCAACGTCAGCATATCAAGGAAAGCAGCCCTTGGGAATTCTTAACATCATTGAGCAGAGAAAAATTTTGTATATGATGTAAATATTGGACTGCCTGTCTTTCTATATTGTCATTGCTAAGTTCTTTGCTGTTTAAGCTGTGTGGTACAGTACTTGTCAGTCTCTGTTGTACCTGAAAGTTCCTATAAACAAACAGCATTATGATAAATCTCTTGAGTTTCCCTGAGGCATTTTTGCTGCTGCTGGAAACCTGAGGTCAGTGTGCAGTCAGTCCTGCAAACATCCCCCTTGACTATCAACTAGGACAGCATGAGTCTGGATGCTGTGACACTGGAATGCTTTAATAAAAAACTCAATACAGAGCTTTGGGAATCAGCATCTTTAGGAAGTGTAAAAAATCTTTTTGTTTCTTCTAAGGATCAGGAGAAAATCACGTCTGTCAAGCCATCAAATGTGCGGAAGAAATTGTCCCTGAGCATACTCTGTTAATGCACAGACAGATCTGGCAGTGAGACTGCTGCTACTTTATTGTGATCCACTGACAATTCACATGAAGGTTCCTGCCTCCTTCAAGGCTGCAGCTATGAGAAAACTAATTTCCAGTTTGGATTAAATAAATAAATGAATAAAATTAGATATGGTTTTTCACTATAGAGGCTGGAGGTCAGACTCAAACAGCCTAAAGCAAGCTAACACCTAAAAATGACATGCCAAGATTTAGTGTTATGGTTCAGAAAATCTGAGTTAGTCATCTTAGGCTCTTAATTAGAGCTGCTTCTGAGGGAGCCCTCATAGCCTGCACTCCACTGTGGAGCCCTATGGAGCAGGGCAGCAGCTGACTAATGTCCTGTCCAGCTCAGGGCTGCATGCTAGAGATAGGGCACAACCACCCTAACTTCAGGCATCTAAGGAGGTTTTCTGTCTCTAAACTACCTCTGTATTCAACATACAAAAGCAAGAATGTTAAAGCACCTCCCAGGACACCTATTCCATGAGATGAAGTACTTCCCTAGATGTGTTTGTCTCCACTAGCTGAAGGTTACACATAAGATAACATACAGATAACTTTTCAATGTGCCTGTTTCAGGGAGGTGAAAGTCATCACAGCTGGCTTAGCCCACTTCCCATTTCACATTTTCATATATCAAGCTATATAAATTAATACAGAAACATAGTATGTAAGAAAGATGACACTTACTGGCACTGAATGGACCATTATGGGCATTACTAAAGTTCCTATTTGCCTATTAATTTATCTGTGTCTGGTTGTTTTTTTAATGTGAACCAAAAGAAACAACCTGTGGTTTGCTCAGTTGTCAATTAAGTTCTGTATTTCTCGAAGTATGTCACCCTAAGAGAAATACAGGCGTTCCTGAGATAACAGCTCATGACAGTTTTCTGACATGGACAGGCAACAAGTATTTTCCTATATGAATCACATGACTTTATTGCAGTGGCCAGGTTTAATCAATACCTGAATGGCTATGCTGTGGTTCTGTTCCCTTTGTACCCTCCACCACACCCAAATCAAGATCTCTACTGGAAGTCAGAACACTGTCTTGGAGCTTAGTTTTCAAAATTATGTCAGAATGACTCACCTCACATGTGTATGAGAAGTAATATCATTAAATGTATGAAGGCATGAATATGTTCTATTTACAAATCCAACCATGAGAAATGAAACCACCATTACCCCAGTTTTCATTTCTGAGATAGGCAATTGAGAAAATCTTTTTCCATATGAACTAATTGGATTTGTGCATAAAGAAAACACTATTGTTTTACTTGCAGATAAACACACTGAAAAGCTTCCAAGGACTTTAAAAAGAGTCTTCCTTTCAGTTACATTAGATCCTATTGGAACAGAAAGAAGACTTTTCTTGTTCCATTGTGAGTACATCAGCAAGATCAGTGCAAAATTGTTCCAATTTCTCTGAATGACTTAGAAGAGATGGAAGATTAATTTGATAACCCAGGAAGATGCATTCAGTCTGCATGTTTGCAGGATAGCCTGGCATAGAATGAAATACAGAATCTGCTCCGAAACTCTGAAGTCTCCCAGTGTAAATCTGTGAGGATTTGTAACATTCCACTGCCCATCCACCTCTGTCTCTGCCCCCATCAGCAAGGCCTCCTCAGGCAACTACCTGGGAAGCAATGCTGGAGCCTATATAGACTGTTATACAGCCAATATTTTTATTACATCTGCTAGCAAAACTTGCCACAGACCTAAGCTCTCCTCCATGACTGTTCACTGCAGACCATGTCAGCCAAGGCTGGTGCAGTCAAGCACCTCTCTTCAGGTGTTTTACAGCCACTGAGGAAGAAGAGGCTCATAAACAATACACCCTCTGCATGTATAAATGCTGTTGTTTGTGTCTCCTGCCTATTAACAGGGGTATTTTGTTCTTCATGATCCAAGAAGAAAAAAAATGCACACAAATGAAGAATATACATGTATCTTTTCTAAAATATAAATCAGAATATCCTTTATGTGTGAGTCAGGTTTTGTCCTGTAGTACAGGAAAATAAGAGTTTTCCTAGAAAATGGTGTCATGCAGATTTCTAATACTTATTATCCTGAGTGAGATGATGAAACTACTTTTGTTCTCCACATAAAAGTGGGTGCAGTGAAAATTGTGTGTGACTTGCCAGCACATTTATGTTTTGAAGGGTTATTGATGTGAATAGCAGGTGAAGTGTAAAGAAAAGGCTCCAGCTGTTTCTTGTTTTGAATTCTTCCTTGGTGCAAGCACCAAGAGTAAATACTGGAATGGGAAAAGTTAAACTCATAAGTGTCCCAGTTACACTCAAAAAGAAAAAAATTAAAACCCTTTTCTGTTGGTGTGCTATGCAGTTCTGCAACATTGATTTTATTCACACATAGTGCACAGCTGTTTATTGAGTCTGACCCTTGAGGGGAAGCTGAAGAAACACTGGAAATGAAACCACTCAGAAAAAGAGACAGTTTTCCTTTCCTGTTTACTTGATAGATGTTTTATATTAAAAAAAAAAAAATCAGAAAAAGAGGAAGTATTTTTTTTTATATAGCAGTGACATGCAAATCATTGTTTTGAATATTAGCATAATTATTTGAATACAACTGATGTTTTTTCCATCTTATTCTCCAGAACATTTCTTTTCACTAAAAATGAAAATAGTGAAGAAGCTCCTGTTGTTATTGTTCAGGAGACTATAAAATAAAAATAAGCAATGCTGTTCTTTATTAGAATGATTTAGTAGCCCGACCAACTCACTTTTTTATACCACCTTAAATGCTACCATAACAAGCCTTAAATATGTCATTCCCATTTTGTTTGATTGTTTTGTCAGAAAAAGAAATATAAAATACATAATGGATTCAAATAAACAGAGATTGAAATGAGGTGAGCACATTCAAATCCCTGCAGATCCAATTTTGTGGGTAGGGAGGATGACTGGAAAGTTGCCACCTGAGTACTTTTTGCTAGACTACTGCAGAACTTTCTTTACTTAATACAATCCTTCTTGAATCAAGCAGTACCATTATCTGAATATAAGATTTTACACAAAATTGTGAGCCATCATTTTGGAACTGAAACTTTTCTTTAAAATAACAACACTGAAGACAATAAATACACAAAAAAATGATGCCTTCAATCCTCCTTTCTCCTTAGGTGCCTCTAACCTTCCAGTGCCAAGATCTGCCCAGCCAAAAGTGATTTCCACAACAATCAATTCTGCATTCAGCACTGGGCAATTCATCACAACCAGATAAAGCTAAATTCTATCAACTTGAAATGGCATATGTCTTATGCTTTGAGACTTTTAGAGGGATTCAGATTTAAGAATTCCTCTAGTTTACTTTATATTGCTATAAACTCAGCTCTAGTATATATGTCAAAAACTGAAATTCTAAATGTTTTTCTCCTGAAGGACGGCGTGATAAAATCATAAACTACTGTGAGGATGTTACCAGCAAAGCGAATGTTTGAACCTCAGGGAGGTTTAAAAAGCCAGGTCAAGGGGACTTGACAGAACACAGAATCCAAGATACAACCAGACCGAGCTGTCAAGTGCTCTGAAGGCAGTTCAAACCCAGTGCTGCTTACAGAAAGAGCCAGTAGAAGATCTGAACAATGAAACAACTGATATATTGGTAAAGCAGATTTTTAGGTATTTCCATGAGGAATGCTGAATAAATGCAGAACATTATTATTTTCCAACAGGATGGTAGACTGGCTATCATGAGGCTGGAATGAGAAATGCAGATTTTAATTTAAAAAAACCAAACAAAAACTTGCACATCCAGTTCAGAGTTTGGGAGAAATATTTCACAATGTGTTAACTTTCAGATTACTGCACCAGGACAAATGGGTACAAGTTTTTCTTCCTCCTTTTTAAGCCATCTAAGCTGGAGGTCAAATGTTTGGATAAAAGTAAGCCCGTGCAAATTTTCCTTTTGTTGTATGTAGACTATCTTTTCCTATTATATTACTTCTGAGTTTTATGTTAAAGTTATAATGCTCTTAATCTTCTCCTCTGTGATATCTACAGGAACAAGGACAATAGTGAAAACCTTCAGCCTGAATAGTTCAGCAGCTTAGGCCAGCACATGAATTGATCAAATGCAAATAATGTCCATGACAGTCTATGTTAGTCTGATTTATTTCAACAAATCTCAAAGCTGTAAAAAAAAAAAAAAAAATCTCAATAAGGGGCTTAATATTTTGCTGCAATTAATGCTATTCATTGGCTTATGCATAATGGCCAATCACTAAATAAGCTCTACCAACCTCACTGCCCTTTAAAGAACCTGCTGAAAGTCTTTTGCTCAGAAACACATAGAAAAAATAGTATGAATTAAAAAGAAAGAAAAATATTAAGGGATACATTTAAACCTGCAGGTTATGTAACAGTCCTCCTTTATAAACCAAATCTCAGTAATATAATCAAAATCTCACCTTGAAGAACTGTGGATTGCACCACCATGAAGATCTAATGAGGATGAACCTTACAGATGTGAGCATGAGCTTTCCCCCACTTTCATTCTAACACTGGCACCCAATGAACTGCCTTTCACAAATGAGGGACATCAGGCAGTTTCCAGACCTTATTTTGACTGCCAGATTCTCCTCCTTCTAATCACATGGAACTATGTGTCCATATGGAACAAATGATCCACTCCAGGAGAGCCTGTCCTCAGAGTGCCACACATCCCTCATGTACACACAGCACTAAAGTACAGTTTTATCATTAATTATGGGGCTCTTTTTTTTAGTCTTTGTGAATCATTTTTCTAATGATCCATAATGAACTCCCTAGAAAGCCAAACTGAGAAGCACCAAACACCACTAATGTCTGGAAGATAAAAAAGGCAAATTCATAATAAAACTAAAAATCCACATTTCTAATGACAAATGGTCAATTAGCCATGACGAATGAATTAATGTGATGACTTCAAATTAAGATGAAACACCTTTCCAAAATTTGTTCTCCATCTCAAGAAAAAAAAACAAAACAGAAGATAGATGTGGATAATAGGGGAAGAAAATAGTTCTGTACTGAAAGCCCATCCAGACCAGCTCGCCTAAGGCACTCTGAATCTTTTCCACAGCACACAAGGGCTAAGTGTGGCCTAGAAGCACATTTAGATGCAGCAGTAACCCCAGCAGAACTCACTGGGTACCTTCACAGTTTTATAAGTAACTGCAGGTTTCATATCAAATCTAGAGCAAATCAAAACCTGTAGAAAATTCAACTGTCCAACTCCCATGCACTACTTGATCCTAAAAGTCCTTTGGGATCCTTAAAACTGTTTTTCTAGCATTTTTAAATTTATTTATTCTACAAGAGCATATCTTTTCCATTCCACAACTCCCTCTCACTGCTTCAGACAAATATAATGCTTATGCCCAGGCCCAAAGCAGATGCCACCAGCCCTGGGCTAGGCTTTAATTCTACTTGTTCTTTCAAATCAGCATTTTTCAGATGTATCTGCTAATAAAATATGCCAAAAGCAGCAACAGGATTGGCAATCCTTCTTTTGCCTAAAGGTCTTCAGGCTGAAAGCAAACTGAAGTGCAGAGCAGTAGAATAGTGCTGGAATCCTTGAGATCCTTCTACCTGCCACCAGTCTCATTGCTCACCTGACTGCAGCATTCATCACTCAATACATGCACCCTTTTAAACCACATCTATATGGATTTTTTGCCTATCCAAGATCAACTCATCCCTTTTTTTTTTTTTTTTTTTTTTTTTGGACACACTCCTGAGCAAAATCATCTGATTCATGTTATCAGCCTTTTATTTCCTTTATTCACTTGCAACTCAGCCCCAGATTTACTCATATGTCCCCCTTTTCCAACTAGTCTGGAGCTGAAAAATGTTATTATTGCTGATCAGAAAGGCAAAAATGCTTTATGTTCCTACTCTATTACTGAAACTCTGCAGACCAATTAGTTACAGGGCAATGGGTCCTCACCTCTTTCTGAAGCCTCTTCATTGTATAAAAATGTAAAGAAATATGGTGGAGCTCCAATTTAATATTATTCTCCTCCATATTAATAAAAAGCTAGCCTGGAAAACCAATTTCCTCCCTAAATTTGCAGATTGTTATAGATGACACTGTCTATTATTATTTGCATTTAGGGACTTCCACTTACAGAAAAGCATGCAATTATGTCTTTGCTATTAACTACGCTACACAAAGATAAATGTTATTTAAACCTGCTGCAAATTCTAAAGGCCAAAGAATTTTTATAACTAGGTCATTTTTAATGACAATAATTTGAGATTGGTCAATTCCCTGCCACTTAAAAAGAAGAATCAAGCAGATAGAACATATTTAACTTAAGCAAATTCCATTATTTCATGAAACAATTCAGCAATATATTGCTAAATCTTATACTCTATGCTTCTCTCTTATTTTCAAAGAATTAAGGCTTAGTCTCCTCAGATCAGCTTGGGAAACTTTTCATTGCAAGAATTATCTACAAGAAGACCTGAAAAATAAATGGGATTATTTTATTTTTGTGCAAATGGCTTCTTAGGCTGATATCTTCTTTTGTAGCGTTGGTTTAGAAAAAGTTAAAGCAAGGTCTCCACCTGGTGGCCAGATGTATCTTAATGAAATCGAAACATTTTGCTGCCTGGACGATATATTTTAATCTCTTTCCTACTCATGCAAGCCATTGCTTCAAATTTGGTTGTTACCATTAAATAGTAGGCAAAAATGGGTTGTAGAAACAATATGCCTAATATAGTGACTATATAATGCCATTCATCTGTACCTCCCAGGTTTGTAATTTTGCACAGATTAACACCTCATCTTTGCCAATGTCTTGTTATGATCACACAGTTTTAATACACACAGCCTCAGAGCAGCCCAAGCAGGTAGATAGAAATGTGGAGAAGGGTTTAATAGGGTAGTGTTAGAGCAATTTAAACTGAAAAATTCTGCAAGTATCTTCTGTCAGAAACCAAAAATGTCAGTAGATTTCGATACAAGGAATGGGACAACCTCTGAGCTAAAAGAAAAATTAAACAGTAATTAGAAGAAGAAAGTTTCTCAAATAAAGCTCAGTATGGTGGGTTGACTCTGGTGGGGTGCCTTGACCAAAGCCCCTCTGTCACTGCCCTCCACAGCTGGACTGGGGAGAGAAATTATAAGGACAGACTCATGGGCTGGGACAAGGGCAGGGAGAGATCCCTCAGCAGTGACCATCATGGGCAAAACAGACTAGACTTGGGAAAAGTTATTGAATTTATTACAAATCAAATCAGAGTAGGATAATCAAATGAAACCAAATTTTTACACGCCTTTCCTCTTCTCCACCCTCAACTTCTTCCACAGGAGGATGAGGAATGGGGACTGTGGTCTTTTCATGACATGTTGTCTCTGCTGCTCCTTCTCCTCAGGGGAAGGACTCCTCACAGTCCTCCCCTGCTCCAGTGTGGGGTCCCTTGCACTCTAATGGACTTCTCCAACAGGAGTCCTTCCCATGGACTGCACTCTGCACTAACTGTTCCAGCAGGGGTCTGTCCCTCCCATAGGATGCAGTCCTTGAGGGACAGGCTATTCCAGCATGGGTCCCCCCCAGAGTCACAGGTCCTGCCAGGAGCCTGCTCCAGCACAGGGTCACAGCCTCCTTTGGGCATCCCCCTGCTCTGCTGTGGGTCCTGCATGCCTGCAGGTGGATCTCTGCTCCCCTGGTTCTCCATGGGCTGCAGGGGCTCAGCTGCACCGGGGGCTGCACCGGGGGCTGCAGGGGAATCTCAGCTCCAGCACCTGGAGCAGCTCCTGCCCCTCCTTCTGCACTGATCTTGGGGTCTGCAGGGCTGCTGCTCTCACATATTCTCACTCCTCTCTCCTGGCTCCTGTGCAGTAACTTTTCCCCCTTAACTCTGTCAGAGGTGCTGCCACAATCCCTGCCTGGCCCAGCCTTGGCCAGCAGCGAGTTTTTGGAGCTGGTTGACATTGGCTCTGCTGGACATGGGGGAATTTCTGGAAGCTTCTCACAGAAGCTACCCTTATAGTCCACCCACTACCAAAACCTTGCAATGCAAACCCAGTATAATTAGAAAGTTAATCTAGCAGTATCACTAGAAGTGGTGAGATTTAATCACAATTTTAAAGAAACCTCTTTGTGCATGTGCCATGCATGATGATTGAAGTGGATGACAATATAGTCTCTGGTGTATTACAGGAACTGAACTTACATAACTATTGGCCAAAGAAAATCATTCCAAGTAAAAAAAAAAACCAAACAATCTATGAATTGTTTAGATGTACTATAAACCACAGGTGTTTTTCTTTATGAAAGTATTGCAATTGTATTGTGAAATTAATGCAAATTCTACATGAATATATTTCAAAGTAAAACTTAATTTCCCCATGAAACATTCTGTGCGTGGTCCAGCCTTCATCATTAATCTTCTGTTTTGAGCATCTCTCGTCAGCTAAGCCAATCACTAGTACAACAGTACATTGGTTTTGACAGGGACAAAAATAATAGCGTGCCATAACCACCAGGACAGCTTTGGATCTAATGATCCAAAATTAAATGAATGTCTACACTCCCTTTGGCATCAGCTATCAAATCATAACTTGGTGGAGCAGTGAATTCACACTGTAGAATAGTAAATTTATAGGCCACTGGTTCTTTAGTTATTTTGAGAGTGTCAACCCTGATTGAGTACTTCCCAAAAAAATCAAATAGGGTATTATAAAGACCAGAAAATTGTTTAATACAAAATATTTTCTAATGTCACTGTAGAAGAAACGATCTTATTTTTTTAAGTAAAAATATAAATAAGGAAAGAAAGTTCAGATCATATATGAGTTTACAATAGAAACTAAGGAATAAAAAAATATATTGAAGAGTTTCTATGTATACACGTGGAAAATGGACAGAGAATGTCTTTGAAGATGTACAGTCCTGCTCTTGCCAGAATAGCAGGTGAGAAAACCAGACAGACACTCAGTAAAGCCTATGCAGCCATTCTTCCACGTGCCTTCACTTTGGGGCTGTCCCACTCAGTATGGAATAGCTATACAGTCACTGACACAGAGAATGATAAAACAGGTCATTCTGGGCTTTTACAGAGCAGCTTCACAGTAACCTCCCTCAGCACCCAGGGGAGCTGTGGCACAGCCCTGGAGATGGCCTCAGGTCACCCCCAGCACACAAAACAAACACTGGGCTCACCAGGGGTTGCATCCCTGTGGACAGGAGAAAGCAGCATGATCACAACAACTTTCAGGTCACTCATGGATATGCAGAGTCAAGGCTGCAAATTTCTAACTCTAAATGAAAAATTAAGGAAGTATCCACACACTTCTACCTTTGTCAAGTTATTCCTAATGTTGTATTAAAAAAACCTGTTTTTACTCACCATCAGTGTGATATGTATCAGTACAAAGACCTATAAACTCCTAAAACAGGAAAAAGTTAATTTTTAAAATCACATAGAATTATTGTAGAAAGAGGAGCACCCACAAAACATTCCCACATACGAATCTACAAGACTTACCAAGACCATATCACAGAACAAAATATTTCAGAAGAAAAAAATACCTCTGAGATAATCTCCTTGAGCTTTACAGGAAACAGCCCAAGCTTGCTCCCTTCAGGCATTTCATCTAATCTAGTTTTAAATAAGCCATATAATGAGCCTTCTACAGCTTCCCCTGGGAACTTCTACAGTCTAATAGAACTCGTTTTCAGGAAGCTTAAATTATTTTTAATTTCCTCCCATTACTTCCAGTTATATATATCATATTATTCTTCATACAGTAAAACCTTTTTGAAATACAGTAAACAGTAATTTTTCTTTGTAAAAATGTAACCCTTACCATCATTAATAAGCTTACTAACTTCAACAAGGTTTTCTTTTTCAAACTAATTTAATTCTCTTGAAAGCTTATAAAGTGAAAACTGACTAAAAAGTTTTCATAGTTTATAGACAGAGATATATATAAAGCATAATAATGTTGTAAGGTATCCTACAAACATGATCCACTCAAAAATTAGGGTTATTACTATCAAGGAGGTACATTAGGGGAGTGTCCATTCCCTTGAATTGAAAACCTCCTTGTTCAAAAATACTTGGAGTGGAAGAATGCTAGCAGAGAAGGGAAAAAACCTCAATGTAAAGCCTTACTGTCTGGATGGAACAGCTGTTTATTAATAAACCCTTCCTAGCTCAGCCTTATCTAACTTTCTTCATCATATAGATCTATAAAAGGCACATGCTGGGAAAAAGCCATTACACCAGAAGATGTATAAACTTGAAAGAAGTAAGCTAGGAAAAGGGATTTTTGGTACTGTAGTACATTGTCTGACATTGTTCAAACTCATAATGATGCTTCCCTGTTATTGATACTTCTGGTAAAGGATGTTTGTACCTGGATGGACAGTGGCATGGAAGGTGCCTGGGTATGTCTGTACTACCTGTGTGCTGTATCACCATGGATGGATGTGAAGCAGCTGGCCCGAATACGATATAAAGTCTGGTACTAATCCAGTTGCCCAAATGGGACCAAGCTTAGTTACCATCTGTTCCCAAACTGAATCACCTAAAAGTAGTTCAGGTCTGTGTACAAGACACTGTGCCTAATCCAAGAAAATAACAGTTATCAAAGAGTAACCACTCCTGGACGACAGGCTGTTCAGAGCCACATTCAGTCAAGGGTTTGTATCTCCAAGAAATAGAAAAGCCACAGCCTCTGCAGGCAAACTGTATATCAGTGCTTATCTGGTCTCATTGGGAATAGCTGTTTTTCTTGCATCTGTCTGAAATTTTCCTTGTTCCAAGTTGTGTCCATTGTTCTTCTACTGCACACCCCTGAGAAGACTCTGGGTGTTTTCTCTGTACCTTCAGTTTAGGCAGCTGAAGACCGATTAAACCCAGCCCAGGCTATGGGGGTAGATGTCCTCACCACACAGGCACACTGCTCACACACTTCTCATTCAATCAGAAGTATAAACATCTGATTTTGGATACATCTCTCTTTTGGCTGCAAAGCTGCTTTCCAGCCAGCCAGTTCCCAGCTTAAACTGTTGTATGGGGTTGTTATGAAGCCAAAAGGATTTCTGCTTTTTATACAAATTGCAAGTGTCCCTTCCTTGGCCCTGTGTGTGTCCGTGTTGCTCAAAAGTGGTCCCCAACTCAATCTTCCTAAGCCATCCTCAGATCCAGTAAGTTTTATTTTAAAAATACACTAAAGTATTTCTGAAGAAAACTAGCTGAATGAATTAGGTTGCATGGACTAAATGTAATAAAACCTTATAGCAAGCATTAAGAAGAATTGTATCATCCAGGTTCAAACTTTTTACTTAAAACAACGTGTTCAACAGCTGCTCTACCTACAGGCACCTCCAATTACAAGATGCCTCCCTTTCTGATTTTCCATTTCCTCAGGAACTATACTCCCAAGCATGCCCTGAACTACTTCAGTCTCATCAGCTCAGTGCTCCCACATACACCCAGCTGGAATCCAAGCATGGGCTTTTTTCACCTGACATCCATTAGGGGACAGGCACCAAAAAACAGATGTTCTTTCTGCCCCTCAGGGCTCCCTGGCTATGAAAAGGCTTCTCTGAGAGACCACTTTGCATAAAACATGGGCTAGTGCTCCTAATCTTTTTTTTTTTTTTTTTTTTTTTTTTTTTTTTAAGGGTTGACAGAGAAGAGGGTAGCAAATACTAATCAGCAGTTTAAGAGTTAAATCATTCACCTAGAAAACAAAGGATATTTCCAGCTTGACAGTGTCCAAAAGCATACCTTCCATCACCAAGCCATAAAGGCGTAAGTAACATTTTCATTCACTCCTCTTGAAACTGCTCTACTGTAGACAAAGTAATGAACAGGTCAGAGAAGCAAGCATTTAGAACACATACCTTAATCTCTCTAATTCTGTACCCTAGCAGCTAGGCTACCAAATCATACCCTTCCCCCTTTTGCACAAGGAATTTCAAATACCTTGCTGCATTGCTGCACAGCTTCAGAAAGAAGGGAAACTGTTCTTTCTCAAAATGTGAGTTTGTAGGCACTTTCCCCAGGTTTAGTATGGATTTATGGGTTCAGTAGGAACTTGTTCTCGCAACTCGCAACAGCTGAGGAAGTGATGGAAACAGCACACACTGTATGAAAAATGAGCATTATCTCCTTAACTGGTGGATGTGTTTTATGAACAACTGTTCACTGTGTTGCATGAGCTATTTTCAGATGTGCAGGTCAGAGAAAGACTGCACAGACAGATGTCCCTACTTACACTCCACACAAAGCACTTTGTTCTGGAAGGGTGCAAAACTTAAAAATACATTCTCATCCCTATGTTTTTCTATGACCAATATGTAGACTGTTTTAAATCCCACACTGAGAGATCAGACTTTCTCCCATATACAGTACAGGAAGCCTTTACATTCCCAAAAGGTTTCTGTGCCTGGGATGCAAAACCCAAATGTTAGATACTGTACAAGCCCTCTGCTAGATCTAGTGCCATAAACTTTTTTAAGGCATTACATCTCATTAGGCACAAAATAAGGCCTAGTAAGTTTGACTTAACTTCTCCATCTGGCTATCAGATTCCACAGCCCATGGCACAGGGCAGATGTTTTGGGATATGTTCCTAATGACTCATGAGTCCAAAGAGAGAAATGCTTAAATCAGCCAAACAGAAACACTGCCTAGAGGCACCTGAGAGGACACCCTTCTTTAGCCAACTTAGGCTGCAGGGAGGTTCTTCCATGCACTCATTCACAGCCCTGTAGATCCTCATGAAACTAAAGCTTAATTTGCCTCATACTCTACTACACTTTATCCTTTAAAACAGAAAATGAGGGTATACTCTACCATGAAATAGGCTGGTACAGTCAATCCAAGTGAAGAAAATGCAAAGTTAATTCTCTATTTCAGACCAAAGTTGGTCTTTTCCTTTTCTTACTTTTGTTTTTAATTTCTTTCGGGTGTGTGGTTTAATCCAAGAGCTATCAGCCATTTGCTCTCTCTTGCTGAAGGTCTCCTGCTTTGCTGAAAAGGATCCAAGATTAATTACGGGAAATAAAGGATGCAAAATGCAGTGAACATGACAGGATTATGAAACTCCTAATATCTGCTCCCAGAGTTGTTTCATCAATGATTTTTTCATATAAAAATGCTTAAGAATTCCTTTGAGGAAAAACTGAAGCATAGGTTTTTCCCCTGCTCAAGAAACTGTCTAGTTACTAGGCTTGACTCCTGTGGCTAGGAAGACATATCACAGCTCTTTAATACTTTTTAGAACAGTGAAACAGCTTCAAGGAGGTGAGTACCAAGCTTTTAGCTTGAAGGTGGGAAATGAGAGATGAAGGCTTGAACCCTTGGAGGCAGAAGGGGGATACTGGCTTAATGCAAAAGTAAGTGAAATTCCATGTTATATGGAATGTCAGATTAGAGATCAATGGCTCCATGGCTTAAAAGAAAATGAACATAATTAAAGGGCTTGATCATACACTAAGCGTTAAGTTCAAACTCCTATGAAATCAAGGTGATTAAACACTAAAGAATTAATCAGAATCAAAGTCTGTCAAACAGTGTTTTCCTTCTTAACACCTTGGTATTCCTTTAAAGTACAAAAAATAAAAAGAATATTAAACCCATTTAAACCCCACTTTTATTCCATTTCTTTATATTCGCAGGAAAATAATTTCACAGAACTAGGCCTAATTATATTTCAGGGTCACCCAGTAGGATTCCTAATGTTTACTGCTCACTAAACATTATACTGCAATCACCGTTTTAATTCCTTCATTATGCAGATCTAGACACAATAGCCCTAGAAACTTTCTTATTAAAACTGCAGGAATCAAGATAACTGTCCCTAAAGTCAGTACAGAGCTGGCTAAATACTACCATGATTTTGTTTCACAATGTTTATTATGATGGAAAAAATTGATTCTTGAAGAGAAATAAAAAGAAGATGAGATCTTAAACTGTGTGTAAAAAATTGAGAAATAGAAATTTAGTGGGCATTAATGGAAATGTGCATTTTAGGTGCTTTAGAATAACCAGTCTGCAAATACAGCATCTATTTCTCTGCAGGTAATAGGAATTTCCCACCAGTTTCTTTTATCAGGTGTCGCCTAAAATAGCATGTCCAACCTTTTTCTCCTAGTCTGCCTAGTCACCATGAGACCCTTAAGGCTCACCTAGTCCAATCCCCCTGCAGGAACATCTCCAACTAGATTAGGTTCCTCAGAACCATGTCCAAACTGCTCTCAAATGTTTCCAAGGATGGGGCATCTACCACCTCTCTGAGCAAACTGCGCCAGTGTTTCACCACCCTTGTTGCAATCTTTTTCTTGCATCTATTCTAAGTCTACCTTCTCTTAGTTTAAAACTTTAAAACAGATGTTAGTGACCTCTGAGCATCTTCATGGCCTCCTCTGGACCTGCTCCAACAGGCCAATGTCTTTGCTGTGCTGAAGACTGGAGAGCTGGATGCCTTACTCCAGGTTTCACTTTTTCTCAGACCGTAAGCAGAGAGATCCTCCCTTACATGACACCTAAGGCCAAGATGGTCCCTGCAGGTACACCAAGAGCAACCCCAAAGTGCACACAGCCAGCAAGTGCCAGTGCAGCTCCTAGAATCCATCAGAACAACCCACCTCCCACACACAGGCAGGAGCACATCCCTGTGTGCCTTTAAGGACACTGCCAGCATACACACAGCTCCCAGGGCAATCAGGAGAACAGACAAGCTAATATCACAAACTTCTCTCACATCAAGTGTTTCCTGCTGCCCTGCTTACACTGGATGCTAAAAATGATTCCCAGCTCTAACTGGAGCAGCTTTTCCCGTCTCTGCTATTTCCAGTCTCAAATCAGCCAGTAAAGCATTTTACATTATCAGAGCTGTGTTTTTTTGGGAACCCCTGCTGCCCAGGACTATCCAGAAGAGATCTGGAGACAGCTCCTTGCTGAGGAAGAAGTCTTTTCTGCCCTCTTCCTGTACCTCCATGTAGCATATACACTCTGCACTGTCTACACAGGAGCTGTCTCTAAGTGGGAGACAACACAATCTGCCAGGGAAGAAGTTCCATGGTCCCTTTTGAGTAGTCAAAGCAAGGCTTTGGGTGATCCTAAGGTACAAAGAGTAGCTGCAGCAGAAAGAGGGAAATTCAAGTGAAGAGGTACCTCTAGAGCTCCCTTAATTAACCTCCTGCTCTGAACTGGGTCAGCTATGTGATCAGACCAGGTTTCTCAGAACCTATCCAGTTGAGTGATGGTAAGTACCAAAGTCGGAGACTGCGCTATCTCTCTGGGGAACCTGCTGCAACACTTGACTGCCCTCGTTCTGAAAAGATCATGCTTTCCAGTCTAGATATTTCATTTTAATTTATAGTCATTTATTCCTGTTATATTTAATTGTGTTTCTACTGACCTGTTTCTCCAGCCTCTCCTTCTGGATTGCTGCCTGTTGTCCTTAAGGCGTATCAGCTGGTCCTTACAACTTGGTATAATGTGCAAACTTCATGGGGAAATACTCCATTGCTTCCTTATCACAGATAGAGTGATGCACTTCACTAGTAAGAAAGCAGCAGCAAAATGTTTACTGGTAACATTAGATAATTTAAGAGTGGTTTAACAAAATCTGATTGCAAGATATAGCTGATTATTTACTGCACAGAGATGAAGGTCAGACAAAACTGACAGAGAGACCTTCCTGTTGAGTCATGGGCCTCAGAAAAGACCCCCCACTCTCCAAGTCCCTCTCAGAAGGGAGTTTA
This sequence comes from Muscicapa striata striata, assembly GCA_030060385.1. NCBI lineage: Eukaryota > Metazoa > Chordata > Aves > Passeriformes > Muscicapidae > Muscicapa > Muscicapa striata. The sequence continues at coordinate 2,917,407 of JAREIS010000135.1, forward strand.
ACTGTAGCTGGATCCAACCTTAATCTCAACCTTGGTCAATGGTTTATGTCTAAAGAATTGTATGTGCACAATCAACCCTTTGTATCACAAACCAAGATTCTGAAGTTTAACAGGCTATTATTCACTTATTGAGAATCTCTTGCAGGAAGCAATCTCTCAGCCTCAAGGCGTAACCGTAAGAGTGTCCCTATTCAAAAGGAAATCCTGGCACAAGCCTCAACAGGCCCTGGGCTTTCCACTACTTCTGGAGTGAGATAATTGACTCATAGTCTTATCTGCATAGCAGTGACAGTAGTTAGTTTTTTCCAAACCTCATTTGAGTCCAGCCTTGACCAGCACTAGGGCTCAGATTAGCCCTTGGCTATTGTGTTGTCTGTGGACCTTGAGCCCACTGACTTAGATGCAGCCATCATGGCCAGATGTATCCATTACATTTGGGATGGGCTGTTTATTTGGGAGGAGTGGGGGCAAAGATAAAGCACGATGGTAGCAAAGGCAGGAAGTACAGTTGTCCGTGGAAGAGTGGAACTTCTCCCGAGACCTTGGTCTGCAGCTATCAAAACCCACATGCAGTCCTCTGCAGGCATTACAGGTAATTAAAAATTCAAAGGTCTTTTCCATCCTTGAATTTGCCTTATGAAACAGATGATAATTTGTTTGTTTCTAGGAGCTCTTTTTAAACACTATATTCCCACTTTATTTCCTAACTTTTTACTGAAAGCTAATCTTAACACACTAGTTTAGCACTGAATCCTTAATTTCTGCGTGCAAGCTTACAGTTCTATGGCACCTGACCCATACAAACATTGAATAAACTAGTCAGCCCTTTCAAAGCACCTGAACCACCCATCTCCTTCCCCCATTAAGCCTCTTCCTTCTTTGCCTCTCTTCCTACATGAATCCTCAATGACCTTGTCTCCAACTCTCAGGCCCATGATTTCTAGTGACTCAAGTCTGACCACATTTCCTCTGGAGGTAAAGTTACTCCTAAATCAGCCAAAAAACGTTCAGCAAAATCAGCAAGAGGTACTTCCTCTTGAAAGTTCCATGCAACACATGCTGATGCAGCTTCAGATATCTTCCAATGCATTCACCAACAGCAAAGGTCACAGAAAACTTGAGAATGTCTTAGGCAGGGCAAGTTACACAGAGGAGATATTTTATTTATTTTATTTTAATATTGATTTTATTTCATTGATGAAAAGAAGGCAGTGTACACATGAACATTTTGAATTCCAAACAAATGAAACTGGCTCTCTACCACTTTTGTGGATTAAAAATAATCACAGTCATCAATGATACAGTTTAAATAAATACAAAAATACCAATAAAAGATAAACAATACTTTCAAATTAATTTTAGCAAAAAAATTTACTACTACACTAAATACTGCATTTGTTCAGCATTAGGCTCACTCTAAGACAACCTAAAGCTAGGAAAACACACATGAACTACTACATTCTACATAACTGACAATTTCTTCCAACTAGGTTCTGAGTATAGACTCCTCTTTCTTACATGAAAAAATGTTTTAACAGCAGAGGTACATTCCAGAGAAAAAAGACTGGGCATAAAAAAAACACAGCCAGACCTCCCAGCCACTTCATCTAACAATCATAATAAATCCTTGTAATGCACTTCTGAGAATCTGCATCAATGGTGGCAACAAGACATTCTTTATATTTACAGATGTGGTATAATCCTGAAATACTTTCAATTAACTGATTGTTACTTGAAGCATTTTGAGTATCAGACCTTCAGTAAAGGAATTACTATCACTAGCTAGACTCATTACAAGTTGAAAACACAAAACACGTTCTTGCAAATAAATCTAACATTTGCAATTTGTGGAACACAAAAATAGTACACACAGCTGTTTATTTTTCTCTTATTCATACATCATTTCTAGGCTCCATTTTGTAACATTACAGAAGCAATATTCCACAACTACATACAAGTTAAAGCACAATAGACATTAGCAAAAAAAACATCTACTTAAAACATGCAAGTTGTGTATTACTGTACACAACATGTCTGCATTTAGAGTATCCAAATGATTTTTAAAAAGAACAGATGCCCAAGATCTTACTTTTCCAACTGAAAGTCAGCCAGAAGTTAGAACCAGTGCTAATTAACACCTAAGTGTCAGTGCCTCTACATGGCACTACAATGAACCAGCACAGCAAGTGTAAAGTCATCACTCAACATGAGTAATGTTGCACAATACAACCTTTGGGTTTTATACTAACAGCCAGCAGTATGTCTAACTATTGACAAAGAATGTGTCAGGTAAGCTTATAATTTTAAGTAGGAAAAACTTGAAATATGAAAAAAACAGTGCAATATAAAGAAAATAATTGAATAAAAATGGTTAGAGAACCCCTTTTCTCTAATCACTATATTTACACTACTGATAAATAGTATTTACTTGAGAGACTTTATCTTACACATTTTCTGATTTGTTAGCAATGGGCATTTTTTTACTTGTACAACGAAAATATTATATGCTTCAAGAATAATCCACCAGCAGAGTAAGCCTTTCAAAGATCAGCTGGCATTGTCTCACCTCTTATTTGTTTGACTTTCCCAGACATATGTCTCTTACTGGGGAGGAAAAAAAATAAATAAAAAATCTGTTTTCCAGTTAAAGCTTTCAGGTTTTCACATGAACTAAATACATCGTGATACGGAGGATGGGGGGGCAGGGGGAAAAGGGAATGTGTGGTGTTAAATCTTGTTTTCTTCTAGAGATGCATTAGATATGTTGTCTGTCATTAGGGTTGTATTCATTTCATCACTGAAATTCAAACAATGACAGAGCATACAAAGAAAACTTCTCATTGCTTCAGGACTCTTCATACTTTATCATTGTCCAGACAACTGAGGAAGGAGGTGAGGGAAAAAAATTAAAATAAATAAACTAATAAATCAGAAAAACAGCTGACCATTTCAGACTAGATACTGAAAAAAAAACCACCCTTTTAAGATACACAGTATTACCATCACTTTTCAGTTCTGAAATTCCTTCCTCCCACAAAGGAGAAAAAAAGAAATGGTTCTGAATGTTTCCCTTTAAGATACAAACAATATTTTGACTTTACAGTGTACTGACTAAGCACCTGGAGAAAACTCTCTCTCTTCCTTCTGGCAGATGGGGAGGAAGATGGAGGAGAGATACCAGTGGAACACACATGCCCAGCAGACTGAAAAATCCTAAAATGATGCAACTCAGATACCAAGAGAATCTTAAGAGGCAATGGCATCTCTACATCAAAAGCTAATCGAAAACAATGCATGTCTCTCCCATAAATGGGGATCCAGATTTTTGGCTTAATCATAGTAAACACTAAAACTTTTCTCACATGGAAACTCTGGAATCAGAAACAAAGAAAAGAGTATGTCTGACATCTTTGTTTTCTGAACATCCAAAAAATGGAGACACCACCACTGTAAACCAGATGTTACTGCAAATAAAGATCATATATATACATACAAAAACTTTGACAGCATTCCAACAAAAAGATTGTTTGGTTTATTTTGCTTTGAAGTAGTGCTTTTCTAACTGCAGCCTACTGATTCTTCAACTAATTCTTTGACAGTAGCTTCACACACAGTCTTTCCAGACTGTAGAACATCAGCATCACAAGTCTCAGCCAGTGTTTCTGGTAGCAGATTTACTCTGTGTTATGACAACTTTACTTTTCTTGTCACCATAATGCTGAAAAAATTCCAACATACTCACAGTACTGTCCATCTTTTGTAGGTTTTCTTTCAGTGTTGTGAACTCAGATCCTTTGTTAATGGTATTCCAGCAACCACTTTACCACACTCCCCCTCTTTGAAACTTTTTTATAGCGAATGCAGTGCTTCAAAAAGCTTTTTTGTTTCTCATCTTCGCCTGACTTCTGTCAGCAAAATTTTCATCATAATTATATTCTGGTTCACAAAGAGAAGCATAGTAACTAGAATCTGGCCACTTCACTTGCAATTCTTTCTTCTGATTAGAGTCTGTCAACTGGAATGGGACAGCACCTACTGTGAGAGCAGACTGCATGGCCTGCAGCAATTAAGGTATCAGATAGATTGTTATCCTCACACAGAACATCCACCTCTAACTTCATTTCAGAGCCATAGTGGATAAAATTAAATACCAGACCTGGCTTATGAAGAAGCTTCTGAAACAGAAGTATAGCTTCCTCACTCCAGTGTTCCCCCCCACCAGGAACTGTATCATGCAAAGAGCAAGAGTGCGCCAAGCGTGGGAAGTATGAGACACTTTCTGGAACAACCTTAAGTTTATGGATATCAGAATAAGGGATGGTCCTCAGAAAGCCATGATCAATAAACGTAAGAACAACAGACTGACTTGTTACTTCACTAATTTCTGCCCTGTACCACTCTGCTTCCTGCCCAAATTCAATCAAGCAGCTAGCACCAGGTGTCACGAGTTCTTCTGGCAGAGCTGGCAAGTCATCAGGAAGGTCAGAGAGCAGCAAGAACAAGTTTTGCATGCAATCAAAGAAGATTTCAAACTGGACGCTGAAGTTTGAAGGATCAGTAACTGCAGTTGCACACCCAGGGTATGTTCTGCCACTACGCAGCAGCATCCACATGACTGAATTTAACTTGAATGACATATCAAACTCCTTACAGTTTGTATTACTACATTCTTCTGGTCCAACAATTGTCCAACAATGACTTAAGAGCTGGTTCAAATACTCCTGAAGCGTAACTTGTCCTACTAAAATATCTACCTCCCAGATATCACATGATTTTAAATATCTCAAAAACAAGATCCTTATTTCACAATCTAGGAGTGCATTTACGAAATGGTCTAAGTGAATTTTCTTCATGTTTTTAAAACAAATCCACCTACACAAAACAGCTTGTTTAGGAATACTTTTAATCTTATCACTGAGCATCTTTGCATTATTTAATGACACCATCTCACATATGCCATAATCCATGAAAAAAACTAGCATTAACTTCTCCCTGACAAATTTCTTTATCACTTTTGATCGATACCATTTTAAGCTCTCTCCAGACTGTGTAATGCATTCCAACCCCTGTTCAATGTCATCCACTCTAAGAAAATCACTTCTTTGTGCTTCTTTGTCAAGCATTACATTTAACTCATGTAGTATTTGCAAATTTTTAAGTAACTGTACATAAAACTCTCCACTCTTTGAAATATTAACTACTTCTGCTGCTTCCACTTGTCCAGAATTTAAAACCTGATGAAGGAGATTTAAGGGTTTCACAGAAATATTTTTCATCCCAGCAGCCTTGGTTTTATTTTGGCCACCTAAACTGTTCTTGGACTTTCGAGGATTACCATTTTGTTTAGGCTTATTTTCCAAAGCATATACCCATGTGCGTTTCCACCTTATGCTGCCTACTTTATGCAAAAGGCTGTTAGACAAAGACTCTCCATCACAAATTACATCTATTTCCCATTTTTTTCCATGTTGCTGTAAGAACTTGCAAGCTACTGGCCTGTCACTTACCATTCTTGCAAAATAAGCAGCACTTTCTTTAGTCCAGCTTTTACCAGGTACACTTTTTACACTGCTAAGGAAACAATGGACACTTAACCTTGGCAGAGTTAAGAACTTTTCTGGAATCCTGCAGATTTTTGACGAACTTACAACTGCAGCATTACCATAGTCAATAAATTCTACCTCATAGGAGTTTCCCGATTTCAGAGTTTTAATAACTGCTCTATAGTAAAAACAATCAGCATCGTGCTCTGCAACAACGAGATCCCCTACCATGAGCTCATTTAAGCAATTTTCCCGACCTGTATTCTCCAAGCTTTCATTTAAATCATCTGCTAGTTTTATTATTAAGTTTTCATCCTCTGCAAAGTGAACATAGAAACTTGATGGACTATTTATATGAGAAATAAAACCTGCTACTTCGGCATTCACCTGGATATCACGTTGAGGAAGACTGATTAATGTAGGTATATTTTTATTACTCCTTTCCTGTTGACCTGTATAATTTGGTCTTTCATTCTGAGATTCAGGGACAGCATTTACAGTTATTTTCTTTGAATGTAAAGCAGAGTAAGAGAGTGAGTGAGAAGCAGGTTGTGCAATCCAAGGTTCCTCTCCATCCTCTGGAAGAGCACCCAAAGTACTTTTGCTGTCCTGTGAAGTTTGCTGTTTTGAGAATCCATTACACAGCTTTGATGCGCTACATGCAGTTGGCTCTTCATCTCCAAAATTCTCACTGGTATCTGTCTGGTAATACTCATCATAGACTTGGCATTTCACTTCAGTTTTCAATTTAAGTATTTCAAGATCTTTAACACTTGCTTTATTTATTTCTTTGTCATCCTCCATGTGACATATCCCTCCTTCATTACTTCTAAATTGTTCTGTACGGCTTTCCTGTGCCAACTCTTCCAGTATCTTTTCTTTAATTTTCTGACTTACTTTGAGCTGTCCATCATACAACTCCACAACAATCTTTCCATCTGATTCTCTGGATAAAATCACAGCCTTCAGCAGCCTACCAAGAAATGTTTTCACAAACCATGTGGTAATTCTTGCTGGAAATTCTGCCCCCCTAAGATCTGACAGATAGAATTTAATAGCTTGCATGGGTGTGAATAGTAAGTCAATGGCAGAATCTGGAATAGGCATCAATTGGTCTCTCTCCACCATACTCCTACTTCCAAAATCCACATAGTCAGCCCATATAAAGGATGTTGATTCCACAGGAAAAGCCAAAGCTCTGTAAAAGAGACCATCTTCCACATGTCTGGCTATACACAGTCGTGTATTGCTATGATAATTTACATTACCCAACATTTTACTTACATCACCAACCTTCTTCATCAACGCCTCAAGAGTTTCAGTGTTCCGATTAAGCTGACAATAGAATTTTGAAGGACTATTTATGTGAGTTATATAAACCTCCTCCTCACTTCCAGTTTTTATATTAAAAGACGAATAGCAAAAACTGTACAGAGAACCCAAATATGAAATGTTTCTCATTCCAACACATTCAGACTGGGTGAGACCACATTCTCTGAGGAATTCCTCCACACTAGTAAGTGGAGTCTGTAAGTCAACTACATTGCATAAACAGTTGGGCCTCAGAAGAACAAGAGCATAAATGGTGCAAGTCAGTGGTCCTCTAGAAGAAGAAATGAAGTCTTCAAATTGTCTCTGCACCTCTTCAGTCCAATTAAGTGAGTCAGTCTGAAAGATTACATTTTTAAGTCCACATCGAAATGCTTGACTCTCTAGAGTTAGGAAATCTGGAAGGACACCCTGAACATCTTTAAGTGAAACTCTCTCCCGATAACCATAATCTACAAAAACCACATCAACTTCATCTGCAGATACTTGCTGCACAACAGCTGCTCTGTACCACTTTCCATCTCTGGGATACTTAACAATACAGGCAATCTGTCCAGTTTTGTATGGACTGGCATGATCTTTATAGTAAGTCTGAATTTGTCCCATTAAGTTATTTAGCTCTGGCAGTTTACTTTGCAGCTGACATGAAAAATCTGCTGGGGAAAAAATGCAAGAACATACCACTTCGTAAACAGCTCCAGGTTTAAACACAAGTTCTTTATAAACCAATCTCTCCTCACATACTGATTTATGCATTTTGGAGACAGCACCTTCTCCTAAATGGGATGGCACAACAGATTCTCTAGGCATTGGTGGTACATTTAATGATTTTTCCTTCTGCAGTATGTCTCCATTTCCAGATACCTTATCTGTACAAGTATTACTGGTTTTCTCTGCATTCATTTTTTCTTTTTTGCATTTGAGGTGATTCCCATTGTGCCACTTTTTTGCTGCCCTTCGAACAGGATCTGGTGCTTTTAGCCAGTATTCAGCATAACCAGCTTGAACCATACACGTGGCAACGTTTCCTTGCAGGAAACCAGTATGACACTGCACATTAACAATGTACTTGTTGTTTTGCTTTCCAACGACATGAAGCAGCAGTGGTTTGTTCAACACCATGTGTTTAAAGAAATCAGTTTCTTTTTTAACCCACACACCATCAACAGGAAATGTGAAAGCAAGGGAACAACACATAGCTAAAGCTGGTAAACCAGAGAACTCAGGAAGCAACGTTTTCACATAGTGACAAGGTATAGTATCTGTATTTCCAAAATCCAAGAAGTAAACCATAATGCCAGCACGAAACACTTTTGTGACAATACCCCGGTAGTAACACCTATCCTTGCTATACCGGGCACAGCATAGCAACCCAGGTTCTGGCTTTTTAAGGACCATCTCATCATCTCTACACTGACTGTATGTGCAGGCAATGTTTTTCATCAAGGCCTGAAACTCATTCTGGTATCTACACGTTTGAATCCAAAAGTCAGATGGATTCACAACATACACTACAAAAGCTCCATAAAAAGAGTTCATTTGCATCTCTTCTCTCTTGCAGTAGCTGGAGAAAGAAATATCCCGTTCAGGTAAGCAGGTTTTTTTATCTTTGTTTACAGAGTAATTCTTAGATGAATTGTTTTTCTCAGGACTTGGTTTGTGGTTTTGTGAAATACTTCTGGTTTTTGTTTCTGAAAGGGAGACACATGGCGCAGCTGTCTCATTTTGGTTTTCTGGATGCTCAGCATTACTTTCAAGATTTTCTTTCTGCAGAGTTACATAATACAAGCGTTCAGTGTTATCATATAAATCAATATGGACACACACAGAGGTTTGTCCTATTAAGGCTTGTGTAAGTTCCTTGAGCTGAAGTTTTATTATTGTTTCATCCTGACTACTAAAACAAGACAGCGTACATGGAAATGAAATCATCGGCAATGTCATGAACTCAGCTTTCAGTTTTCGAATACAACTAGGTGGCACAGCTTCAATAATGCCCAAATCCATTAACCAGATCTCCACATGGTCAGAGAGAAGCTGCTTTATCACTCCTCTATGCCAGTGCCCATTTTGCCTCTTGGCAGCACAGAGCAGCCCTAAACTATCACAAGATGTGGTATTTTCTCCAACAAGAGCCTCATAGTACAAATGCATAGCCCCTGTCAGACATTGCAGCTCTTCTTGCCATTTTTGTATCTGACAATAAAATTTATTTGGGCTTACTGCACCAGTTATTTTTACATTTTCTTTAGTGCCAACAGGTAGATATGGAAAGAGTTGATCTGGAACATTACAAAAATCTGTTTGTTTCTCAGAGTTATTTAAGGTAAGTAACTCCCTGAATGGATACTTCTGTTTCAACAGTTGTGGCATTCTCTTACAAAGCATGCCTTGGGGCAATGCTCTTAAAGTTTCTACAACAAGACAAAATGAATCACCATCAATAAATTTACCTAGCTGCAGTTCAAGAACATCAGTAATAATCTTAGGCACTTCTAGAATAAACAGCTGATATGGTGTAACAGCCTTCACATGACCCGTGATCTGTAATCCCACCAGAGATGAAAAATAGTTAATGGCTTTTGGACCCCATCTTTCTCCAAGAGGAAGTATGCTTGCAAAAACACCCAAAACCACCTTTGGAGGCAGCTCAAACAATTTATCACACGCAGCAGCAAGATGTGTTTCCTCAACAGCCAATACATGTCCAGTGTCTATAAGAAAAGCCTCACAGATATTCCCATTTTTTCTCAGAACTCTTCCTCTGTGCCATTCTCCTTCTGTGTCTTCCACCAAGCAAGAGCCACCAACACAGACATCATCTTTTACTTTGAACACACGCTGTATCTCATTTTGTAGTATGAAATAGTCAAGCTCACATCCTACGTTGCATTGAGCCTGGAACACTATAACCAAGCACTCAGGATGACACTCTACATGAGTTATCTTCAATTTCTTATCTACTGAGTCTGGTGAAGAAGTCAGAGATTCCATCCTGTCTGCAAAGAAAAGGAGTACAATCATCTTGATAGTTTTCTGTATTTTTTCTTTGCAACTAATTCATTATATGACATTTTTTTTCAAAATGGTTTAACAGCATATTAAAATTCTGGCTAAAACATATACCAAACACTTAAGAATGTCATGTTTAGGCAACTGGGATACACTCCACACAATTCTCTTAGCAAAGACATGCTCAGGTAACATGAAAAAAAGTATCTCTGAGTCCACCCAGGTGGCTACAGACTCGTTTTACCACCAAAATGTTGCTCCCACAGTTAATACCAAGGTATTCCAGACTGTTTCCTTTTCCTTTTAATATGAAGAGGCCAAATAACTCATTCCCTACTCATCCTGCTTTTTCTCTCTAAATCACTTCTCCAAATCACCGACAACTCACAGCTCCACACTCTACTGTTTGTTTGCTCTGGTACCAATTGTACCAATAGCATAATTTAAGGCTCATAATTGCAACAACATACTGAGATTATTTGAGTAATTTGAGGTAGACAACATCAAATGCAAAGACAGTGGATAAATACTCAAGGATAGTCTGGAAAAAGATAATTTTGATTAATGAATTTTTATGTAAAGCTGGAATTTAAACTTTCTGTTACAACTACAATGTTTTAGGGCAAGATTCCCCTTAGCCTACAAAAAATCTTCAGTGAAATTGTCATGGTAGCTTACATTACAAGCGTACCTGAAGTAGCTAGTGAATATACAACCAGTCTTCAGAAAAAATATTTATCCCTATCATTCTAGTTCACAAAAATAAAATAAAAAAATTAAAAAAAAACCAACAAAAAACCAGACAAACAAAAAACTCCAATCTCTAATAAATAAATTAGCACGCATACTGTAAAGTAGTAGGGTAGAAGGATGAAGGATACATAACTTATAAAACCAAAAAAATAAAAAAAAACCAAGACCTAAAAACCAAAAACACTGGACACCAAGAAAAAAAAAACCCTCCCAGTAAAAGCAATATCAAACCCAGATCTGACAAATTCCTTCCTCAACAAGGCCCCTTTTTTTTCACCTTCCCCTGTAACAGAAAGTGAAAATCTGGGTGCTTTTAATCAAAGAAAACAGGCTTAAGGAATTGGTTCTGTCTGCCTGGAAGAAACATTTGATCACGAGAGACTTGAACTTTAGAAGGCGCCTGACTGAAACTCTGCTCCCTTTTTTTCCCCCCTCTTCTCTGGAACTATGACCTCTTTGCACTAAGACATAACAAAATAAAACAATTTGTGTAATAACACTTGTCTGCTATCCCAGCCTGAGTAACAGCACCACACTGACACAGCCACATCTCTACAGTTTACAAAAGGGCCTTTTGCTGTTTACTCACCTTCATTCGTAACACGCCTTCTAAAGGAAACACAGCCCAGTAAATAACAACTCGGTATCTCTTTATGAGGAAAGATGGTAGAAAAATCATTAGAAAAATACACGTAAAGTAAATTCTTGTGCTACTCTCTTACTGAGGGCAGCCCTGAGGATAAAATCTTTGGTGTGTTTGTTGACAAGAAGCTCAGCATGAGTCGGCACTGCCCATTCACAGTCCAGGAAACCAAACACAACCTGGGCTGTATCAAAAGCAGCATGGGCAGCAGCCCCAGGGAGGGGATTGTGCCCCCCTGCCCTGCCCAGAGCCCACCTGCAGTGCTGCATCCAGCTCTGGGGTCCCCAGCACAGAAAGAACATGGACCTGGCTGGAGTGAGCTCAGAAGAGGCCCCAAAAGTGTTGGAAGTGCCAGAGCATCTCTCCTAAGAAGCCAGGCTATGGGAGCTGGGTTATTCAATTACAAAAAGGGACAGTTCCATAGAGACCTTATAGCACCTTACAATACCTGCAGTGGCTGGACAGGGACATTTTATAAGGGCCTGGAACAACAGGAAAGGGGAGAATATCTTTAAACTGAAAGGGAATAGGTTTAGATTAGATATTACAAAGAAACATTTTATTGTGAAGGTGGTAAAGCAGTGGAACAGGTTACCCAGAGAAACTGTGGACATCCCACACCTGGAAGTGTTCAAGGCCAGGCTGGATGGGTCTCTGAGCAACCTGGTGCAGCAGAAGGTGTCCCTGCCCAGGGCAGAGGGGTTGAAACTGGATGAACTTTAAACTTCCTTCCAACACAAACCACTCTGTGATTCTCTAAATCCTCCTCCTGCCTGATAAACACACCCTAGATAAGTTCCTCGTATTTAGCTAAACTACAGCCTTAAGATTACAAAAAAACAAAGTTACAAAACTGAATCCATCCTCCTAAAAGTACGGTCTGGGTATTCTTTCTTCACTGAAGCTCAAAAACCCAAAGCACTCAGAGGAACACCACACAGGCACCTCCCACCTACTTCTAAGCAGGAGTGGTCACACATGTATATTTGCTTCCAACTCTTCAGCCACCAAAATGCATATTTTTATCATGCACCACTAACCTGCAGCCAACTCACGCCGTAACAAAAGGACTTTTAAATGTAACCAAATGCAGGACACAAGACAGAGGTTGAGCCGCCTGTGCTCCAGAGCAGCGCTCTGACCGGCGGCGTCTGACACCACACTCACCTGAAAGAAGCCGGGCATGGGCAGGTGAGCACGGGCAGAGGCTGCAGCCGCCAAGGGGGATCGGAGCCCAGCGCCCTTCATCAGCTGCCGCACCGCCCGCCGACAGCCGCGCCCGGCGGGACGCGCGGCACCGAGCGCCCAAAATGGCGCCGCGAAGCGCGGCCGGAGCGTGCTGCTCGGGAGCGCGCGTGCGCAGTGGCACGGCCCGGGAATTGGCGCCTCGGGCGTGCGGCTCAGGAGAGCCCGCGGTGAGGGCGGGGCCGCCGGTTCGAGTCCCGCTCCGGCCTTCCCACGGGGCCGCGGCCTCGTTCTCTTTCCTTCGGGAGGAGTGTCCTGTTTGTTTCTCGCCGTGCATGCTTGTTGCTGTTTTCCTTTGCCATTGCACCTTGCTGGTGTCGTATATTTAAGGTGCCACGTGAGCTTTGAGAGAAGTGCCCGTGGGTCACAGAAGTTCCTGGAGCTGCCCGAAGAGGATTCGAGAGCTCTTCTTCTTTCCTGTTAGTAAAAAGAAATTCTCTAGGCTAAAAAAAGTACATCTTAACAGAAGTGCAAAGCTCTGAACCACTTTTTTTTTTTTTTTTTTTTTTTTTTTTTTTAATGTACATCAGATTTTTTTTTTTTTTCCTTGGGGCTTAGAGGCAGTGTTGCCGCTTTCTTTTGTTTGGGTTTATTTTACAAAGTATAAGCCAAGGTGGTCACATTAAAACTTGATATGAATTATACTCCTGTAAATATCAACATGATGATATGTCCATAACTAATTGCACTCTAGAAAGAGTTTGGCTGTGCATAATAATTTCTAAGGATTTATCTTCAATTTTTGTGCTTTGTTTTCCCAGAATGTCAGCCTTGCTGCACCATAGCTGGACTTTGCAAAGTTAAGAGAGAGAAAAGCTAGGTTTGCAATACTTGAAGATGTAGTAAGCCCCAAGGACAGCTATTATATTAAAGTCTAAAAAGTATAATTTATGGTTAAGGTTGTATGGTTGCTACTTGGATTAACCCTGATATTTACAGGAGTTCTTAATTTGATTTTGCAGGTAAGCCATCATGTTTATCAAGGTCAAGTATTTGTAAGAGCTACTCAGAACAAAGGTTATAGAAGTCCATTATTGATGGAACTTGAATTTCACGTTTCTGGATAAAATGTCAAGTTTATAGTTTTGCTTGGTGTCAAATGATCAGATTTTACATGCACAGCCTAGTTACTCAGAGTTGGGCTTCTTTAGTACCGTATTTAGAGAGGGAAGATAAAACCAGACCTTTGATACTTGCAAGATTGGAACCTCAGAGTTAAATCTAGAGCTCAAGGTTCTATATCGTGTTAGCATTCTCTGCATTGTGAAGGGAAATTGTTGGCTAAGACTGGGCAATTGAAAAGCCTCAGGTACCAGATAAGGAACAGTCTGGAACTTCTGAGTAGAAAATACTACAACAGGCTGTGGGTATGGTTATGTTTTTCCTGGCAATTGGGGCTGAAGTCAGTCCTAAAGACGGAGTGCTGCCACTGCTTCTTTAAAGGCAGAGACACCTGCATTTTTTCCTACTTAAATTACAGTGGTGATGACAGCTGTAATACAGCGACCTTCTGGTTGGAGCACTCAGAAATGTTACCTTGCAGCTTGAGCTGGTTTTAAAAACGTGTACCATTTCCCTGCAGTGTGCCTTAACCACAGGCAGCTGCTCATGGTGGAGCAGAGTGTCCAGCTTGCCTGAGGCTGTGCTGGGATGTAGGATGGGGATGTGGGGGGAAGGAAAAACAGATGTTACAACGAGAGAGTCTGTCAGGGACAATGGGATGCTGGAGCTTTCTTGCATTTTTCTGAAAGGAAAGAAGAACTTCTTTGCTGGTTATGAGTTTGTTCCAAAATTTATTTGAAATTTACATAATTGCAACCAGAGAAAGAATATGTCTTTTCTGACACTGGAGCTGCAGCAGTGTTTGATACATTTTGCTCAGGAGTTGTATGATTTTTATTTCTTCCCCCGGCTTGATACCCACATTGGAAAGTGTCCACTATGCGTAAAACACTGCCACATGTCAGAAGTGAGGTCCTTCAATAACATTTGAGCCACGAAGAGTCACTATATGTCTGTTGGAAGCACTCAGGAAGCATGTAATAGCCCAAAGCAGAAATCAGTGTTGCAATATCCCAGAACATCCTTATCAAATACTCCAGCAAACTTGCAAAACCTACTCAGTGTTTACATTTACATTGCAGATGTTTTAAAATGGTACTGAAACTACACAATCCACATTGATTAGTACTAGATCTCAGGGGGTTTTCCCAGCATTGTGCACTATGAAAGCAACATGGCTAACTCTGAGTTTTCATCTTTTTAACTTTCTAAAAATTTTATGTTGTTGTTATTCCCAATGTTTTCCTTCCTTGTCATTATTGTGAGGAGCTCATTAAATATTTTTGCTGTTTTATCCAGTGTGGAAGGTTAACAAACTCTAATACATCATTCTTATATTTCATTGATAAAAATAAAATACAATGGAAAACTACTTGTGTTGTGTGAGGCTTTACTCTCTTAACAAATCTTGACTAAGACAAAACACCAAAAGTGAACCTCAGGTTGTTCTTTGACTATATCAAACTACTAAACAAGATGTGTTCCAAAATATATCTGTGTCCACTCAGAAATGCTTTCTTATCAGGAAAATTCTGCTGTGACTCTGTATATGCTTTAAAATAGCTAATGAAAACCTAAATTTAAAAAAGTCTTCTGTGCTGACAGGAGGATGAAGTGTAGTATAAAGAATGTAAAAGTTTTCTTCAGAATATCATAAATGAAGCTCTGCTGCCAGCTGCCTGCCAGGAGGTAGAACATAGTGCTTTGTGAGTGAGCACCTTGTTGAACTCAGTATCTGATGACCTTCTAGCTAACTTCCAACATCTAGGAATGCTGGTTTTGAGGGCAGGGAACATAAGGCAAAGTTACTATTTGTTGTAAAAACGGAGGGGCATACTGAAAAATAGTACCCAAAGGATGGGTTTTGGATAATGTGGATATTCATCACCCAGTCTAATCACCAAAAGTAGTCTGCAGACTTCTTAAATTGTGCTTGGTAGGTGGTAAATATGTGTTTGCTTTGATTTGAGCAATAGAAAAATGGCAGGTAAGGGTTGCAATCTTTACCATGTAAAAGGAGGAGAGGAATTATCACCATCTTCTCTCCTGTTGGAGTTTTATTTTCAAAGTGAGTCTTAATGAATTCCATGTGGGGAAGAAAACCCCAAAATCAGGTAACCACCTGTCTCCAAGAATGGCAGGAGGCACAGACTACAAGAGGATGAGAGTATCTTCCCAGTGTAGAAAGAGAAAAGGCTTTAGGTCTTAATCTTCTCTTTAAGGATTCCTTCTGGAGTGACTAAATAGCTGAACATTCATGAAACTGCTTCTGTGTGCTGACTGGAAAGAATCCCCTTTGCAGCACCTGACTTTCACAAAGAATTATGATCATAACTTTTATTTCCATATGGGGAGAGAAGAATTAAGTGACACCAATATCCTACTTTTAAATCCCAACAACTATTCTGGGATCTGTCCTTAGTTTTGCTTGGATTGTTTCTGAATATTAATATCAAAATTGTTTCTAAAATAGATAACTTACACTTCCTTGTTTTTAGGAAGGACAATCTGTCCTAACAAAGTACTTTGAATTTACCTCTTATGGGATTGGGTTAGTTTCATGGCATGCTGCAGTGTATGAGAAGAGGAAACACTCCATGCCTCAATTCTATCCCTCTCAGCTTGATTCTTGTGCAAACCTACAAATACATCAGTGATTTCTGATTGCCAGAAACATTTTTTTATTGTATATAATAATTTGCCTTTCTAAAAAGCACTGCAGCATTCCTTATCATAGCATTTATGATTGTCTTTTAAATAAATAAATAGTTTTGAAATAGTTTTTGTAATTGTTGTAGGTAACACAGAGTTCTGGGTGAGTGGTGACAGCGGAAATTAATGACATTTCAGTGTTCCAAAAATGAAGAGTGAAGGCATCTCTGCCCAAGATAAATTGCACAATAAATGGATCGTTTTAGCCAGATCACCCCAGATTAATTGTTTAAACACTGTCATTTATAGTTAAAAAATAGGAATATAAAAATAATCATATTGTTCTATTATGTTTTCCTGGGAAAATAAGTGTCTCATCTGAAACATTCATATAACAAGATCTCTATAACCCTTTTTTTTTCCCCTGAAGCCAGTCTGAAAGTTTTGGTGCTTCTTTGTAGTAGTCAAAAAAAAACTTGAAAAAAAACCAAGGGGACTCAAAACAGTAATCCCAAAACAAAAGTTTGTGCCCGTTTTCCTGTTTTGTCTTTGAAAGTGTGTCCTTGATGTGTTCTTAGTTTGTGTTTCTGTTAAGCTGAGCAATTGCCACGAGGTGGCAGGAACAGCCACAAGTTCAGTGGGATGCTTGGAAATGCACTTGTGTTCCTTGGGTAAAAGGAAGGAGCCCAGGAACGATCAATTCAGGGTGACCCACAGTGAAATATGGGGGTTTAAACTATGTTAATATTGTTGCTTATATGAAACTGGTCAGTAATTCAGCAGCTTACATATCAGAAAGCAGAGGGTAGAAACAACTTTTACAAAATACTTTCAGTAGCAGATGATTGAATCATAGAATGGTTTGGGTTGGAACTTAGAGATGATAAAGTTTCACTCTCCTGTCGTGGGCAGGGACACCTTTGAGTACTTATTGTTGCTTCTTAAAATAGACATTGCACATTTCAGTGACAATAAGTGTCAGAGCAGAGGGGTGTGCCCCTCAGATGTGTCCGTTTTACAGATGAAAGAATGAAGTCAGAGTTGTTAAATAGTGGGACAAAGTAAATGGTAGAATTTATTTCAGTAGGGGCCTTCCAAAATAAATGAGTTTTGCCATACAGATGATACCAGTACTGCTGTGCAGATACAGACCCACATTAGTGCTGAGATTGAGTTTCTGTGCTGTGCAGTTTGTATGGGTGGGGCTGTGGGGTAAGTTCACATCACTCTGTCATCTAAAATGTCATTTAGGCCCATAGTGCAGAGTTGTGCTTAAGGTCACCCTGCACTACAGTTTTACCCTGATACCTGTGTCTGCTGTGCAGGATGAGAGACTCCCCTACATCAACAGTTCCCGGCACAATCAGAGCAGAACTGCAAAGTTAAATGAGTGGTGCTGATGACCAATATCCAAGTCAACAGGACTGAAGGGAGGGAGAATTATTTAAGGCTAGCTCTAGTGTAGTCACATGGCCTGGATGTCTGCTAGCATTTGAAATAGTTTCATTCCAAAGAATTGGTGTGCTGCAGTGCTGACCAAAGCCTGCTAAATGGGAATGGTAGGAAGATTCACCTCTGTTCTAAACTAAAACTACAGTAAAAGCATCTCAGAGGAAAGCTTAGACTTAGGCACTCCATGGGTAAATTCCCCTTTCTTCAGCATGGCAGTGCAGGAGTAGGGCTAATAGAGCAGTAGAATGATTATACAGGAAATGTATAACCATCTTCAGAATAGAACTATAGTAATTTCAATTGTTTAAGTCCATGTAGTTCCATTTCATATTGCAAACACTATATTTGTGAAGATCTATAGATCAAAAAGTTTGGTTGTTTAGTAGGAGCTCAGAGATGGAAACAAAACCTTGCTAAATCATTGAGTTGTTTCTGAAGAGACAAACTGAATGATCTTACAGGTTTTTAAAATTATTCCTTTCTGTGGTTCATATCAGTTAATTAACTTCTGGCCCCAAACCTGCAAGCTTTATGTAAAGCCTCTTGCAGGCTTTAATGAACACTATGGGTGTCTGTGCAGGTACACATTTTGGATTATGCAAATCTGACAGCATGTGAGTTGACTTAATTCATACTCTCTTAAAATCTTACTAAATCTATTTATAAATTTTAGACACTCAAGTAAAAATCAAACCACCCTCTCAAGAAAAGAGTAATTTTTTGCTCGGAACGCTGTCCATGCATCTGTGCACTGCACACATAATGTTTAAGCAATATAGTCTTACCTGGAATCTCTATGCACAGTTTTCATTTAAGTGAAAAAGCATGTCAGAAAAGAAAAAGGCTCTGGTATCTTAAGTTTTTCCATCTCACAGTGCAGGTCTATAATCTGTTAAAGGCCTTTCTGTTTAGTTATATTGAATGTCTCCATTTCCTACTAGAGCAGAGGTCAGAATCTTTTAGATTTAGAGCCATGGTTTAAGTTAGTCCAGTATTAACTTTTTCTTCAAAGCCTTACAATGTTAGACTGCAATGTTAATCATTATATCCAGCTTGTTAAATATTTTACTTCTTGTCTCTGTTTACAAACAGAATGAGTTCTCAGACTCTTCTGATATTTTTCATTGGCCATTTGTATGAAATCTGAAATTGTAGTGCAAACAGTAAGATCGTGGAATGGTTTGTGTTGGAAGGGACCTTAAAGATCACAGAATCATAGGATAGGTTTGGTTGGAAGGGACCTTTAGAGGTCAGCTAGTCCAACCCCCCTGCAGTGAACAAGGACATCTTCAGCTGGATCAGGTTGCTCAGAGCCCTGTCCATTATGACCTTGATTGTTTGCAGGGGTAGGGCATCCACAGCTTATCTGGGCAACCTGTTCCAGTGCCTCACCACCCTCACAGTAATGAGTTTCTTCCTTATATCTAATCTAAACCTTCTGTCTTTCAGTTCAAAGCTGTTAACCCTTGTTCTGTCACAACAAGCCCTGCTGAAAAGTTTGTCCTCGTCATTCTCCTATTGAAGTATACAATAAGGAAGGCCACAACAAGATTTTCCCAATACTTTCTCTTCTCCAAACGGAATAACCTCAACTCTCCTACCCTGTCTCCACAACAGAGGTGCTCCACCCTGTGATCATCTTTGTGGCCTCCAACAGTTCATGTCCTTCTCATGTTGAGAGTCAGAACTTAGTGCAGGACTCCAGTGAGGTCTCATGAGAGGGGATTGTTTCCCTGAAGGGGCAAAAGTTTGTTCTGCTGAAATCCAGGGTACTGAGTTTTCTGAGCACCCACTTCACTGCCATGAGAGGCTTTAATTTCACCATTTCATGGTGACTGCCCTTGAGCTTCACATTCTTCTTCAATCTCTCCTTGTTGGTGAGAATGGAGACCAGAACAGCACCTCCTTGTTGACCCCTCTGTCACATAGAGAACAAAGTTGTTATCAATGCATTCAAGGGACCTCCTGCATTGCTTAAGTGCTGCTGGCTGTCCTTCCAACAGATAATGGGGTGGTTGAAGTCCTCCATGAGGACCAAGGTTTGTGAATGTGAAGCTGCTCCTGTCTGTGGAGTACCTTATTCCCTCACTGTTCCTGTCTGCTGGGCTGTAGCAGACCCCCACTATAATGTCACCTGTCCCTGCCTTCCCTTCAGTCCTGACCCCTGAGTTCTTGGATGCTCCTCATCTGAGGCTCCTGGCTGAGCTCTGTGCACTCCAGCTGGTCATTGGCATCAAGGGTGACAGTCCCTCCTCTTGTCCCCTGCCTGTCCTTCCAAAGAGCCTGTATCCTTCCATTCCAACTCTCCAGTCCCAGGACCCTTCCCACCATGTCTCCATGATGCCAATGAAGCCATAGCCCTGCAGCTGTGTGTGCATCTCTAAATCCTCCTGTTTGTTTACTCCTGTTTATTTATTCCTCCTGTCCTATGTGCATTTCCATAGAGGCCTTTAAAATGAGACCCTGGTGAGGCAGATTTACTGGCTGGAGTGGCAGGAATTCCTCTGTGCTGCTCTTCAGCTGCTCTTCTGCTGACCTGTGATCCCTCTCCAGACTCTTGGCATCTCTTGTGGGCACTGGCACTGACCGATAGCAATGGAATGGATTGAGGTTCCCCTTTCCCAGCGAATCTCAGCAATGTTCATGACAACATACACTTGCTTTTCATGCTTCCAGCACAACCTGCTCTTTCTTATTAGCATGTGAGATGCTAATCTCACATTAGCATATGTGAGATTATGCATATGTGTGTGTGTACTTGAGCACTAGCTCTCTTTTTAATGAATGTTCAAATCCTACCAGGAAGTGTGCTGTGTGCTAACTGTATACATATTTTCATCCATTTAGAGATTTGTTTAGAAGTAGATTTTAAATTAAAATATCTTAAAACTGTTTGATTTGGGCTTTTTCTGGTAAATTTTAGTTACTTATAGCACATAAAGTAAAAAAATGTTTCTCCACTATAATCTTTCAGACAATGTACTGGATAAATGATATACTACAGCAATTTTAATTACTGCAGGGTGCTGATCCATCCTTGGAATGGAAGTACAGGATTTTGTCATCACATGTATTAAAGGGAAAAAGACTGGCTGAAAATCACACCAGCCCTGGGAGAAAATTTTGTCCTTATTGAAGTCTGTGGCAAAACTCCCGCTGAATTCACTGGGGCAAGGATTTCACTCCATATATTTAAACAAGAAAAGTATTACATGTGTTACTAATAGTGCATGGATAGTAAAAAGCAGACAGATTTTCAGTGTCTGTCTGTCTCTTCATTGTTTGTGCTGCAGACAGATTTTAGTTCTCAAGTCCCTGTAGCAAAAATGTTTTCATTTTGGGTGTCCGCTTGCACAGCCAGACTTACACTAGGGCATCCATGTACTTGTCAGCATTTCATTGAAATTTTGAGTTGTGAATTTGTTTGTAGGATCAACACTCCAAAGATGATAGTGCCAGAGTTTAAAGACAGAATGTATTCAGTAGCATGATTTTTCTTTGGAAACTCAGTCCCACTTGACCCAGGGCTTGGCCACATCCAGCAGGTTATGTAAGTGGCACCTCCCAATCCCGGTTTTGTGCTAAGCTCTTTTCCCAGCATTCAGCCTACTCTTTAAGTTTTCCCTTCTCTGTTGTGTAAAGTGGTATTTCTGGGCAGGTGGAGATTTCTGCTTCAAATACTTTACTTTTCCTTGCAGTCTAAGCCATGTAAAACACATTCAGACCTTGTGCACAGTAAGTTTCTGTACCAGCTCAACTGCCTCGGTGCAAAACCGAGTCCCTTATGCTCTACAGCATGCTGTGAGGGTTTCCTAAAAAAGGCTGAACAAACAAAGTTCCAGGTATTATCCCATGGATTTCCATATTAATTCCTATAAGAATACTGTTTTTTCTGTATAGATTTCTTTATTCAGTAACAGGGAATGTTCTAAACTAACAAGTTATAAGGAATTACTGGGTGTTTTTAGCAAAGTGTTTCACTTGTAGGTTAAGACCAGGTTCCAAGTACTGAGGCAGCCACTCATCTTCCAAATGAGTGCAATTCCAAGTTACAATTATCCACAGCTCATGTACAAACCCTGTGTGCACAAAATTAAACTACTCTCTAATTCCCACATGCTTCAGAACATATCAGTTTGAAATCCTTCATGTGCTGGGACTGGCATTTAAGATAGCCAGTATGGTCTTAAGTAGTAAGTGATGATGATTTGCAAGGATTGCTACTGCTGTGTCCATGGCATATGGAGCCATAAATACGAGCTTAATAAAAGAAACCTCTTCTACAAATGCCATTTATACTCTCTTGAGGTTTTTTCAGTCTTCCTGTATGAAGAAAATACAGTACTGAAAATGAATGCTTCTGAAAATAAGGGCATGGCATGGAAAGGAGCCTCCTGATCCATCAAATCTAGTCCATTGTTTTCACCAGCTGTTGTACACCAGTTCTTACTTGATAGGCTTCATATGAAAGTTATTTGAAGGGTTTTTTTACTTCTGCTGTTTTTCTTGAAATGTTCAGATACAAATGGTTTTTTTGGTGTAAAATAAAATATCTTTACCCTACTTGATATTTGCATGTATGGAACAGCGAAATTCAATTTGTTTAAAACACAGCAAATAAAGTCAAATTAATTTCAATTACTTATCAATTAAAGGAAATTCACACTTTTATAGCAGCATTACAAAACCTACCTCCATCAGAGAGAAAATATAACAGTATTTATAATTTTAGTATACCTTTTCTGTCTGGGTTTTAGATGAGATTTGTGAGAAGCTGTCCTTTCCTATGTTTGATTGCAATATATTTTCAGCTTTATTAAGAGCTTCCAGTTAAAAGAAGCGACATTGTGTTGTTCTCTTAGTCAACACATTAGTAAATTAGCAAGAAACTAATGATACTTAATCTGTGTAGGAAAAGCAGATCTGTGTTTATTGCAAGTGGAGATTTTCAGGTCTCACTATATCAAATTATTGTTGATGCCAGCCATGTGACTTTGTTTTTGAAAATGAATGGAATACTGTAATGCTGTTATGGATACTTTAAGACTAGCAATTACAAATACTTTATATCTAATGAGAATCTTGTTCATATGTATATCTTAATCAGTGCAATAATCCTGAATATCTTATTTCTCAAATAATGCTTTTGTGAAACTCTAAGAATCTGCCTTCATTTAATCTAGAAATGGCACAAAGTGGTTTTTCTAAATATTTCATTGGACGAACTACGTTGTCACTTTCCTAATGTAAAAGGAGGGTTGTTGAAAATGGAAATTGCTCATTCTCCTTGCAATTTTCTTTGTTCCATGGGATAATGGAACTGGGAAAGGTAGGAGGAGCTTGAGGATCACATTCATTCAAATGGTCATAGCAGTTCAGGGGAGCGAATTGTTTTCTTTCATGTGCTCTGTGTCAGGGTGATCCTTCAGCTGAACAGGTCAGTGTGGTCTGAAATTGAGCATTATCTGTTGATCTGAGCCCTGAAGTGTTTGCTTTACCTAATTCTTATCATTCTCCATGTCTGTCCATCTCCACTTCAAGAATTGCACAATGTGCAATACTTCCAAAAGGTCTATCAGGAATATTTTGTAGCAAGAATAGTCAAGTCCTAAAAGGCAGAAAAATAAGTAATTGATAAAATATAGCATTATCAAATAAATGTTTGCCTCTGGGGGCACATATCTAGTAAAATAGAAATCAGAATATAAATATGTATCAAATATAAGAAAGTTTATAAGCACAGTAGCTTTGAACTGACTGCCATGGGTAAACAGGAAAGAGGTGATTGCACAAAATTTGCCATGGATTGTGCAACTGCAACATGGGCAACCTGAGGCACATGCTTTAAATCTTCTCCTACTCTGACATCATCTGCAGGTAGTGTATTTTGTGCTTCCTTGGACCATTCTCCCCTGCAGTCACACATTCAGTTGCAGTGTAAACAGACACAGAGAAAATCTGCTGTGAATTCTCAAAAATAGCATGACTGAAATTCAAGCTATGTACCAGGTTCTTTTAGTATTCAAAATATGTGTGAAGAAAAAAAAAAAAAAAAAAAAGTGGGGAAGAAAAATGTTGGAACCATATTATTTCAGTAAGAAATACTGTTTTGAAAATGGATGTTTTTCTTAACAGTCTTGGCATTTTTGGGGACTTCCCAACCCCCCTCCTCTCAAAAAGGACAAAACAAAATATACATTGGAGCAATTTGAGGGAAATTAATTTATTAAATTAATTCATTTATTAAAGCTGAAAATGAAGCACAAGTATAAACATTTTTTTTGTTAAAATCTAGAACTTTCTAGAAACTTCAACAGACTGGAGAGATTTTCCGCTAAATAAAATAAAAATATCATTAATAGGAATTTTTTCCAGCTTTAAATTTTCAATGAATAGTAGTTAATAGCTCTGAACTTCTGAGACTCTTTCAGAACTCTGTCCTGATCTGCCTTTCTCCCTGCCTTTGATGCTTAGAGTGACACACAGAAATTTCTGTTCCAAAATTACAATAATGTACATGATACACTGACACGGGTTTTGAAATTGCATAAAACTTCTCAACTTGTTTTAAGGTGACACAGACTTTCCATATTTCTCCCTTAAGCAAATAAATCCTGCAAATAAATCTTGTTTTGCAGCTTAAATGCCCCCTTGTCTTTATGATATCTTTTTTTTTCAGTATTTATTAAGGAGACTAATGCTTGGTATCTTTAACAGTGCCACATCAAACTTAACATTTATTTATCACATTATTTGTCTTAAAGTAAGAACATTCACATAGATGCCATTGAAATCACAGAGCTGGAGACAGCCTAGTTCTGATAAATTTATTTTCATTTACAGTTCTATTACATTGCCAAAAACTTGAATTATACTTGGAGTTGAGTTGAAAATCTGACTTGCTAAGTAAGAGGTTGGGCTCACTGTGATAACCAATGGTTCTCTTAAGTTCATCTCACAAGGTTTCCCCCTTCATGAGCTGAGTTGAAACTGTGTCTCAAAACCTTTATTTCACCCTAAATAGAAAGAAATCCTATAGAACTAAAAGCAACTGATACTTAGCATCATGTTAACCAGTGCCTGTCATTTTCTATCAAACTAAAAGTAATTTTGGGGTGGGCAGATCCAATTTCTATGTCTTTGTTTCCAGCTGCTTCAGAATTGAGGAAGACTTTATGATGGACATCTCTTAAATGTGCCTGCTCTAGGAAAGTCTTACTGCATAAGAAATTCATAGCTGCTTGTGACGTACATATTTATTTGATTATTTTATTTTTCCTTTGTAGGAGATGGTGCTGAGGTATGCTACTTTGTCTGTTTGCCCAGATGGATTAAGGCCACATTTCAAGAGTATTCTAAAAACTAATAAAGCAGTGGCTTGAAAAAAGGGTTCTTGCAAACAAATGAATGGTAAAGATGTATTGGTAATTTTCAAGGGGAAAAAACCCCAAACTTTTGCAAACTTCACCAACAGGACTACAGAAAATAGGCTAAAGAGAAATGATGCTAACACATGTGACTTCTCACGTAGCCTTTCCTTGTCATCAATAAAATAAGTCACAGTCATGGTCATTTCAGGAAGTAAATCACAGAAGATGAACAATATAACTGATCCAATGATAAAGCAGGAGAAAGATAGTTCAATCTGCACAACAGCACCTTAAAACTTGGGAGAGTCCCTGTTGAGTGTTGTAAACACATTGTAACTCTTGCCTAAACTCACACCAGAAATTGTGCATATCTAGAAATTCAAAATCCTGAATTTATCTTGAAAATTGCTATATTGCTAATGATTGTACATTATTACCACGCAATGCTATTAATTGCATTTATTACTTTCCTGGTCCTTTTTAACCACTAGCTTCCATTTTTCTTTATTTCTGGGTCAGACATATAGGTATCATCTTTTATCTTGCTTTAATTTGGTGATATTTTTTCTCTTTGCTTACACAGAGCACTGGTCTGTATCTGCTAAAGAACTCCTGTTAATTGCAGTACAATATTTCTGGTTTGTCACAGTTGGGCATTATGGAACTAAAAACATACAAAAATTTTAAAAAATTGTATAAAAATTTATACATTGGTATCATGATCCTGACTGTATATATGTGGACACTCTTTGTTCATGCAATTTATTCTACCAATACTAGATTTCTTGGCCTATATTAATTCTAGGGGTCAGACTAATTAAAATAGCTGAATTTTATCACAACATCAGGTCTAGGGAAGTTATTATTCCTTTTCACGGAATATTCTTAAAACTCCATCTGAGATGCAATGTCCTGAGACTCTGAAATAGAAGAGAGGAACTGACAAACTGAGGAGAGTGTGGAGGAAGGCTGATAACAGGGTTGGGACTGTGGAGCATGTGATGTGTGATGTGGGACAGCTGGTTTTGTGCAGCCTTAGGAAAAGAGAACTGCATAGTGGTCTTGCTGCCTCTGACTACCTTATGGATACATCTTTGAGAAAGTGGAGCTGCACACTTCCCAGGGTGAGCAGTGAAGGACTGAGGGAGATAAGGCACAACAAGGGAAATTCCAGTTACATGCAGAAAAGAAAGTCAGCATGATCAAATTGTAGCCCAGGTTTCCCAGTGAGATTGTGAAATCTCCAACCTTAGAGATTATTCAAAAGTCATCTGGATGTGGCCCTAAGAGATCAGACTTTGAATTCAGCTGTGTTTTGAGAAATGGCTGGGTCAGATAGCAACCTGATTTCTCTGCCAGTCTAATTTCCTGTGCAATTCTATGATCAAACCAGTAAAGGGAATCAAGCTTTCAATGCTTATCCTCCCATAATTTCTGAACTTTCCTGTACAAACTTTGGATTATAGGATTGTTACTACCACAAATCAAGACAAGAGATACATAATATATATATAATTGTTAAACTAATTTACTTTTTGTGTAAGAAAATAGGAAAGCTAAAATTCAACTACCAAAATAGCACAGAATCCCTCAAAAATATAAAGGAGAAGTAAAGTTTTATGTTCAAATTTACATAACATTTCATTTAAATTGATATCAAATATAAGAAAGAAACTTATTTTGGGTGGTCCAGATTCAAAAGATGCAGCTTTTGAAAACACTCTTTGACTGTCTCAATTGGACGTTTTTCAGTTTTTGTAATGTCACAGAAATATCTCTGTATTCTGAAACCATTTTAAAAACATTTCAGAACACAGGAGTATGACTTGGAAATACCTTCTAACCTTAAATAGAAGTAACTCCAATATTACTAACACCATTACCATTCATGTCAGTGCTTTTTAACCAAAATATCCAGTATTATGTATTTATAGTGTACCTATTAAAACCCTAAATCCTTCAGAGTTCTTAACTGCCAGTTCCATATAGTCATAGTAAATAACTGCCTGCCATAGGAATGGATTCTGGAAAAGGATGTAATTTGTTTTTGGCCCTTTGCAGTTGCATGTCCTTTTGGGAGGGTGGAGCCAAGGTGTTGTTACTCTCATTTTTCTGTTTATTTTCTTTCCACCTGAGATGAAAGAAGTGAACACTGTACCTGCCTATGTGTAATACTAGGAAACTGGCACTGGGGTAAAAACAAAACTGAAGTCCAATTATGTCTGTTATGGTCATATAAATCAGCACATATCTGAGCCATGAAACAGTACTGGGCAGAGCCACCACTGTGTCACCAACTGTCACAAGAAAATAAAGGGAACCTATTCTTTGGAAGTGGAGAGATTTAGTTCCAGTTATTTAGAGAGTATGATAGTCTTGCAGTTAATTAGCAACATTCACAGTGGCGGCTCTGACAACTGAAAAATGGACATGATAATAATGAGATTTTAATAAATTTGTACTGGTTCCTGGTAGCACTAAGACCATTATCTGGGAGTGGAACATAAGTGAGTTATTTTCTGTACTTAGTCAGGGGTGCATTTAAACACCTGTTGATGAGTGTATACTTGCTCACTCATTTATCTCACTTTTCTGGCTAAAGTTTATCATTCCCTCTGTGAAATTGTTTTTTCCCTCTTCTTAGTTTTATCATCCAGTGGAGAATGAGGTGAGGTGAATACTTGTGATGTCTAGTTCATGGTAGACAATGGAATTGCCCTAGATATAATGGTTCAGATTCAGTTTTATTGAAAACATTCCCAGACTATCTCCTGCTACTTTCTCTCTATTATATGGGTGTGGAGGTGCCCAGGCAGAGTAGACACTGTAGGAGCAAGTGCAGCATAGTAGGTTTTAAGCTGAAAATAACTTTGACAGATAGCCTAGTGGTTTTTGCAAGGCCTATGAAGTATTTGTACAGGGAGCAGGAGCCTTATCAACAGTGCTGACTCTACTGCCATTTATCAGGATTGTGCATGTAGGTTAGAACTGGTGTCTGTGAGTGAACGAACTCGAGCCTCCAACCAGTGACTGCCTGTACCTCCTGTTTGCCTCAGCCCTTATCAGAGAAGTTATAAAGAAGCTGTTCTACCTGAACTCATCCACATTATAAAGAAACAGAAAGAAATACCACTTAGCTTTGATTGCTAAGATGCCAGATACCTGAACTTTGCACACAGAAAATCTCTGTTGGCTGCAACCTTTGCACAGCACAATAAATACGTCTGCTGCGTGGCAGCTGCTGAGCTCATGGAGTTAGTAACAGAAAAACAGAGAAACTACTTGAAGTTAGTCATGTAAAATTGCACTTAAACGCAGAAGGGAACGCTGCTCTACAGAAAATGTACGGTCTAATTTGCTGAATGAAAAAAATTATTAGAGGAAAAAAGCCTTTGTCTTTTAGTACTATTAATTAATAGGAGCTTTATAGCAATGTTTGAATTTTACTCAGGCACAAAAGTCAGATGTAGACAAAGAAAGAAAAGTACCTTTTGCCTGAAAAAACACTTAATATGTGCCAACTGTAGTGTTGGACCGATACACTTTTTGGAAAACTAAGACCAGATAACTAATTCAAATTGTGTTGTATTTGTTTTCACCTGAAATGTTGGTTTTTTGAGGGGGGTTTTTTGTGGTGTTTTTTTGTTTGTTTGTTGTTTTTTGGGGGTTTTTTTGTTTGTTTGTTTGTCTTTTCTGGGAAGAGCAAAGAAAATTCACGGGACATTTCAATAAATGTCACCTTTGCATTTTTCAGTCAAGTAAACAGACCTAATGTTATAGGTTTAAGAGTTGGAATTTTAAGGAGAACTGCTCTGGGAAGAGAATTCCCTAAGGCATCCAGGCAGCATAGTATGAGTGACATAAGTGGGATTGCTTGAAGTAGTGGCATAAATGGAAAACATAAACTGGTGTTCCTATTTGGTGTCTTTATGTATCACACGATTCTTAAATGCTTTTGTAAACTGGCTGTAGCCATCATTCTCTTTTGGGAGGTTTTAATTGTTTTAGAAAAAGAAAAATAGTGCAAGCTATTAGCAAATCACCATTCATAAAAAAAAAACCAAAAAAACGGGGTAAATTTCAGAAATACCCACATTGTTAATTCCCAGTGTTCAAACTTTTGTGGTTATTTTTAACATTCATCTTTTACAGGGAGATTGTGTAGAATACTGTTCATGGAAGTGCACTGGCTTAGACCAAAGCCTGAATTTCATCCGTTTGCTTTCAAAGGGCAAGGAGGAAAAACACCTTTGGGTACATGATAGTGAATGCAGTTAGGATTTTAAGCAACTGAGCTCATTAAATTGTTTATATAAATCTTATCAGCACACTTACAATTTTGTGAGTGCTTATTATTTAAGTGAAAACTTTATTTGGTGCCAAAATGCTTTATGTCCCCTGAAGCATCAGTGTCCTGGCTTCTCCCTTCAGCTGTTTATGATTTACAAACAAGGCATTTCAACTTCAGCTTCTCTGGGAGGTCAGTGCAACCAGGAGTCTCCCAGCTCCTCTAACACACATGGACAGCATTTATTTCAACAGGAGTCACAGACAGTTTCATCCAAAAGTACAGCTGGAGGAAGCATCAGACTTGTGTATTACAGTCTAGAGAGTTAAATCAACTGTCCAGGAAATGGAAGTTAGGATTTCCAGACTCTCCTCAGTCCATACATGTTCTATCTGACTTTTCTCATCTTCCAGGGGACTGCTCAGCCCCTTAGCTAGTAGGCAAGAATGTAATGCAAACCAGCCACCACTCCTCTTACTCAATAATGTAGAGAATGAATCTGAAGAAAATTTTATTTTTATTCAGCTATTAGGTCTATGTAGCATAGCCCAGCATTGCATGCTGTGTCAAAGTTCTTACCTAGATAAGCAGCTGGGCAAGCAAAGAATACCAGGCTAAGCTTTGTTTCTTACAAAGCATTGACAAAAGAAGGCTAACACCATCTTTTCCATTTCTAAGGAGGTGGTAATAATAGTGATAGCATGCTGATTCTTTGAATTAACCTTAATTAATCTTTAAATACCACTTCTTAAGATGTGATGCTTAATCTTACTTGTTATTTAGTGGAAAAGACACTGTAGCCATTTTACTTTCCTAAGTACACAAAATAAAAAAAAAAAAACAAACTAAAAAGAAGCAAACAGAATAAATAGGGGGGGAAAAATAAGAAGCTAAGAGGAAACAAAATAGCCAAACCATGAATAGCTAAACTTCAAATGACAGCTGGCAGTGTTTCAGGGGTAAAAGGACAAGGCACTTCTTTTGGCTATTATTCTGGCTATCTCTATTATGAAGAAGAGATAGGGGAATGAGAAGCAGGTTGTGATGCAGGCAGGTATTCTGAAAAGGAATAAATCACTTCAGATAATCTGAAAATGCAACAACATTCACTTCTTAATCTGGAGCAGCATGTGCTCCTAGAGAAAACTTCCCCTTAATCTGTTTTGATTCATATCAGAACTGCCTTGGAGTGCACAAACTGGATTCCTTTGAAATGAGATTAAATCAGGAGTGCATCTTAAGATCTCCAGTCCTTGCATTGTCTGTGGGACCAGATCAAAACTGGGCAGAAGCCTGCAAAACATCCCTGCCATGGCTGAGTGCCCAGCATGGGCATTTCTGGTCCGCATGGTCACTCTTTTGGATATGCAGCACTTGCAGCTGAAGGAGTAGAATGATAAATGCCCAGGAAGAAAGCACATCTGTCTGATGTCAATAATTGAATCACAAATTATTTGCCAGATCAGTGTCCAAGGACAGGAGGCTGAATAGGCTCAGTTAATCTCACAGGGTTTTTTCTACTTTTGTGTTAGGCACCACATAAGCCTGTGCCTCCTTATTGTCAAGGTGTGGCAAACCCAAGGTTCAGTTCCAAAAGAGTACCATTTTGCAAGATAAATATGAAGATCTTTCTTTCCTTAGTATTTGTTGTGGCCTCACATAATTTTTTGTGTGGTAAGAATGTGTTGACTGTTTTTTACTGCTTATGCAGCTTTTAGTAGTAGATGTAAAGTGCAGATAGAGCATAAGGATTGCAATCAAATTGTGGCCCACTTAAGAAATCCCTGGCCAAAATACTATATTTATGAAAATAAAAATACGAAATATTAATATAGTCAGATAAAGGCTCAATATATCCTGGCTTCAGAAGTTATTTCATGTCAGCTAAGCTGATCTTGCTGTTGACATATATATGCTTAACCCTATGGAGATGTGGACTTAACCTGACACTGAGTTGCATTTGCTGCAAGCTGTGAGTGAGCACATGGAGAATTACTCTGGTAACTTGGCTTTTCAACTAAACCTTCATTCTGTTCCTTGTGGATAAGCATTCATATGAAAAAAAAAAACCCTCTAGCCATGTACCTTGCATATTATTTCTTTTCTTTAAGGTTATAGGGATTTATATGCTTTATGATTCACTACAGAGCAGTAGGAATGGTTCATGACCTAAACTATATTAAGCTGCAAACTCCAAGATTTTGAACCACAAAAGCTATTTCTGCAATTTGTGTTTAATGGGCAATACTTCCTTTACACCTCTTTGTAGATAGAATTGTGTGGTACTCACTCACTGGCACTCATAGAAACAAATGGTTAATGGTGAGGATAGCAAAATAAGCTCTGTAGAAACTGTGGTCACCAAATCAATGTTTAACTAAAATAAATTTGCCCTAGATTTCTTTGGCAAAATAACCAGGACACTGAAAAACACACAGAAGTTTTCCCAGTACTTTTCATTCCCTTTTCATGAAAAACAATAGTTTAAAATTCAAGAAAAAGTGCTCCAGTCTCAAAACCACTTTGCTTTCTATTAGTATATTTTCATGAGAAATTCTTCTTAAATCTGTGGAGGGTTTTCTAGGAAAAGTTTCCTGTCTTTAGAAAACATTTAAAAACTCGTAAAAAACATGGTGAATCTCAGTTTAAAAGATATGAATTCAATGTTTTGCTTTGGGATTTTGGGTGGATTTGTTTTGTTTTGTTTAATTTTGTGGTTTTGCCTCTTTTTTTCCCTTTTTTCCTTTTTTTTCCTTTTTTTTTTTTTTTTTTTTTTTTTTTTAATGCATCTTTAAATATTTGTGGCTTCTGCATAGTGTTGTAAGGGAGCAGAAATGCAAACTCACCACTGGGAGGGTCCATGGCAACATGGCACATAACTGCTTTTTGCCAGAGGATTCTAGGAGAGCTGTAATCCCAATAGGCCCTGACTAGAACTTTGGGCCAAAAACTGTATTTCAGTAGCCTTTACATGCTGTCACATATTTGGTTTGAGGGTCTCAATCTGAGCATGTTCTGTGCCAACCCTTGTCCAAGTCAGAGATCTATGAGTGTGCTGATAATACAAAGATAGAGCAACTGGGATTTTTTGGCTTAATCTCTTTGCTTAGCAGATTTTTTTAATGGATGAGTAATGAAATCTTACAGGCCTGAAAGGTTCTTGAAGGCCCTTCCTAAGGCAAGCTCTACTGCTCTCTGTAAACAAAACTCAAAGGATGAAATCCTGGCTCTCTTCTAGTTGATGGCAAAACTCCCATTGACTTCAATGGGGATAGGATTTCTTCCAAAGTGCACAGAGTATTCCCAAGTCAAAATGTAAGCACACCGGCTTATTAATAAATGCACAATAACACAGCAAGCCAAAGGCAGTATAAATACTTACACAGAGTGTGATTCAGTTTAAATGCCAACAACAGACTTACTTTTGGAATCTGTGAAGGATCCAGATGCCACAGCTAAGATCTCTCACCTTCAAACATCTGGATTCACTGATTGCTATTCAAAAGGAAATAATTAATAAAGAAAAAGTGGCAGAGTGGTGCTATATATCTAATGGCACAGGACTTTATAGTGATTATGAGCTATTTTCTAATGTTTAAGTAAGTGAGAACTGGATTCCTGTTCTACAGTCCTTACTCTCTACCTTTTTCCAAGAGAAAGTGAAAAATAACAACTGGAGTTAACAGAGTGCATATGAATATGTCAGAAAGTTTTAAAATTGCTGCTTAAAAAATATGAGAGAATATGAGAATTTTCATTAATATGTTTTCCATTGTATAGCTATCTCTACAAATTAGCTGGCATTTATGTCTGTGTTTGAGTTAGAGATGAGTACCCCACTATAAACTGCTTTATACAAAAAAAAGGAACCCAAATCATATGTGGTCTGGGGACATCTTTCCTGTATGGAGTTAACTGAGGCTGAGGGCAGTGGACTGTTCATTTTCTCTCTGCTTCAAAAAAGCACATCTGCTAATTAACTTGATGCAAATGAGAAAATTGTCTTATATGATAGTCGAATTTGCATGTTAATTTTCAATGTCTCTTATCAAAGAGGAATCTTGAAATCATTCTTCCTGCCTATAAGGGCCACAGAAAAGATATTTCATGCCTTGGAAAGAAGGAGAGATGGAGAGGGAGAAGTCATTTACATAAGCTGTTTTTTCTGGTTTTTTCAATCCTATCTTTGAAGGACTGGTGACCCTAACCAGGAGCTCCAGCAACAACCTCTAACAGTGGTCTGATAAGCCTGTGAAGTAATCACCTTTTGTCTAATCATTTCCACTGCCATCCTGTAATGAAAGCATTTGCAAGGCAGGCAGCTACTCCTTAAAAATTTTTCTTTACACTCATTGCTACATGATTTCTAATTTAGGAAAACTGTTTTCACCAACTTGTATAATCTTATGAAGTGTAGCATACTAAGACTGCACTTGAAATTCTTACATGTTCTTGTGACACAGACCTTCAAGCAGTGCTCATTTTTATACTGCAGATATTAAACACAAGCAAATGCTGACTTCCTCTCAGTTGTAATTTATGTTGTGTGGGGAAAATCACATATGAACTCTGTAGTTTGTATAGTGAACTTTATATTTAGTTTCTTCTTTTTTAATGCCTTTGTTTTCTGTTAGGTTAACAAGTTTATGCTGTCTTTACTTTGATCTTTCTTCATTTTATCCCATGTACTTTGCCCCTTGAGCCCTTCCTCAGACTGAGCTCAGCTTGGCATGTATCTGTGTAGCAAGGGCTGCAGAGCATGGGGGTGATCTTGAACTCAGTAATTGTGGTTCTGTTCTCAAGCAGAGCTCAGAGCACCTTTGCTGCCAGTCAATCACCCAGCTTCTGAGGTGGGCTTTACTGCTCTCTTTGACTGATAACAATCTAAGATTGTCCCTTCATTTTACTATTAAAAGCCAGAATTGATACTTGGATGGTAGCAAGACACTAGGAAATTAAAATCTTAGCAGATTTACTGATGCTGCAATAATTGATGCTGTGTGTTTCTTTAATGTCTGTAATTGCAGAAATACATTGAGCTAAATTGAATGCAGATTCAAAGACAAAGCATTTTTTGATGACTGCTTGCTTTCTCAGAGATATTCCATGGAAGCAGCTGCTGCTCCAAGAAGCAATTATTCTAAACCTGTGCCTCTCTCCAGGGTTTCACATGAATTCCCAGGCAACACACAACACACATTTCACATGCAATGAAATGGTATGTCAGGAGTTATTACCACCAAGCAATTTCATACACTTGAGGAAATTCCACCACTGGGGCTAAGAACTCTGAAAACTCATTTATTCCACAGTTTTTCAAATACATCAGTGAACAAAAAGCATCTCACTAGTGCCTTTTAAAATGCACCCCAAAAAAAGAATGAAATGTATCATCAAACATCAGTAAGTTATTAAACTTCTGGCCAAAGAAGGCCAAAAGTTTTTTGAAAGGTTAATTTTTTAAAAAAATTAATTTTTTTTAAAAGTTAAACTTCCAAGTCTGTATTAAGTATTGGAAACTGATTTTCATTCAATCAACTTTTTAAAAAGTTAATGGAGGCTACTTGATTCTGAAAAAAAAATCTCTATGGTGCTTACTTTAATTGGTTAACTATGCACTCATATTTAGTGCAGTTAGCAGCCTCGTTGTAGTTATTATAATTTTGCAATATCTTTTCCATCATTACCTTTTATGACTTTGTCTATATCTATATCAGATATATAACTTAGAAGTGTCAGTCTTTTAAACTGTGTTCATGGTATAATGAGATTTTCACAGTTGAATTTATGCCTGTGCTAATGAAGCACAATGTACAAGTTTTCCCCCCACATCACCTGAATATAATTTCTTGGTTGATATAAGTAGCCAGCTATATGCCAATGGAAAATAAATATTTACAAAATTAATAGGATTTATCATTAATAATGAGACCATAATAGAGTAACACATACACACAACCCTGCAAATGTGAGAATAGTCACTACTTTCGACCAGTAAAGTGTCAACATTCATTTACATTTAGTACTTTATTAAGCTCTTTGCATTGCCATCACATTTCCCAAATTATAACCAGAAAGATAAATTAAAGTTCACAGAGAGTTTTATGAGTTCTGCTGTCATTGAACAGTTTATTGAGATGTTTTCTATATCTTAAAATACTTTTCTTGCCACAAAATTGTATGGATTGTCAAGTATATTCTAATATTCTAATATTCTAGAAAGTTGTTTTTCTTAAAAAATTTCTTAATTAAAACCACCACTGAAGGAAAAAAAAAAAAAAAAGCATTTTAGAAGAAAAGAGAGCAAAGGGCAAAATAGGACCTGGCAAGGTGTGACTGTCAGTAGAGGTGGCTAAATCTTCCTGCTGAGGGGAGCTCGGATAATCCATGGGAATGAATCTCTTTAAATTCTGTCTACCACTTGCTCCAGACCTTATTAAATAGTTCAGTGGCTATTATTTTAAACATTATTCCTCTACATTAATTATTAATATGCAATGTTTAATAAACATTGTGTTTCATGCAGGCAGAGTTCCTGGGAGCAGGCTGACTGACTTGGTTTATCAGATAGTTTAGAAGAATAACATTTTCACATTAAACCAAATACCTTATTGAAAACTGCTGTTTCCACCAATTTCAGTCATTGTAGGATAATAGGTCTGTTTTAATAATGTTTTGCATTATAAAAGTATTTATTTTTGTTGGAGGTGTGATAAAACCAATTTCTTTAGTCAAGGCAAAATTTGATTAAAGATTTTAAGGGAAAGGGAAAAACGTATCCAACTGTAGAACAGTTAGTCTGACAGAAGTCCTAGATTTATTGCTATGATTGTATCCATTTTTTGTATATAAATGATAGCCCTATGTACATCACTAATTGCAGAAATTATGGAATCTATACAACCCTTAGGCACCTGATTTCCATTGATAAACAGTTCATGGTGCCTTTGAAAATACTTCTTTTTGTCTTCCTCTGAGGTTGTGCACTCCCCTAATAATCATGCATCTAAAAATCAAACATTAAAAATTCAATACTGGACCTGATTATTTCAGTGTCGTAAGACTTTGATAATGTGTGTTTTTCTGCATAGCTGTCAGCCATAGACATACACCGTTTTTATTTCAGAAACATTTCTGAATGCTTCTAAATGGTTGTTAGTAGGATTTTTCTGTCTTTTTGTTTTTCTAAAAACCCATTAGTGTTTGAGGAAAAATACCATTTGATGTTGCAATGAGTGTCTTCACCTTTCAGGGTAATGTTTAACCGTAGGTGTAAATGTACGCAAACAGAAGTGTTTTTCTGTAAGAACTCTCTAGTTTTAGTCTAAGAAGCAGAGAATGTGTATTTTCATCATTCTGTTAATTATTACTGCTTTGCTAAGTTCTGCAGCATTTCTGAAGAAAAAAAAAATTGGAAAGGACTATGAAAATCCTTAGGATCATAGTACTGTTTCCTATCACATGCAACTGTGTTTTCTTATGCTGGTCATAAATGTATTAAACTAGGCTTTATAAATGTTTAGATTTGGTTCCTTTAATGCCACTGTTTTTCTGCAAAGGCTTATGGACTAATGCATAGTTTCCAGTCTTCAGCCTTGATGTGCCATTGTCTGCTTTATTTTGTGTCTGTAGCAACACCATCCTTAAACTTATATGGCTTTTCTCTCTTTCTGTGGCTTTACAGGGATCAGTAATCATCCTCTTACACTTTTCCAGGATAGAAGTGCCAGGCTGCTTTCTCTCTTCTTCAAAAAAGACTTTTTCCTTCCATATTTATTTGTGTAATCCTTTTATTCCCATCTAGTTTGAATTCATGCTTGCTGAATATAAAGAATAAGAAGTTCTTAGAGTGTTCTACCTGAAATCCCAACAGTACCAGGGCAAATAAACAGTAATTACTGTTATATTCTAGTGCATAATAGTACCACCAGTTTAATACTTTCAGTTCTTCCTATCTGTTCCTCAATGAATAACCTTTCCCTTTGTAATACAGAAATGGATGCTATTCCTAACATTTGAATTCTTAAGTTAATTTAGTTCCTTCCTATGCCACTTTCTGATCTCTTCTGTGTTTACTATAGCCTAGATCCACAGAGAGATGTGATAGGATTCAGAGTTTTAAGTTTGCTGTTTGTGCTGGGTTGCTCCCCATCTCTGATGGCAGTGCCATTGCGAGTACATCTCTTTATCACTACAAAGTGTCACAGCAGCTCTGCTCCTGTGTGTGCCCCAAGCTTTGATAGAGAACTGAGTTTGATGCCAATTTAATTTTCAGACCAAACTTAACAGTAGTTTTCTGTCAACTACTTTCTTCCTATCCTTCCTTTGCTTTGTTTCTTTCTTGCAGCATTCATACATTCCCTCTGGAGTTTTGACACAACTCCCTCAACCTTCCAAGATAGAAATTTTTGCTGCTCCTTTTCCTAGTCATTGTTAATATTCTGTTTATTTCATAGTATTTTCTGAAATTTCTGACATGATTTATTCAGTTAGGTTGGGAGTTCTTCATTTCAAGTTTTGTTCTCTTGTTTAATATGGAAATTCTGGAGTAGTATTGCTCTAAAGAAATTACATTCTAATTCCATGTGCTGCAGATCAATCTCTTAATCTGATTTTTTTTTTTTTCCCTAACAATATTCTCTTTTTATAAATGCTCACTGTTGGCTGAACATTTTGATTCCTAGGAATTAAAAATCAATAATCTACCTATTTTCCTTCCCGTTTCAAGTCTTTCTTCTCCTCCTTTGAAATTAGAAGTCTCTGAAATTGCCCTAGAAGAATCATTGGAAATAAGACTTGCTTGACTGTTTTCCGTAAACTAAAGTAAATAGACCTGATTTAGTATGAAACCTGCAGAATCATTGCTTTCCACTTCCTTACCAAAAAATTAATTGAAAGTTTTCCAGGTTGCCTCAGATTTGTGTCTCTTATCCTTACTTTTGTCTATCATTGCATACTTTTGTTCACTGCCTACACTTTGATAACAAAATATGATGATTTGATGGCTTATTAACTAATTCTAGGTAAGGTGTTTCCCAGGTTTTTAGATCTGATCTCTCCTGGATTTGAGAGGAATTCCAGCATTTCTCCTCCCTGGTTTTTTTTTTTTGGACCTTAGG
This sequence comes from Muscicapa striata striata, assembly GCA_030060385.1. Taxonomy (NCBI): domain Eukaryota; kingdom Metazoa; phylum Chordata; class Aves; order Passeriformes; family Muscicapidae; genus Muscicapa; species Muscicapa striata. The sequence goes on from JAREIS010000135.1 coordinate 2,955,875, forward strand.
TCATGGCATTCCGTGCAGTTCTCTGTATATTATCTTCTTCTCTCCTTGGACTCTACTCTCCCAGAGTACACTATGCTGGGAAACTAAACAAAACAATGGCAATTGAGCCTTACTTTTTCTCACATCTGAATAGCAGAATCAATAGCAGGGTTTAGTGCCCAGGCACAATTTCAAACTTCTCTCCTGTCAGGAATCATTCCCAGTACATTTTGCACCTGAGCACATCATGTCAACGAGAGTTTTTAACTTGATGGACATGGACTGTGCTATGACCCTTCGACTCTGACCCAGAAAATTATCCTTGGCCCATTTTATGTGTGAGCTCATTTTTTTAAGTACAAACAAACCCATCTCTCCTCATCACCCTTTTCCACTGTAACTAGTTTAATTTCTGGGTTTTGCCAGACACTTTCTTGTTTGTGTCTTCCATATTCCCCCCTACAGCAAATCTGTTTTTCAAAGCAGTCTTTCTGTAGCAAGGGGTGTCTGAATTTCTCTTCAAGTTGCTATCTGCATTTCTGGGCACCTTTAGGTGTGTGAATACTTGAGCAGATTCACTCTCCTAAATTCTGTGTTCCATCCCTACTTGAACACCATCTTTCCACTCCTCATACATTTTTCCTCTTATGCTCTACTTTTTCAAATATGTAGCTTCATTGAGGTAGTCATCCAAAGATAATAAACATTCTAGCTTTCTGGATCTACTCTCTCCTAACCATCATCACCTTCTCTATGGAGAGAATGTGCCTCTATGGACCCTAACTTTAAAGAAATAGGGGGAAAATCTCATCCAAAGTAACCTGTTTGTAGACTATTTGACTGCTGACCATTTGGTGTTTCAATCTAATCCTATTTTTGTGCTTTGGCTGAGTTGGATGTCCATCAGCAGTGATTAAAGGCTGAAAATTTCCAGCACTGGTTGAGCTAAGAGCTGGTAAGCCCATATGTAACTTCACTTCAGAATAATTTTTTACCAAAGTGTAAAATCATGGGAAAATTTCAAGCACTTTCCCAACATAAATCTCGGTAACTGAAATTCAACATTAGGTTTGATATTAATCCCATGAAACTGAATAATAAAAATGTTAACTTGAAATTTTAAGCACAACTTCTATTTCAAAGAATTGGAGAAGTTTTGCATTCTCATATTTATCTCCTTTAAACTTTATCATCCATCAACAAGTAACTTCATTCTGCCGTCCACGTTCTCCCTCAATCTACATTCTACACTTTTGGATGCATCAGGAATTATTCCACTTAAGGGACAGAAAAGCAAATCTCTATCTATGTAAGCCTGTTAAGAGAAAATTCTATGTGAGGACATAGTTGAATCTTTTAAATTTATTTTCCACCACCGTTAGAATCAGGCCTTATGAATTAGTATTTAGACTGTAAGATGGATTTTTATAGAATATAAAGTAGACTTACAGAAACAGCTACACTCTTTCCCCACCAATGTAAGGTGATTCAAAGAGATATGCTGGAAACTCTCAGAAGGAGCTATAGAATTATCTTGCTCTGGAGGGAAATTCCTAGTTCACTTGCTTAAGCATGACAATTTGACCCATTTCAAAACTGTTACCTGTGGTGTAGGTGTCTGCAGATAATCCAAATTTAGTTTAGATTTGCATTATACTCTGTGGAGATCTGAATGTTTAATCAGATGAGCACCTAATGCTATCTGAGCTTCCTTGTGTTCCTCAATAATGGCAGCTATTTTATCAGCAAGTGATTCTTAAACTTTTGATGTGGCAGCTGGAAACCAGACAAAATCCTCTAAGATATGAAATTACTTAAGGTATTGAAGTTTACAAATACATAAATTACATCCTCCCTGCATTCATGTATTGCTGTATCTGCCTGTTTCAGTATCTTTAGGTTGTATGCAGATCACCAACTCAGTCAAGAAAAGAAATGTTCTTCTATGCCTTTGTAAAACACTACTTCACCATCCAACCAGAATAGGAATTCCAGGGGTAAGCAAAACCAGGAGGTACATTAATAAATATATTTTAACCAGAGATCTCAAAACTTACCTGTGGGTCATATTTATTCTTCAGTTTTGTTTAGTTAGATTAGGTTTTACATTCAGATATATTGCCAACTTTCCAGTTCATTGAATGCAAGATTAAATAGGCCTGTGCATCTACTGTACTTTCATTCATAGTGGATTGTCTTGTTTGAGCTTCAATTGCTATCTGAGATGACTGCAAATCTCCTGTAAAATCCATATATTATTTCCAGCCACCATACAAGTGTCCTTGATAGCCAAGGAGCTAAAAATACTTTTGTCTAGCACTGTGTCAGGAATGGATTTCACATACAGGCACCCTCCAAATGTCTTCTAGTGCTACAAGAAGAGAAGACCCTCAGTGCTTTTCATCTTTTCTCTGTATTTCTAATTGGTTTGTGTGCCTTTATCTTAGTTCTTATCTCCTCTTCAAAGCACACAATTAGAGCCTCTTCAGTCTCTCTCAGATAAGAGAAGGTGTGCCTCTGGCCAGTGTTTCTCTTCCACTACATGTTCATTGAACTGGAAACACTGGAACTAGATAACAGCTCTGCTTGCTTTCTATTATTTTTATTTTTGCTGTGGAGAACATATCATTGCTTGCATTACTACAGAACTGATATATCTTTTAACATTGTTCTCCATTCTCTTCTTTCATTTTGTTACTTCTTTTCTTTTTTGCCCACCTCTACACATTGACCACAATCTTGAATTGCTCACAACTATATGCATGTACTCTGCCTGCCAAATCCTTACTGTTACTGTGGGATTCATCTCACCTGAATTTAACATCTGAATATTGTAGGCCTGGAGTCTACTCTACACTAGGAAAAAAGGCACAAATGTTGCATCTTGAGCTTAGGAAATGGGCAGGGTGATATTTCAGGAAGCCCCACAGTAAAGCACTCTGAGCTTATGCATGGTTTAATGCCACAAAAGTGGGCATTTTAAGGAGCTGACATGATGTATGATAAGAATCTGCTAGGTTTTTCTAGCAGAGGAATTCCGGAGAGGATAATGGATTACAAGGGCTTAGTGAACAAGGAAATGAGGAGATTTCAGCAGTATAGCACTAAAGCAAGGCTTAGCAAAATGCTAGCTGTGAGGAAGAAGTAAAGATAACACTGAGATAGTGTGCAGTATGGGTAATGAAACAGAAAATAGGAAGAAGAAATGAAAGAACATTAAAAAATAAAATTCTTTAGGTGCAATTGTGGCAAAGAAAAATTAAACAGAGCTACTGGATACAAGGTGAAAGATGGTGAGAGGTCAAGGAATAGAAAGCAAAATGTGGAGCAGTCAATAGAGAAATAGCTGCTGGTAATATCAGATGACAACAAAGAGGCAGCTTCAGAACAGAGCCCAGTCCTCATATCAGATAGATTAACATAACTCCATCATGGTCAACCAATTCAATCTCGCAGATAAAATGACTCTTAGTGTTACATGTCTGTAAGAAACCCTTCCTTTTTCATTAAAATATGCCATAATTGTCATGCTGATATGTTGAAAGTGTATGCCAAAAAGTCTAATTCAGAAATCTTCATTCTTGCCAACTAAATAAATAGTTAGATGTTTTATTTACCTTGACTAAGCATGTTTGCAAAGGACTTAAAAAAATTAACTTCTGAAAGTTTTCTTTCTGTTACTAAATAACATGTGAACTAAATACTATTTGAATGACAGGATGTTCCTTTTTTTTTTTTTTTTTTTTAATTTTCTGAGCTCCAGCTGCTATTGAAAGATAAACCTTAACCCATCTTCACAGTTTATACCTTATCTTAGTGTTAAATGAAGTTTGGTCTCATTTGAGTGATCAGCATAATGAATCACTACATTGTTGATAGCAGAGACAGTGGGACAGTCATGTAAAAACATAAGACAAAATATTCCATGTTCAGTGAAATCTTTGAATAAAGGAGTTTTAGCTTAAGTGTCAACTGTCTGCAGCTTATTATTATCCTCAGAGGCATGTTTTCCACAGATGCCATGGACTGATTTTCAAACCCTCAGACCCCAAAACAGAAGCTCAATACAGAAGGAATTCTGAGCCCAATGTGAGGCTATAACCACATAATTTGATACCTGAAATTGGAATCCTGTTACAATGTCAGTCTAGCCCCTGGGACAGCATCAAACATGTAGGCAAGGCCAGCAAAGTGTAGCATGTTTATTTCCAGCTGCAGTCTTTCTGACTGTGTGTTGGAGTTAAAAAGATAACAGATTTTACTGAGAAAAGTGTAGTAATATTGGAAATAAATTTTAACCAAATCTTCAGATTTGGAACCTGCTTGATTTTGTTAGAAGTCCATTCATTGATGTATGGAAGTGTGCATCTGTAGACGAGTGAGGAAATAACCATTCCACATGTAATATGTTTACAGTAGGACTCCCATCTGCTGTGTGAAATAATAGAGGCAGATTAGTATTCTGAATAAATACACCTCTCTCATGTTGTTTTATATTCCATCAAAGTTATAATTCATCAAAACTGAACTGATTTTTCAAACATATAGCTCTTACTAATATGGCTTTTAGGAGATACATTTCCTTCTTTGGCAATACAATAACAACAAAAAAATCTCATCCTAGTTAGGAGAATTTTTCTTTAAAATCCAAGCTGATAATATCAGATTCATAGAAACACAGAATCAAAGAAGTAAAATAAAATAAAATAAAATTTCATTAAATACAGCGAATGCTCTGCTTACAAAAATGCATTAAAATGTATTGCAAAAGTTTTAGATTTGACAGCATATTTTAGATTACTTTTTCCTGTGTTAGGGAAGTATGTAGTATTTTTATTCACCACAAGATTGTCCCATGTATTGCCCCATAGAAGTAAGGATACAATTATTTTATGCAAAAATTCTATTACTTTAGTGTTAAAATATATTAAAATTTATTTAAAATATTGTTTTCATTCCGGTTGTTGTATGTTAATCTTGGCTGGCATATTGAGTTTAGAAAGGGGCTCAGACAGACAGTAAAAAGTCCTGTCTTCTCAGATGCCTTCTAAAAAGGAAGAATTTTGGTTATCATCAGTGGATTTATGCTGTTTAATCAGCAAATACTCAGGTGTATGGGTATGCTGCAGATATTTTGATGGTACAATCTATGTTTAGAGATAAAAGGCAGGGTTTTTCCTCAAATCTCTGTGACTCTCAGCCTATCCTAGAATTTAAAATCACAGCCACTACAATAATGTTTCTAATTTTGAGAACATTTTTACCCAGGGAAGGAAACTGAACCCACTGTTCATTAAGGTTACACTTTCAAAGGTGACCAGAAAGTGAAAAACCTTTGATGTCAGTACCAATAAGATGCAGAACACTTCCCCCATTTTTCTAACTTTTCAGAGCCTCAAGCCCAACAGGTGCAGTTCATCATCCAGGAATGAGAGTTGTTACCTGGTCAATATAGAGATTAAAGTTCAGTCCTCACCTGACAGCCATATCTACTGTCGTCACCCTTGTGGCTTCATGAGTTTCGTTTTCGTTTGTGGTAACATCATGCAAAGGCACTGACTCACTATTTTTCTTCCTTGTATAGCATCTGCACCTTAGAAAAGGGAAAAATTATGTATAGATATCTCTTTCTCCTCAGAGAAGGAGACACTGGGTAAACCTATTTCGAGCACCTGGTGTGTCACAGGGGGCATCTCCTGCAGCATTAATTACTTAACATTAGAAGGAAGCTGATAGTGAGGGCTTCCTATGCTCTGTAAGGCAAGTTAGTCTGTTTGTGGCTTTATTCTCTATTATAAATATGAAGATAGATTTTTTTCCCCTCTCCAAGGAGAACAGTGCCCTGAAAAGACTCAGGGGTGATCTAGTAAAATTCCATGTAATATTGTGTAGAAACCTGCGTTGCACAATATCAATCAGTTGAAACTGATGGATCAAATTGAGGAATCATCTCAGAGAGAGTGAAAGCAACCAGACTCTTTGTCTTTGAATGATTATTGAATAGCTCTCAAAAGCAGAAAGAAATATGAACTGCTCAGAGTGATGGAAAAAATGGGCTCCCAAAACAACTGGAAAATATTTAAACATTACTCCTCAGTGTATTTGTGAGCAGCAGAAGCCAGCAAAAAAAAACCCCAAAAACAGCAAGTCACTATTACCATGGATGATAATTCTTACATTGAAAGCTTCTATTTAATTGAAGTGCAGAAGGCTCAGTATTTGACTACAGTGTGATTCTTTGAGGAACATGGTATTCCATAGAAAAATGAAATGTGACAGATAAATATTTGAAATGAAATAACAATAATTATTTTTTTTAAAACCTAAAGAAAGAAATTGTTTCTGTTTTGATGTATTCAACTTGTAAGTCTGGAAAAAAATTTGAGGGTCTGAGAAGTGGCCAGATGCAGAGATGAGGAAAAGCATCATAGAAAACACAGTGGTGGTGTGAATTAATTTTGGGAAAGCAGTTGGAATTTTGCAGGCAGGGATGGCATCCTGTGTACATGAAAGCCTGTGGGGACAGCAGGAGCTCCAGCAGTATGAAAATAATGGAGAGTTGAAGCCATGGGAGAGATGAAGCAAAAAGTTGTATAGAGTTCCAAGTTGGAGTTCTGAAAAACCATGGCTCACTGAACCACTTATGTCATGACTACAATCTTTTGGCAGGGCAGGCAATACTGAAACATTACAACCAGGACAGAAAGGATGACAAAATGCCACTGGTTCAATGGAAGTTACTAGAACAGCAGCATGTAATTTCACTGCAGGAAATCCCTAGATTGTCATTCTGAGAGTAAATGGGCTATTTCTTAGTCTCGCCTTTTTTTGCAGATGCACTGAACATCTGTACCAGAAAGAGTATTATTAATACCTAAAAGAGACAATACATGATCAGTCTTCCAGTGGTGAGCTAAAAAGCAAGCATTTGAATAGAAAGTATGGACAAATAAGAAAGAAACAGGGAAAAAAAAATGGTTAGAAATGCATCAAGCTCTTCATGGTGTCACCTTATTGATAAGAGAGAATAAATCAGAGGTTTGCAGCATCTTTGCAGGAATTTCTCGGCAAAATTAAAAACTGAATTTAGAGATCTAACCTACCACAGTTTTGGAAAGCAAATTTCTTTGCTTAATGACAAAATAAAATGGAGGAACTGAAGATATTTAATACTTTGAAAGGAGAGTATGAAAAAAGGTTCAAAGGATTCAGTATATTTTCTTGTTAGTGTTAAAAGAAGTCAGACCCTTTGCCCAAGAATATACTCAAAATAACTAAATAAATATGTAAAAAGGAAACATTTTCCACTACCTACAAGGAGAGAAATTCTGGAGGAGATGGCTTATGCCAAATATTTTTCTACTCTTGATGCCTCAGCAGGCTTCTGGCAGCATTTCTTAGACAAACAGAGGGTATGTTTATGCACCTCCAACACCTCCTTTGGGAGACACAGTTTCCCCCAATTGCCACTGGGATAGAGTTAGCACCATAGGTGTTTCACCAGAAAACACAACCATTTTTCTCTAATGAGGGACATGCTAAGACCTAAACTGATGACACTGTGAACTGGGGATCACAGTAGAAGGCAAGACCAATGTTTCCCAAATAACAGAAATACTGGACCTTGACCTAAATGAGATAAAAATTAATGTGAACTCCACAGAGTTCCACTCCATATTTCTTAGAACACAAAAGAAGAAAGAAGGGAGAAAATGGACAAAAAAGAAAGAAGGAGAGAAAAAAGAAAAAGAGAAGAGAGAGGGACAGAAGGAAAGGCAAAATGATTCTTTGGAATATAAATTGGAAGGAATGTAAGTAGCTTAGTACTAGCTATAACTGCTTCTATAAACTGTCTGTTTTGTTTTCTTGCAAAATTCATCGAATGAAAATGAGATGCAACACTTAATCAAGTGTTTTAATGAATTAATTAAAGAAGTCTTATCCTGAAACTATGGAAAAACCTCTTCTAGAAGTACTGTCAAAACATCTGACCAATCTTCAGAGAGACAAAGAAACTCTCAGTATCACCAAGCAGACAAAATGACTACATTCTATAATATATCCTACCAACTATAATATATGTGCATACATAATATATAAAAATATTTTATACATACACTATAGCATACATAATTAAAGGTTAATGGAATTTCTCTAATTATATTAGTATTAAAAAAACTATTGTTGACATTGGCACAACAAACACAACAAAAGTAACACCTCACTAGAAGACAGAAGTGTAGGAAGGAGTGAATTCAGATGAGTAATTTGATGCAGATTTCTCTCTGCAGTTGTGAAAAGAGGTGAAATCTGAAGACAGAGTTTCATAAAATAAATTGTTCTTTTAAGAAAAAATCTAGTTTCTGAATTTCCGGAGAGCTACAGCTAAGATTTTTCAAAAAATAAAGTGTTAATGCACAATGTGTTTTAGAAACAAAATTTAAACCCAAATCAGTTTGATAGACTCAGAGTGTTAAATGAGTTTTATATTCAATTCTATACATTTAACAGTTCCACAAATGCTAAGGCTCCTCACTGGCAGTGCATGGGAAACTGAAAAGATCTTGACTTTGGGTAAACACTACTGAGCAACAAGCAAAACTTTAGTGAGTTGTTAACATTATTCTCATGCTAAATCCAAATCATGGCACTGCACCAGATACTAAAGAAGCAAATTAACTCTATCCCAGCCAAAACCAGGACACTAGGTAATACAGCAGTATAAAACTGTCACAGCAGATTGGTGCACTTGTTACCTGCATGCTTATGGGCTGAGTCATAACTTTTGTAACCTTTTCGTAGTCATGCAACATGATATTAATACAGCCAGGTTCAACGTCTGCCTAAATAATCACATGGAGGCAGTGAGGAGAGACAGGCAAAAAAGGGAAATAGCTAACTCTGAGTGCTGGGCACTCCAGAGCTCGATTTATCTGCAGTGCTACAGTGAACAAATAAATAGATTTTAGGAAATAGTCAAAGCCTTTATGTTTGCATATAGAAATTAATCAAATGCTATGAACAAAATGCTATCTTTGTGCAGTCTCTTTGATACAATCATACTAAGAAAAAGTAATTTTTACATATCACAGCACATATTGGGGCAGCTGTGGAGACAAAAGTAAACAAAAAATGTTGCTTTTTGGAAGTAAAAATAAAATTCTGTATTGATTTATTGTATTTGTGATTGGTATAAGCCAAGGACAGAAACCAGAATGGTAAAATCAAACAAATGCTTTCTTTCTGGTGTCTCCAACACCAATGAATCCATGAAAGGTTTTTTAAACGAAATGTCTATGAAATGGCATACTTTTATTAATGTCATCAGAAAAAATCTTGATTACAAGAAAGATGCCTCCCTTATTGCAAAATACAAGCCAAAATACAATACAAGCCTGGGAAATGTAATCCAGCTATTAAGTCCAAGACAGAAAGGGTATAAAGAAATATGAGAATTTAAAGATAACTTCCATGATATATGGCAAAATAGTAACATTGCAGGGTCATAGAAATTACTGCTTAGCTAAGCCAAAATTTGATTTTTCGATTCAACAAGCTAAGGAAAAATATTTAAATATGTGAATGTCAAAACATTTCAATTAAATCAGATATATAAAAATTAAATTTACTGAACAAAATGTTCTTAAATATTTCCATAGTCAATTTTTTTACTGCAGTTAGCTTTGATAAATATGAATAGAGAAAGAATTCAAACTAGTAGAATTTTTCATTACATAAACCCTGTCTTTTTTGCCAATACACATAATCTTGAAAAGGGGACGTTGTTTGCATTTAATCAAGTTTTTCTTCTTCATAGGTTTATCTTCTTCATTCAGATAAAATTTATCATCTCGTTTTCATATTTTTGCTGTTATTAGCAAACAAAAATTGAATCTAAAAATACGGAAACGAAAGAATTACACAGAGATTACTTTCGACAAAGGCAGGACCTGTTTTACCTGAGTATTGTAAGTCAAAGTAAAATATGTTTTAAAAGGCATATGACAAATTTTGTTCCAAAGGAAAAAAAAACTTTCAGTGTCCTGCCAGTAGCTGCACAATATTCTCATTTTCTCAAGTACTCATATTCTTGAGATTCTCAACATACTCAAGTACAATGCAGTGATAATTTCTTCCATCTCTAATTTATGCATTGTAATCACTTGTGTAGATGTGGTACATTTATTTGAATACATTGTTAGAGTCTCTAGCTGAGTGATTTTGCTCCTAAAACTCTGCTTAAGGAAAAGACCAGTGAACTGGAAGAGTGACTTATCTCCAGCCCAGTCTTCAGATAAGGCTGGGGGCAGCCTGCCAGTGTTTGAGGGACCGAGTCCTACCACGGTGCTTTGATCTGCCCTCTCAGCAGAGGCAGGGCATGGGGAGACATGCAGAGACACAAGAGTTGTAGATGTGTTACCAACAGTGGATGCACCTGGGAATAATGACATAGGAATTAGAGCTTCTCCCCTCAAAAGGTGGCAGGACCAGGAGCACAGCTTCAGTGCATCTTCACCAATGCACACAGCATGGATGTCAAACTGGAGGAGCTGGAACCTGTTGTGCAGAAGGGATTCTGTGATATAGTGAATATGGGAGCATGGTGGGATGACTTGAATTACTGGACCCCCATAGTGGAGGGCTCTAAACTCTTCAGAAGGGGCAGGCAACCAAGAAGAGGCACTTGGGTAGCCCTGTATTTCAGGAGTGTTTGGATTCATCATGAAATCATAGAGTTCACAAAACGAAAGTTTTCGATTGTCCAAGGAGGAAGGATGGGGAGCTAGCAGGAATGCTCACTGAGCCATTGTCAATCATTTATGAACAGTCTTGACTAACTGGAGAATCCCCAGTTTACTAGAGGTTAGCTTGATGATCTTAGAGGTTTTTTCCAACCTAAATATTTCTGTGACTATCAGTAACCAAAGCAGGGCATGGTGTGGAGGGCAGTGAGGATCTGGGACTCTCACCTTTGCACCTTTGGCAATTTGCTCTGAGCTTTCTAAACTGTTTGACTCAGCTGCTTGCTACAGACTATATAAATGGACGTCCAAGTCAGAAGGCTCACTCTCCCTCTGAGGCAGCAGGGAAGGCTTGTAGAGGGAAGAACAAAGAGGAAAGGAAAGGAAAGAGCAGCAAGAGGGACCGGGGCTCACCATGGGCCCTGTGCAGCTCCTGCTGCTCTCCCTGCTGCTCAGCAGTGGTGTTCTCACACGTAAGTACTCTCCTTTATGTCACTGCTCTTTACTGCTTTATTTATGAGCCCATTAAAACAACAGTATTGGAAAAAAGTCAAAAGGACCATGGCTTATAAAATTAGAAAGGGTCAGTATAGCAAAGATATAATTTCTTCCCTTCATAGAAGTGGGCAGTCACAGGAGGACCCCAATGTCGAGAAGTCATGAATGTTGCTATTGGCTTTTGAAGAGATTTAATGCATTTTGCAACTTGTAAGGCATTCACTGTTTTTCTGTAGCATTGTCTTTTTAAACCCTCATGGAGCTACTGTAGCTTGCAGATAGCAAGCAGACTTGGCCCAGCTGTTGCTAAACTATTTTGCAGCAAATGTGAAGACAGAGAACAGTAAAGCAATTTAAATTCAATTTTGTATTGAAGGGATACAGTCATCAGTAAAAGAAGTAGGCCAGTAGAGAGTTTTTTTTCCTAAGATAAGGAAATACAACTGACATCAATATGATGCTATGGACTGTGAGCTATCCTTGCTTCCCAAGAAGTGGCTTTTCAGAATACAGCTCTAAAGTGTTACCTAAGGCTTCAGGGTAACACTAAGCTTAAGGAGAAAAGTGGATCTAGAGGTAGTTATACAGGTCTGGTTTTATGTGAAATTCTAATTCATTATTGTTGAACTAATCTATTGATCTATTCATCTTTGTTGAACTAATATTCTGTTCCTGACTGACATTACACAAATGTGTTGCTATACAATGTACCTTGTTTCTAATTTTTATTAATAATATTAATAATTTTATTTTAATAGCAATAGTAGTATTTCTGATACTATCATTGTAACTTGTGACTGTTACAGTCTATTTCTATAGAGTGGTCTACTTAGAATTTCCAGAATGAAAACTTGGAAAGCGTGCAGAGAACATTGTGAAAAGTTCTGACATTCATGTGTGATATCCCAAAGAATGACATAGCATCCAATAAATGCAAAAAAATTTAGTTGATTAGGTTTAATTTAATTTATTTTATTTTATTTAAATAAGGTAATATGGAACATATATAAGACTGATTGGAGCAAATGATTCTTCTTAACTTGAATAGGCTTCCAACCAGTATTCTTTTCCTCCAAGGAATGAACTCTTAGTATTCAGAAAAGATTTATTGGCAGAAAATGTTAGTATTAACCTTCAAAGTTATCCTTTTCTAAACATACAAAAACCAGAGTATAGCCATTCATTCATTTTACAGTACTTTTGTGTGGTCAAATAGACTAAAATTTGAAAGTAAAATATGTTATATGGTACATTCCATCTTGCTTTATAAACTTTTTTGTAAAAAGTTTTTCCAACTTTTAATGTTTTTTGTTTGCTTTTTTTACAGAAGAAGAATCACCTGAAAGTGGAAATCCAGGATGTTCAAGTAAGTGATTTATTGCATTTCCTTTTGTTATCTTATGTCACTATTTTAACTGAATACATCTTTCAAAGCCTGAGTTTTCCTAATCTTTTCTTTCTAAATAATTTAAACGAAAGTGATGGTAATATTCTTAAGTCCTTCTTGCCATTTATTATAAGTATTCAATTATCCATTAGGCTTGGTTCAAATAATTTTAAAACTTTTCTAAGATTGGACAAGCTGAGGTTGTTTCTGAACTTTCTTAAAGTTCCCAGTAAGAAACTACTTTCCATTGGGTTTGTAGGTATGTTGTTTGGTTGAGGTTTTAAAATTTATTTCTTAATTGTTAGTGCAAATTTCTTAATCTAGAGATCCCTGGTTACCAAATGTGAAGCTTTAACAGTGAGATTATATGCATTACACTTCAGTGTGGACTGAATCTCACATTTTATTTACCCTTCACAGCTGCTGCTAAGACCACAGAATTGCATTTAGCTATCTAACTAAATACCTACAGAATAAATCATCAACTCTGTCAGCAAGGACAGCAATTTCTTTAAACAAGCCAAGAGTCAGGAAATGCTGACTTTATGCACTATCTTCCTAATGAACCCTGACTGGCCCTGACTGCTCGGTTAGATACATAATGTTCCACCACAGGGTCAAAGTACCTAATGAGTTTATTTGTTCTTAGTCTTCAGGCTTATTTTCTCTTTTGTTGGGTGCTTTAGCACCATCTCCAGGCAATTTGCTTTACTTCAGATGCCTGAACCACCTCAAAGACTGCTGGGCTTCATTGCCAATTTCTGCCAATTTTCATTGCCAGTTTATTTTTTGAATGCAATTACTTATTTGTTATTTGTATTTCTAAGATTATAATTTCTCTATTCCTTTTTCATTGATTTCTGTTTAAAAGCAAGATATGGAGCAATAATTTTCACTTTATCAATGTAGAATCTAGTGTTGTAAATTTTTCTGAGTACAGTTATAGACCAGCATGACCAAAAGTGGCAGCGTTAGTGATGAATCTTTTAACAGCAGCTAATTTTAGGGTTAAATAGATAATCTAAGTTTTCAAAAATTTTTAAAATGTTGATTACTGTATGACAGTTAGTTATTATTGCAATAATTTTGTTTAGCAATTACATGAAAATAATCTCAGCTAAAACATTATTAACGTATATAAAGCTTATAAAAGTGATTAGTGCAGTGAGGAAATAAGAGATTTATAGTACTAATTTGCTTTCCTCCCTCTGTATGAAATGGTGTGACATAAAGAGCAGTGTTAACATTGCCATTGGCTTCTGACAGGACAAAGATTTGATGAAAGAAGTGTAAGCTGCATTCCTACAGGCACAGGCAGACAAAGTCATGCAAATTTGATAGTGGGACTTCGGATTTACATGGGGATTATCTTTTTTTTTTTTTTTTTTTTTTAAGAAAAGTAGATCAAGACTGTATATGGTCACAAATTACCACAGAGGAGCAACTTAGGAAATTGCCTTTCATTCAAGATCACAAGAGAATCAGTTCCAGTGAATTTCTCAGACTAAACCAAACACACATTTCTGCTTCAGATTGATCTAGGCTGCTCCAACACACACACTTCAAGTGCCTGATCATCATCTTTAGCTTAAAACAACGCCTGCAGTTTTAGTGGGGGTGAATTGTGATTGGGGATATTGTTTGGCTTGTTTTACTCATTCCAGACACCAAAGAAATATCTTACATCCCTGTATTTGACATGGAGACTATTTTTTTCTTTATATTTCTATTACTACATTCATTCCTGCTTGCAGGGTTTGAAATTATGGATTACTGGGTCTGAGGGCAACAGAGAGAGGTTAAATACAGGTGAAATTCATTCTTTTGAGGAAGCCTATTAGATTTTAGGGCTTCCTTTGATAGAAACACCTCTGAAAATACTCCCTCCTGTGATAATCTTAGTCATAATTTAGTTCTTTTCTCTTGTTTTGGATGTTCTTCATGTAACTAAAGCTTATATCCATTAAAAATAATCTGCCCTAGTAAAATTTTCTGGTCTTATAAGTGAATTAGAGTAAATCATATTTTGGAGAGTCTGGTGCAGAAAGATCCTCCATAAACTCAGGTGAAATTGTATTGAGGAGTGGTAGTTTTGGTGCTATGTCTATTTCTATGGGTTTTTTTGCTTTCATTCATGTGACTGGTAATGCAGCTCCTTGTATTTGCATTATGGTGGAAACAGCTGAGCTGAAAGGAATCTTCTTATTGCCAATTTGAAAATTGCAATTTGATTGGCTCAATTTAAAAGCCATATGGCTTTTTAAAGCCATAATAATTTTTAATAATTAATATTTAAATAATATTTTTTAAAACAGTTTCATACATCAGGTTTTCTCCTGTTTTTCTCATTTGCTTTTTGCCTGTGATTTGCAGGACAGGTGGGGTCACACTGTCAGATCCCATCTGAGCAGTGAACACCAAAACTTATGCTGCTCCCACAAGTTTTGCCCTATCCTTTAGATGATATCTAACTGACATGAAGGCATCACTTCTCTGTCTGAAAGATATTCTGTAAAAGGAAATAGTGGGAGCATGAGTCTTCAGGCTTCCTTTTTCTGGCATTTGTTTTAGTTACACAACACTAAGTACACACTGTGAGGATTACATATGTGTATATCCCACCCAGATCATAAAACCACTCTCATTTTCCCATTTGCAGAGGATGCAACCAGATTTAAACCCCTCAGAAAATATGTTTATTCATATGAAGCAGAGACATCAAGTGGGGTCCCAGGAACAACAGATTCTCGAAGTGGTTCAAAGATTACTTGCAAGGTAGGCAAAGAGGAGTAAATACACCCAGTTGGGGGCTGTGTACTTAACAACAGGGGAGCTGGCAGCTGGGGAGCATCCTTCAATGATTTTCCAAACAAGATCATCCTTTTGAAGGACAGATATTGAGAATCATGAAGACTAAGCCCTCCCTGTTCTAGACAGAAGGCGCTGAGGATGGCAGAAGTCCTTCATACCTCTGTGCCCATGCATTTCAATCCCAGTCTGGCTGTACTTGCACATGAGAAAGGGGCAAGACCTGGTACTTCAGTTTTACTTAGCGCCCGGCTCAGTCTACCAATGTCCATCAAACATTCTAGAAGCTGAATTAAAATAACTCATTGATGCCATGAAGATCACATGAGAGCCTGCAGATAATTCAAGATAATACCAGGCCTGTGGGAGTAAAAGGTCCCATAAGCCATTTAACTACCCAATGTCACCTTATCGTGCCCTAAACTTTCTCAATATGATGTTGGTTTTGAGGGGTTTTTCTCCTGAAATGGAATAACTGGGAAAAATATTTTTTTTATTTAGCACATACTGTTCTGATAGAGTCTAAACACACTGATCATTGTAATGACTCAAGTTTTCATACAGTTTTAATACTCAAAATTCCCAGAAACTAAGTTGCTTATTTAGTATGAGCCATGCTATTAGCCAAGAAAATACTTGCCCTCTTATCTCCTCTGTGGAGTTACCTGAAGATATTTAGAGCACTTTGGAGTCTTTCCCAACAGCTGGTGGCAAGGTGATCCTGACACTTTACAAAACCCAAGGAATTTTCAAAGCAGTAGCAGGGTGATCCTGGAAATGTGATGATGCTAAAAAGAATAGCATAAAATATTTGTGTTTTCAGGTTGAACTGGAGGTACCCCAGCTATGCCGCTTCACCCTGAGGACAATGCACTGCTCCCTGAGGGAGACATTTGGTGTTGACACCGAGGGAAGGGCTATTCTGAAAAAGTCCAAGAACTCTGAGGACTTTGCAAATGCCATGTCCAAGTAAGCAATATCAATTATCATCAATACTTAACATGGAACAGGCTTCAGTATAACCAGTCCACCCTGATTGTTGTCCTAGGCATGGAACACATTTCATGATAACATGGTAGATTTATAAGCTGATTCCACAGCAAAACTTTCCCTGATACACTTTAGGGTTAACTAGTTCTTAATTGCCACCAGGGAAGGGATTTTTGCATACAACATTTTTCTCTGGAATGATTTCTTCATTTCTGTAATCTACATCAGGAATTTGTTGGGTAGTGCCCTGAAAGATTATTGCAAGTGTAGTTATTATTCCTTCTTGTAAGCACATTCTCAAACGGCTGTGCTCAGCCGGTTGAAGATAATTTTCCTTTGCTAACAGACTGTGCAATAGAAAGGCATTTGAGACTGAAGTCCAGATTTGCAATCCCAAACTCTAACAGCCTGTGTAGCTAATCTTTTCCTTACTTACCCACTTTTGTGACTAATTTCTTCTACTCCCTCCACCCAGCTAGTCTCTAGTGCTTGTCAGTGCATATTTGAGTCATGCACCTTCATGCTTCATTCAGTGCCTCTAGTCATCTTATCTCACATTTATAGATCTCAAACCAACAAAGACGCGCTAAAATATATTTTACAGAAAACAATTAAGGTTTTATTTAAAGATTCGATGAGTAGAGAATCCTTCTCATCATTTCATGGCCTATTGCAGTAGTTAATAATTACCTCCTTCTAAAAATTTATTTATCTCCTCTCTGAATTTGTGCAATTCCAATTTTCAGCCATTGCTCTTGGTATTTGCTTGCCCTTAGATGACGTAATCTGGTGAAATCAAAATGTCCTTGGTTAGAATTTTAGTGCTTCACAAGTAGTACTTTCTGTTAGTAAGCAGTGAATAATAAATAATAATAAACGTGATTCTTTATCCTAGCCCAGCAGGTTATTGATAACATGTTCTGTGTGGCTTTAATACAATTTCATACTAACGTCATTTTTCTGGGGGCAGGAATGAGCTAAAATTCAGCATTCAGGATGGAACAAAAGTCCGGCTGTATCCAGAGAAGGAAGAGCCTCTGAATGTACTGAATCTCAAGAGAGGTATCATCTCAGCTCTCCTCGTGCCAACAGAAACAGTGGAAAACATGAAAACAATTCCAATGGTGGGTCTTTTGTAAGCATTCATTTTACTGTGTTAACAATGGAAAAACTCACCTTGACAGAGTTATTCCTGAACATCATTATCAAAATGCCTGGACATTCAGATCAGAAAGGTGCCTTTCAAGTAGATCAGAAAATGTCTGACAACATGAGCAAAGGCACTGACTTCTTTCTTCTTTCCAGGATACTGTGTATGGAAAGTGTGACAGTGAAGTTGAATTCAAATCCAGAAAAGGGAATGTTGCAGAAGATATTTCAATTACCAGGTACCTGAAAGGCTGTGACAACTTCAGTCCCATCAGAGACCATGTCAGCCCAATTGCCATTGTAAAAGGACTAGTAAGTATGCCATTAAACATATTTTTTCTGCACCCTTCCACTGACCAGACTGCATTATTGTTGGCTGTCAATAGAGAAAAACAGATGCAGAGCAAGAGTGTAATCGCCTTCTTTCATGTTCTTCTCTATTTTAAAGGAGAACTTTTCATATATGGAGATAGTACTATTAATTATTCAATAACCTATCAGACCATAGCTAAATTTTTAGTTTTGTGGGTAAAAATTTTCAAAATTCCAATTTTATCTAAAACATGTAGTCCTCCAAAACTCTAAAGTGTGTGTGAGGTCCAGGAGGAGAGGGCTCTAGATGCCCTGAAGTAAGTGGTTTGACAAAATGTTCAGGCTACCTGTTAACCCACAATGATCAGATGCAGTTACTTGCAGTAATATTGTCAGATTTCTTTCTGATATGATGGCACCTATGTTTTTGGGTGTTTTAACTAAAAAAAATAAAAGTTTTGTATAATACTGAAAACACATTTTATCATTTCTGCCACTTCTACAGCTTTTTGTAGAAGTCATTAAAATTTGTGTCATGAGACTGAAATTAAAGAGGACATCATGGTTGTTACAAGGGGGCTGAACTATTCCAAAAATTACAGATTGGTTTTATGAAGGAGCCTTTGTTGTAGGCAGCAGGGAATCAATCATGAAGTAACTACTAACCCAAACACCTCGATAGGGCCTGAGGGAACATTTCAGTAGGATTTTTGCCTGAGAAGAGACTGAAGTCCAAAGATTGTTACTGGCACAATTTTGTCTTTGTGTAAGAATGATTCCAGTTATGCACCTTCATTTCCAATATGTAAATGTTAATCTTACAGTAAAACTGTGTCAACCTTTAAAATTATGATTGTTTCCTATTCTACTCAGGAAGCTGACTGCCAAACTATTTCTTTTACAGAACAGCCCATTATCTACCCTTCTGAAGAGCACTCAGTTCTGTCATTACAATATTGATGCAAAGAAAAGGCACATAAGAGATGCTGTCTGCAGTGAAAAACACCTGTTTCTGCCTTCCTCATACAAGTAGGTTGCTCACTATTTATCATTACTCTTGATTTATAAATATCTTTTTTAAATGGTGATGTATCACATTCTGCCCTGACTTTATCCCTAAATAGACATTTTGTTTTTAAGAAGGCAGGAGGCCTGTCAAGGCCTCATAAAGGAACTTGGACTTAACTAAAACACTGAATTTTTCTTTCTTATTTTCCTAGAAATCGCTATGGCATCATGACAGAGGTCAACCAGACTCTGAAGCTTGAAGATACCCCAAAGATCACTAACAAAAATTTTGATGGAGGTATAGCTGCAGTTCTCAATACTATAAATACAGAGACAAAATATAAATACAGGGACAATGTTTTTAGTGATTTTTATAGTGAATTAATTAAAGATGAGGGGACCAAATAAATCATCATTTTAAATAAAATATTATCAACTTAGTAAGGAAAAGTTTGAGTATAAAATGGGAAAATCTGAGAAATTTATGAACACCACTAATTTTATATAATCTTTGTGTTTTCATTTTAATTTTAGAAGTATTCTTTCTAATTGAAAATGTATAATTTTCTTGAAAAGTAATTTTAATCTTATTGGAGATTAGTTTAATCAACACTTTTCAGCTGCCCATAATTTCATATGCATCTTTTAGCTCCAGTGCCAAACATAAACAATCCATTATTACTATATATTTTGTTCTGAAACATACTTTTCTGACCTGCAGTTGTTAATTCCAGACATAAAATATTTCTTATAACATATATTTATTAAAAGTTGAAAAAGCAAACTATGCTAATATGAGAAGTGTTAAGAAATAATCTTCATGAAAATATAAAAGAGTTTATGCAAATATTCAACTTTTGGGACAATTATATTAAATTCCAAGCAATTATTTTTGTAAACTGTTCAGCTGTTAAACTTCAACAGTTATCATATGAAATAATGTACAGACTTTGTATTTATACTGAATGTATGGCAGAAGATAAAAATTGACATAGTTCCAAAAAAGACAAAGAATGCAAAAGGACAAAAAAGGCATAAAAAATGCAATTTTTTCCAATTTCTAGATGCACTGGAAGAGAAGGGACTTGCACTGGAAAGTACAGATGCCAAACTTCTCAGGCAGGGCGATGCTGTTCTGAAAACCCTGCAGGAAATGCAGAAAATGACAGCCTCCCAGGACAACCAGCAGAGAGCAAGAGTCTTCTACAGATTTGTTTCTGGGTTGAGAAGTTTACATAACAGCACTCTTGGCTCTCTTGTTCCCAAGATGATGGAAACCTCAAGGTATGTCTCAGCAGTTCACAGTGCAAGAACACCACACACCTATGCCATGGCAAAACCATGCTATAGGTGATGATTTGCTGCAAATTGTTTTAAATTAAAGATGTAGTAGATCCAATGAGTGGCTTTCAGAAGGATAACTGTTATGAGAGCTGTATGGAGGAGGAAATAAGGGAGGGAGTATCAAGACAACTGTACCTGACACAATCCCTTGGATGCGTTTTTATAACCAAATATCTTTCATAAAGCTTTGCTCAAGGACAATGGCTGTAATTCCAAACTCCCAAGTGTGATTTTCAGCAAAGAGTATAGTTTTGAGTGTGAGACTTTGGCAGACATGGAAAAGTTCTATTGTTTAGTCTGACCCTGCCCTCCACTCCTCACCCTTACTCTTTTGACCGAGCTGGACTTGAACCAGTTTACATCTGCTTTATGTCCTCCATCTGAAAGGAACTAGATTCTCAGTCTGGGTCCATATATTAGATGAGGATACTTAAAGTTATGGAAAAGTCTCTTGTGAAGGAAAAAATAGATATGTCCATGTAATGATCATATCATTAATACTTACTTGTGCTAATATAATTAGGTTATTAATATAACTTGTAAAACAAAGAAGCTTCTTTTTGGTAAGAAACTGCCACACAAAAGCTTACATCATTTATATTAAAACACCTTAATAAACTTGCCATATGTTTGTTTCAAGCAGTCAACATGCAGTGATAACTGCAAGCAGGGAATTAATTTATAAAAGTAATCTCTTCTTTCAGCTCCATCACTGTCCAGGCCCTGGCCCAGTGTGGGACTCCAGAGTGCTACAGTGCAATCCTCCAAATCCTGAGAACTGGAAATGTGAATTCACTCATGGCAGACCTGGTCACATACACCCTGGGACTGTTGCCTTCTCCAACTCCACAAAGAATACGGGAGATTCTCAACATGGCCCAGTATCAGCCAAGTAGAGCTTCATTTTATGGCTTGAGTCATTCTGTTACTAAGTAAGTAATGATAGTGTACAATTGTACAGCATTGCAGTGTTTAGAGTACCTAGAACCTAAGGGTGTTCACTTTTGGAGGGTATTTTTATTTTCACATATTTGCTTTTTAGGAATAAAATACAGGCATTCCCAATTTCCTCTCCTGTTTCTGATGTGTTTATCTATTTCTTTAGGTTCTACAATGAGAAAAAGATTGTGACAGAGGAAATAGCAGATGTTGCAGACTTCATGGTATCACTGCTTGGCACTGATTGTTCTGGGGAAGATGAACTCACATACCTCACACTTCGGGTACTTTTATTTTCTTCTTTCTTTATGCAGGCTATTTATATTATATTATATTATATTATATTATATTATATTATATTATATTATATTATATTATCACATATATTACTCTACTTTTCTTAGTGGAGAGGAAGTTTTAAGCATCTTTCTGTGTTTTCTTCACTGCCAGGCTATTGGAAACATGGGTGCAGCAATTGAGAAAGCAAAACCCAGTGTGAAATCTTCTCTGAAGACATGTATCAGAAATGAAGCTGCATCACTTTCAGTTCAGAAAGCAGCCATCCAGGCATTCAGGAAAATGACAATTACTGAAGAGGTAAATTGGTTGCACGAACCAAGATAAACTGTTCTCAGTACACCTTGACTGTCACTGAATATGGGGTTACTGAATATGCAAAACTATTCCCATTATTTCAATTCTGCTATCTCCCTTTTAGCTGTCTCCAGAACCCCTTTAGTAAGTTTCCATACACATAGCTAGGAAACTTCCTGGCTTAGTGGGTGTTGCTATTTTAAGATGCATTTGTTTTTATAGATATTCTCAGTTTAAATGAGAAGTTCGTAACTGTTCCTTTTAGTGTCTTAAATGGAGTTCTGCTTATTTCAAGGTGGTGTTAACTAATGAATTACCCTAGACTTAAATGTATTTAACTAGGAAAAAAATAATATCCCTATTTTATGCTGGCATTTTGTTGTCATTGTTAACAGTACTGGGTAGATGTGTGTTTACAATGCAGTGACATTACAGCATCTCTTGCAGAATAGGTATCATTACACAGAGCATTTCTGCTCAGTATGGTGAGATAGTTTCAATATTAAAAAATTCCTTCTCTAAAACCCTAAAACTCAGTTTAATCCATTTAATTTTTTTAAATTATTATTTAGTTTTAAACTATGTTTTTAGTTTTCGTGCAGCAGTAGATTTTGATCACCTTTTCCTAAACTGAATTATCTTTTTTCCAAATTTTTACAATTTGTCTGCACATATGATTCCCATTGATCATCATAATTCTTAAGTAAAAATGTAACTTGAATGTATAAGATGATAAAAAAAAGGATTTAGGAAAAAAAAATAAAGCAAACCAACCTAAAAAGATAAGGGGGAAAAAAAGAGGGGAAAAATAAATTTAAAAGACACAACAATAAAGGATAAGAGAAACTATTTATAAGATCATTTAGTGACAGAGCAGGGGAAATAGGTTCAAATTAAAAAAGAGTAGGTTTAGATTAGACATTAGAGAGAAATTCTTTACTCTGAGGGTGGTGAGGTCCCACTAAGGACCTCAGCACAGATTGCTCTGAGAAGCTGTGGATGCCCCATCCCTGAAAGTGTCCAAGGCCAGTTTGGAAGGGGCTTTGAGCAGCCTGGTCCAGTGAAAGGTTTCCCTGCCCATGGCAGAAGAATTGGAACTAGATGGTCTTTAAGGTCTCTTCCAACACAAACGATTCTGTGATCCTCTGATTCTATGAAAATCAGTTTTAATAAAGCTATAACTTCTGTGATGTTTTCTAGCAGAAGAAAGTTTAGCAAAATAACTTCAAATAAACTGTTGTGATAGGCTGTAGAAATAAGCTACAAAAATAAGTGTGCAGTCACTAAAGACTTGGCCTCAATGATCCTTATTGATCCCTGCCAATTAAGAATATTCTTAATTGATTATTTCACTCTATAAATTCCCAAAAGAGTTTAGCAATATCATTCATGAGCCAGTTTATCAATGCAAACCTTTCTCTATTTATATAGGATCGTTCAGCACTTCTCAAAGCATTCCAAGAATTGGATGCACCCACAGACAAACGTCTAGCATCTTATCTCCTAGTGATGAAAAATCCTTCCCCAAGTGATCTCACCAAGATTTTGAGAGTCCTCACAAAGGAGAAAAGCGAGCAAGTGAAAAGCTTTGTTGCCTCACACATTGCCAACATCCTGGATTCTAAAGAACTGGGCATCGAAGAGTAAGTGAAGTTTACATGTTTATTGGTCTCATTGGAAGAAAAAAGTTTTGACAATAGTTGCAGTAGAAGTTAATCTAGTAGTGGAGTTTTTGATTGTTTTTTCTATTTGAACAAGGAATCAGCTGAGTAAATTGGCTTTGTCAGAACAGTGCCAGATTATAGTATTTTCCTTAAGTTATATTTACTGTTAAATATGTGCAGAGAGCTATCCATTAGCAATCAGCACAGCTGTATGAATGTTTTCAAGTGGCATAAAAATTCCCGTAACTAAGACTAAATGAGTGTTTGGAATATATACTAATCATGTTTTAATTGCTATCATCTTCCCTAGTCTAAAAAGCCGAGTTGAAGAAGCTCTGAAAGGAAATCAGCTCCCAACAGCCAAAGATTTCAGAAAATTATCACGAAATTACCAGATTTCAGAAAGACTTTCTGTACCTGGAATTGACCCCATCTCTGCCAAAGTAGAAGGAAATGTGATCTTTGATCCAAGCAGCTATGTTCCTAAAGAAACCATGCTGAAAACCACCCTGCATGCCTATGGATTTGACCCAAGCGATGTCTTTGAGGTACAACAATTTTGAAAAACATTTGCTAGTCAGCTGCTTTCTTTCTCATTTCTGTTTTCTTATAACAACTTTCTGAGAGTAATGTATTTTTTTACAAGCCTTGGGAGAAATCTAAAGATCACTGTGACTACAGGAGGACTTAGATTTGGTCTCAATGGGCTTAGAGCAAGCATTCATTATGTGATGTCACTTGCCACTGACTAGATGGACGACCCTGTTGAAGTTATTAAAGGGCTCAGGGTAAAATGAACCCATCTGTAACAAGTTGACTTTGTGCTAATGAATCATTACTGGCACTCTGCAGTACTCAGAGTAAATTTTAAGTGAGATCCAACATATGCATAGGTTTTTTGTTGAACCTCAACACAGAGATAAAATGAATTATGAGACATAGTGTTCCATGCCTTTCCTTGAGAGTCATGGGCTTCTAGGATACACTTTAAGTGCATTTTTTGCTTCCCCAAAAATCTGTTTGTTGTAAAGTTCCAAAGAAAAGGGGGCAACTGTCTCAGTTATACGTTATCCTTCCTGTTCATTTCAGCTTGGCTTGGATGGAAAGGGATTTGAACCAACACTGGAAGCGTTGTTTGGAGAGAAGGGATTTTTCCCAGACACTGCAACCAAAGCCTTGTATTGGGTTGATGGCAAAGTGCCAGACCAGGTTTCCAAGGCACTTTTCGACTATTTTGGTTACTCACAGGATGGCAAGCAGGATCAGGTACAGCTTGAAAACATTCTCTGTGCAGCACAGCATTCCTGTTTTTACACAATAATTGCAGCACTTACTGTTTTACTCTCTGGTGAGATAAACAGAAATCCTTAATGCTATTTAACAACCATGTTATTTAATTGTATTTGGAGGGATCTTTGGCTGGAGAGAAATCTGTAAGTGCATATGCAGAATAGCTGACATTCACTAAGTACCTGTTCGAGATATATGACCTTACATAGTTATATATATGTGACCATACACACTGTATACTGTTTTATTGCTTTCTGACTGAATTTTCAGGATATCATGAAAGGACTATTACTTAACCTTGAAAAACTGGTAAAAGAATTGGGCAGCAAAGAAGGTCCGGAAGGAAGAGCATATCTAAGGATCCTGGGAGAAGAACTTGGGTACATGAAACTCAATGATTTTAAACTGCTGGGAAGATTGATTTTAGAGAGTTTTAAAGCTCTTCAGATGGTTCCTGAAATGGTACGTTTCTGATGCAGCAATGTGCGTTATCAACTTTTTTTTCAACCAGATTTTTTTTTAAGATTTAGATTATATTTAACTATTATATAAAAATATTTGATACCAGCATGAAAATAAAATTATTTGAAATAAAATATCCAGGCCTATGTTGATGGACTCTGAGGAATCTATGAAGACTCCTCAATAACCAACTGGAGTCCTCCAGAGTATTGGTGAGGAGAAGGAAAAAGGGAAAGTTCAGATCAGATTATAATATCAAGATACCTATAGGAACAACTCCCAAAACTTTAGTACTGGCTATTCAGTTACATAAGTAAATTTTTAATTATGGTAATATGGGTTAATATTAAAAATTTCATCCTTGTCATGTTAAGAAGAAAAGATGTAGTAGATGTTAGAAATATTTGGTAATAGCCTTCTTTCATTGAAGTAAAATAATGGTTTGCCATTGACTTTGGGGAAACCAGAATGTTATGTGGTATCTAAACCCGTTCACCTTTGTATGTGTGTGTTATGTTTGTATGTGTGTGTTAGGGTAGATAACCTGTATGTATCAAGGCTGGTATTCATTTAAAGTTCAGATTTTGCTGACAGTCTTTAGTATATTTTTTGAAGCAATGAATCTGTGGAAATTAGATTCTTTACTCCATATGAAATTTACTTTTGGATTATAGAGTTGCAATCATTCCCTGATCAGTTTGAAAAGTACAAAATGTGCATATTCCAAAGTGTGGATTTGTTAGTGTTCATTTCCTTGTTTGATTCACAGATTGCACAAGCCATCTCAAAAGGTATTGACAGGGATCTATTTGTCCACTACATATTCATGGACAATGAGTTTGAGCTTCCAACTGGAGCAGGTTTGCAACTGAAGTTTGCTTTGTCTGGAATAGCAACACCTGGGGCAAGAGTAGCTGCAAAGTTTCATCAGAAAAGCGTAAGTCCCAATAGTTGTCTATATTTTTTCTCCTCCTAATAATCTATATTTTCATTTATGGATAAAACTTTAACACCAGAAATATTTTTTTCACCTGAGAGGAAACATCTTAAAATTTTAGCAAGGAAAAAGCATATGACATAAAATTAGTTACCCACTTAAAGTTTAAAAAAAAAAAAAAAAAAAAAAAAAAAAGACCTTGCTCTAACCTAGTCAGTACTTTGTAAGAATTTCTTAGTAGTCTCAGTTCATCTAAACTTTTAATTTTCTACCACATACAAGACCTAAATAAAAAAAAAAGATCCTCAAATTTAGTACTCAAATTTAGTACTTGTTTTCCTTTAGTTAGCTTTGGAATCTTTTCCAGAATTTTGCATCCTATCCCTTCTTTCTTAATGGCCAAAGCAAAAGCTTGAAAATAAGCTGGTTTGTGTTAAGAGAAGTTCAAATCTTGGATCTATTACTTTTTTTTTTGTCAAACAGTTTGATCATTGTCTTTGAAAACTGCTATTTTTTTTCTTACAATGGAAAACTGGCTCTTGTCTTCAGATTTAAAAATACATGCAAGTAGTTCCATGTATATGTAAGCATTTTTACATTAAAGGAGGTAGAGATCCTTGGGATTATCATCTTGCTGGTTTTTTTATATTACAGTTACCAACTATATGGGCCATTTGATTATGTGATTTGGGAATTAGACTTTTTGAATAGCAAAATCAATTCTATAAAACTTACCTCTGTATTATCAGGAGTGGTATGGGTTTTTTGTATAACCAGTAAGAAGTGTATTGGGCAAATAAATATCCCATTTTGTTTTTATTAAATAGATGCAAGCGGATCTCATTGCTAAACCTTCAGTAGCAGTGGAGTTTGTGACACACCTGGGAATAAGCCTGCCTGAATTTGCTGGAAGTGGTGTGGAGATGAATTCTAATATATTCCATGAATCTGGAATTGAAGCACATGTTAGTGTAAAGGCTGGACAATTGAAATTCAGCATTCCTGCTCCAAAGGTTCCAGTAAAACTCCTCAGTATCAGGTAATAAGAACTGAATGAGAACTTTCAAGGCTGTTTTCTTCCTTGTCTTCTTGATTTTTATTGTGGTGGGACTGAGAGGCTAGGGCAGGCATGAAGAAATTTCATGAAAATCCCAGACATTGTAAAAACTGAGATAACTTCTTTTGTAAGACAAATAAATCTGCCAGATAAGGGATGACTTGAAGTCATGGCTTACAGATTATTTGTCACTATTTTTAAAATTTTATACAAGACTCTTAAAATTCCCATTATTTTGTTTTCTTTTAGATAAAATTATTATAATAGCAATATGTATTTTAAATTTAATTTAAATGAGCTACTCACATTAATTTTAGAGAGAGCAAATGGCTCAATACATTAAATTATAATTATCAATATTAACACCTGCATCATTTAAAGTCAGATGTTATTTCAGTTAGCGTCTACATTAATAATCAAATTTTATTCAGAAGTAACTGTGGTAATAGGATGTCTGAGCACCTGTTCTGGGAATAAATGACTGACTTTTCTTTTCCAGCAATACTCTGCATTTGGTGTCTCCAGCCAAAACTGAAGAAATTCCAAGTGTGATAGAGAAACAAGCAACCTCAACTTCTTGCAAGCCTTTCATTCCTGGTCTAAATTTCTGCACCAAAGTATTGTATTCTAATTCCACTGACACAGAGGCAGTTCCATATTTTCCTTTGACTGGAGAATCCAGGTAAGTCATGTCAACTTACACTGGGTTATTTTGTGCTGACTACCTTCCCTCTTAGTCTCCAGTAGTCTCTCACATCAAGCTTACCTTTAAAAATCTTTCAAAACTTACTGGAAGCAGCAACTCAGAAAGAGAGCTGTTCAGAACTGTGTGATTTCTTCTGTTTGTGGTCATGGACAAAAAGGTTGTTCACCAGGCATTTGTTTACTCCTTCTGCAGATTTGAGGTTGAATTAGTGTCCACAGGTGAAGTAAAGGAATACTCTGCAAGTGCAAACTATGAACTGCAGAGAGAGGGAAATGACCAGATAGACACCTTAAAGTTTGCTATCCAGGCAGAAGGTAAGAGTAAAAAAAAAAAAACTGTGTGGTTTTGCTCTGTTTTGTACTGTCATTTACCGGAAAAGACATTTTTATTAATGAATCTTAATAGTATTCTTAACAGTGTAAGATAGAATACTGTTTTCACACCCAAACAGGCCAACAATTTAACCACATTTTCTTTCAAGTATGCAATCCCATGCAAGATTTTCATGATGAGAGGCTGATTTGGTATTTTGCATGATTTTAATAAACGTGTGATATTGGTGAATAGAAGCAAGGAAAAGGAGATGTTCAGGGAGTCTATATAAGCAAGAGAAAAATATGTTTCTTATGAAACATGGAATGAAAGCCTACAAAACATCTTCAGGATCATTAAATAACAAAAGTATTGATGGGTTGGTGGGTCAGCCCTTCATGTGTTTAGAAGATGAGAAGAAAAAAAGATGACCCAGTTGCTAATCAGACTCATCAAAAGTTTTGTTAGATCTTTAGTGGGATGTAATTTTCAGCTGATCCTTTTTGTTCTCCTTTTAAGAAAAGTCCAAGCAGATTCCATAGTTGTGAATAACCAAAGCACATTACATTTTCTAGGTGTAGACCATCATGAGGCCACACTGACCTTCAGGTACAACAGAGGCAAAAAGATTTTGACCAGTCATGTACAGATTCCAGATGTTGATATTGACTTTGGTACAAACTTCAGAATTACTGATGAATCCATTTCTGGGAAGAAAGCATACACCTTTGTCTTAGACATCAACAACAAGAATATTACAGAAGTCACTCTTTCTGGCCAGATAAGGTAACTCACGAAAGCATTTAGAATTTGACAGCTACCTTTGAAAAGTTTTTATTGGATGTAAAATTGTGGAAAAAAATTATTTCATTTTGGAGAAATTTCTTAAATACAGAGACAGATAAAGTTGTCATTGAAACCCCATTTTAAAAACTTTAAAGTATTTTATTTGTAATGCATGAAATGCATACATATAATACATTGATTGATCTTTCCTACCAGTTTTATATGTGTGTATATAAAATTTGTATTACAAGTTCCTTGAGGTAGTTCTTCAATGTTTGCACACACATGACTACAAGAATGTATTGTACTACTGTTATTGCAGGTGTGATAATCCAAGGATATAAACAAGGCAAGGTTTGTGCAGAGGGGTATTATCTTTTACTGGATATGCTTCGCTCTAAAAAAAGTTATTACATCTCCCCATGAAGAAATCTAATGGCACTCAGTAAGAAACAAAACCAAAAATAACTGAGAGCTTCCTGTAAAAATTCCCACGCTTCTCGATGAGAATATTTCCGGGAACATCTACAGGGGAGCTAACAAAAATGTTCAGCCTGCCAGGGTTTCTAAAATTGTCTGCCTCAGAAGCCCATAGTGAAATGGGCTGGTCACATTCTTTAATAAACCTCAATCTTCCATGGAATTCTGTGATCTTGATGGTGCCCCAGGGAGTCTTTGTCTTTGCTGTTCATGTAGAATTGCTCTGATATCAGTGGGAGCTTTGAACAGATGTCAGGGACCTCAATTCCCTTTCATTTGCACTAACATAACATTAGAGCTTTGCTCGAGTCAACAATGTTACAGAAATATAAAATAAATGTGAGTAAAGGAAAATGAAGCCCACTGGCATAATATATTTTGCCAAGTGTTTTGTTTTTATGTGATTCATGGCAACAGTCTGTATCCTGAGTAGAGAATTCAGCTTAGTAAGGCATTTAGAATTTCGTTCAGCTACAGTTTTACTAGGACAGGTAGGTATTTCCATCCTTGTAACTCTTACGAAATTAACACAGAGTCATTACTGTGTGTATCTGCACAGTAGCTTTACAATAGTCTACTACAGATTTTCCAAAGCAACTAGCAGAAGCTGAAAATATTCATTGAATTAGAACAGCATTTGCAAGTTTGATCCAATCTATTTTTTTATAGCCCCTATTATGCCTTTGCTATAGATTTAAATGCTGAAATTGCTCCTGAAAAAAAACAATTAAATATTTTTATTCACATTCATTTTTTTCCTTTCACAGATATGCTGGAGTGGAAGAGGCAATGTTAAGAGTCACCATTTCTGTTCCTCGCCTGGAAACTGAACTTAGAAATGAAGCACTGGTTAATTATTCACCAAACAAAGCATATCTTCAGATCAGCTCAGCTGCAACAATTCATGGAAACTCAATTTCAAAAAGAGTTCTTCTCAAATATGGTAGGGGCAAAATCATGATCCACATACACAACCTGTAAATTGAAGAATCTTTTTACATTAGCTCATAGTATCTCTCAAAACAAAGATATTACTAATTTAACCCTTTTCTTTTAAATTCATGATTTTTAGATGCTGAGAAAGTTGAGCTAGAGTGGAATTCAGGTGTCAGTGCTGCTGTGAAAAAACTGTCTTCTGCCTTCCCAGTTGACTTTTCAGACTACCCGAAAACCCTAGAGAAGCATGCCAACAAACTTCTGGATCGGAAAGTGGCTCATACAGATATGACCCTGCGACACATCGTGTCACAATTCATCGTGGTATGGCTTTCAATGTGCAGTAGATATTACAGCTCCAGTACATAGCCCTGTGGAATTCTTGCCTCCCCCATGAAAGCCAAAATAAGAACTACTTGTAAAATCACTCATCAGATTGAATAAGCTGTGTATTTCCAGCTTTGATAGAACAAGTCACTTTAGCAGATACCTAGACCCCAGTATTTGAGTAGTTCAAATAACTTTCAGATAACTTCCCTGGGAAGTCCTAAAACTTTTTATTTACTTTGAAAAACTTTTCTCCTCATTGCAGGCAACCAACACCTGGCTACAAAAGTCATCAAAAGATGTCCCTTACTCCCAGGCTCTGCAAGACAAACTAAGTGCACTGCAGGAATTGAACATTCAGAAACTTAATCTGCCTGTTATCACCATTCCTGAAGAACTTTTCCTGAAAAGGTAGGGAATTAAATTGGGATATTGTGAAACAGGAAACTGAAAATAGACATTTGTTCACATTTTAGTGTTACTTTATTTTGGTTTTATAAAGCAGCATGGAATTGCTGTAAACATTAACATAAAATTGGAATCCTAACAAAGAATTTTAAGGTCAGAGAAATGATATTATATGGAGGAATTGAGGCACATGTTTAATACAGATTTGACTTCATGTGTATGTGAATAGATCCCAAAGTATTGTATTATATAAGGCATACTGAATAAAAAAAACCACTATTCAACTGTCTTTAAGCCACAGAACTACTGAAGCCATGTTTCTCAGAGATTTGTATGCTACATCCCTGTGGACACTTTGGCCATAACCCTCATAGCTCTACATTTTCCTGTGCAGTCCTCTTCTTCCCACTCCCCTACACATGCTGGTTAACCTCCACCAGTTGAGCACCTGACTTCCTCCCATGCCTCAGAGGGAAGTTTTACACATGTGGACTGGATGCTTGCACTAGTTTGGTGCCATCTCTTCTACCTAATAGAGTTTCACAAGACTTGTATGAATGTCATTACCCTTTTCATAGAAATGAAATGCTCAAATAAATGTAAAGGACAACAGAGGCTACTGTAAGATTGGATTCAAAAAAAAAAATGGAGAAGAGTCTCGAATTTTGTATCTCTTAGATCTGTTTTTCCAAGTATTATCCTTTGTTGTGCTAATATAATATTGTGTGTTAATGGCACACATCTCTATTGCTGCCATATTGCTGTTCCTGAGCTAAGGAAGAAACCGTTTTTTCTCCTAGGTTGTTATGAACTGTGCTTATAATAATAATAGAGTTTTTTTACTGCTCCTTTATATACCTTTTTTAATCTTTTGATGTAAAAGAAGAAATTTCAGAAGTGTTTGCTTAATTTTCATCTTAGGGTGTAGCTCTAAAAAATTCAATATTTTGCAATATGAAAGACCAGTTAGGGAAACAAGAAAAGTATCTTAGCCAGCTTATTGTTCATTCAGAAATTAAGGCCAGGTTTCCTTCTGTTTTGCCTTTTCCTAATTATGCTTTTTTGGCTAACATTCCATTTTCCAGTCCTAGTTCCTGGTCACATGCTTAGATTTTTACTTCCTTTTATTCAGAATGAAAAAATGCTGAATATTTGGATGAAACTTTTGAAATGATTACAAAGAGAAAGATAAATTCTTAATTCTAGATTCTTACCATGTCTAATGCTAATATGATTTAATGCATTTCTAGAAGAATACATCACTTTTTAAAAAAATATAATTGCCTTTTTCTGATGCCACAAGTGTGCCGGTGATTTTGGGGTTTTTTTTTTAGCTTTACCTCCAAGTCTCTTCTTTTAAGAAATGAGAGTAAAAACATTGAAAATATTTCCTGATACCAAAAGTATTTTCAGTAAATTCTGATGAATGAGTGCTTGAAAATGTTGATATTAATGTTTGATCATTACATTTCTCTCTTAAACTAAAGTCAGGATATTGATATAAGGATGTGAGTAAGCTCAGTATCAGCTTACAGAGGAGGAAATAATGAAAACTCCTGCTTTTTGAACTTAGTTTCTAGCAGAGTTATCTTTATTTTCCAGTGAAGGCCGGGTCAGATACAACTTCAATAAGAACAGTTTTGTAATTGATATTCCTCTGCCATTTGCGGGAAGATCGTCCAATGAGATATGGGTGCCGAAGACTGTTAAAACACCTCCCCTGGTAGTGGAGTCCATGGCAATAAGTGTGCCATCTCAGGAGTACAGAATCCCAACATTTACAGTGCCCAAATCCTATCCTTTCCGTGTGCCTTTGCTGGGCAAGTTAGAGGTCTCTGCTGGTGTGTACAGCAACTTTTACAACTGGACAGCCGCGTACACCGTGACTAACAGCACCACAGAGAGAGTGACCAGTGTAAAAGCTACTTATAGCACAAACGCTGATTGTGATTTTGAGCTGCTTGCCTACAGTTTGAGAGGTAAGAGTGTTTGCAAACCTCCTTTAATTATTTTACATCCCTTATATCAGGTACAGTACATTTGTTTGCCTGCTCTTATTTAAAGACGTGTTGGGCGATTTCTAATCCCTTTCGCTTTGAATTTATAGAAATTATGTGTGTTTATTCAGGCACTGAAGGTGAAGTCAGTTTAATTCCTAAAGACTTTTAGAGTCCTTATTTTCCTTCAGTATTCCTTACTGAAGAAGATGTCCTTCAAAACTGAAGGCAAGATTCTACAAACGCTTGTAGAAGTTGATAAGTGAACTGTTTTCAAAATCAGGTGTGCAAGTGTATGTGTAGGTATGCCCACAATTTATTTCTCAGTCTATTAATATGTGTATATACATATATAAAGTTGTTTTTGGTTTTTTTTTTTATGTCCGTATATTTCCATAATATTGTATTTTTAAGTTAGCTCCCCTAAAATTGCAGTTTGGATTCTCAAACTGCAAAAGGATAACCTGACTTCATTTTCTTCTAAACTCCTCACCATGACTGAGGCATGACAAAGTAAACACTGAAGTCTAGGAATATTAGATGTGGGCTACCCTTGAGTGCATCTTCTTAATTTAAGTTTAAATAATGACATAATTTTATGTCATTTCACGTTAATATATTTATTAAAGTAGTGTAGAAACTTAATTTATTTATAGTTCAAAACTTCAGCTTCAAATATCAAAATAGTAAACATTTTTACAGAAATATTCAGTATTTACCAAAGCACTTGGGCCTTTAAAACAAAATGATATAACAGTAGTTGCAATTCAAGCAGTAGCATAGAGGTTCAATGGCATCAGACAGGTTCTCAAAGATGAAAAGACTTACCTTTAGTCTCTTTTTTCCTATTTCAGGTTCTGGAGAAGCATCATATAACAGAAATGGATTCATTTGTGAATATGAAAATCACCTGATGCACAGTCTCTTAACATCAGTTTTTAAGCTATCTGGCAGAAAGAGTTATGAACCTGTTCCATTTTCAAACTACACCTTATCACTTACAGCATCAAGTACTGTGGGTCCTCAGCTTTCATTTTCCAGTGATATTTTTTCTGAAAATATAAATAACTTGAATACCAATAACATCAAAATGGAAGGGCAGCTGGAAGCAGCTTCAGTGTTTGCAAAAAGCATTTACACTCTATCTACCACGTACAATGAAAAGAGACGGGTTTTAGAAGGAAAGTCAAATCTGAAGTTGGATTCTTCTTACCTTCAGGCTACCAATCAGATGTCTGGCAGATACAGTGATGATTTGTTTTCCATTACTTCAGTTTCTGATTTACAAAATGGGCTATTAAAGAACACAGCTTCAGTGAAGTATGAAAACAGCCAGCTGAAAATATCATCTGAAACCAACGGGAGGTATCGACACACTGCAGGTGTCAATAAGCTTGAAATAATTTTGTCAAATAAGATGGCAGCACTTCGATCCGAATACCAAGCCACTTACAAGCAAAACCAGTATTTTGCCTTGTTTGCAGGTTCTCTCACTTCCCAGGATCTTGTTTTCAACACGGATATCTCCTTGACTGATCAGAAGAACCGAGCTGCCCATAAGTCATCACTCAATATAAATCGGTATGGTCTAGCCAGCAGTGCAACCACCAACATGCAGTTTAGTCCCTTGGCAATGCAGAGTGAAATGAATGCCAAACTCGACACTGCTGGAGGCTCCATGTCACTGTCCTCTTCCGGGCGCT
Organism: Muscicapa striata striata; assembly: GCA_030060385.1. Lineage (NCBI taxonomy): Eukaryota > Metazoa > Chordata > Aves > Passeriformes > Muscicapidae > Muscicapa > Muscicapa striata. The sequence continues at coordinate 2,990,690 of JAREIS010000135.1, forward strand.
ATGGGAAAAACAATGCAAAATTCAATGTAGGGGGAAGAGTGAGCTTAACAGAAATAACGCTGGGAAGTGAATATCAGAGTACGGTTCTGGGTATGGACAACAAACATGTTTTGAACTTCAGAGTTAATACAGAAGGACTAAAGTTTTCAAATAATTTGCAGGGATCATTCAAAGATATTAAGTTGGAGTACACAAATGATTTGAATATTCCAGGCTTATCCTTAACATTTGTTTCAAAATTGGACAACAGCTTCAGCTTTGACAAGTTCCACAAACATGTTTTTGACCTTCAACTGGAGCCTACCTCACTAACAGCTAAACTGAACAATAATCTTAAATACACTAAAACAGAAGTTTCCAACAAAGCAGAACTCCTTCTCAAGCCTCTGAGTATGAACTTGGGTGGCAATGTCAGAGGAGCCCATGGAGCAGATGAAATAAAGCACACCTACACTCTTACATGTGCTGGCCTAACTGCAGACTTGAAAACAGACACCGTGGCAAATGTTCAAGGTGCAGCAGTGAGTCACAGGGTTCATCTGGATGTGGCAGGGCTTTCTTCCTCAGTTACCATGAACACAAACTGTGATTCCAAGCCTCTCCGTTTCAGCAATGCTGTGCGTTCCACTATGGCTCCATTTGTCATCACTGCTGACGTACACACCAATGCTAATGGCAAGCTGGTCGCTGTGGGTGAGCACACAGGAGACATGTACAGCAAATTCCTGCTTAAAGCAGAGCCTCTTGCTTTCACTTTCTCCCATGATTACAGAGGCTCTACCAGCCATAGCTTGAAGTCTAGAGGAAAGTACACTACACTGCTTGACAACAAAGTTCATATGCTTTTTACCCCATCAGAGCAGTCAAGTGCCTGGAAATTGAAAAGTCAGCTAAACAATAATGTCTATTCACAAGATTTCAGTACTTACAATAATGCAGAAAAGATCGGTGTGGAACTTAATGGAAAAGCTTTAGCAGATCTTTCTGTAATGGACACATCAGTCATACTACCATTAACATCTGAAGAAGTTAATTTAATTGATGTATTGGGTCTCAGGAACAGTGTATCAGAGCCTCAAGAATTCAGCGTCTCTGGCTTTGTGAAGTATGACAAAAATAAAGATATGCATGTTGTTAGCCTCCCCGTCTTGGAAAATTTGCCAGTTTACTTTGAAAGACTCAGAGGCACCATTCTATCCACACTGCAGGCCCTGCAAAGGTACCTGAAGAGCATAAACATGGAGCAGCACATGAAAAAATACAAGGCAAATTTGGACAAACTGTCACAGGACATTAATGATTATGTGGACACATTAGATATCAAAGGCAAAGTTAGCAGCATGAAAAACAATTTTGTGGCTTTCACAAAGGACTACAGAATGACATCAGATGATCTCCAAATTATGCTGGAAAAAGCCATGGACAAACTTCAAGAAATACTGTCCCAGCTGCAGATCTATCTGATAGAAGTTGAACAACACATCAAAGACTTCTATGAACAGTACAACATTAAAGCACTTATTGCACAGCTTCTTGACCAAATAGTTGAAACAATGACAGCTCTAGATAGCAAATATCAGGTAAGAACAACTGTAATCAACATCATTGAAAAATTGCGGGTTCTTTTCCAACAATATGATCTTAACAAAATCGGAAGCAGCGCTTTGGCTTGGATTAAAAATCTTGATGATGAATACGAGATTACAGCTAAAATACATGAAAACCTAGAACTACTCAAGATTCAGATTCAGAAAATTGATGTCAGAAGCATTGCAGAAAATCTGAAACGACAGATTAAATCATTTGATGCTAAAGAATGTTTAGAAAAAATTAAGCAATCTTTGCCAATCGAAAAAATTAATGAAATTCTTGAACAAATCAAAGACTTTATTCTAAATTGGATAGAGGAATATGAATTATCTGAGAAGATCAGTGCTTTCCGTGGCCATATGCACAAATTGATTGTAAAATATGAAATTGATAAGCAGATATATTTTTTAATTGACAGAATGATAGAACTGCTTAAAACGTACAGAATAAAAGAAACTGTCCAGAAACTGACCACCTACCTGCAAAATACTGATGTGAAGCCATGCTTTGATAAAGTTGTTGCTTTTGTTGATGATGCTGTCAAGAAAGTGCAAACTTTTGATTATGAAAAGATGATAAAGCAAGTCAACAAGTTCCTTGACATGGTTATTAAAAAGCTCAAGGCTTTTGACTATGACCAATTTGTAGATGACACAAATAACAAAATTCGAGAAGTGACCCAGAAAATAAATGAAGAACTCAGAAATCTAGAACTTCCACAGAAAGCAGAAGCACTGAAACAGTATGTAAGAGATTTCAGATCTGTGATTTCAAAATACATGGAACAGTTAAAGGACACAAAGCTTGCTGCAATAATTAACTGGCTGAGGGAGCTCATAGACTCAACAACAATTGCTAATCTCAAAGTCAAGGTAAATGAACATCTAGAAGATCTGCGAGAGAGGATTTCTGAAATGGATATTTCCCAGGAATTACAGTGGTGTCTTCAGAAGATAAGCCAATTCTACAATTCTGTTGTCGTATACATTTCTGACCAATGGAACACAGCTTTCAAAAAAATCACTGCGTTGGCTGAAGAGTATGATCTAAAAAATTGGGCTGAAAATCTAAAACAGTTTGTTGAAACTGGATTTAAAGTCCCTGAAATCAAGACTGTTGTAGTCACTATACCTGCCTTTGAGGTTAGTCTCCGAAGTCTTCGGGAAGCAACGTTTCGAACACCAGAATTCATTGTCCCACTGACTGATCTCCGTATCCCCTCCTATGAGATCAATATTAAGAGACTAAAAGACATGAAAATCCCAATGAAATTTACTACCCCAGAATTTAAAATTCTAAATACCTTTCAAATTCCTTCCTTCAAAATTGACTTGATTGAAGTTAAGCTTCTGATTGTGAGAAAAATAGACAAATTAATGTCTGTGGAATTTCAGTTACCATCCATTGATGTCTATTTGAAAGATCTGAAGATGAGAGATATGCCTTTTTCTGACATTTCTTTCCCAGAAATACAAATGCCTCAGTTTCAAATACCAGAATTATTGATTCCAAAGCTAAATCTAAATGAGCTCCAGATTCCTGACATGAAGATACCAGAGTTCCAGCTTCCACATATCCCACATACTGTGACTGTCCCTACATTTGGCAAATTGTCTGGTGCTTTCAGAGTCACCTCTCCATTCTTCACACTGTCTACACAAGCTGAGCTTCGTAATACCACAACAACTGCAAACAGTCCAGAATTTGTTACCTCCATTTCAGCTCAAACAACATCTAAATTAGACTTCCTAGTTTTTAGTGTTACTGCAGATTCACGTCTCCTGGCCCCTGACATGAAGAAGCTGAACCTTAAAAATGCCATGAAAGTCAACCATAGATTCCTTAAAGTTGATCACACCAATGAAGTGGTATTTTTAGGGACCTCGGTAGAAGGTGAAGCTGAAACTAGAGCAAACTTACATACAAAGAAAAATTCTATAGAACTACAGAATAATTTAATGGTCAAGCTGCAAAGGAAAATTTGGATGCAGAGTGGAATGGCATATTCTCACAGACTGAATATTCCACAAGCTGATTTCTCCAGCCAGGCTGATTTGGTCAATAACATGACAACAGAGGTAGAAGCAGGATACATATCGTTTACCTCTGCTGGTAAAGGAAACTGGAAATGGGCTTCACCTAATTTCTCTGATGAAGGCACTCATGATTCACATGCTACTTTCAAGATTGAGGGCCCCAGTATTACATTTTCTGCCAACAACAGAATAAATGATAAGTACCTGAAAGTCAACCAAGCTATAAGATATGAATGTCATTCCTTACTGTCTGCAGCTCTTCAGATTCAGTCTGAAATTGAGTCACAGCGTGTAGGACGTAGCATTCTGAATGTGAGAGGCACAGGAGAGCTTCCAGGAATGAAAGTAGAATTAATAGGCTCTCACAATGCTCGGCTCCATGGACGGATTACTGGAACTGTAAATAATGAGCTTTCCTTCTTGGCATACCCTTCTGAAATTCGTCTTTCAACAAACAACGATGGAAATGTGAAAATCAGCTTCCCAATGAAACTGACTGGCAAAATTGACTTCCTGAATAACTATGGGTTTGCCCTCAGTTCTTCTGTTCAGCAGGTCAACTGGCAAGCTACTGGCAGATTCAATCAGTACAGATATTTCCATAATGTATCTGCTGGCAACAATGATGACAAAATTGAAGCTCATATTGAAATGAATGGAGATGCCAACCTGGACTTCCTAAACATTCCTCTAAGCCTTCCTCAGATTCAGATTCCCTACACTGGAATCAAAACTCCTCAGCTGAAAGATTATTCACTGTGGGAACAGGTAGGCCTGAAAGAATTATTGAAAACAACAAGACAATCCTTTGATTTAAATTTGAAAGCTCAGTATGAGAAAAACAAAGACATGCATGCGATCCCACTTCCTTTAACAAAAGTGCATGAAGTACTTAATAAAAACATCCTTTTATTCAACAAGCATTTTGAGAAAGGAAGAAATGCAGCTTTAGATTTTCTCACAAAGTCATATAATGAAGCCAAAACAAAACTGGACAAGTACAAAATACAAACATCACTGAACAAAATACCACGGACCCTCAAGATTCCAGGATACACCATTCCAATTGTGAATATTGAAGTTTCTCCTTTCACTGCTGAGATGCCAGCCTTTGGTTTAACACTTCCAAAAGAAATAAGCACAAGAGGATTCACAGTCCCAATAATTGGATTTTCAGTTCCATCTTACACACTAGTTGTACCTTCTTTTGAGCTTCCAGTCCTTCATATCCCCCAGGATCTACGCACTCTAAAGCTTCCTAGATTCAGAATCAACAGCTCAGCAAACAACATCTTAGTTCCTGCCATGGGTAACATTACTTATGACTTCTCATTTAAATCCAGTGTAATCACTTTAACTGCAAATGCTGGGCTGCTCAATCAGTCAGATATTGTTGGACATCTCAGTGTCTCATCCTCTTCTGTCATTGAGGCTCTGCAATTTAAGCTGGATGGTTCAACAAGTTTGACAAGAAAAAGGGGGTTGAAGCTGGCCACAGCATTGTCTCTGAGTAATAACAAGTATCTAGGGGGAAACCATGATAGCACTATCACTCTCTTAAAGAAGATCATGGAAGCTTCTGTGGCAACAAATATAGAAGTTGACACACCAGTTTTAAAAATTAATTTCAGCCAAGAACTTTCTGGAAATACGAAATCTAAACCCACTCTTTCCTCAAATCTAAAATTAACGTATGATTTTAATACTCCCAAATATGGTACCAGTGCTACTGGAGAAATTGCTCACAAATTTGCTTTAGAGAGCCTTACGTATTACATATCAGTAGAATCTTCTACGACCGGGGATATTAATGGAGTATTTTACACTGGAAATGCATTTTCTGGAAGGTTAGACCATGAGGCAAATGCCTATTTGAATGCTAATGGAGCTCGGTCATCCCTCAAATTCGAGGCCCACTCTAAAGCAGATGGACTCTGGATCCTTGAAATCAAGGAATTACTCGCAGTTGAGGCATCTACCCATCGTATTTATGCAGTCTGGGAGCACAATGGGAAGAACTATGCACGCTATACATCTCGTTTCACAACAACGGGGACTCAGAGATGCAAAGCAACCTTAGAGCTGGCTCCTTGGGATGTATCAGCAGATCTTCAGATTCATGCCATTCAGCCAAATCCCTACCTGGGCATGGCATCAGTTAGTGAAGTTGTTGTAGTGAAAATCAGTCCTGCAAACCAGAAAGCTGGCTGGAAGGGTGAAGGCCAAATTCAATCACTATCTCTCAGTCATGATATGCAGTTATCAAATGAAAAATCAAAGGCAGAATTTTTTATTTCTGGATCTTTGGAAGGATACATGGACTTCCTCAAAGTCATCAAGTGTCCTATTTCTGAGAAGAGCTTATGGGACATCATGAAGCTGGATGTCACAACCAGTGATGACAGGAAACAGTACTTGAATGGCTCAGCATCCCTCGTGTACACAAAGAGCGAGGATGGTTACTTTTTCCCCATACCTGTGGATAAGCTGACCGACGGCTTCACTGTCACTATTCCTGGGTTACACCTAAAGGCTCCAAGCCCTGTTTTCAGCACTCCAGAGTTCAACCTTCCTTTCACCAATCTCCAGGTCCCAGCATACACCATTGACTTGCGCAACATAAAAATTCCACAGACACTGAGCACAGTGCCCTTTGATGTCCATTTACCCACACTTCCAAAGCTAAGATTCCCAAAAGTGGATGTAGGAGCAAATTATATTACATTAGAAGAATATAAAATGCCATTTTTTGAGGTCACAATACCTGAATACCAAATAACTATGTCTCAGTTCACTTTACCAAAGAGTGTTTCATTTGGCAGTTTCTCTGTAGATCTAGATGAGGTAGCTAATAAAATTGCAGATTTTGAAATGCCTACAATTACCATTCCTGAACAGAAAATTGAGGTCCCCCCTCTGAAAATATCCTTGCCTGCTGGAATTTACATCCCATCATTTGGTGCCTTGACCGGATCTTTCAAAGTTGTTTCTCCTTTGTACAATGTCACCTGGAGAACAGACTTGACAAATAAGAAGGACTCTTTTGAACATTCCATTGATTCTACCTGCAGCTCAACACTGCAATTCCTGGAATATGACCTGAATGGTAAGACATTAAAATTCTATCTGCCATGATTTTTGGGGAAAAAATTATTATAGACAAGGCTTTTTAGATCTTTTTTCCCCAGGGCTTTGCACATTAAAGTGTTTCTGTCTATTTAGCATTGACGTTAGACAACTCCTCTTTTACCAACAGTGGCATTTTTTCATAAATTACTATCAGAGTCTCAGTCAGTAACCCTGAAGGCTAATGACTATATATATCTGTGTGTGTCATATCCATGTTGAGATATAATGTGAGTTTTAAGATGATCCAGTTAAACAAATGTTTTCATGTCTTTTTATTTGGGGCATTATGGGCATTCAGTTTCTTGAAGCATAATTTGTCATATCAGTGAATGATGGCCCACAGCTGGCCATCTAACATACAACTGGGTATGTCTTTTGTATTTTTTGTTGGTAATACAGACATTTGAAATCTTTTTCACAGTTGTTTCAAACTATGAATATAAAGAAGGAGTGTTTGTTGTGAAGACAACTGGCAGCTTTTCACATCGGGACCTGAGTGCAAACTACAATGAAAATCTGACTATTTCAGGATTTGGGTAAAAGTTTGCTCTAATAATATAATTTATAATAGGCATAATTGCAAATGTTGTGTTGTTGCTTTGATCTCTAATGTCCCAGGGTGCTTCGCAGTAATTAATGAGAACCTGTATATCTACTTTGCCATTATTGGCTGTGCCCTTTTCCCCCTCAAGGTAACTTGAAAGCTGTTCCCTCTCAGGGTTTCTAGAACAGCTTTTCTCACCAGCCCTATGTCAGCAAACCATTGAGACATAAACACAGTATTTTATAATCAGAGCAATTATGATCTAACCATCAACATAGTTGGGTTTCTCCCCAATGGATCCCTCTGTCACCACAAGCCACTACAGAATAATTTTTATTCACAAGTCCCCACACCAGGGATTAGACTTGGCTCTCTTACTGACTGTTTTGATCTGCAAGTGTTGTGTTGATACATCCAAGGGACAGAATCAGTGAAGGTAAGTAAAAATATAGATAAACAGTAGTGCATAGTAATGCACTTGTGTTGGTGGGAAAATTGCAATCAGTTTATAGAAATCTGTAGAAAGCTGACAACAGTACAGCTACAGGTTTTGTTTTGCTGCCCTAATTTAATGAAAATTCACAACAGAGCTCAGTATAGTTTTTTCTAAGACAGGAAAATTGGAGCAACATTAAGTTCTGAATGTGTCAGGCTAAATCCTAAGAAATGTGGATAGTAAACCCTACAGTTTCTTTTCATTATAAAGGCATTTTTTACTTACAGATATTTATATATGAAATTATAGGTGGTACTGTGCTCAGACATACAGCATTGGGCTTGTGCTTTCTGCATTGTTTCATAGCAGTGTATTTACTGTGGTTGCAGAGCCATGGAGGACACTTTATCACTAGACATCATCAGCCCATCTTTCACAGATGTTCATGTGCGTTACCAAGAGAATGAAAGGAAATCATATGGCTCAATATCCTCACCCTCAGCTGGGACCCTTGCTTATATCGTGGAAGTGGATGATGAAATTTTCCTAGCCAGAGTTTACTACCAAACTCAGGTAAGCTTGGTATGAGTAATAAAAAGCAAAAAATGCTTGGTGTGGTCAAAGGAAAAGTTCCCTTTTAAATTTTGTGTGTGTTTATATTGAGATATAAATTAATAAATTTATTAATTAACAGATATTAAATAGAATTAAAGATATTAATTAACAAATAAAAACTATATTATCAGTAATGAAAGGTTTTATTTTCTAAAGTGGCCTTTCCAGTACTAAAAATAATATCTGTGTAAAGAGGTGTTTTCAGCTCCTTCACATAGTTATTTTTTCCATTTCCTATGGTGAAGAAGGCACACCCACTGAAAGTGAAGAATGGGCAAAATCAGTTTTAGAACGCATCAGGTTTAATAGACAGCCATCAGGCTACTTAGAATGACTACGTAAGTGACCATAATAGGAATAAGGCAAATAGAAGAGGTCAGACCATCTGTGAAGTGTCTTTTTCAATCTATTAATATATTACAATACATGCACTTATTACTGTCATACTATAATAATTTTCAGAATTAAAATCTGAGCTTCCAAAATTATATACTAATTTAGGGATCACAAGCAATTAGTAATTCACTATTTATTATAAAAATGGAAAAACTCTCTATATAAATATATTCTCATATATGGATTTATTAACTACTCTGAGTAACTGTCTAAATTGTCTCATTTATTTAAATTATTACAAAATTAAGTCCTCTAATATTTTCATATGAAAAAGATGCTTTTTGTATTCACTTTGATTGATTTCAGGAATGAGTAAAAGGCTCATTTTCCTGAGTAATTCACCTGCCTTATGAGACATGATAGGCATTTAATACAAAGGAAGGAAAAATCTTATTTGCAGTCAGATATTAAAGACCAGACTAAGTTATGTTCTAGTCTTTCTCTTTGGGGAAGCTCAAAGTAGCTTGGTATAAGATAATTTCTTCCAAAATTACCTTTCAAGATGAGAGCAAACAGACAGCAAACAGACAGTGGACAAAAAATTGGAGAGTGTTTGTCTTAATAAATTATAAAATCAAAGAAGCAACAATGAGGATGTTGAAATGGGCTCATAAATAATATTGGAGTTTTCTAACCCTGTTTTGTATTTTCAGTCTGCTCCAGAGAATGACATTGACATACTAAAAGGTGAGATATCCCTCAAGGAACCTGACCAGATTCAAATGAAATTCAACTGGAATGAGGATGCTGCCAAAGACTTGCTGTTGGGTCTGAAAGAAAGAGTGCCTAAAATTACAAATGCAGTTTATGGGTATGTTAATCGGTACCATAAAGAGCATATGGGGCTGGAAATTAGTGCTGCCACCTTAAAGATGAAGAGTATAATGCAGAATAATGCTGAGAAAGCATACACTTTTGCTGCAAATCAAATAGATAAAATAGATGCTCAGCTTCGCACAGCTGCCAATGAAGCCTCTGACAAATATCAGGAGCTGAAGTTCAAAGCCAAAACGCTTTATCGAAGTGCAGCAGATCAGGCTGAACACTTTGACTATCAAAGAGTAAAAGCAAAACTTCTGGATGTTTTAATTAACATTATAGAAGAGTACCACCAGAAAATAAAGCACGTAATTGACTCAGCCACTGAATTCCTGAAAACCACAAAATTTCAGGTCCCTGGGCTGTCTGAGAAGTACAGTGGTGCAGAAATATACCTCATGACTACAGAGAAGGTGGCAAAAGCTACTGATGTATGCCTTTCAAAACTTCAGGAGTACTTTGATGCCCTGATTGCAGCTATCAATGATCTGGAAGTCAGACTTCCTGCTTCTGAAACAATTCTTAGAGGCCGTAATGTACTTGATCAAATTAAACAAATGCTGAAAGATTTGCAGGACAAAATCAGGCAGACATTTGCTACTCTTCGGAAAGCTGACTTTGCAGGAAAGCTGAAGCAACTGAAACAAGCAGTGCAACAAGTTTTTCAGAAGGTAGAAGAAATGGTTAGAAGCTTGCAATCCAAAACTTTTGAAGACATCAAAGTCGAAACACAAAAGCTGTACAAAGATGCGATGGCTTCAGACTTTGCCCAGAAGCTGAGATCCTTGACAAAAGATGTTAAAAAATACATTTCTCAGTTCAAAGACATCAGCCAGAAGACATTCCAGGACCTTTCAGGAAAGCTGCACCAGCTGCTCCTCTATATAAAGTCATTGCGGGAGGAGTATTTTGATCCAACTACACTCGGATTGTCAGTGAAATACTATGAGGTAGAAGACAAGGTACTGGGATGGCTGAAGAATATCATAAATATTCTTGTGGATTGGCACAACCAGTGTGCTGAAGATCTTGCTGGCATCATTACACGTCTGACAGACCAAGTAAGAGAATTGGTGGAAATCTACAGTCAGGAATATTATGACCTCATAACTGATGTTGAAGGAAAAGGAAAACAGAAGATCATGGAACTCTCATCTGCTGCTCAGGAAAAAATCCGATATTGGTCTGCAGCTGCTAAGAGAAAAATCGATGAACATAACAAACAACTCAAGGAAAAGCTCCGGGAGATCTATGGGCAGCTTAGTCAGTCCCAAGAAAAGCTAATCACTGAAGCCAAAAGGTTGATTGATCTAACTATAGAAAATTACTCTGCTTTCCTGCAATATATCTCAGAGCTTCTTCGCTGGCTTGAACAAATAACAGCTGAGAGCATAAAGCCGTATGTAGCTGTTCGTCAAGGAGAGCTTAGAATACAGGTGCCCATGTGACTGGCAGTCCATTTACCAAATGCCCCAAAAAAGCAGACAGGCACTCAGGAATAAAGTGGAAATGACACACATACTGATTCAGTAAGGCATCAAGAAAGGCTCCAGGAAATGGAAAGAAATGCAACACTTCACAGATGAACAACTTGACTCTGAGCAAGTGAGTCCCCAGGATATTATGGAAAATATTCAGCAGTGCATGAACACCTGAATGGGCATGTAGAAGAGAAGAAGTAACAAGTTTCTACCAAAATGTATTTAAATATAACAGCAATCAGTATACTGGACCTTCAGGTAGATATGTTTGAATCTGAATTTGTAAATGCAAATTTATTAATCTACACTAGGTTATTTTAATAAGCTTAATAAGCCAATAAATGAGTTCTTTATTACATTTTTGTGTCATTCATTACAACTACTTTTACTTGGAGTATAAAACTTTATCCAACAATTTTCAAGGTCAATGGGAAGTCTTTGATTTCACAGTATGTTGGATCAAGTTAATAATGTGCAATGCATATTGTAAATAGTCACAAAAGCTATGGTATACATAGAATAAACAGGTTTTAAGATAAAGGTCACATTCATAAGCCAGTTGAAGGAAGACTTGGAAACACATCGAATTCCCAGCATAGAACTACCTTCATAGATAAGTAAGGAAAAGAGCATGTATAAAAACATGCATTTAAAAAGTTATGCATTTATAAGTTCTGAAAATGGTATCAAAAAATGAAAATTAACATAGAAGTATGAACATATGTAGAAATCTGACTTCTGGAAAATTGCAGATAATAATACAAAGGTTTTCTTAATAAAAATTCATTTATGCCTGTGTCAGCTTTCAGACAACAATACAAGGAATTTTATATGAGTTTTCTTTCTACTGGCTAATTTATATTTCAGAAATACAGGGTTTTCTCACCTGTTTCCCCATGATATTTCTGGTTTCGCTTTAAATTGTCTATGTTTTACTTATGAGTTTAGTCAAGTGTTAAAGTTTCACAGACCTCACTGTGTATGATGGGAGTCAAATAGCTTTCCCCTCCTGGGCTGAAGCCTAGACCATTTAAAAGAATTCCTAGTTTAAAGATGAATTTAAAGCATGTTGAAAAATTTCCTCGCTAAGTTAGACTATTTTTAAGTGGAAAATATGTTGACCTGCAATGGTGTACTCAATAGACAGTCCCAGAGAAATGCATGCTCAGGCTGAAATAATGTTGCCTCTTTGAGAATAAACTTTTTGACAAACACTAGAAAGTTTGTGCACGTCTGTTTTGATACAATCAGTTCACTCTGTAATATGTTTGTTGCTTGTTCATTAATAGGAAAACAGAGAAATTTTTTTCATTCTATGGTATGATGGAGTTCATACATGAAGCAATGGAGCACCAAGACTTTGATATCCCTATTGATAGATAATATTTATTACCTGAGTAACTTTGCCAGTAATGCTTCTTATCAGATAAGCTACTTTAACCCTGAAATCAGAATCTCACAAGCATGGTATTACATATACACCTATCTAGCTGTCAGCAAGTGGGTATCTCTTAGAAAGTGGGTATCTCTTCAGAGCTTTTAACTATCACAACTACAGCAAAAATTCTCAGAATAGTCCCCTGTGAACTATAAAATAAGTTTTGATTCTGAATAGAACCAATCTGCATATATTGCCCATATACAGACATAGGTCTAAAAGGTATAAAAACCAAAGGTATAAAAATCCCTATTTACATGTTCTACTGAGCATCCCAGTAAAAATGTTGGCTGTGAGCCCTTTCACCTTCATTCACAGGGAAATTGAAGCCTATGGGTCATCTGATCTTTATTGGATGTCAGATTGCACAACTCATTTCCCTGAATTTCACAAATGTTTAAGCACAACCAGATTTCTCAGACACTGACTGATTGCTGCTTCCCTTCATCATGACAAACAGGCCTGTGAAACAAAGGAAAATAGAAGAAATTATAATAGTTATGGGAGAAGAGAGATTTAAAGTTTTCTTTTCTTTTGTTTTCCCCCTCATATCTATTTATTTCTGTCCATCATCCATCATTCTTGGAAAGATTAAAAGATTATAAATGCTAAAAAAGGATTTACTTATAAGGAATGGGTTAAATGAATAATAAATATGCCAAACAGTATAAATACTGGCTCTTATTGGCAAGAGTGAAGCTTCCCAAGAGCAAACACAATAGCTTGCACACTAAACTGTGGTTAGAGGTTAGAGGAGATTTCCAAGTCTCATAGCAGCATTGCCGCCAAGTGGATTAAAGCTCTCAGTTCTGTAATCGATGTGCCATCTTGCAGCCATCCCACAGCTGGAAGCAGAACATTGCTCTCAAAATTGATCTTACTGGAATTTATCTGTTTTGTAAATCCCCACACCAGAGAGGTTATCTCAATCACTCCTTTGATACTCAGGCAATATTTTGACACAGGAAGAGGTTGTTTATATTTGTGTGTGTGCATCTCACAATCACATACAACCAGCTGTCACTTTAATTTCCATTTCTTTTCCTGTTGTGTGGTTGGTGTTGCTGTTTTCTTTCAGGATCTAGCAAACTTTAGCCTTATTTGCTATGTAGTAAGTTACAGAAATACAGACAAAACCACAATTATTCTAATTGTGTTGCGACTTATGAATTGTCTGCAATATAATAATTTGTAATATTATTTGTTTGATTTTGGCTTTTTTTCAGTCTAGTTTATATAATAGGAAATATTTTATTTCATTAAATTAAATTGTGTGGGAGATAACAGGGAATCAGCAACTATCTGTGACTCAGTGACACTGTTTCTTTTCTTTTCTTTTTCTCTATATTCTTCATCATGTGAATTCTCATAAATGCCAGAGGGGGTTTTCTTTATAATTTACAGCAGGTATCAGACATAGAGCAGAACTGGTTGTAAAAGTTTAATTACATGAAGCATTTTAACAAGAAATTGAGAGAACAATATGCCCTGCTCTAACTAAGTGATTGTAGAAATAACATTGACAAGAAACGTGTGTGTTCCTAAATGAAAAACTTTTGCAGACGTAGGACAGCAAAAATGTTCCAGGATTTTAGATTATGCAACCAACTAGATCTGATCTTCTATTAAGTGATTTAAAAGTCCATGCATAGTTTGCTGCATATGCAGAGATTCTACACAGTTATCCACATCCACACACACCATCATCCATCTTTGGCTCTAAATTGTGCTATTGATACTTTTAAAGCAACTGCCATTGTGGCCTACTGATACCTTTCAAAATTTATATTAAAATTAGTTGTTCAGTAAGTGACACCAAAACTTGTACTACTCTTCTGCTGGCAGATTTATTGCCCAGGTGGGAAACCAGAATTTATGGAAGGCCATGCGGACATACAGAACTGCTCGTGTTCCATTTCTACACAGCCAAATCCCGGCCCAAATGAAATCGATAGCAAAATGTCTATTGGCTTCAGCAGGAGCAGCCTTTGGCCAGTTAGGTGTATAACTTGAGAAGCACTCTGGGATCCTGTAGGACAAAACTATATTATTATCTATAAAAATCTACACAAAAAAAATCACAGAAAAAACATGCAGACAAGAAAATTAATCACTAAAAATTTGAGACAGATCAGAATGAAGCTTGCCTGTTCAACATTAACCAGAGCTTCTTTATAATTTTTTACCCAATATTACTTAGTGTCACACAGAAAGTCTGCCAAGGCCAAGAATTCTAGGTTCTGATCCCTGGCCTTAGACATGGAAATACACACATACATCTCATCACCCTTTCCCTCATTTCATTATCCATTCAAGGCATTAAGGTAAACCGAGGCCTTACAGAACAAAAACCTGTGTTGGATGTTTGTAAGACCCAAATGGGCAAATTTCTGAGCAACATGATCTGAGTTAAAGCTTGCCCCTGTTTAGAGAAGTAGGTTGTACTAGAGGCCTCCCAAGGTCCCCTACAACTTGAGTTACTTTGTGATTATCTTGTGACTAAATTGATAGGGGTTTTGGTTGCCATCTCTAACACTGTACCTACCCTTTGGTAAATGGTTTATGAGCAAACGGCTGCATCATCATTATGGTAATATATCATTATACATAGACAGAAAAGTTTTATAGTATCTCTGCATGTAAACAAATCCTCATTCTGATTGCAGCCATGAGGCATCCTAAAATTCCCTGAAGCATTCCGGCAATTGAAGCCCTCCCTGTTGGTTCTGCATCTTTCCTCTTCTATGCTTTTCATGTGACTACCCCTGCTGTACCAAACCAAAGACACTTTTCCAACACGCAGAAACTGATGTTATGATTATTACCATTCATATTCTGACAGCACGCTTCTGGTAGCTGTTAGAAGAACAAGATGAACATCTCGGAGTGGCTGGAGAAGGGTCCTCTGCTAGGCTGGGCATTGTCAAAGTGAGAAGATCAAGTATATAAGCAGCAGATACACCAAAACTTGGGGAAGTAACAAAGGTCATGCAAATGCCTACACCATGCATCTGCTGTGAATAATTTGCCAGGTATTTTCTGTAAGCAGAGACCCACCACAAGTTATAACCTCATATTGATTTCCCAGCAAATGAATTCAAGAGGACATGTTAAAAACAATCTTGAATTTATGGATAAATCTATTAATCTACCTGCCTTTGGGACTCAAGGAGCAAGCTGTGGTCTCTGAACAAGTGATACGAACTAGCTCAAACATTATATAGCATATAGGAAATAGGACTTGGAACAACCGTCTGTTCAAGTGTCCAAGTTTCCTCTAAGAGTGAGCCAAAAGCCATATGCAGCATAGGTGCCTGGGGGACCTGAGACTTGGTCTGAAGCAAGGAGTGAACCAAATGCACAGCAGAGAGAGCATGAAGAACGAAAATATTCACCACATCTACCAGACAAATGGCATGGTTAGATACTTAGAGGAGGCTATAGGGGTGAGTAAAGATGGTCTTAATTAAGGCCATGCATGGGGAAAAGTATTAGACCTACAACTCTTCAAGTGTTTCCTGCCACTTCTATTACACTACTGAAAGAGCCTGGTGACTCCTGGGTTTCTGGGCAACCTGGTTGTTCTTACAGGGATGACATTCTGCTCTGGCTTCTGTGCAGCTTTGACTAAAGATGGAAAGGAAACAGCCTCCATACCATACTTTTCTTTCCCCACGTTTCCCCTGCTGTCACTACCACTGCCACAGTTAAGATGTATTCAGATGTTGTTGCCAAGTAGAGGAAAAAAGTTAACATACTTGTTAACTTGTTACTTTGCTGCAGTATATTTTCTGGTATTTGCAGGATTTTATTTCTAAAAAACTTGATAGTGCTTTTATTCAGAACCGTTTTCAGTAGAAAGTGTTTTATGGATGTCTTTGTATTCAGCTCTACCACTTCTCCAAAAACAGTGGTAATTGTAGTTCTCTTGGTAGGTTTCATCTTTGGAAGGTTTTTGCCCTGGAACCCTCAGAAATCTCTTGGTCTGCTAGCATGTTGTTTTGTCACCAGCCTCATAAACAGCCACACACAGTGCCAACCAGTCACTCAGAAAGGTCATTTGTTTCTCTCCTAATACCTGCAGTATTCTTAAGTTTTAAATCAGTGGCTCTCCTGGCTGGAAACAAAGATCCAAAGCCAGTTACAAGATGCTATTAGGCCCCTACACTAAGGCCATCAGATCAAACTTCTGCATTTAGCCAGAAACTCCCCATTTCCCAGGTATATGCTCACTCCTTTACACTTCACAATCCCATTAAGACTGCATCATATTATGCTGTTAAAAAGGAAGAAAAAATGAAAGGTGCTATCACTATCTCCAAAGTTCAGCATTGGTGTTAATTTAATTTATTTCAAGGTTACTACCTTTGAATGTTCTCAAAGAGAAACTGGATTTTAAAAAAAAGCTCTCACCAGCACCTACTACCTCGGTGTTGCATGACACTTTGCACAGACATTTCTCATTGTTAGCAGGCGGTTTGCCTCTCCATAATTCTCTTTCTCTGTTGTGATTATATTTGTTTATTTAGTAAGCCTTTGTTTTTCTCTATGGAAATGACTGGCTTATAACTACTTACAAACAATATGGACAGTTATGCAAAAGCACTTCATTTTAAAGCTGAAGAACAGAAAACCAGCCAAATCAGGAGGAACACACATCTCACACATAGCCCATATTCCAGCAGGACAAACCCCACAACGTCTCTCTCTCAGACACATCTGTCTGTATGTGCAAACGTCCATGCAAACACACACACACGTACTATGTACATTACTGTCAAGTTAAAAGCCTAAAGCTAATCCTTAATCCTTAGGTCATCCCCTTCATTTCAGCACATCAAGCCAGCCAAGCCTTCCCAACATGCCTGTCAGCAGTAAGCTGATGTAACTCTTCCCACTCTGGACCCATTAATTCAGCAGTTTCACCAGTGGTGTTCCACCAGGTTCATCTTCCAAAATTTCAATTTTTGTTTAAACACTGAATCAGAAAGTTAGAGTTTTGGTGTCCTGCAGGGAGGCAGCTTTTCTTTTTTTGCACTCCATTTCAGCTGAAATGTGCTGATGAATTCATTGCATAATTTTGTAAAGTGATACCGTTGATCTGATTCAACAATGGCCAGTTCCTCCTCCAAAAGATTTGAGCTTAAATTTTCCAATCCTTTTAGAAAACATGCTTTTTTAAAGAAAAGTTTTGTTGATACTTAGCTAGCCCAGTAATGACCTGGTGACTTCTTTCTGGCCATGTGTATGTGTGTCATCTGCACTCTGTGTCATCCCTCTTCAGTTTTCCACTGAACATTACTCTATTTTTGCTTTTTACAAATCTTCTTTATGTATATGACTTCCTTTAAAATGTGTTACTCATTAAAGAGACAGGGTCAAATTTTAATTGCTCACGTTCTAGATTGGGGTTGAGCTCCCAAGACAGTTTTTTTATCCACTGCATCATTCATCCACCTAATTTTCTCATATATTAGTTTCCCATGAGTAAAATGGGAATTATACTTCTCTGATTTTCAGTGGAATTGTCAGAATGGAACTTACTCATGTCCCGGAGATAATCTGATAAGTCTCATAGTGCTGAGGACCAGGAAGTAGATAGACACACTGTAATGGCAACAAGAAATCAAGATACATGTATTGACTTCTCTCTCCGATCATCATGTTTATTGTTTCAGAAACTTGGAGTTGATTTCATGTGCTAAATCACTCAGAAACACTCTAGTCCACCCCAAAACCATCATACATACCAGGCATCAAACATATAACACTCTCATACAGATAAATGATCCAAGGAATGGACTCAACGGCTGCTAGCAGTTAATTTATATCGTGGTTTCACCATAAACTTTTAACTTTGGAAATAATCTGCCGCCCGTTTCAGTTTTTGGCCGCCACATAATGCACCTTTGTGAAGTCACTTTTCTGTCTAATAGAGATATTTCTTTTTACGGGTGAACATTTGTTTAAAAATAACAAATAGTAATCTCATTTACCGTGCACAAAGAGCATGCTACTTAACTGTATGTAACCAAGTCCCTTTTCGTCTGGTTTAATGTTTAGCAAGGCATGCAACCTAGTCGATATTACAAGAAGATGATTTATTTAATAAAATTACATTCCTTTTTTTTTCTATTAAAAAACCAAATAATTGCAACAACAACAACAACAAAAAAAGTGTTTAAAGTAGAAAAGCATAGCCTGCAAAGATTGATACTGAAAAGTCAGCACGTATGAGAAAGTCTGATGCTAAGCTCAGCTGATTCTTCACCCCATCTCCACTTCTGTTCTGGGTCTGGTGTGCAGCCAGTCTCTGTTTCTGAAGTCAAGTACTCCCCTAGTGATTACTGATATCCACCATAATGTAGTTAGCAGATAGCCCATTTGTTCCACTCCGGATAAGGTTGCAAGAGAACATTTTAAGCACACTTTGTTCCTTTGGGGAGGATAAAATTTAGGATATATATAGATATAATATGTAATGTGCAGTGTCATTGACATGTTATATCTACCTGTCTGTACTCTCCTTGTGACAAGAAGTTGAACAGGAGTCAGCAGTATGGTCTTTTGCCCAAGAAGGCCAACCACCTACTGGGAAATTGTAGCTAGCAGGTCTGTGAAGAGATCCTTCTCCTCTATTTGGCATTTGTGAGACCACATCTGGATTACTGTGTCTGGTTTGGGGATCCCCAGTGAAAGAGAACCGTGGACATACCAGAGTTCAGCAGTGGCCAGCAACCTACTCAGGGGGCTGGAGCACACAGCATGCAAACAAGAGGGAGATGGATGGTTTTTCAGAGCCTTAAGAGGAAAAGGCTGAGGAAAGACATTATTTCTGTTTTCCATGACCTGTTACATGGTTATAGAGAAGACAGAGTAAAGCTCTTCTCAGAGCAGAAAGACAAAAAGCAATAAATAAAAGCCATATGAAGGATAAAAAAAATTTCCCTGTGAATAATCAAACACTAGCACAGATCCAGGAGAGGTTGTGGAATGTTCTTCTTTGGACATGTTCAGAACTCAGATGGGAACATTCACAAACAACTTCTTCTGACTTCAAAATTCAACATACCTTCCAAGTTACCCGTGCATTGTGTAGGGTATTGGATCAGATGATCACAGGAGGTACTTTACACTCTGAATTATTCTATTTCATGATAAGACCTAAACCCTTTTTGGGGTTTGCACTCCAAAACCACTGAAAGGCTGCAAATTCATACCTATTTAATGACAGATTTCTCAAAGAAAACTTGGTTATGAATGTCCTACACAAGAAAATCTTCTAGTGGGACTCACATGTGACCATGCAACACAAATGTGTATTAAACATGGCTTCAGCAATTCTTGTGCTCCCAAAGCTATTCAATGTGATGTAAGTTAACTCTTTGCCACTAACATTTCAAGTCACAGAAAATTGCCCTACACAACATTTAGTAGTCATAGAGTCCCTGCTTTGCTTCTGTTTTTATTTTCTACACATGTAGAAATTTTTTTGGCAAAAATATGGGCCAGTAAATGTGATATTTTGTTTTGACGTAATGCATTCCTCTTACTCATTAGATGCCTTTCTGAGATTAATCTAAGAATGTTGCTCTTGCAGTCAACCAGATAACACTTCCTTCTTCTTTTGGGGAAGGGAGCTATGGGATGTCTACAATTTTTTGGCTAGAGCAACTGATACTTTATGCATTTGGGCCTTTGTTCTTAAAATAAACACATAAACTTGGCTTAAAGTAAGAAGTAGTAGAATTTGTTTGTTATTAGAATGCACTTGTGATTAGAAGAACCATTAAACAGCAGCTGTTCTTATGCACTGTGTGAGATGACCACACTTTCCCCACATATTTTGGAGGGCAAGAATGGCATGTGCTATGATTCTGAGGATCTCACAAATGTCAAGGATGCCTTTTAAATTACATTTACTGCCCTGTGTTTCTCCAGCCAAAGAAGCCCTGTAGGAAAACAAGGAGACACTGATCAAGACAAAAAACCTATGTCCAATTCTTTTTACCTCTGAGCTTGCCTTTTGCTATCAGGTTGTCAAGTATAATTTTCTTGAGATGCTGTTCTCTCAGAGAAAAACACACAAGAAAAGACCATTCATGCAGACATGCACATTTTCCTAACAGTGTCTGTAGCATTGCTGTGTGTACACCAGAGGTCATTAACCTTTTCCAGAGGGTGGTAATTTCTTCAATATCTTCTATTTAAGATTTTTTTATGCCCTTTTCATATCCATTCACATACTGGCCCAAAAATGTCTGCAACAAAGCCATGGTGGATTTCTCCATATTTTGCCCTTTGTTGGTTAGTGGGCTTGACCTTTAAGATCGAGTCCAGCCATCAATCTGACACTGCCAAGTCCACCACTAAACATGTCCCTATGTGCCACATCTAAATGTCTTTTAAATACCTCCAGGGATGGTGACTCAGCCACTTCCCTGGGCAGTCTGTTCCAGGGCTTGACAACTTTTTCTGTGAACAAATTTTTTCCAAATAGCCAAACTAAACATCCCCTGTTGCAACTTGAGGCCATTTCCTCTTGCCCATTGCTTGTTATTTGGGAGAACAGACTGACCCCTACCTGGCCACAATCTCTGTTTCAGAATATCCAGTCTTCCTGCACTTCTTTCCCCTTCAGGTAGAGGCATAGTCCCAGCTGGGGACATTACCATATTGTAGTGCCACCAGCAGCTGACAGTTCCTCATAGCCATGCATCACCTTGCATCTCTGTACCCCATCACAGTCCTCCTGGCAGCTGGAAGCTCTATTCACGATAAACCTCCCTGGAACAGCTAGACAGACATCAAGCTAATGTCTTTAAAATAATTACCTATAAAGTTAATTTGTCTCTAAAGTTAAGAGTGATTTCAAATGGGGAAAATATCATTGGTAAATAGGTTTTAGGGTGCAAAACTCTTGCACAACAGTTAGGGAAGGACAGATTCCGGAAAAACAGAGAAAACCAGAGAAAAACAGATTCACAAGAAGCAGTGCAGCCCCATGGAAGCCAAATAGTCCAAGTCTCTAGGACAGGGTCACTATCCAAAAGGTCACTCATTATTAAGGGCATCCTGTGCTGAACAGTGAGACAGCAACAGCAGCACTGAGAGCTCTGGCCTTATGTTGGGGTCTATAAATACATGGATTCAAGGCGTGGGGAAAGAATCTTAAACCGGTCTGTTCCCCATATTCAGTACATGTACAGACCTCACATTGTGGCTTGACCTTCACTGGTCCTGAAACACTTGAAGTACATTACTTTTGGCAGCTCTACAGTGGGGTCAGCAACCTCCAGCTAGAGCCAGTAACAAAGAGCTCAGGTGCAATAACATCTTAAATCACCACAGCTGCTTGTTTGGTGTGCATGAGTCAGAGGCCCAAGTGGATGAGTATAAAAACCTAAAGGTTAAATCTATATTAGTAAACTAAATAGTGTCAGGGCCATTAAGCCATCTGGAACAATCTGACGCATCCATAATATTAAACTCTCTTAACCTCTAGCACAGGACAGCTGCCTGCATATTGCCTGCTGGCAATGGTCCCTGGCCTGCACTAACTCACAAGCCATACCTAGGAATTGCTTGGGAGGTTGTTAGTTGATCAAGGCCAAAACCACACCAAGGACTGTTCTAACAATTGAGTAGTGTGGATGAGTAAACCCCAGTGCCTGTGCCCATGCCTTGACACTGTTTAATTTACCAGAATACATGTACCCATAGTTTTCTGAATGTGTCACTAATCCATCTGCTGTCTCTAAGTATTTTGGTCTTTGAATTTATATATTTGAAACATATGCAGCCTGACAGTACCTCTTTACTCTACACACTCTTAATTGGTGTGCTGGCATACAGCACCCAAAATTCCCTCCATAAATATACATTTTTTGATGACTGCAAATGAATACATCTCTACTTGGAATAAAAGCCTCCATGTCTGGTCAAGCCAAGCATACATTCAGAGCTGGCACAGTCTGGAATGCACATCTGGAATGTGTGATGGTGTTGAAAGATCCTAAATACCAGAAGAGCAACAAGCTGGGCTTCTGAACACAGCAGAGTATTTGTTGCACAGACTTTGATATTCTCTGGTTGTCAAACCTCCATGGACACCACAGTGGTGTGAAGAGTCTTGGTGCCTTTTAACCCATCAAATTTTGGTAAAATTCAGCAAGGTCCCTTCTTCTGGTCCCACAAACATGGCAAAGGTAGACTTTTTGTACAACACTACTTCTGGAATTTCCTGAAGATTTTTCCATTTACTACTGAGGGCACCATTGGTTTGAGCACATCTCCTTTTCTACCCCTACCTGTCCTTTCCCATGGACAAAGGCACAGGGAATTAAGATAGTAAGTGCAGAAACCTGAAAATCTGCAAAACAACCCAAAATATAACTCTCTTCCTTTAAATCTTTGGCTTCTTCTTTGCTTTAATCTGCCTTCCTTCCAAATAAAACATGATTTTTGGAACATTCCCATGCAATCATTCAGTTATCATTCAGTTAGTGCATTCTTATTACCAATCCTTGAGTAGGTTTCAGTTCTTTAGATATGAAAAAATCATCTTTCACAGAAAAGCCATGGGCCATAAACTGTTCCCCACCTCTCTGCAAGGAAGCTTCAGGAGCAGGAAGTTTCTACCTTTTAATTTTTTTTTTCTCCCAGTTGTTTTGACGATGATGATTTTTAATATGGTGTCAATAAATGCATTCAAATTTGGAACAATGTTGGTTTGAATAAACAAGAAAAATTTCAAGAATAACCTTTCTCCTGTATATGTTCCAATAAATGGAGTCATGTTATACTCAATAGTAATTATGAGGTGACCCTATAAATTATTGTACAGTGATTCATGTTATTCTATAGACTTTAGGTCATACACTTCATTTCAAGCTGAAAGTGCTGCAAAAGATATATTAGGCTCTAGAGGAAACAGGGAAAGAATATAGAGTACACTCCATATTGGTATCACGGGAGACCTGGCTGTGAGAAAGCACTTTCCAGCAAAATATACTGAAATTACTGCAATGAACCTAAGCTGAAGAAGCAACTGCATGTTTCCCTACTGACCTGAGAGAAGGAGGACTTCAGCTTGTCAGCACAAGCCGTGATTGGAATTAAACCTCCATACAATCTTTGTCTGTTCAGCAATAGACAGAAGATTAAACATCATCACATTAGCATGGTTTCATTTCAGAACATGATTTATGGTGATGTGACACTGTGTAAGAATTGACATACTTCTCATTATATTCTCTCATAAATTTTTTTTCAGTCTACTTAAAATCACTTTCTGTAGGAGGCAAATAGACCTAAATTTCAGAGGCAGGAAACAAGCATGAGCAGCTAAAAGTGAACTAAGTGTCCCACAATCACTTAGAATCTGCAAGTATTCTGGCCAAGGCACATATTCCATCCTTCTGATTTTCTCAGCCATTTTTTTCTGTACCTAACCTGTGTCTCCCTAGAGGAATAAGTGCATACCTGTCAGTCCTGCAGCAGCTAGACAACCCCTTCCTGTTCAGCTGACTGACAGAAACCCAAACTTTGAGAATCCATCAAAGCTGGCAGAAGGAGAAAGGAAGTCATCACTAAACTAGGAAATCTAGTTTGCCCATCTCAGTTCCTTTATCTTGGAGTCAACTGATTCTTGTTTTGCCTTACATGATCACTCCAGTTTAGCCCAGCTGGTATCTTCCTGGTTTTCTCACACCTCTAATCACATCACCAGCATTCTGGTATTAAATATACGGCAGGGAGGTGGCTGCCCCAAGGATGGCACTTGAAGTGGACTGTTCCACGGGCAGTTTGTCCAGCCTAACTCTTGCTTTCCACCCCACAGTGTGCAGAGCTCAGGAAAAGTGAGCTGTATGATCTTCCCTGCAACAGCAAGCAGTCCTGAAGGGCAAAGAAGTGCAGGAAGACTGGATATTCTGAAACAGAGAGATCCTAAAGGTGCTGAAGCTGGTGAAGGGTCTGAAGCACAAGTCATATAAAGAGGTGATGATGGAGCTGGGGATGTTTAGCCTGGAGAAAAGGAGGCTCAGGGGAGACCTTATTGCGCTCTGCAACTCCCTGAAACAGAGATTGTGGCCAGGAAGGGGTCAATCTGTTCTCCCAAATAACAAGGAATGGGCAAAAGGAAATGGCCTCAAGTTGCAACAGGGGATGTTTAGTTTGGCTATTTGGAAAAAAATTCTTCACAGAAAGAGTTGTCAAGCCCTGGAACAGACTGCCCAGGGAAGTGGCTGAGTCACCATCCCTGGAGGTATTTAAAAGACATTTAGATGTGGCACATAGGGACATGTTTAGTGGTGGACTTGGCAGTGTCAGATTGATGGCTGGACTCTATGATCTTAAAGGTCTTTTCCAACCTCAATGATTCTATGATTCATGGCTTCCAGACAGATTTACTTTTTCCTCTTCAGAAGGTCAATCAGTTCAAGGCAGGTGTGAGAACTGCTGCACAAAACAGCCAAAGGGTTATATAGTGCACCTTCCAGTGTGTGGTCCCGCCAAATATTTCTGCATGGACTTTCAAGTCGGCCCTAAAATGGTTTCCAAAACAAGGTCAAGGGAATGCACTGGAAACTACTGCTGCCATCATTCAAAGAACAAACAGCATCAAAACATTAAAACTGTGGAGTAAAATGTACCATATGTTCCTGCTCTTACCTCTGGGGCTTTATTAGCCCGACAGATCCAGGCAGCTCGTGGAAATCTTCAGCTGAAATGCATTGGTCAGTCAGACGATGGCACTACAGACCCAGGTCCACCAGCTGCACTCATTAAAACTTCTGCTTGGCCGTTCATTATTCTGGTTTCATTCTCCATCCCAGTTTTCCCCTGGTTACCTGGTTGGAAACTGTACCCCCTGATAATTCATACGCTGGCGCAGACAGCCCATGGCAAACGTTGCTAAGAGAGGGACTGCCACCTGTTAAGAATCCATGGTTTGGGGACGCAGTGAAGTGTGCTCCTTTCCCACACTAGTATTTTAAAAGGTTATAGATCATGTGTGCATAATAGGCAGAACATTAGGTCACTTGTCTCACTTACAACAATAATCCATTTTGATATGGGTCAGGTTGACACAAAGGGTCCATCCATACCAGATCTATTGATGAAACTGATCCCTTTCCCCCAAACTAATGAAATTTTCAACTAATGGGTACTTAAGTTAATAAAGTGTGCCACACATCTGCTAGAAGCCATTTGTAAAATAAAGCACTGGAGTTCAATTTTGAGAACATTGACATAATGTTTGAGTGGCATCCCACAGGGACCCAGCATGGCACCAAATTAAGGAGAGTAACACAATAAACGTGTGAGAAATAATGTTAGTATATAAACAGTAAGTAGGAGCTTCTCTTTCTTTAAAGGAAGCGTAATACTACTTGGGGTTCATACCATCACTAATGAATTGAGCAGGACAAATCCTCACCTCCCCTCACAGCCAATGAGCACTTGGACAATGACTTCAATAGGAGCAGGATTTAACCTGGGGAATGATTTTGACGGAAATTGGCAACAAGCTGGTTCTTATAGCTAAAAAGTAGCTTTTCATTGAACTTGTGTATGACTCAAACTCTCCAGTCCATTTTGGTTGTTTTTTTATTTTATTTTATTTTTATTTTGTGAAGGAAATTGGAGGGAAAAAACATTTCAGCAGAGCCTGAGAGATTTATTTTGTAGTTTTTGAAATTACCTCTGTTGATACTATCCAAGCTAAATGTTTCCTAGGAGCATCAAAGCTCTTTTTCTGCTGCCCTGGGGATAAAACACAGGAATCATTCTAGACTATCAGCTGAATTTTAATAGTCCTCTTTCCTATACCACATAGTGCAAAACAAGGGGCAGCAAGGAATATCAGTGACTGACTGATCATCATGAGTGGCACTGCTCTTTTTACAAAAGATACTATTCAAACATTGCATTGTTATAGTTGGCCAACATCTTTGCGTGAAAAACATTTTTGATTTTACAATTGCATTGAAAAACTAAAAGCAAGCAAGTTTTGACAGTACCACTCATAATTAATTTCCTTTTTAAGAAAGTAAAACAACATCTCAAAGAACTCAAAACAATTTTTTAAACAAATAAAGTTATCTTACTTCTTGTAGTACTTCTGTCATATTTTGAAGAGGAAAAAGCGTTACATTAATAAAGATAAAATTTTAATTCAAAACCTGAGAAGGATTTACAGCTCTACTTACTAGTTCCTCTTTTTCTCAGAGTTTATATGGAGGAGAGATATGTTGATCTTGTAAAAAAGACCTTTAAATCTCCTTGTTAACATATTCCTAAAGCAGTTTTCAGTTAAATGGGCAGTTGCCAAGTGATGTGAAAAGGTTATACTGAAGAATTAGCAGAGTTTACGCTCTGACTTTGATACACATTTATTGTCCCATTAAAGACATGATGAAACCTGACACAGAATGAACACAGACAAGAGCCCCAGACTTGCTTTTGCTTTGCAGATGCCCTAGTTCAAAATGCTGTTAAACTGTGATTGCATTTATGGCAAACAATGCTCAATATTCAATCTAAGGTTTTTGCTAATAAAGCCTTATTCATTCATACCCCTTATAGATTAAGATTGTAAATGTGCTTTTTTTTTTTCCCTCAATTGTCCTCCAGTTCAGCTTTTAGTTTTGGAGAACAGGAATCAAATGCTTATCCAAGTTCATGGGCTGAGGTTAAATTTGGCCTTAATCTAAATGTGGTTGGAACCCCTTAATTACCCTACACTGGAACATAGTCACTCTCATCCCTCAGCACATACATATGTTGCTCCAAGAACAATGTTTCTCACAATATTCCTAAGCTTTCAACACTGAGTTCAATTGTCTTTTACAGTACATATATGGCAGGGTGGGGAGGGAATAGAAGGGAATGTGCAGAGGAAGATCCCATTCGAGCATCACTGCTGTGACAGTGTTTTTTCCAAGCTGGTTCACTCCAGGATACATACATGCAATAAAGCTGTTTCCTAGAGCAAACAATTTCAGTCATCCTACAGCACACAGATACAGGGGAGCCTTCTCAGAAGCTACAGAGGGTTTGAATGCATCCTGCTCTGCTCAGTGAAACCAGCTCTGGTGGGCTGGGGGTCTGTTGTGTCTGCGTGGCAGCTCAGTGGGTGGTGAGGGGTTGAGTGGACTGAGTGAAGTTTAACTTCAGCCAGAGACACATCCACACTCACTTGGGCCACTCAGCAGCTGATCTCACCTGTTTTACCCTGCTCCCAAATATTCCCTCATGGCTCTGTCTCTCCAGGAGTGAGCACTTGCCATTGCCAAATCCTGGATATGTGTTTTGCTGAATCCCTTAGCATCTGAATTTAGCAACTTTGAGTCTGTTATGAATATTATGGACTTTTGGGCAGGGTCAAATTTAGAAGCCTAGCTCTCACTTTCTACCATTTCTGAATCAGGCCTCCATTGCTTTTGGCTCATTTGTACCATTACACATGAGAGAAGCAGCCACCCTGCAGGTTACACTTCTGCTCTCTACCAAGGTGTGACTTCAGCTACTGTCTTTGGAGATGAAACTACTGTAACTAAGGACATGGTGGGACAGACCTTTACTTATTTGGACTGACTCTTACAACTGAGGCAGTAGAAGGTAATCTTCCATCCCAGGGTGCAGAGTCAGCAGATCAAGTTTTAACAAAATCTTCCTGAATTGCTAAGTAGACCTGCTAAAAAATTTGAAACCTTCTCTATTTCAAATGTTTTCATTTTGAAGTAATTCTCTTTTCCATTTTCTTGATTCTTCCCCATATTTATAATTCAAAAAACATTATGGGAACAACCACCAACATTTTTCATTTATCAAATACAGGGATTTTGACATATGATATATTTTAACATAAATTTCCTTATGCTTTCTATAAAAAATGTATTTAAGTAATACTGAGGAGATCACAATTATTTCCTGGTCAAAACTCATGCCAAAAAGTCTATTTGACTGTGCTATCATTTGGAGGAAATAAATTGCCATAGTATCTATTATCAACTTTTCCTTTTTAGGGAAACACCTGCATAATCTGCACAGGGAAATCTGGCAGAACTCCACTTCAGCCTCTTCATGTCTTGGTGTTACTCTTACAGCCTGAGGTTAAATTTTGCTGGCAGCACACATTTATGTTCTGGAAGCAATTTTTTGTTAACACCTCTAGCAGCTCTTAGCATCAGGTTACTTAACACGACAATTAGTAGAAATCACTGGAGTGGTGCTCTCTTTTATGTCAAATTCCTACCACAAAACCAGAAAGGGAATTTGCCACATTAAATGAAGAGGAGAAACATCACCTAAGTATTGTTTGGAATGAGGGGAACAAGGTGTCAGGCTCCATGAATACTGTTAGAAATTTATTTGTGCTGGTGGTTTTATATGAATAATGCTTAGACATTCCATATGCTGCATATATGGCAGTGCATGTTTTAAAAGAACTAAAATTCCTCTTCTGTCCTTCCTTTCTCCAAGGTTAGTAAGTTTTTGCACATCTACAGTTTATACTTGGTCCCTATACCCTCACATAGTTTTTCATCTGAAAGGTCACATTTTTCCAGCAAAGAATATTTGCTATGAGCTTAGAAAAAAAAGCTCAGGTGCCTCCTAACAGCAAATTATGATTTCATGCTCAGGTCTCATGTCTATGGACAAATGAGGTACGAACACTAGACACACAAAGGGTGATTTTTCATGTGCACTTGAAAATTTGTCCTCAGCACATAGAATCAAGTGGAGTTTTGAAGCTCCAACTGTTCAGTATCAATAGCATGTACTGCAGACCTCTGGATTCTTTTCAATTGCCACACTGCCAACACAAGGAGAAGCCCCTTTGCAATCCATTCCATGTACTTGGCATCTCACATTTGTGTAAAAAGCTGGCTGGAATAACTGATCTTCAAAGCATGTGGTCACAATGTACCACAGCTCAGCTCAAGAGAGGAATCTGTATTAGAGAACAGGAGAAGACATGAGCAAATTGGAAATGGGAAAGATGATTTATTCAAGGGATTGGTAGCTGGACACCATAAGGCAATCATGGCTCTCAAAGACATCTTGGTACTCAAATATCTTTGCAAATTTTTATCTCAGCATCAATATAAAAAAACAGGAATTATGCTTCAAACAGGATTAATTAATAAATTTCTTAATTAGACATGCATATTTCTTAAGAAAAGAACAAATTTCTTGGAGAAGAAGAGTGGAGGGAGAGACACATTCTGCTGCAGGGGGAACTGGAATCAGATTGTGCAAGCAGCATCAGCAAACTCCATCTGTAATTGTCATCTTCCTGGTGGGCCACACCATCAAGCATCTCCAAGGTCTGTCATGGTCTCTTTGCTCTGGGGAGAATAAGGATATTCATCACAAAGCACCAGGTTCCCAGCTCTCACACATGGGTGGCTCCGCTTGGGAGTGAAAGGATACAACTGTATTGGAAAATAGCCACATTATAAATCCAGCAAAGGAAGGGATTTTGTAATAAACAGGGAATATCAGAGACAAATGAGAAATAAAAAAGTAAAGAGCCCCCTCCAGTGTCACCACATATGTGATTAATGAGACTTAAGGAATTCTCCAATAGACTCTCCAAGCAACTGAGTTCTGTTTCAATGGTATGCACTCAGGTTGAATTTGTATTCAGAAATCCCAGCTGTACTCAATACCCAGGACTATTCCATATATGTGAAAAGAATTACACGCAACTCAGCTAAGAAATAAAGGAATTGCCATTCAAACACAGGATATTTTTAAGGCCAGGATATTGCAATGGGCATTTTTACTATCTGACTGTTTCTCCTCTCCTTCTTTAAGAAGAATGCAGGGAAATGGAAGGAGATGAAATTATCCAAAGGTTATAATTTAACAGTGGTCTTCAGAAAATGCCCATTTTGTATGGTACAAAACAAAAGTAATTTTTAAAAGAACAAAATACTAATACAGTGTGGTGAAAAATGAAGACAATGCTGTTTTGTCTGCTTGACTTTTGTCTTGATATCTAACTTGCATGCTTAGCTTCTCCTTGAACCTGATCTCACTGCCAGTGGAAAGAAGACACACTTTCCCTGGGTACTTTATTTTTCAGACTGTTGGCTTCAGATCTGAAAAGTCCCCTGTGCATCTTGCACATTGGTCATCTTTCCATGTGTTGGAGGCCACACACTGGGTCTTTGAGATTGTGGCAGTGAGACTGAAGACTAATCGACTTCACATCTGTAAAAGACTTAAGGAGAGAAACCTGAATAAATATTTCAAGGGGTGGATAAAGTAGCATTTATACAATTCTGGTCCATTTCTAATACCCACTGAGATCCCAGGCTGTTTCATTGTGAAGCCAGAAGTGAACGAAAGCTGAGCTCCTTTCCCATTCATAGTTGTTCTCTTTCTATTTAAAACAATATTTTGAAACATTTAAACCATATGGTTTCTTTATAGATAGTTTACATTTTTCTGCAGTCAAAACTATATCGATAGCTCCTTTTTAACCAACAATATGATACGATCATAATATATTAATAGTTAAGAATTAATATGTAAACTAGAAATAATGCCTAACTTGAAAATCAACAATCTATATCTTAGGACAATCCAGAAAGGGCTACAGTGGTTGTATGTGGTTTGGATGGAATGTTCTAGGAGGAAAAATTATATTTAGTCTGGCAAAGATTCACTTGAAAAGTGGTTTAATGATAGTATACAAAACACAGACAACTGAAATCTGGACAAAAGACAGAGGTATCAGAGAACCTAATTTCTTCAAATTCTGTAAGATGATTAAAGTAAAAAAAAACAACCAGATCTTATTCTAGCAGACAACTGCTGGTCTTGTGTAGCCCTTTAGCCTTTTAAAAATAACCAAGAGAATTGCAGAACAATTAGTAGAACAAATATTTGTTCTTTCGCAAAGCATATTGAATAGATTTGGAACACAGGATGCAAGTAATTATTAGAATCAAAATAGGCTAATGTTCTCCGATGCTATTTGTAAAGCAATTTGAGTTTCATTATTAGAATGTGTATTTAACATATCATTTTGAATCTCATTACATGCTATTTGGACTAAACTTAATAGGATTATTATTTTTGGCATTCATGGTCATGCAATATCCATAAACAATGTTTCTGAACCCTTTAATACAAGAAACAGACATATGGTGTTAAGAAATGAGCAGGCTTTTCAGCATTTTTAACAGCACACTTATAACACGCTTTCAATTCCTGTATTTCTAGGAATATTTGTGACTATGTCACTGTTAAAGTATTACTTGTCCATCTTTCTGTTTGTCTACTTTGCCTTTTACAGATGGGAATAAACATGGCTTGATTGAAAACCATTTTATATTATTTACTGCCCCTGGTTCATTCTGAATTTTTTTTTCTAGCAATTTTGAGAATTATTTCATGTTTATGAGGTGATAGAGAAAAAAACTTAGCACTTATTTTGTTCTAAATGTACAAGAAAAGGAAACAGTAAAAATCTTATTCCCCAAATATGAGAAGTTAAACTGTGTCTCCCCACATCTAGCATGATTTCTAACGTGCACAGCAAAACCCCTGTGACTGGCAGGGGTTGCTCTACAGTGTCTACACAACGAGACATTGTCCACAGAGACCTTTGAGACCCACCTTGAAAAGCCCAAAACCAGAAGAAGTTGAAAGTTGCCCTGCCCTTCAGATAAGAAACTATGCTGGTTGCAGCAAAACTAAGTGTTCTTCTTAGTCATCCATTGGGCATCATATCCATCACACATCCATCAATGTCCATCACATGCTGATGATACAAATGGTCACTGAACCTCAAGATGAACATTTATGGATGGATATGCTAACAGAATCACAGGATGCTTCTGGTTGGAAGGAACCTCTAAAGACCATTTAGTCCAACCTTCCTGCCATGAGCAGGGACAGCTTCCACTAGACCAGGTTACTTAAAGTCCTATCCCACTTTACCTTGAATATTTCCAATAATGGGACATCCACAAGGTCTCTGGACAACTGTTCCAGTATCTCACCACCCTCAAATGTAAAAGACCATCTTCCTTATGTCCAATCTAAACCTACTCTTTTTCAGTTAAAAATTTTCCCCTTGTCCTGCCACTACAGGCCTTGATAAACTGTCTCCTCCATCTTTCTTGTAAGTTCTCTTTATATAATGACAGGCCTCAAAAAGGGCTCCTCCAAGCCTTCTCCAAAAATTTTGAAGCTTGATTTCTTCATACTCCACCAGTCTCTGGTTGCTTTCCATGACCACTGAGAAAGGCTAAAAAATCAATTCTGTCACTTCCTCCTGCATCATGGCCAAAGTCAGCCAGCTGGGATCTGCCACATTTCACTGGAGATGCCAAATGAGGTCACAGAACTTGGACAGAATAAACCTTTTGTAATACATCAGCAAGAAATGTTTAGTGGTTTGATCCTTGTTCATTTAGTCATGATTGCCCTGATTATGTGTGCTGAAGGGAGGGAATGAATCTTCGGACAGGATGCCAGACAGAGGCCTCTTTACAATAGGTTGAATTTTGGGGTTTTTTATTCATATTATTTAAATCAATGTGATGTCTGTGGTATGAATAAGTATCTGTCAATGACTCCTGGGTGGGAGAAGGAAATTTTTAAAAATAGATGTATGCAAATATGGTGATTTTTACCATTAATATGAAGTCAGCAAGAAGTTTGTGAGAAGAATTGAAAACACCTCAGCAAAAAGTTGGTACTGCCTGACATAGTGTGCATCAACTCCATCCAAGTGATTGGCTTCTGAGTTTTTTTCCTTTAATCTTGCCTTGACTGTCTTAGTGCTAAATTACAAGCTCTTTGGGAGAGGTACTGTGTAAATATTTAAGGAACACCTACTGCAAGAGGGTCACACTTATGACTTGGCAGCATGTAAGAAATAATGAAGAACAATGAGAATCGGACTCTTGAAATGGCATTGTTCAACCTTCAATATCCCACAAAGATACAATTGAAAGTAACTAAATAGCAGGCTTAGTCCCACAGGTCTGAAAGAATTCCTGAAAGAATTTCCAGCCTCTTCAAAATAACAAAGGAAGCTGCCAGTCTGGCATGCAAGGATAGATTGGTGCCTGGTGGAAGTAAATGCCTCGTCTGAGGCAAACATTTCAATTACATAGCAGGAAATCCTATAGCAAAGCAGTTTCTGCCACATTCAGGAAGATTAGAAGGGCTTGACTCTACTCCTTGCACAGCAGAGAATGCTGAGAACATTTCTCTGGCTCCCCAGAGCAAGCAAAGGGGTGATTCTGTTAATTCTGCCTCACCCTTAAAAAGGTCCTGTGATATGAGATGGGGTCCAGGTCTCAATGAAGTGTAGGTGAAACCATGTGAAATTCAACAGGAAGCAGGGGGGAGAGATGCCATCTCCTCCAAAACTGCAGAGGAGCCAACCTGCAATTAAGCAACCAGAAACAGGCCAAGGATGCAAAGTTTAGTAATTTGTTGTTTCCCAATTTGTTAATGCATCATCCAAGATCAAAGCTTCACAACAAATGTTGTTTTCATCAGAAAATTTTAATTGCTTTATACCAAAATTTAGGCTTTTGTAATTCAGTGCAATCTCTCAATTGTGTTTAAAAAATGTGCGTAATTTTAACTTATTGTTGTATTTCAGCACAGTGAAAAACAGTGAAATATTCAGCATTACCACATAACTATGTTGTGCTCAGTTTAAGCTTTTGTTTTACATCTGAGACATCCATTTCGAAACTGAACACTAACTCATTCAGTAACTCTTGGATTTATGGGTTTCGTCATGTGATTTTGGGAAGCACTTCTTTATTTGAAACATTCCTTTTCCAACACTGCTTTGGCATAAATTTGCTCCACTAAATATGATGAAAACCAAGGGAAAAAAATAGATCCTTGATTCATAAGATTTACAGACAAAAGGAAAACAGAGGGATGATCTTTCTCCTTGCAAATATGGGGCATCATGGGGAAAAAAAGACAAAGCTGCAAGAATAAAGCTAAAGACAAGTGTTTCAAGGTTTTACTTCTCTTTTCCATTCACAGAAAATCTGGAGATAAGTCAGAAAAGGTATTCTATCATTACTATGGAAAGCTGTAATCAAACTTGTTATTAAATATGCATTTTTTTCTTCTGAATGAAAACAGGATAGCACTCACTGGAGTTGTTTCAATATGAAGTTCTTGTCTATAAACAGTTTTACACTACTGTGACTAAATCAAAAGAAAATTATGACCAGCAGAATTGGTGCAGCCCCACAGTGTAAAAGGAGACCTCTTGATGTGTGTCTAATGCTATTTGTGCTGCAGGGCATTTTACCTGGAGGTTTTTGCCTCTGTATCTGTCTGCTCAGCCAGCAGGTGCCACAATGGCTGTTGGTGCACAGATTCCTGTGCCCTGGTACTGCTGCTCCCACCCAGAGCTGCACCACATCTGGTGAGGCTGGGAAAAGGGCTGCCACAATCTCAGTGTGGCTGCCACAATCTCAGTGTGGCTGCCACAATCTCAGTGGGAGTGCCGCCTCTGTCCTGTCTTCACCTGATTCCTTATTCCAAGTGCAAATGGACAAATGGTACTGAAACAACCAGATTCATTCTGTACCTCTGCAAGGTGAGATTTTTAGCTCTACAGTTCTGCTCTCAATCAAACTCTTCTTTCAGCCCTCAAGGTGTTCCTTCTTCCTTTGGAAGAAGGTAAAGAAATGGAAATTTGGGGGAAAGTATCCTGCTGTTAATATTAATTTAAATGGCCTATGGAGAAGATGAGTGAAATTAAGAAGAGTAGATAGAAAGGAAACATAAATGTTGATCAGAAGTAGAAAGGCTTTGGCATATGCATGAATATGATTAAAACAGCTTTTATCCTGTGCATAAATTCTTAGAATACTTGTGCTTAGAAACTTAGTAAGGCGAAAAAAATCATTAAAATAGATTCTGAAATGGCACTCACATCACACAAAATGTATAGACTTTAACGGCCTTATCATATCCAACCTTTTTTGTCAAAGAAACAACTTTCATCCACAAGGTAATGGAGTCTCCATGACAAAGAAAATATCTCTGCATGAGAGAAAATTATCCCATGTACAGAAAACTCTTGGAGTGCACCAGTCTGCTCTCTCTGCCTGGCCAAATGCTGCCAAAGCACTTGAGAAGAAAGGAGGCATGCAAGAGTCAAGGGTGAAGGAGTTGGATGGCTCAGGGTTGGTTCTCAGGGATAGATTGCAATAACAACACTGAACAGTCTCCACTGGCAGAGATCACAGCTAAGCCTCTTGGGTCTGCTGGGGAGACAGGTGATGCTGTGCTGAGGGTAAATACAGCCTGAACAACCCAAGCTAACCCTCAGTAAAAACCAGCTAATATACCACAAACCCAGGAACCTGAGTTTTATGTATGCTGGTAATACAGGAAAAAGCCAAACCATGAGGCTGCCAAAAGGCATAAAATAGAAATCAGTTTGCTGAGCAGTCCAGGACTGTTTTCACACTTTAACTTTTGTTACAGCAACCCATTCCTTAATATGTTTCACTAAATTACAAAGCAGGGTTTCATCCACAAGGAATGTTTTTCTTACAGACTAAATCCTATTCCAGCTTGGACCACTGCACCTCAGCCATCCTGCTGAATTCATGGGACACTGGAACCAGTTCCACAGCCACATTTGGGCATGAAATTTGTAGATTCATAGAGTCATTAAGGTTGGGAAATACATCTAAGATCATGGGGTTCTGCCATCAACCTAACACTGCCAGATCCACCACTAAATCATGTCCCCAAGTGCCACATGTGCATTTCTAAAATACCTCCAGGGACAGTGACTCAAACACTTCCCTGGGCAGCTTTTTCAAACACCTGACCACTCTTTCAGTGAAGAATTTTTTCCTAATATCTGGTGTAAACATCCCTTTGTGCAACTTGAGGCCATTTTCTCTCATCCTGCCACTTGTTACTTGGGAGAAGATGGTGACCCACACCTTGACACAATCTCTTTTCAGTTATAGAGAGAGATAAATTCCTTCCTGAGCCTCCATTGTTCCAGATTAAACACACCTAATTCCCTCAGCCACTCCTCATCAGACCTGTTCTCCAGATTCTTCACCAGCTTCATTACCCTATTTAGAACGTGCTCCAGCACCTTTGGACACACTAGAGCACCTAAATGCTCATATCATCACCTGAATCAGAAGTAACTATAGCCAGAAATAAAGGTGTATTCCAGCTAACTAACTAACTTTTACCAGCTTTTACTACATCCATCATGCATCCTTACACAGGTTTATTTTTGAATGACTAATTGTAGCCATACACTAAGCAAAAATATTTTTCACCCTACTCCTCATTTGAAATTCACATGTGAAGAGTGTGTTCCTTATAGACTTCATAAATAATGAGGAAGATCAAAAAGTGAGTTCATTTTAAGGTCTGCCTCATTCTTCCCATGAGGGGAAATGACCCCTTGCTGGTTGAGGAGGTTTAGAGTAAGTGAAGTGTAACTTATATTCTGCTTGCCATGGATAAGGCCTTGGAAATGATAGCATCTAGAGGGTCACCTCTTCTTGCTTGAGGGAGACACCCTGTGGCAAGTTGTTCTTTTTCAAAAAACTTGTGTTTTTTGGTCTTGCTGGTTTGTTTGGGTTTGGTTTTTTTTGGAGCGGGGGTGGAGGTTGGTTGTTTGTTGGTTTGGGTTTTTGTTTGTTTTTTCTCTTGCTAAACACAGATAATGGCCTATTGGAAGCAAGAATTGGCAAGCCTCATAAAGCACTGTTCTGTAGATTAATATTTGGATAAGTTAGGCTTATTTATGTAAAATATTTATTTTTATGGGATATTTGCTTATGTTTTCAAAAACAGAAATACATTTGTTAATCAATAGAAAGGATTTGTAGTGTTAGTTCCCAAAGAAGGAAGATCCAGTTTGGTTAATCTGGTGTAACTTGGGCAAAGAGCTGTTCTAGACTCTGGTATCAAGTATCCTGAATCTCCATTTCACAGATTAATCGTGGAAGGACAGGACCTGGAAATGGGGTGTTACAAAGGGAATTTTTTACAAGCCAGTAAAAAATGAACAAATCAATGACTCTAGAATTTTATTTTTTATTTAAGAGAAAGGGAACAAAAAGAAATCAGGATAAAGTCTAGTTTTCTTTCATTAAGTGTGCCTCCTTACCTGTTTCCTCCTACTCAAACTCAGATTCAGTCAGAAGACCCCGTAAGCTTTTATGTTCCCCTTGTGGCCAGTGGATTGAGAGAAGGTTCTAGAATGTGGTGCAGCTTCTGAATTGTCCCCTGGAAGAGTCTTTTTCCAATGACTGTTGAGGGTGTAGAGTCTTCTGGATCTTAAATAGCTCTGAATACCCAAGATGGATCTAAGTTGTAGAACTCAGAGTGGCATTTGAAATGTCAACCTCATTTCAAAACTGCCAAGATTCAAGAACAAACACAATTTTTTCTTGTAAATTCTCAAAAACCTCAGCCTTCAAGCTCATGCAGACTTTACAGAAAACAGGGAGTTCAAGCCTGCAATCAGCAGCTAAACAGTTCATGACAGGACTCTCACCAGTTTTGTGTGGTTAATATGAGTCCACATCTCAACTAATGCACTTCTGGTAATGAGGATCCACACCATCAGGCACAAAAATGGAGACAATCTTACTGCTTCACATGACTTTTTATCTTACTCAACAGTCATATTCAGCCAGTACATGGCTTGCAAATAGAGATTAAACCAACTCTTAAAGATATATAATTCATAAAACTGTTTAGATAAACTGCAGCTGGGTTGCCAGGTGACAAATATGTATAGAGATGTATACAAGCCCTATATATAAATATATATAATAAAAGAAAGTGATGCCAATTTATTTTTAATCTCTCTGACTCCATATTAATGACAACAAAAGATTGTTTTGAGTGTACAGTTACTCCTTGATAGCTCATCAGCATTCATGGATGGTAACCCTGCTGTATTGCTACTAGGGGTTTTTCTCTTTTTCCTGGCATCTGATGGAATAAGTATATTTTTGACATTTATGAGGCAACTTTTCTTTTCCTCACCTAAAGCTGCCTTTCCATGAAGGGCTGACCATGCCAAAATACACACCTGATTTATGTGGTGGATTTGTTGTAGCACAATTGTCACTACACATAGTCATAAATGATGCAAGAAACCCATTAATACCTCTAAATCAGCATTCAAAGCTGTTTATTTAGATGTAGCCAAGGCCATGATGTGTCTGGATAGATCCCAGCCTGGACAATGAGTTCAGCTGTAGCTCTGCCAAAGGCAAGCTCCTTTTTTACTTCCAGGTGCTTGTCTACCACTGAATTTACTTAACACCTCAGCTGTCATTCAGTAACATTATGAAAATGTCCCAGTTTCTTTAGCCCTTGTCTGCAGACTGCACCAGCTTAGTTCATCAAAGCAGTGGGGTGAGATTTTCCACTGTGCTCATTTCACTGGACTGGTGTGTAATTGCATTCAGAGGAAAATAAATCTTTCTAGAATAATCATGAAGCTCAACAACCTTTAATCCAGCAGAGCACACTGGCATCACCTCCTTATATAATAAATACATGTCTAATAAATAAATGTCTGAAGGAGGCTTCATGGCAATAGAATCCCATTAGCAGGGGTCAGGGTTTTACATCAAGCCCTCTCCAAAGCAGTATGCTGCTTTTCAGGTCTACTGTGGAGGTTTTGCTTTCTTATACAAGCGAATGTGGTTCACCTCAAGGGAAAAGAAAACAGATCATTTGCTGGTTCACAGTAGGCCTGCACGCCACACTGCGAACCATGAGGGGCTCATGGAAATACTCTGGGAGCCCTGGGCTAATCCAGCAACCTTCCCCTGCAGCCAGCTCTGGGGACCAAGCCCATCAGAGAATAATAAAATGGTGATGGAAAATGCAAAAACAAAATGCAGAAAGATTAATTAAATAAAGGGCAGCCTTCCAAAAAAACTGTAACAACCCTGTGAAATGTGTTTTCAACACCACAATACTCCTTCTCTGTTTTGTTTCACAGCAAAACCATTACATGTAAGTGTTGCCTTTGAAACGCCAGGGAAAGACACTGATGAATATTACACAGCAGGCCAGAGGCTGCCAAAACTAACTGATTTCTGTTTAGAGACCCTAAGAGTGAAATCCCTGTGAAGTAGCAGAGCTTGAAGAGTAATTAGCTACAACCATAACAAAACAGTGAGCTACTCACCACTCAAATCTCTATGACTTCTCTGTTGTTATGAGTGACATTGATCTTGCAGGTTGCTGAGAATGGACTGTCCATGAAAAGAATTGATTAGCAGGAAAACAACCAAATGAGTAAGATGCAAAAAGGTCATTTTTTATGAGAAAAAAATTATCAATATTAATTAACACTGATGTACCTGTTCCCACATTTTAAAGATTTTAGGCAGAATTGATCTAAATACAATCTCACTTACTCTGGTGGACACACACTGGTGGTAACTGTCACTTCATCAGCTGTCACTTCATCATTTCACCACCAATGGTTAACTCAGGTTGTTGAGATTTGGGGTTTTTTGCCTTTTCATCAGCTAGACAAAAATAATTTTCTTTTTTTTTTTTTTTTTTTCTTTTTTTTTAATGCCTTGTTTATGACAATTTTTGCTAATATATTCCTAATGCAAAACCTGCACACTATTTTTACCTGAGGAGAGAAAAAAAAGGTAACAATGACCAGAGGTCTAGTCTACATATCAAATATTCATTTGTTGTGCTTTCTACACCTGCTGTGGCACACATAGGCTGGGATCAATAATGTTACACTTCTAATAAAGCAGCCTAGAAATACCTTATAATACCTCATAAAGCCCAGAAATACCTTTTTTTGGTTCTTCAAGGACAAAAATGGATAGACTAGAACATGAAAAGAAACATTTTTGTAATATAATCACATTAAGTATAATTAATCACTAGAAAGGAAGGGTTTCTTATTTCTGTGCTTCTGCCTTGTTTTATTATCTTCTTGGCAATGTTGTTTGTCAGCTAGTAAGAACTGCTCTTCACTTTCCAAATAATTGATTGATCAGAAGCAATTCTAAAATAAAAATTTAATAAATCTGAAATATAAATTCTGTATAAAAGTGAATTTAATTAATGAAGTCCATGTTGAATAAAGTATTGAGGATCAGATGTTTGATATGGTGGACCATGATTTTCCCTAACCTTCAGTCAAACAAAGCCTCACAAGAGAACAGCTTTAAATTCTGCAGAAACTCAGTGTGAGATTTCTTCATATTCTTATGGATTCTTTCCCTAGAACTGCTAAGGGAGACATCTTAAAAATCATAAAAATAGCCAGATCTAGTTAAGTTGTCACAAGCTTTTGGTAGAGGTGAAAATATAACAGCAGGGCAGAATTTTATTGAATTTAGTCTACTTTTTGTTGGACATATTTCAGCCAATTGCCATTTTGACTATCCTGGCCACCCTTTTGAGAATTCAGTTTTTCTGTAATTTCAACACATCAAGAGAGCAAACTTGGAAAAACGCCTTTCCCACCAAAACTACCCACAAATTGCAGAATCAACACTGAACTATTTTGTAGTGATTATTCCAGCGACAGGATTTGAACTTAACATCCTCTGATCCGGGGGACTGAGATAATTTATTCACTCTTTATGAAAATAAAACCCAGCAATGTCCAAAGGAATTACCCTCTTCTGTAGGCTGAAACAATTATATAAAATGGTTTCCTTGTCAGCCACGGGAACAGTAGTCCTTTTGACATCACCAATTTTTCTCATACTGTCAACCATCAGTCTAAATGGAAATATTAGGATTTAGCATCAGCATCTCAGACTTGCTGACTTGAAAGTGTCAGTATTACTGCACCATTTAGTTAAAACATCATCTTTCTTTTTGAACTGTTACTGTTTTATATCATGGTTATTTGTATACTGTAACTTCTGCAATAAAATGCATCAAAATCCAAGCTTCAGAAAAGTCTGGCTTCAGTGGTAAGAGAATTTTGTGCCCTATTATCTAAAGAAGTTTGACGCTTGACATAGTTAACTCAAGTTTCAGTAAGCAGACTGTGATAAATCCTGTCACTTATTTTAAGACTGATTTTGACATTCCCAAGCTTTGCCATCCGAGATACATGTGGGGAGGCATGTGTTCCCTTAAAAAAACTCTAGAGGCTTTAGCATTAAACTGGCAAGATCTGGAGCCCTGGCTCCAGAGTTTATCAACAGTAACAAGAATAGAAATTACTGAGCAGAGGTTTGTGACCTGGACAGGGTAGTGGCAAAATACCTCAGTCTCCTCCATGTCACAGCTCCTAATTTACCATCACACAGTGACTTTCTGTATTACTTGTCTCACTCCCCCTCACCTTCAGAAAGTCTCTTGTGGAAGCAGCAAGTGCATAAACTGGTCCCTTGCTGTCAAAAGTCCCCTTTTCAGCTGCCTTTAATCAGTAGCTGGGTTATCCATTAATCTTCACTCACAGAGAGTAGTCATCCAACCTACCAGCTCACAACTCATTTCCTCCAGATCCCAGCAGACCACCAGTCTTTCCAGGAGCTTCTTCCTCTGATTTCTCTTGGTAAATTCTCACAGCAACTTTTCCATTACATAGGATATTAGACAAAAAGGAATATTTCCAGCAGTACTGTAGAGAACAGCAATGAATGCAAGAACAGCAGCTGGGAAGAGCTGAGTAAATGTGTTATTTCAAAACCTTTCTGAATCTTCTCCTTCACTAAAGATTAATTTAAGCTGTGACAGAAAAAAGTTCTGTTCTACAGGAAGACACAATCAGCATCTGTGCAGTCTAGAACTTGTTGCTCTACCTCTAAAAAATAGAAACAAATAAGCAATTATTATTTAAATTTACAGGACCAACACAGGCATCAGGAAAAGAAATCTGCTAGAAGATAGAGAAAAGGTTGACAGAAAAAAAAAGTCCCTAGAAATAAATGGAGATGGCAAATTATAAACAAAAAATTTTTAATCTTTGGAGTGGAGGACTGTTGGAAGAGGGAGAGTGGAATACAAATAGTTTCTACCTTCTCTCAAGAGTTTATAACTTCATCAACAGAGCTCTTGGCTGCTATTGCCTATGGCAGCAGTGGCCTTGGCAGTCTCTCCTTCAGCCCTTTTGTGTACTCCTTTACCCAGATCCACTACTGCAGTCATCACCCAGCTCCCCCACAGACATGAGTGCCTCTTCTCATTCAATATCAGTTTTTGGTAATGTTTTACAGTACATATGCCTACAGAGAGGGAACTGGGACATGATTGTCCCTGTTTTGTTTCACAAAAAATGACCCTTCCTATGCCAATTTGTTTCCAGAAAATAGGAAAGCAGAGAACACTTGCAAAAGGACAGGGGGAAAATGTTTTATTATAGCTTAATTTATTGTTAGCTAGGTAATCACATTTCTGAAACCTTTCCATATTGCAGTTCTCAATTATCAGGCCAGAGGACACTAGAAAGTGATAATTAGGTGTGAAACACCACTCATGCCCCGGCAGATAGCCCTCCTGCCAGCCATTTAACACTTACTCTGGTGCCAAAGTACAAATGCTGTGTTTTTCAACAGCATTTAGGTGCTAATAAATTATCCAACGGTTTGAAAGCAATGGCCTGCCTAGGTGGGAGAGTTTCACTCCTTAGGTCACGGGCAGTAATGCCCCTGACCTGCAGAAACCAGACCTACCCCATCCAGGGAAGGGTGGGACAGGCTCGCTGGCAAAGCTGCTCTGTTTCCACAGCAGCAGAGGCACAAGTCAAGGATGACTGTCCTGCACCTCAAAATGCCTCTTTTTGAAATGGAAAGCTAATTTATTTGTGGGATTCAATCTTGAGATGCACCTGAAGTGTGTCCAGAGTTTGATACTTCCCAGCTGGGGTTATCCCATGCAGATACAGCCGTCTAGACAGGTAAATTCCACTTGTCCTTTTTCCTCGTTGTTAGAGGCTCTTTAAGTACAATTTACCTA
Source organism: Muscicapa striata striata (assembly GCA_030060385.1). Classification (NCBI taxonomy): domain Eukaryota; kingdom Metazoa; phylum Chordata; class Aves; order Passeriformes; family Muscicapidae; genus Muscicapa; species Muscicapa striata. The sequence goes on from JAREIS010000135.1 coordinate 3,034,155, forward strand.
AATCCTTTCTGAAGCAATACCAAGCCAAAAATGCTGCCCCACCAGCCAGTAAAAAGATGTCAAGAGTTATAATTCTTCTGACCTACGTCTGTTGCATTCACCTCCTTAGTTTATAGCAAATAAATTCTCCAGTAGAAATAACATTTTTGTGGATTTACAGCTCAAATCAAGAGCACCAAAAGCAGTTCAGCATCTGAACATCTACCTGGCTGCTAGCACACATTTCAGAGGCACTAACTGAGTAGACATAAAGATGTCATGTCAAAACTGCCCATCTGTGCTGCATAAGCCAAGCCCTATCCAAGGACTGGAAATTACCACTTTATGGCTCTTTGTCATAAAAAAGTCATATGCTTTGTTGTATGCTTCATTCTCTGTTCCTAGAATTTGCTCTAGAAGACACACAGCCTCTCTAAGTGATTTAAAGTACATGATACCAACGCATCTGGCAGGATCAGAAATGGGCTCAGCTGGGCTAACATGTGGTTATCACTGGTACAGATAGAAAAATCCACATGCACACACATTCAGATATATTTTCCAAGCAAGTGCCTGCTACATTCAGAAGCTATGGGGGTTTTTTCACTCAACAGTGGAATCAATCAGGGATTGCAACAGTGCAGCAATATGGCATAATGGGAGACAAAAATCTAATACAAATCCGATAAAGACAAGACCCAAAGTGTTGCAATTGATTATTTTTGTCTTAGGTGCTTCAGGGCATCCTACCTGGTGTTCATCTGCTGCTTTGGCAGGTCCTGTGTCTTACTCCTGTGAGTACTCTGGTGCTGGGACTGGCTGGGGTGCAGGTAGCTCTCTGTGAGGTGCTGTGCTGTGCACTGGCAGCTGGAGCAGTGCTGATAACACAGCAGTCATTGTACAGCTCGAGAACACAGCTTGCCCTGCAGCAAGGGGTTCTTCCACACTTTGCTCCCAGTGAGGAGGTGAGAGTGCTTGGACCCAGCTGGGACAGCTGACTCAGCTGACCAAAGATCAATCCCACCCTAGGACACTATGCTCAGCAATAAAAGCTCAGGGAAAGGAGGAGAAATGGCAGGTGGATTTTCACCATTATTACATTTGTCTTCCCAGCTGTTACATTCTTTCCTCAAAATGGCTGAACATCTGCCTGCCAATAGGAAATACTGAGCATATTCCTCTTTTTGGTTTGCTTGCACACATGGCTTTTGCTCTCCCTATTAAACCATCATTATTTCAGCCTGTGAGACGTTTTTCCTTCTACTTTCTCTCCATCCTTCTAGGGGAGAGGGAGTGAGTAGGTGGGTGGTTATTTGACTTCTGGCCTGGGGCAGCCCACCATACCTGGGCTCCTAAGGGTACCACTAGATACCTGTATTTAAGCATAAAACTTGGTCTCCTACTGCCCACCTTTAAAGAAGGTTTGTGTCAAAATAGCAGGTGTACAAAACCCAAAACAGAGCAGAGAGAAATGGAAATGAGCATTGCCACAAAAACTTAGCAAATATTCATTGTCCATTTTGTGTGGTAACTTGAAGAATAGGATGGGATAGAGGCTTACACATCTTCCATTTCTTTCATCTTCCATTTTGGATTCTGTCTGAATCCAATCCTGTCTGTGCCTCTTTCCTTTCTTGATGTTGTGTTTGCTCTAAACTCTTAACCATCCACCAGGGCTCAAAAAAGAAACGGCAACCAGTTCTCTGCACTCACTGCCATGAAAACTGCTGGCCTTGCTCACTACTGAGTTTATTTGGGGATTCCATTTTAATGGCAGGCCCAAGGAGAATTGCTCTCTTGTCTGCTCCTGGAAGAAACTGAGCCAAATGCCATACAAATGTATATTTTCTCTCTATAGCAGCATTGTCTTTGGTAATCAGGGCACTCTGCTGGCAACCAAACATCTCACATACTGCAGGTCTTCTGTGAAGAAAGGAAAACAAACTGTTAAGGAAAAATCACTTCAGAAAAAAACTTCAGCAAAACTGAAATGGTTTAAGGCTCGTCTTTCTCTGTAAATAAAGTGGTGAAGAGAATGAGATATTTCAGTGAAGTGCTCGGCCACAGCAGAGGTGCAGATGAATGGAACCAATGTATGTGCAACTAGAAAACGTTGAGTAGGGAAATTGTTCTCCAAATGCCTTTCTTCCTTTCGTCTGATCCCCCTTGTACGTGCATTCCTCAGGAAAAGTGCTGTGTTGCTGTGGCAAAAGGATTTTGCAAGTATGAATGTTGATCTATCCCTTAATAGAGGGAAGTGCTTGAGGTACAGTGTAACTTGTGCCATTGTGTTGGAGTGCTCTGTCAGCCAGTTTTGTGCAAAGGAACTGAATGATTTGGGATTTATACACTCTGACAAAGTACCTGTCTCATCCTATATTAGAAAAGGCTTTAGGATCCAGTACATTATATGTTGTCCAGTACATTGCATTTATATTTTGTATCTGCTATGCGAATATAAAAAGACCTTGAAGTAAGTAGAGTGGATATCTTTCAGCCTCTTTACATTGCCATAATAACTCATTGACATTTTATAGAATAATCTATGAGACAGAGGCTGCTAATATATTAACCTTTAAGGGAAGCCAAAGATTACACAGCTAAAATGGGTCTGGCCTCAAAGGAGAACAGATGAGGTTACATTTTTCAGCAAGAGTTGGTGGCATCTTGCATTTTCATACAGAAAATATGCAGCAGCTCTACTTGAGTTTATTTACTAAACCTGCACATACCTACTATGCTACTTACAGCAAAAGGATTTCAAGAACATGGAAAGGGAAACTTGATGGCATCATCCACATTTTCTGACTTCCATTAGACAACACTCTTTCTAGTCACCTCTGCTCTGAATTAGATACTGTGAGAGATATTTTCAGACAACTTCTGATTGACTTTCCATTATAATTTTAAAAGGTGATAAAGTGGCTGGAATCAGCCCAAGTGAAACTGTGAGGAAGTGGCTTTTACAATTTTTTCATAGCTGAACAAGATGTAAAGAGGAGGAAGATATTGCAGTGAACAATGGCAGAGATGACTAGCAAAGCTGCTAATCTACTAGACCAAAAGAAAAAATGCTGATTTAACCTGAACAACAAACTGGAGCTTGTATTTTACACCTTTTATCTACTTTCAACTATTAAAATGCTTAATGCACTATCTGGATTGGAATTTTGCTTGCAGATTAATGTCGTAAAAAAAAAATTAATTATTTCAATAACTCAGAAAAAAAAAAAATCTTTAAATTAAACACTGTATCAGATTTGGGGTTGAATGCTGAGTTTTAGTCCAGAGGCTGAAAACAACAATTTTATCTACCAAGCTAGGGTTTCAGAAAACATACCAAATTTATGATAATGGTTGTTTAGAAACCAATACCATGAAAAATTTGTTAAACTTCCATCTGTGGATTTGTTTATAACCTTCACAAGAAAACACTGACTGTGGAGGCCCCATCCCTGGAAGTGTTGTGTGCCATCTCTTCCAACCCAACCCATTCTCTGATTCTATGATAATATGGTCTAGCTTTGAATTCAGCCCTGCTTTGGGCTGCCAGTGGGATCAGATAACTAAATGATCCTGTGCCTCTACAAGTGGTAAAATGAAATTTCAAAGCTGCTGCTGTTCATTTATTGTAATGGGGAAGAAATTTATGAACTTTAGTTGCTCTTGGGAAACAATTAATGGACTTTGCTTGCTCTTTGGCTTACAAACCCTTAATTGAACTTGCTATTCAGAAATATTTCATCCTTTCTTGATAATATTGAGAAGATTTGTGTGAGCGACTTGTGATTTGAGATATCTTCTTTTCTAAAATCTTTTAAGGGACACCCACCTTTATGTAGGGCCAGTGGGGCACTGTGAAGCTGAGGACTGACCAAATCCCTGATGATGACAGATAGTTAACAAGTCAAAGGTACCAACGGGGCTGCAGCAATTCTCCATGCATGCACTGTTGCAAACATAATGCAATTTAGCCTTAAATGCTCTGCCCCTGACAGCTTTGCTCCACTACTTGGCCCTTTCCATGTGCTAACAGCATGTTCACAGTCTGTGGGAGCACCTCAGATGTACTGGAGCTTGTCAAGGAACAGTGACATGATGATCGATCTAAGCCTTCCTGTGCTTCCTCCTGAACTTTGGCTACCATGATTATTGGGATTCTTTATTATTAATCTACTTAAGAAACCAAGAAAGAGTGACTAAGTAATCACTGAAAGGTGATAAATTCCCAGAGCAGTTCTTCAGAAGGTCTTATGAAGCCCAAGCACCAGTCAGATCAGCAATTTGGCACACTGGTGGCTCCAGGGTGCAGTTCAGCTCCCCATGAAACCTCTGGAAAGACTCTGAGAACTGGATGATGCTCTAAATGAATAAAGGCTGTTGTTCCACAGGCTGAGTGACATTGACTATTCCCAAAGGGTTTATTATTATTATTATTAGATTAAAATCAGTTCTTAAATCACTAAATTGTGTGGAAATTTCCTATTCCAGAAGTAAGCAAACATTCTAGAGTATATATATTTTACTTAGCAGCTACCACAGAAAAATATACAAAGTGGGAATCTGTTAAATACAAAACCTAACTGGATATAAAAATGTATTCCCTTGACAGGTCTGTTTCTTTAATAGAGTTTCATTAAAGAGGGAACCATTGTTTTATGGAATATTTTGTGGTTTAATAAATGAAATATGCAGCCATTTAATGTGTCTCAAAAATTTCAGTTTTGCATTGTACTCTAATTTTTCATCAGCTTAAATTTCCCTCAAATAACTCTCTGTAAAAAGGCTTCACTTTGCTTCACTTTGCTTGAATATTGTAAAATACTTCTTTGATCTGTTTTGTTACCTCTGAGTTGATTTTTATTTATTCAATCCAGGTGACACTAAAGGTATAGTTTATTATTTAAGAGGTTAATGGATACTTGTGACTCGATTCCTATAAATCATAAGTTTAGGATCACAATAGTAGGGTCAAAAATTGGGTGTAGTCTGGCTTGCACACTGGCATATGAGTGTCCAAAACCACTCTTTCATGTTTACTGGCAATAAGCCAGTAAAAGCACATGTCTTCTGTATGCATGGCTTTAGTGAGGAGAGGAGACAGTGTAGATCAGCCACGATACAGCTGCTGAGGATGTCAGTCCTGCCAGCCAGGCACATTGTAGGAGCAGGATGTCAAGGCCCCTCTCACATCACATTGTGGAGCACGATGCTGATTTCACCCTCCACTTCTACCTTGATTGTTAAACACGTAATAAATGGCACAAATGCTTCACTCAGTCCTATAAATTCTCTGCATACCCATTTAAACCACACGTATCATTGCAGCAGCAACAATTGGTGTGCACTGTAATCCCACAATGATCTAGTTCTAAATATAATCACTGATTCACTAATTAATTTAATAGAAGCAGATTATTTTATGGTGATCTCTGCCAAATGTCAGAAGGCCTACAACCTAGACAGCAAAAGAGTGGATTTTAACTTACATACAGGATATGAAAATTTTCAGAACCACAACCTCAGCACCACAGTCAGTTCTCTTGTGTCATTCCATCCCTGATTTCCTATGAGGAAAGAGTAAACCAGCAAATCTTAAGATCATCTTGTGTTGGGATACTCTGAGTGTCAGATTCCTTTTGCCCTGTAAAAGATTGGTTATGTACACTCCAAAGTGTTGACAACATACAATTACACAATGATCACTTGTCTATAACCTACTATAGCAATAACAGGATTTGAAGATGGGAAAAGCAGCATTTCTGAGACATAGATATCAGATATCATGGGGTTTTTTCACATTATTAAACTTCAAATTTTGTGAAGATTATCTATTAAAGCAGAAAGAAGCCTCCATCAGCAACAGCTGAATGACACTCGCACCTTCACTCACATACTTGTCCTGAAGCTCTTCCTCAGCCAACTCCTTGAACTGTGACAGGCTGTTAATCTGTCACCTGGAAATGACACTACATGTGCTACTTATATCAGTGACAGTGCTCAAAACCAGTCTGACACAGGCAGCTTCTACAAGAAAATTCATTAAGGTTGTCATGTGGAATAACAACCGTTTTATGTTCAGGCTCTTTTTTTCCACTGATTAGTTCCAAATTTGTTTTAAATACATGCTGAGAAAAAGCAGCAGAATTAAACCCTAGTTCAGCAAAAATCTAAGCATGTGAGTTTCTACCACTGCATTAGTTACACAACTAAAGTCATGGTAAAGTTTGCTGAATTTGCTTTATTTTGAAGCCGTATCTGTGAAACTAAATCTAGTCTGCTGCACTAGGGGGATGCAGTACATAGCTTTTATAAATAGTAGATGAGCTATTAAGGCTGATCCCTTTTTCTGCTGTGAGCTACAGTATGACTCTTAGCTTAACCACAGAGCAGAGGAAGAGCAAATTTACCAAAGAGAAGATGTTGGCAAAGCCCTAGTCATTATCTTCAAGCAGTTTGTTTGAAAGTGGGAAATTTTCTGAGGTCACCTTTGTCCTATGGGAAATGGGATTTCCTGACTCAGTTTTCTTCTACTACTCCCACACAAACTCTGGTCTGGGACAACTAGATAGGGTGTTCTTTGGGGAAAGTAAAGACAATAGTCAAACATATACCCTAGTAGGATATCTATAATGTTCAATTGCTCTTACAAGTCATGCTAATTGTTTATGCTTGCCATGACAACTTTATTTACTCTTTTCCAGCAGTACTTAAAATCACAGAATGGTTTGAGTTGAAAGGGACCTTAAATATCATCCAGTTCTAACTCCTCTGCCATGGGCAGGGACACCTTTCATTAGACCAGGTTGCTCAAAGCCCCATCCAAACTGGCCTTGAACACTTCCAGGGATGGGGCATTTGCCACTTCTCTAGGCAACCTGTTCTTCATCACCCTCACAGGGAAGAATTTCTTTGTAATATCTAGTCTAAATCTGTCCTCTGTGGTTTTAAAGCCATTACCTCTTGTCCTATCACTACAGGTTCTTGTCTATAGTACCTCTCAACTCCCTTGTAGCCCATTTAGGTACTTAATGTGCTGTAGATTCTCCCCAGAACCTTTTTTCTGTATTGAACAGCTTCAAATCTCTCAGCCCATCTGCATAGGAGAAACATTTCTTTGCCTTCACCCCATGTTTGTCATGTCTGGAGGGACTGTTACTTCTTCTAGCCCAGGTTTACACAAAGCTTGGAGGACATTCAGTTCATAACTCCCCCTTAGGCATTTAACTGTTCAAATTCAGTATAAAATAACATCAGTGACACTTTGGAATGCAAGTTAAGCTCCTAATCTCATATAATAAGCTGAGATCCTTGTGGAGAGAAAGAGACTTTAATACCTGACAAATGCTTGAGTGAAGGCATGAATGCTCCCACAGAACTTCTTAAAAATCTATGTAAAATCCAGACCTCATTGCAGAGGCCAAACTTATATTAACTTCAGCAGCGCCAAGACTTCACCCTCAGTTTTTAGTTCCAGCAGGGTGGAAAGCCAACTTTGGAGAAAGTGATGGGACTGGGAAAAAAGGAGAAACGTTGGAGGTGCAATAAAAATTAAAATGAATAATTAATTTCAACTGAGGTAGGACTGGGAAAAATTGTCAATACTGTGCTGTTTCAGCTGGAATCAGATCCTACTTATTTTATTAAAAAATATTTTAGCAGAAGATAAGCAATTTAGCAGTCTCTTCTGGAACTGCTTCCATGCTTATACTAAGACAAAATCTATCCTTCTCTTTCTTGCACGCTTTTAAAATTTATTTCCTTATTTTTGCCTTCTACATGCTAACATTTTTCCAAGTTGTTCAGCTTGGTTCTCCACTCCTTCTGTAGTATGAAAGCTTTATTGTTCCCTGTGAATGCTCCATCACTTTCCCTTCCCAGCTCCATGCTTTGGCACAACGGGACTCTTTTGAGCTTCTGTGTGAAGACCACCTGCAGTAGACCTTGGAATGACTAACGTGGAAGTGAGCTGAGATCAGCTTTAACTTGAGTTTCAAATGTATTCTACAACCCTTGCTGTTTTCTACTCCCCAAAACGACTTCATTTCCTACACCAACTGCTAAAGCAATAGTCCTGAAAGAGGGAGCAATGATTTACAGCAGCTCTTCTTAATACATGAACATTAATTTTATTTACTGTACCAAGTACCAAATTTGCTAGAGATGAGGTCTATGATTGGCATTTTGAAGGAAATATGGTAGGTTACTCAAATCTATGGATATACCTGTAGAGATTTATAGACCATTGCCTTTCACAGTTAGAATGCAGTATATGACTGGTGCTGAGATCATGTCCAGTGTTGATTTTACTCATTTACTTTTGCAAGCAAGGATGAAATAGCTGCCAATTCACAAAATGAAAAGGATTTTTTGATAATAATATATTGGAAAGTAGATATGTAGAGGTAGGCCAAATGAAAAGTATAATTAAATAGCAAATACATAAACTGAGAACCAACACAAACTATTTGTGAGTTTTAAATGCTTGAAAATTGCATTTAAAAAAAAAAAAAACATTTCCTATGAAAACATTGATCCTATCTGAACCTATGAAGATTCAGTGCTAGTCAAAGGATACATTACTTGCCTAGTCCTATGCCTGGTAGAGAGTGCCAAAGGAGAGAACTCACAGTGGTTAAGCACTTAAATGGTTGATGGAATTTACAGGGTCAGTAGTGACAATTTTCCAGCTATTCTCTTAATCAGGTAAGACATACTCGGAAATCAATTGAATTGCTCAGGATAAGCAATGAGGTGACTCAGTGCACAATCTGCCTCAGTAGAAAAATTCCTTGTAGTTCATTGTGCAACTTGTGCAACTAAGCAGATAAGAAAAATCTGCAGTTTCCAAACATCCAAGACACAAAACAGCCAGGCAAACACACAAGTGCATGTACTGGGGAAGTGAAATTAGAAAATGGTGTCATTTGATTTAGCAAATGATCACATCTGACAGGCATGAGCTCGTCTCTGATGTGCTTTCTTGTTGGTGCTGGAAAAAGAAAAATATTAAGCCAGTTAGGATTGTTTCTGAATGTGATGCTTTCCTTTCTCCCATGCTTTCTTTTCCTTTTCTTTCAGTAAAAACACTGGAGATGTTTAAAATCTCTAAATCATATAAGGCATATTTTTAATATCTTGTACTAGGGATAACCTTTTTAATAGTACTGGAAATCCCCATATAGCATATCTAGGTGTATCCAGATGGATTGCTTCCATATGAAGACATTTTCTTCTGCCATTTTTCATTCTATTGTACGTATCTGTAACTTATGCTTTTTATAACGAAGGGCTACTCTTAATAACATTGTATTTATTTTATTTTTTTTTTTTCGAAAGAGCAGATGTGATGAAGTGAATGAGAGGTATTGGTTTAATAAAGCACAGTCATCTTCTCTCAGATGTTACAATAAACCAGATTAGATAGAGCTTTAATGGATAAAGTTCCAGTTATACTTCTGCTGTTGATAAATGGTCTGAAATTTCATTTTCTCTGCTCTGTGTACCTTGCTTACATGTCTGTGTTTAACTGTTTAGAAACTTGAATTGTAACAACATGAAAGTAAAGAACCCCAGGATCACAGAATATTATATAAATGATGATTCCTACCTGATAGGGAGAAGCGAAAGGTGACAAAACCTTCCCTCTCAATCAAATTTCCTTCGTGAGAGTCTTTAGTACATTTCTGGCCATAATGTCAGTCAAGCAATAACAGAAAATTCAGTGTCATTATGGAAAAGGACATTAAAACTATTTTAGAGGTGGAGAGAGGGGATGCGCATATAAACTTCAAAGAGAGGGTCTTGTTTTCCTTTTATTCCCTCAGTATTTCCATGAAACCTAAGGCTATGACATCACAACAAAACAAGGTTGCCAAGATATACTATACAAAAACATGTTTTCACATGGCTACATTTTCTGCAAATTATAGTTCTTGGAATATAAATCAGAATAATTGTTTAAATCAGAGTGACTGTTGAAACAGATTTACAGAGATCAAATCAAAAATGTAATAATTCTTGTGGTTTCACTAATGCTCAGAGCACCAAATACTTCTGAAAATTTTGGTTGTCAGTTATATATAGTGTTTACATTAACATGCTGCTTGAACAGAGAAAATATATATTTTAAGATGAAAATGTGAATCCAGGGTTACAAGAATGTTTCTGAAACAGCTATGTCATCTTGCTTCAAGTAAAACCAGATGTTCGCTTAAAGTGAAAGGCAATCATTTCTTTTAATTATATTCACTGGTTAGGCCACCAGGAATATCCATATGTGCACACAATGATCCAATTAAAATCAAAGACCTTACGATGGAGAAAGCAATCAACAACTGAAAGACCACCAAATGACATGTGAGGCACTGACCTGGATTCCACTACCTCCGTTCACTCATTTTCACTCAGCAAGTTGAACAGGAGAGACTGCTGCAGTCTGCCAAGGTCCCCTGGGAGTGTCACGTCCTGGGTCCCAGAGGTATTTTCGGGAGCAGTGGCTTCCTAAACAGTTGCTCCAAACTGATGAACCTGGGCTAGACACATTTCTCAACTTTGCACAGGGTCAATACCTGCAAAAACATTCCATAAGCAGTAAGGAAACAGCTGCAACATTCTTCCTTGGTCATTTCAGCCTTAGGATGTGTGGCGTTGTGGTGAGTCTAATAGAAGAGAGAAAAATATGGAAACTCATGAAGTGTTTTGCGTGAATATTTCACCAGAAGAGAAGGAGATGGAAAAATAGATCTAATGTGTGAATATTCATGTCCTCCTGAAATCCTGCCTGTAAATGCCACATGATCATGCTTGGCAGAGACTGTAAGCACAAAATATCAGCATGATATTTCTTAAATAATCCATACTCTTAACAGCTCTTTCTATCCTGGACATTTCATATGCACTTACCACCTAAATTTTTATTGGTGGATGATGGCTTTGAAACTTTTCATAATTTGAGATTTCTATTCAAAACTGTGTGGGTCATATATATATAAGGATATATTCTTAGTCCTCCTGTGAAGAAATACATCTACTCATTTAAAGGGAAAAACCACATGTGAGAACTGGCAGCTAACTCCAGTAGGACTTCCTCAGCTCCTCTGTGATCCTCTCAGCAGACAAGCACAGCTCTATATACATCTATTTCAATGACAACTATGTATTGCATACCAAAAATTGTGCATTACATTTACTTATCATGAAATATACATGAAATATTCACATAAACACACATGCACACAAACAGGGCTTATACGCATATAATATGTTGCAGGTGGGCATAACATCATATCCTCTGATATTCTTTTTATAATATTCTTTCTGGAGCTGAACATTTTCTCCAGGAAGACTTGACAAGTTAATAACTTCTTCTGCCCATAGTTTTCAATTGGTACTACCTCAGCTTAAAGGTACAGGACCCTTTTTCTTCTGTGGCATACACCTTGAGCCTATGTTTACCTTTTGCTGGACATTGCTCAGTTTTTTGGTGGTATTTTATGTCAAAGTTTCTTCATAATTTTATTAAAAATAAAATTTTAAAAAAATTAAAAAAAAAAAAGGAAAAAACTCTTTGTAAAAGGTGTTCTCTGACCATGTGCATTTGTCAGAATAGCTGGCATTTTCTCAGCAGACTGAATATATAATATAACCTGAATATATAATCAGGTGATAAAATGTCTTTACAAAAAACATGAATAAAACATATGGCTGCAATGAACCCACTAGAATTTTTAGTCATAATTTCAACAAGCCAAAGAAACATTCTGTTTTCCCAATCATGGTTGGGTAGGTTATTTCACATGTGCAGTTTCTATGAAGAAGGTGATCTTGTTCGATTGTGCACGATCTTGGTTCAATTGCTATTTTGTTTTGCTTTTGTTTTCTAGTCCACTTTTTTCAGAAATGCTTCTCACCATAGAAGAGATCCTTTCACTTCCATCCTCACTGCTCTGCAAGACAACCTTTCCCTCTTCCAAGATTTACACTCAGATTTAAGGCCAGACTTTACAGCATTCTTTGATAAACATGGATATGTATATATAACACCCATGTCCATGACAACTTTATTTTGATCTTCTGAGTCTTGAACAGTCTTTAAAATGTTTCTCCTTCACATGGCTTCACTTAACTGTCAGCGTTCTCACAGGACCCTCTGTGCATTGCAGCCAATTCTTTTAAGTTCCTCTCATTGTTTTGACTAATAAGCATTTACATTAAAAATCTGGGCCAGGATATTTAGAGGGAAAAAAATCACAGACCCTGCAAATTTAGTAGCAGACACTTGATTTTTGTTGATTAGCTTGCAGATATGTTGCCAGGAATATCTTCCTCAAGACATACTCCTTTCTTGAAATACAGCATTTTCATCAGCTTTCAGCATGAGACAGGAACCAAAACGAGTCAGCATCGCAGTGCATGGCCTCCAAGGACTTCTGGCACCACTCAATGGAAAGTAGATGGCATTAATGCTGATATAAAAGCATAGCAGGAAGGCTAATTTGTATCCCAGAAGGATCCCAAAATATGTCCCAACTATTATTTATTACCAGAAGTTATAAAATAGAGTTAAAGCATATTTTACTGCTTATTATCCAAGTCATAAAATATACAAGCACAGGAAATATAAACAACAGCAAAACAAGCTGAGAAAAGGCAAGCTTTCAGCTAGCTGAATCATCTCAGAATTCTAAATATTATCCCATGATGGATGGCTGCTGATACCAAATCCAGTTCCCCATTTTACACAAACCACCCTTATCAAAGAAAATTCAATCCAACTGTATTATAACATATTCTCCTCAAAACAGAAAATTTAATTTCCTCATCACCGTTTGGTGAGTCTTATGTTGAAAAAGGGCCTACTGCATACCTCTCTCTGGACTGGATTTTGTAGAAGAATTATTCTTTTCCACTGTGTTTCAAGGAACATTCGAGAATGTCTCCCTTCCTTACTGTGCTGGCCTGGGTGAGTTTTTCAGATCTAGATTTTCTAAGCTTTCCAGGACTAAATTCTAATAATTTACCAGTGGTATGTTAAGTGATACAAACACTATCTGTTGCATATATTGTGAGTTCCTGGTCATTTTCATTTATTGTTCTTCTTTTCCATACTGCTTCAGAAGTAGCACATCCTTCTGTACATCCTTCTCCCCATGCTGCCCCACTGAGTATCCTACTGCTAATCTGAGGGAGGCTTAGGAAAAGGATATAAAATCAGAGGATAGCATTAAAAAGGGTCACAAATTATATAACTAACACATTTAGTATATTCACATACCCACACAGAGTCTACATATTCACGATTACAGGCACAAGCATTTCTGCTTTTAAATCCTCTGGTGACTGGGACCCTATAGCCTCTCCAGAAAACTTATTCCATTCCTCAACTGTGCCTTTTTTTACCTAATGCATAATAAAATTGTCCCTCTCTACAAGTTAAATTGGTTGCATATTGTTCTATGGATCATGGCTGCAATGAGCAGATTATTCTCCTTTCATTTAATTTAAAGATTCCTGAAAAGTAAACATTTGCTTTTGAAGCCTCCTTATTAGATGGGCTGCATATCTGGGAAGCCTTCATTAACAGAATGGACACCTTCTGACTGACTGAGAAATCTGAACCAATCATTCTATTTCAAATGAGGCTGAAAAAGCATTTTTAAGACTTGCAGACAAATTGTATATTGCATGGAAACATCGTTGTAAAATCTCAGAAGTTTGCAAAATGAATTAAATTTTACAACTACTTTACGAACTTGGAAAATGTGGCTTAAACGGGAAAAGTTCAATATTTGTCTTTTCCTCTCCTACTTCTCCTTTCATTTAGCCAGAAAATGAACTCAGTGTTTAACAAAATTATGCTTTATATCGAAATATATTTAATTACTACATTTGTTTAATGGAGTTTAATAATTAAGCAGCCTGAAATGCAATCACTAATGTAGTTTATAGATAAGTGAAAATTATTTGAAAGGATCTTAAGTAAACTACAAAAATATGGGTTATTCTTATGAACAAGTGAAAGTCCATAATTCTGTTTAGACCACGGTCTGCTCGTAATGCATTCGCAATTAAAGTACTCTGTGATTTATGGAAGTCAGAAAGGAAATTACTCAAAACATCTACACTGAAGGTTTCTAACTAGCTCCCTTCTCCCAAAGGACAGGACTTTAACTGTCGCCATGGCTCAGCCTAGAAGATCTTTAACTTGTTTTGCAAAATATTTGTTTGACTTCTTCAACTTCATATGTTAAATGTGCTCAGTTCAGTAGGATAACTGGCACAGAGGTTAAAAAAGACATGTAATTACAATATCAATCCTTATAAGATATTTTCTTACAAATGGAGGAGTCTATTTTTATTCTATTTTCATATTCCTTGAGGAAAATGTTCAGACTAATTAATTTCCCTTGCCATTGAGAACTCTGCACCAATAAATACAATTACCATATCTTTTCATTTTTAAAATTTTAGACTATTTCAGTCTGTTCTAGTTGCTAAAATATCAATTCAGGACATTAAGATTAATGGCAAGGATAGAAATGAAAAATTTTTCACAAGAAATCAAAATTGTTTTAATTTTAAAATATTTGCAAGTCTTTTAGCTTATTTTAATAAAAGTAAACATTTCAAGTTGCCACATTGAGAACATTACACTGGAATATATAAATTATAAGAAAAATGAATTTATGAAACCTTAAGCAAAATATTTGTGAGTTTTCTTTAGCCATACCAATCCACCAGAAAACTCCATGGGAGAAAAATGCAATAATGTAAGGTAAGAAAAAAAGCAACTTGCAATCATGAACATAGATTGGTCTCAACCTGTTGATTCTGTTTGGATCATAAATTTTCTTGTAGGAAAGCTGGGAATGAACAATTCATCAGTTGCAATTGAGGAACAAGATGTGTTTCAAAATTTATGTCAAAGCAAGCCCCTTATTCTATGATATTCACCTATACTTTTTGCCTGTACTTCTTGTATCTTTCTTGTAAAAGAAATCCCTTGTGGATATATAAGTAGCAGAGCTGATTGGCAACATTGCCTGCATTAATCTCAGCCTGAGAGATGGAACTGATTTTGCAAGTGAAAAATTAATTAACTGAACTTGGGAAAAAAAATGCAAACAAGAAAATAAGGTTCCATGCTATTTCCTGAATTAAAAGAAATGAGAAGTCGTCCTCCACTAAGTTTTTTGCTGCTTATCAGTAAGTGCAGAAATGTATTTTAAGGACTAGGGTAACTGATGGCAGTGATACAGCTGACATCTGAAAGAATTGAACTTTTTAGCTTCATCAACACAGTGAACATAAAAGATGTGAAAATCACTGGCACTTCCAGCCTATTGGGTTTTCACAAGGCCATTAGGAAAACTGACTACCAACAAATATCAAAGACACCTGAAAATCACTAAAAGGTTTTGCTCCATGGCAAAAACTACTGTAAATGAGATTCTAACTCATCTTCTCTTTTAAAAGTTGTAAATTCCCAATGGCTGGCTCTGCTTTGTCATGTGCAGATGATGTTCAGCCAGCACCTGCAGACAGAGAGCCAGTGACTGGCTGCAGAACCCAGCTGCAGTGGGGAAGGGATTGGGAGAATGGCTCCCTCTGATTATGAAGTGAGGCAAGGGATGATGAGACCACAGCTCTGCAAATGCAGGAAAAGGGACCTGCAGGCAGAATTTTATCTGCTGCAACCTCCCAGTCCATTGATGTAACTTACAGGTCACTTCCATGCTGCAAAAGTTATCTCAGGAACATATCAACATATCCCAAGGGAACTTGGAGAACCTGTACACATTGTGATTGCAGCCTGGCAGAGGCAGCCCTGCCTATAGATCCCCGATGGGGATGAGAGGTAGAGGTAAGAATCTGACACAAATGATTCTCCACACATTCTCCAAGCCACCAAGCAGCAGCTCCAGAAACCACATTGAATCTGGGTGAGAAGATTACAACGTGTCTGTTGGTAGAACTGCCACCCTCAGTATCATTGCTGCACATGCCTTGGACTTGAGGACAGCAGCATTATAAGAGATTTCAAGGATTTTCTGGCATTTCTCACTTTAAGAGATGATGATCCCAATAGAGAATGTGACTGCAGAGAAGGGTTCATTTGGCCCAGTGTGGAAGACCAGACATCTACAGAATCTGAACTGGACAGCACTGCAGACCTTTTGTTTCAAGTGGAAAATTTTGCATGGAGCATAGAGACCTATAAATACTGGTGAACTTGTAATAAACTGGCTTTGCTTTGCTGGCATAGCAGAGTCCATGTCTCTCAATCCCTGTGGCCCACAGTCATGTTATTCCGTCATATTAGATATTTCAAAGAAATTCTTTGTGAGGGTGGTGAGGTGCTGGAACAGGTTGCTCAGAGAAGATGTGGATCCCCCATTCCTGGAAGATTTCAAGGCCAGGTTGGATGGTACTTCAGTGGAATGTATTCCTGCCCATGGCAGAGATTTGGAACTAAATGATCATTAACATCCTTTCCAACCCAAACCATTCCATGATTCTGTATTTCTCAGCTTCCCAATAAATTTGACCTTTTATACCAAATTCAACCACATTTGTTGGGGGAACATATAATTTGCACATATCAAGTTTTTAAGAGATTTGGAAAACAGACAAGTGGATTAAGAGAAGACCAAAGGTTGTGTCCTGGTTACAGAGGGGTCAATGTGTGGGTCAATGTGTGGGTGTGACCAGGTTGTTATTCTATATTGCTCACTTCTTTGCGGAGCCAGGGTGTCCTTACTGAAAGTTGGCCATTTACTCTGGCTCTGGGCAGGTGTTTGCATCCACCTCTCCACACTTGGTCCCTTTGTCATCTCACTGAATTGTCACCACAACTCAGCTATGGATCATTGCTGAAAAGGACAGCAGATAAAAGGGGATTGATGGTAATGAAATGAAATAGTAATGAAATGCAAGATGGAGGTGACCCCAACTGAGTCAAGTCCAGGCAAGTCAAGCTGAAAGGAGCATGGTGGAGAGGTAGGACAAGCAGCAGCAGAGCAGTAGAAGTTGCTGTGAAGGTCCCTCCACAGAACTGAGCTTGGCAGGGGAGCAGTTCTTCCCCTGCTCAGACAATCCAGCTTCCAGTGCTTTTGTTTTATCACCATTTTTGGTTATTTCAGGCTGAGAGGTGGGAAATGTTATCTGTGGGAGCTCCCCCAGCATATTGCCTTTGTTCCCGAATACTGACTGGCATGGCACAGGAACAGTCACCACACTGCCTTTGGGGAAACCAAAACCACGTGGACATGACGTTTGGCGGTGTCTGCCACCTTGATTTTGTTCTGGAGGTGAATATCCTTTTGTGGATAAAACACCTTCTCTTTTATGTACACTTTTGCTGTTAATACTGTCATGGCTATTGTGTCTCGTTCCATTGCTTTGTGCTTTTACTAAATTATCTCAACCCACCGTCGCTCCTTTTTTGTCCATCCTAAACCAAAAGGCATGAAGGGAGGGAACTAGCTTAGAGTCTAATTTCCTGTTGGTGTTAAAATTCAGCTAAATAGATATATTTTCTGGTGAGTTCTTCAGAATCTGATTCACTCCTTGGTGCCCTTCTCTAATGCCATCTCATTATTCTTCACATATCTTTGCCCTATGGATATTAAAATAAGGCCCCAGGGTAGTTTGCACCAAGTCTGAGGAGTTATTGATGAATAAATCCATTAGTCCACATTAGAAGTCTGTTTGCAGCTGTTTATTGACCATCATTTTTGATCCTTTTTAAAGAAATTACCTTATTTAACTCCCATTTAAAATAATTTATTGGGATCTATTGTTTAGGCAGATTACTTCTATCTAATGTAATGCTGATTCCATGCCCCTTCCTTCTTAATGAAAGAACATCAACAAAAATTAAAATATATTACACTGACCTTTTTCTCTTATTATGAGTGCAATATGTTGCTGCAATGTTATTGCTACATCAAAGTATTTTGAAATCTATTTTCATAAGCCAATGACTCTTGCATTAAATTAAATTCTTCAAATTTGTTATGAAGCTGGGAACTAATATATATTCAGTACTTTTGTCTGAAATCAGCATCTCCCTGACAATCCTGTAATTGCTAGCATCAGTATAATTATTCCTTTTACATTTAGTCTTGGCACTATTCTTCTTCTGACGGTCTGGCATTTCCAAAGTCTTGAAATACTCACTGAAAGAGAATGCTGTAGATTCTAAAATCTTTCTTGGGCAGCTATTTTAAAACTTTCAAATAAAAAAACCCTGGATCTAATGCTGATTGTTATTTAAGAACATTGATTATTATTAGAAAATACTATCTTATATAACATATTAACTTTTTCAGAGTAAAAATATATATTAAACACGTTTTTGTATGTATTGTTATTTACTGTTCTAAAACTGGATCAATAACCTGTTCATTTTATTTTAATCCCCAAAACTGCTTTTTTCATGCTGTCTTTACAGTAACAGCCAGATTTCCTCTTATAGTGTCAGTTTTCCACAGCTTCTAACACAAAAAACCCCAACCAAATCTACATGATAAATTGGGACTGTTTTGCTACACCTGTTACAGATATAGGTATAGTTACTGCTGCTTTCATTGGTAAGTATTTGGTTCTTTAAACAAGGATTTCAGTTGTGGGATTATGCTGTTTAGGGTTTGAAGTAAACAGTTTTTAATTACCACTCACATTTTTCTGATTAAAATTTTCCTCCCAGATGATTTAGTTGGTAATTGTTTTCAGCTTTGTGAAACTGATCTTTGCCAAGCACACGGGGCATGCACACACATGCACACACATGCTCACACGCACAGGCACACGCTGCAGGCATTAATTTGTGTGTGTGTGTGTGTGTGTGTGTGAGAGAGAGAGCATTTCGGAGTGCGTGCGGGTGTGTGCCCGTGTGTGCACTCGACAGCTGAGCACAGATGGTTGGGATTTTATTATGTTTATTCAAAGCAACTACAATCAAGTTGCAAACACTTGAGCTGAACCACAAGCATTGGGAAATTCTTCTACTAACTTAGTGTCTAACACAGGATTGTCCTGCGCCGTATGCAACACGTTCTGACTTAGACAATCAACATGAGCAATATTTTCAAATTCTCAGGACATTCAGTTCTGGCAACATGCAGCCACCAGCCAGAATTTCCCAGACTCCTGATGATCCCCAAAAGTAATCCTTCATCTTTCCCAAGGCACTGAAGATTGGAGGTGCTTATTCAACTTGATTGTAACAACTAATACAGACAATAATTTAGAAACAAATTAATATCACAGTATGAAAAGCAGCATAGCAGAATATAAATACAAACTGCAGTTCTTTCCAATTTGAATTGCAATCACATTGACATTAAATACGGCAGCCAGAAAATATCGAAGAGGCAGAGATAAAGAAGTTAAAGTAAATAGGTGATTTCATGGGCAGAGGTCAAAAAGCCATTCTGATCAAACCCAACCACTTGTGATGTCAGAAAGAATAACCTCATATTAGAATTTAAAATCAAAACATCTGTCTTATTCAGATAGGGGTAATTTAGCGTTAGTGGTGTCCAATTTTCCTCTATGCAGTGAAACAAAGATTTTTATCTGCTGTGAACTTGGAAGAGAAGGGTTGGGCTCCTTGGTACAGTTTATTACAGCACTGTCTCTCCAGTCCTACATAAGGGTACTTCAGCAGTTATGCATGGCCTGTTTTGTAACTTAGGGAGAGATTCCATTACCTAAAACTGAAGGATTCAGCATAGTTTTAAGCATTGAGTTTTGTCCTGCATGGCCTCCATCTGAGTCTGCAGAAAGAAAGTTCCTTGAAGGTCTGAAACCTATCTCTCAGCTCCACTCAGATCTCTTGGGTAGTTTGAAATACACACCTGGTTGCCCATGTTTAGCCAAAAAGATTCCACCTAGCAGCAGCTTCTAAATTTGGGATTTCTTTCTTAGCAGATCGGCCAACTACTAAGAATTTTCAGGGTAAATGGAAGTTTCACATTTAATTATTTTTTTCATAATTTACTACTTGTGTTTTCTCTTCTTTGCTATTGATAAGATCATGCATTTTATATGCTTCATACCAGTGCCATGTATGTACTCATATCTTATCTGTACTGATCTTCCTTTTCTTACCAATTTCTGTATTTCATATTTTAAGTAAAACTCTGATCTTAGTTCTTCTGATGCAAAAATTTCCACTCCTCTCAGGGCTTTCCTGTCTTCCTTTTTCTGTCAGCACAGTGCTTCCAACCTGGTTTCACTGTGAAATTCCCAAGAACTTCAGTTCCCCATAAGTTTTGAAATTCTACACTGCCTGACATACAGCATTTTATTTCCACCAGAAGGAACTAAATGTTTCATCAAAATGCAAGAGCCTTGCAAAGATTGGAAGAGAGTTGGACAAGATATTCAACTCTCCATCCCATGCAAGAACAGGCATTTTCCATACTGGCTTCACTGAGACCTGGCAATCAGGATGTGCCTTCAGGAAGATCTCTAGTGCTGGACCCTTCCTGTTCATGCTCAGACCACGAACTCATAAGCCCTTTTCCCAGAACTCTGGAGAATGATGCCTGATCTTTATGCTTCTAATTTTGCAAAGATAGTGTCTTATAACTATCTCATTTGGTTGCCTGGTCTCCTTTCTTGAATACTAAATATAATGAGTTGTTATTATTATTATTATCATTATTCCATAATATATCAAAAACTCTTTAATGACTTATTAGGGTATTTTCAAAATACTTTTCAACCCACAACTAATCTCTGCAGTATAATACTGGTAGTACTAGTACTGGTCCTCCCAAAACAGAAATTTGTTCATTTCGCAGAGCCAAGTAATTTTGAAATAAATTTTTTATTTGAAGCACCATACCTGCACAGATGTTCATTTTCTCAGAGACAAATGTAGCCATGTTAGTCATACATTTCCAGCATAATCTTCTTGGTGAGGGGCAAGGTAAAAATTAGTAATTCTACTTAAATTTGCTGTCTTGGGATTACTCAACAGTCAAAAGAAAAAGATGAAGGAGTCTCCATGGAGGTTTCATTCCACTCATTTCAGGATCAGATTAAACACATTTTAATGTGTCTGTTTCCCTACAGGGAGCATATAGCTGTACCTGTCAGACATTCAGCAATCAGAGCTGAACTTAAATTTTCAAAATCCCACATTAAATTGGGAAATCCTTTTTTTCTATATGTCATTAATAATGAACATTAAAAACATTATTTCTAGCCTCTGCTTTTGTTAAGAGCGTGATTTACAACAGCCCTTAGGACATTATCTGCAGATTATGCTGCCAGATTAATCACACAGTGTTAGCTAAATTTATGGCACATCATATCATGTCTCCAAAATTACAAAGAAAAGATACCTTAAACTTTTATTTGAATACAGTTTTCATTTGGGCTCTTCGGATGCTTCAATGTTTAAAAAAACAAATAATAAACCTAGATGCACATACCACAATGACTGTGTAGCAGCTCATGTAGTGGTTAAAATTCATGCTTTCATTAAATGTGTCAAAGATGAAGCTATCATATTGTCTCGGTTTGATTTTGGTTTGCTAATTTTACTATATTCAATTTTTTAAGAGAGAGGATTTAGGAGAAAAGACAAGGCAGGCCTAAAATTTAAAAAGGGTATATAGAAGGAATTTAGTAATAATACAGAAAAAAAAATAAACTCAGAATAAGATTTCCAGATCATTTCCTCCTCCCCCCCTCCCTCACCTTCCACATTTCTCAACAACAACATACAGAGAACACTTCAGTCAGTTATCCACTTAAATAATAATTTCAGTTCACTTTAGAGAGAAAAGTTCCTTTTTTGGTTTAGGCCTAGGGAGTAACTTCACTTTCACAATTTGCATCTGCCCAAGGAAATAACTGCAAATTGTGGGACTTCCTCCTATCTTCACAGTCTTTCCAGAGCTGTGTTATGGGTTATGTCACACACATGGGGGTATTACTTTTAAAGACAAGCTGCTCAAAGACAAAATTCTCAGCATCTCTTTTCCTATTAAATGTCTCTGTCCATACTTCCTAGTCCCAAAACAGAGAGCCGCATTCCCTTGAGGCAAAAGATTATTTTCCTCAAGCACTTTAAACCCCAAGGAGGGATCCACAATTTAAAGGAATTTCAGTTTAGTCCAGTCCCTCCACAGCCCACAAAAAAAAAGATTTTCAGCTGCTTATCAGTGGCATCTCTTCAATCTCTTCCCATCTGGAAACTTAGCTTTCATTTCACTTCAGTATACTCCTTGCTTTATTCCTCTCATTCAAGGGAGTTCAGGAGATCTCTAGTCTTATCCAGGTATTAAAAGAGTTAAAATTGCACCCAAAAGGTGAAGGGAGCTGGGCCAGGCCATGCTGGAAATGTGCCAAGGCTTTTCGGGCCACACAGGCTGTGTGGAGGAAGAGATGAAACCGCAAAGCTCAGCTGCACCTCCCCGGGCCGCGTGGGCAGCTGGGGCCTCTCCCTCTCCTGGCTGCTTCCAAAACGGCGGCAGAAGCCTTGGCCGAGCCGTGGCCACACTGGGGTGGGGGGGGATGACACACCAGGACCCCAGCAAAGGCCTCTCCCCCCCGGCCACCAGGGCTCCCCAGCCAAAAACAGGAGAGGGGCCTCGGTGGCTCCCCCAACCCCGCCCGGCCAGGCCGCATGGGAGGGGAGCCAGGCCGGGCCGAGCAGAGCCAGCTCTGACCTCATTCTTCAATGGAAGAGAAAAGAGACAGATTAACCCAACCAATGAAATTTATGAAAGCGAAATAACTCTTCAATTGGCTACCCGGGCTGTCAACTACCAAATCAGCCCTCTGATTCGTCCCTGTAGCGCACAGAGGAAGCCTTACAGGGAAAACAGCCCTCCTCTCTTTCCGTGCCTGTGCTCCTCCTCTCAGACCCCTCTCAGGTGGCCTCCCTTTATGCAAAACCAGCACACACATACAAGCATGCAAATGCTATGGTGACAGGCACAAGGTGTGACCTCAAACAGACCTGTGTTAGTGGGTCAGTGTGCACACTGATGCCTTGAGCTAAGCTAGAACTTCTGGGAGTGGCTCATACACAAGTAGAGCACCCATAGAGAGAGGACACTCAGCTAACATCTCCACATTCCTGAAAGTAAAACTGTCTGAAGGCTCCCAGTCTCTGAAGCTGAGATTTATCAGAACACAAAGCGTAATTTGTGTTTGAGAAATTCTTGGTACCTTTTGGCCCTAAAGTTGTATCAGACTCATGTGAGCTACTCTGCCATTATCACCCTCAGTATCTTCAGTCATGCTGCTGGGTTTTGACCACACATCCCAAAATACACTTGAACATCCATATGGACTTTGTGAAAGGAGTTAGACATGGTCCTGACATCCATGAGCATTACTCCCCCTGAAGTCTCTGGGAGTTATGTGTATATCTGAGGGCAGAGTTCGGACCATAAAGTTTAAGTACAAGCATCTGGGCACAATTTTCTCCAGTGAGCAGGATTCCAAGTTTCTGTAACATCTGCTGTGGGAACTGTAAGTACTTTATATTAATGTTGTAAACTGTGTTAGCTATAATCACCTTTTCTAATGGGAAAAAATGCCGTTATCTCCACCTGGCGATTCCAGTGATGCAGACACCTGTCTGCTAGGAATTGGATTGAGACCATCAATTGAGACCATTTCACACAAAGAGTTGAAGGGCTATGAGATGATAATGGCCTGTGGTTATAATTTGCAAGTGACCCATGGATGCTGGGCTTCTTCCAGCAGACATCATTGTCAGATAAGCACTTGTTTCTCTGTAGGGACTCAGCTAGTTCTATCACTTCATATTTTTGCAAACTGTTTTACTAAGAGATAACAAATGCATGTGAACATAGGAAAAGAAAGAATCCTTTAACCATGTTGTGTGTACAGAAATCAGAACTATGCTGTGGAATCTATTCTTGTTCTTTTAATTGGCTTCCTACACATGTATGCAAATATATAGCAAATAATGGTTTAATGTTTCCCAGTGCCATCAGAAGTCCTCTTAGCTGTTTCTGGTTTCTTGATGTTTGTTGTCAATCTCATTATATATCATTATATCTCATCATGTATGTGATCCTGATTAAGGAGAAGTACTTGACTACATTTTATTCTTAAAGCTGATTTTCCTCATCTATCCAATTAAAGGAATAGTGAAAAGAAGCAGACATACACAGCCCATAGTCAGGTGTATGTTGCCTTTCAGAAGTTGTTATTAATATTTGAATTAGTCAGATTAAAAGAACGTGGAATAAATCTGCATATCACTTTTTTTGCAGTTGTAGGATGTCATTATAAGAAAAGATAAGCTGCAGTTGAACTCTAGGTGGAGTTCTATAGAGCCACGTATGTACCCAGATACATTTTAACTAAAAATAAATCCTACAAGAATCTCTTTGTTGGAGGAGGAATATTTCACCACTCCTGCTCCTATGCTAAATTTAGTTTCAAAACTGTCCAAAGGGCAATATTTCCAGCTGCATTTTTTTAATGATTTCTTACTGCCTGGCCTGTGAAAATGAGTTGAAGCAAAAGTAAAATTTAGTGCCAAACTTTTCCCGTAGTTTCCCATTACTTTCTGTGAAATCCTGTTGATGACCAGAATATAAATCCCTGTGAAAGGAAGAATATATTTTGGAAAATTGATAATGTTCAGTCTATCTGAGTACAAAAGTAAATCAGGCCCTAAATCCTCAGTAGCAGCCTGTACCCTGGTCTGGTGTCAGCATCAAAGAAGGAGTTTCTGAACTTACAAAGATGGCTGCATGAATCTATACATGTACTATACATATATACAGAATTTGTAAGCTGGAAGAATGAATTGTAAGATGGAGGAATGGATAGATATCCCAGAATCCTATAAAAACACCACATGGAAGACTTTTTGCCACCAATATAGTAGAAACCACTGAGTAACTTCCATCTCCCCTAAATGAACTCTGTTATGAAGCTCCTGATGTTAAAATCAGCCTCCCACAAAAGGATGGTCTGCAAGGATGCACCACATCCATGAAACCTCAGGGAGAATCTCCCCTGCTGTTGTAACCCTCAAGTGGCAGTACCTAGATGCAGTTTTGCCTTCTTGGATGAACATGAATTAATTTTTGGAGATTTTAATCCATGCACCATATGTTTGCTATGTTGTAAAGCCAAGTAGTGGAAGTATTTCTAATCGCCTCTGAGTCAAGGGTTAGGAGGCAAGATACCAATATAGCTGGGAAAGGTTGGGTTGCTAAAGCCAGTTTAAAGTCAATATGGGAGTATAATTTTCCTCTGCTTGTGATTTTATTCCCACTGATTCCAGCTCCAAGCATTGAGGTGGACTGATGAATCCCTATTTTTACTGGATAAGCAGGTAGGGGACTCAGAAAAAAAAATTCCACTGAACTTTTTTTTTTACCATACTCAAATTGTTACTAAGAAATAGGTTTTCTTCCATTCAAAATAAAATGAACTTGAATAAATTGAACTCTCCAGCTTAAACTGCACGTTATTAACACTGGCTAAGAAAAGTTCTTATTTTCTGGCATCTTCAAGCAGTATGCCTTCAAAAGGAAAATTTAATAACTTGCTTCTTACCACAAGAATGGACCATAAGCAGAATTACCCATCAACAGCTTTAAAATCTTCAGTTGTTTGGATGTGAACAGCCTTCAAGAACCTTTCTGGATTCACCAATGTTGTGGGAACCTTCCACTTACACTTGGCTTGGGAAGTGTGAATTCTTATTTTGCAGAGAGCCTGGGGACCTTGCCAAGGCTAATATTCTGGGGTCCATATGTGCTAAGTAATCTGCAATTCTGGAACATAGAAGCAGGAATCAAACTGGGGAAGCCTCTCAGAGACACTTGAGGCAAGGAAAGGAATATGGATTTTTTCAGGAATAAAGCAGAGAAATGGCCAAGAAAAGATCATTTGAAATTTGGAAAAATTTAAGCGAGAACTTTTGTCCAGGCTATGTGCATCACAAGTAATTTTTTGCTGTAAGTGACAAGCACTTTCCTTAACACTGACTTTGTAAAATGAAGTGTCACTGCACTCAGGATTGTGAACTCTGAGCCCACAATAGAACACGTTTTACTAAAACTTTTCTACATCCATTGGAATAACTACATGAGAGCTGGTGCAAGAATCCTGAGAGTGATAAAGCACCAAATATATACTGATTTTTTCATTCATTACATGTCAAGAATGCAAATCATTGTTTTGTACTTTCTAAAGTGACACCAGAATCTGACTTGCACTGAAAAACACAAGCAACTCCTTATCTTTTTGATTTCATATTTGTCTAACATAGCTCTGGGTCTTATGTCATATATAACACAAGGGCTTACAGGTAGGAGAAATTAATCCAGCCTGCAGCACATTTATGATAGCTCTGATGAATGTGCTCAGAATAGGACTTAAATGATTCCACCACATTTACAAATGAGATGGAATGAGGTGCCCCACACTTCAATAGAGACACTGAGGGGCTGAAGAAACAAAGCTGGTGGAGGGTCTAGAGAATAAATTATGTGAGATGTGGCTGAGGAAGCTGGGAGTGTTTAGCCTGGAGGAAAGAAGACTCAGGGGGAACCTTATTGCTGTCTACAACCACCTGAAAAGAGGATGTATCAAGGTAGGCTTTGGCCTCTTCTCCCAGGTAACTGGTGGCAGGATGAGAAGAAATGGCCTCAAGCTGTGCCAAGGGAGGTTCAGATTGGGCTCAAGGGTTGTTATGCCCTGGAAGGAGCTGTTGTTGGATACTGCTGGGAACCAGGGGAAAAGCAGCCTTGAGGCTTTGAGATTCTCAGGCTTTACAAGGACAAGAAATTATAATAATGATTATGCACCTACCTGCAGGGTGCATGAGAGCCGTCTGAGTGGGCTTGTAATGTTTTGCAGAAATCATGTTTTCAAAGAGGTGTTGCCTTCTTGGACCAATGAGTCTTTTCTATTCTGTTTTGCACAGACTATCCTATATGTAAGTGTGTTGTTTCTTTAAATAAAGCTCTCCCTTTTGCTTCTCTATTACATGAAAAACTATGTTGCGTTATCCTTTCGCCGCTCTCCTATAGCCAAAATACAACAAGGAGCTGGCCAGGGAGGTGGTGAAGTCACCATCCCTGGAAATGTTCAAGAAACAACTGGATGTGGCATTAAGTACTGTGGTTTAGGTGACATGATGTTCAGTCAAAGCTTGGACTTGATGGTTCTAGGATTCTATTATTCTAAGCATAGCAGTTAATTTGATCACCCATATTAATATGAAGATTGTTTTCAATGACAGTTGGTAACAATATCCACTCTAGAGACCACTGCTTTTCTGGCTTCCAGTAAAGGTTGTTCTTCAAAAATACTAATAAACATTGACACTGCCTCTGGGATCATTACATTAAATTATTTTATCATTCCATTAAATTATTTTGATCTGCCTTTGTTATAGTACATACCCTTTAATACATTGCTGTAGCACTATGTAACATCATAAATCTTCAGGTAAGTAAAACTGGTATTAAACATTAAATATATATTTAGAATAGCTAAAACAAAACTTGGCCTAATCATTCTGGACTTTTACATTCCTTCATTATATGTTTGATAGTTCAGTGCTGGAAAAATAAAAAGACTCAGCACTGGAGTTCCAGTTTGTTTTATCTGTGGTGACTGTGTAGAATCAAAAGTAAATATCTCAGTGGTTTCTCATTGTTAATGACTGGTATACTTTGTATAGTATGCAACAACATTGGCTCAGCAAGGTTTGACACACATAATTCCATTAAAATGTAGGGCTTCATAAAAAAAAAAAAAAAAAAAAAAAAAAAAAAAAGGCACTTTTTAGTTAACACCTTCTCCAGAAGTGAAGAATACTTCTAGTATGGAAACAGTGGGTGGTTTTCAGGAGAAGTTTATGTAAATAGAGTGACAAGAGGAAGGGCCAGCAAGCAGATGGTCTTCTTCTGACTTCTCATTTTAGAGCTACTGTAGCAGGTGTTGAAAACACCTTCCATTCTCCTGATGTAATAATGAGGGGAAAACAGACCTTTAGGAAAACCACAGAAAAGAGAAATGACTGTGTATTCTGTCATGTATCAGTGGGAAACGTTCAAAAATGCAATTCCTTTCATGGAACTGATTAATATTTCAAACAAATGTGTGCTGCACAAAGGAGATGTGGCTATTCACAGTGGCTATAAATTACTGCAAATTACTCCAGAGAAAGGTCTGGGAAATGAGCACCACTTTTCACAAGGGCCAGGATGTTGGCATGAAAATAGTTTGTATTTACATTCTAGCATGTTCATAACATCAACTCAAGCTGTTTCAGAGTAAGTGTTTTTCCAGTTTTGTGGGATTGCAGCCTCTTGTGTTTTTCTTTCCCTGCCACTCATCACAAAGCAAAGTACATTTACAAAAACACTCAAAGCTGGGCAAACACATGTTGCATCCAGTTGTTAGAGAACATGTAGAATTATCTGTCATGAAATAGCTATGAATATTAGAAATTTTAAAATTAATTTTAGTTTGTTCATTTCTTTGGTTTTAAATTTATTTTGGATAAGTGGAAGAATGCAAAGAGTTTGAGGAAAGAGAGACTGTATTCACAGCAATAATCCAGAGTTCTCCCTTACTAAATCCTTCCAAGTCTAAAAACCAAATGAGATTCTAAATTTCTCCTCTTTCTTCAGAAAAACACTACTTTTATGGTCATCACTCCCCTTTCTGAGATCTAACATATGCTCCTGAGGTCAG
Organism: Muscicapa striata striata; assembly: GCA_030060385.1. Taxonomy (NCBI): domain Eukaryota; kingdom Metazoa; phylum Chordata; class Aves; order Passeriformes; family Muscicapidae; genus Muscicapa; species Muscicapa striata. The sequence continues at coordinate 3,062,868 of JAREIS010000135.1, forward strand.
CTGGCTGGAGAGAAGACAGAGATCCTTCATTTTATTGACTCCTTAAATAGTCAAATACGAATTATTGTGCTCAAGTTTCAGGAACATTTAGTTCACACCAGACAAGCTCAGTGTACTAACTTTATAAATCACATCCTTTAGTATTGTTCATCACAGTATTTCTATGGTTAATCTTGTGATTTGGACATTTGTCTTTACAACACTGAATATCTGAATAGGAAGAGTGCCATTCATCAAACAATCTGACACCAATTTTATTGGAATTTAAACTTATTACAAGTTTATTACCATTCTGCACTTATTCTGGTTGCTGGTTTTCACTTACTTGGTTTTATGAGATTTTCAGAAATAATCTCAGATTTTATAAGACTCTGGTTTTGCATATCCAATTTGAAAAACTCATTTTCTGTTTAGTGGACATGCTGATGTATTTCCTGCTTTTGTTAATTGCAATTGGGTTATAGGTGACTAAGGCAAAAACAAGCTCTAATGTTTAAAAAGAAATATTCAATTTATTAGAATGTAAATTAAATGAATTTGAGGCATCCAAAATTAGTAGCCACATCTAAAATTTTTCAGAAATGAGCCTCACAGTTCTCTGAACTAGTACTTAATATTTCTCTATAGGGAAGAATAGAGCTACAAACTAAAAATAAGATCTCATTGGAATTGTCTTTTCTTAGTATGAATCATTAGAATTTTATATAGGATGAGTTAAATTACACAAATCTAGATACACCTGATGTAAATAAAGGAGCTTAAAATCCAAATAAGTAACAAAATATGTGCCTTTCTACACTTGGAAGCCTCAAGTACTAGTAGTCTGTGAAGGAAAAAAAGATAAGTTTCCCTTAGATTTATCTCCTGGATATAATCACAGATTCATAGCATAATTTAGGTTGGAAAGAACCTCTGGATATCTCTAATCCAACCCTCTACTCAAAGCAAGTTCAACTTAGATCAGGTTGCTCAGGTTCTTGTCCAGTCAAGCTTTGAGTTAACTCCAAGGATGGAAGTTCCAGAGATTTTCTGGATAATTTGTTCCAGTTTTTGGCCGCCCTCATAGTGAAAAACTGTTTTCATACGATGTAATTGGAATTTCCTGTGGTTTTCACATCAGAATTTAATCACTGAGCATCGCTGAGAAGAGTCTGGCCCAACCTTCTCCGTATCATCACATTAGTTTGCTGTGGGCAGGAGAAAGACCCCAATTCTTCTTCACTGGACTTGCTCTGGTATGTCCTTGTCTTTCTTGACAGGGTGCAGTACCCTGGACATGGTGACACAAATCCCAGATAAAAGGAAATAAGCACTATTTTTATAGATATTCTACCTTTTGCTTTTCAGCAAGACTGTTCAGAGAATAAAAATAAAATACAAAAACCTAACTTTTGGTAAAGCATTGACTAATAAAGTCAAGTGAGGAATGAACATGAGAGTAGGGTAAAACTGTCTGTGGAAGTGGTGTGTAACTCAGAACTGTGTGAACTCTGGCAATATGTGTGACTGTGTGTCCTGGATCTGCTTGGTCTGCTGATATAGACAAAGAATGCCATGGAACATCTCAAGAATCCTTTTCCCTACTTTCCACCGGTGTTTAGAACCAGAAACACTCTGTAACATTGTCTAATTAATCTAAGTCATGAAGACCTCAGAATAAAATTCATAATTAGTGTCCAACAAATAAGCAACTTTTTTCCTTCTGCCAAGTGTAAATAAATAAATCAATAAATAAAATAGGCAGAATGTTCCAAAGATCTACAAATCAGGATTTTATTGGCCAAAGCAGAAAAATGTGTTTGAGTGAGGCAGTGTGTATTAGTAACAGTCCTTATCTTCCATCAGAGAACAGCTATCTGGAGTGTCCCTGAAGGAAAGAAGCACATCTATGTGGTGGCCAAAGTGCAAAACATCTTCAGCTGTACAGGGGGGAAAAGAGCATCTCTCACCCCAGTCCAGACCTAACCAGCAATCTGTGAAGTTGCATCACCTACTTCCTCTGCAATGCATCACTTGCCATAAGAGCAGATGTACTGGGTCAGATCAAAAGTCCAAACTCTTTTCCCTGACAGCAGTCAGTTACAAAGGTGTTAGTAAATAGGTGTGGGAAAAAATCAAAAGCAGGAATGTGAATAACAATGAACTTTGAAATCAAAATCCTCGGTTGGGTCAGAAATTATTCAGTGTTTCTATCCCTAAAACAGGTCCAATCAAATCCCTACCAAGATCAAAAACTCTTGACAGCACCAAATTCAGTGTGTGTGAGTGGAAAGACACAGGAAGCGAAGAAAAAAATTCCACAGCTTGAACTCCATGCTTTGCAATAAACATTGGTTTTAAATCATTGTGGAATTAGACCAAGAGAGTTGAATCGTTCTGCTGCTTGTTTCAGTAATCTATTAAAGACTTATACATACATGCATAGTCTGTCACTCTGCCTTTTCATTTTCTGATCAGCTGGATAAATGTTGATAACGTGGTACCTCGTCCTAATTTTTAAAAAGCTCTGTACCTCAAGGATGTGTGTTTTAGGATTATTTGACTTCTTCATGACCTAATACAAACTCTTCTGCCAAAGGATGAACTAGATGCAAAGGCCAGATTTTAACTGGAAACACCCTTGGGATTTTTTGCAGCAGAATGCCACACACTCTGTGAGGGAATACACATGTCCAGGACAGCCTTGCAGGGATTACTGAAATATGAATGCAGTTCATAAAGCACTGCACCTGAAAATAATCTGATCATTTACATAGTTGTGGATTGGGTTGATTAAAGACACAGGTAGGCATCCATCCTCTGGGTAATGGGGTATGTAGAGGAAACAAGATGCCAGAGGTACATGAATACTGCAAACTGGTGCTTCTGGTGCTGTTATTTACATTATAACCATCACTGCAGAGCTTCACTTTCAAAGATCACACCCACAAATCAAATCCAAGTGTGCTCAATTTGTTCTCTCCATCAGTAAAAAACATCAGTCTTAACTCTAAGCATGAATTGTCTCCTCAGAATAAACCAACAAAATACTCCTATTTCAAACTCAGTTATGACTACAACATTTTGTGCCTGCAGCAATAAAGGGGCTTAGGAATGAAATTTTTCCAAGAGAAAGCAGCTCCCACTATAGCAAAGCAAGGAAAGATCTGTTCATATGAGTAAATGAGGATAGGCAGGCATGGGAAGGGACAGGTCTCTGACTGCCCTTGCCCTAAAAACCACACAGGTTGGATATAAGAACATGTAGGCATAAACAGAAAAAAAAGAAGTAACACCTCTTCCTTCTGAGCAGGAGTGAGGTTTCAGTCCCCTAACTGCCCTGTATATCCATACCTGTGTGTTGGTGTGCACATCTGTAAGGATGACATCTGTTCATAGTCCAGAAGATGCCTTTGCACTGAAGTTTCAATTCACTGCTCATCAAAAGACACCTTCCAACAGCTTACCCTTGTGCTGTTTCCATTCTCCTGCAGCTTTCAGGCCTTGGAGGCTGACAACCAGACACCGGAAAGTGTTTCAACAAAATGTTTACTAATGCAAAAAACCCAGCAGGAAACCTTGAGTTTTTATGTAATACCCATGAACTCAAATCAATGAAAATTTTGGTTCCTCTATAAATGTTTCAGCCAGCTCTGAGCAATCCATAGCTGACACTTCCTTTACTCCAGGAAGCGCTGAGCAGCAGCAAAGGTTTCATTCCAAGCCATTACATTAATAAAGGAACAGCAGCCCTGAGCTGTGTGTCTGAGCTCTGCAGGGCTGCCCACTGTCCACCTGGCACTGCCCTGCACTGAGCCTGCTCATGCTGCAGAGACAAACTCAGCTGTCTCCAGGGGTAAACTTCAGAGCTGAAAGGCAAAGGAGAGGAATCTCTGCTTCAAAGGTCTCACTGAAACACCTATGGGGCTGTTTGAGTCTCTGCTGTAGTTCACTTCCCCCCCAATGTTTTTGAATTTTCTGTAGAAGCTGAAGTTTTTAGCCCTGTCCTTAAACAATCCATAAAAATAGTGGGGGATTGACTTAACTCACAAGAAGGGAACATGGTTAGCTTTCCAAACTGGCAGAGTCTCTCCTTCGCCTGCTGAAGCCAAGCGTGCTGCCAGCAGGCCCCAGGTGTGCACCACATGAGCAGGTGAAGAAAATAAAAAATGTTTATATGCACTGTGATGACAGTTCTGAGTCCATGTAAAGCAAAATACATGACAAGGAGTGTGGTTATCCCAAGATACCAACATTCCTCATGTGCACAAACAGGCAGGAATCCAAAGACACTCTGCCTTCATCCTGGAAAAATTCACTGGACTGTTGCTCTTTAACATGGATTTTTATTTTATGTTTTAAAAATTGATTTGTTTTTCAGTGCTACGCTTTTTTTTTTTTTTTTAATAAATTTTCCTCAAAATAGGCATCAAGGAACTGCTTTACAAGACGGAATCTCATACTGCATTTACATGACTGCCTAAATTTAAGTGAGATCAGAATCAACCACAGACAGGTCCTTTCAAAAACACTAATTAAACTACCCTTTGAAACCAAAGTTTAAATTGGAATTGTCCCTGTGACAAAAGCCTCCATGCTTACAGAACTCAAAGATCTAACATGCAGCTTCTTTTGAAACAGTACGTGCCACTCGTGACCAATTCATAGGAAATGTCCCAAGCTGACAATCTGTTGATAAAAAGCTTATGTACTACCAAAGCCAAGTGAACTTTATGACAAAAAAGAACCTTCTTGCTCTGTGTACCAGTGAGGGGAGGCAAGCATTTATTCTTTTAAGAGCCATTCTGATTATACTTGTTGTGTATCTTGAACAAAATCTCTTCTCTTGGTCAAATGGAAATTCATATCATATTAATGCCAGTATCCATCCAATAATGGATATCTATATTCTATCCATATCCAATATTCTATCACATCAAAAAGAACCATCTTAGAAATACGTAGTAGATATGGCAGAAATGCCACAATGAGCAGATCAGACCACCAGAGTTTCTTTGGCAATTTATGATTCCATGTACAACGAGACAAAAAATGATAAAAATGTTTTACATGTGGCATGAGGAGATGAAGTCTCAAATACTAAACCTCAAGAAATTTTATATGCCAAATTATTTCAGTTTGGTACATGATTAAACTTTCTGTTAAGGTTAAGAAAAAGATAAGAAAATAAAAAATGCATTAGGCAGCTAATTCAGATTCTAAAACGGAACTTTGGGGTTGAATTTGTTATTATGTATAGAAGAATCTTTAGTTTTTAAAATCTTAAATTATACTGTGAGATTAAAAAAAAAAAAAAATCATCCAAAGCAATCGCACACCTGCTTGATTCAATGCCTGTTTCCAGCAACTTTGTTGGCATAGAGATGTGTGAGTGAAAACAAAAAGGAGCCTGAAAGAGCATTTGTATGTATATGCTTTTATGTAAGCAGGGACACAAATTTCGACCACAAGAATGGGATCATGCTTGGTTTAACTTGAATAACAGAAAACAAAAATGGGCCTCTTGAGATTTTATTACCATCTTCACTTTTAAAAAAAGAGTATCTTTTAAATCGTAATCTACAAAGTAAATGGACTATATATATATCTAGAGCTGCATCTGTTTCAGAAACATGAAACAGCCTTGAAGTTCAGGTTGGGAGGTAGAGAACGGGTGGCTTCCAACCAAATGAGTTACTAGCTACATTTTGTTTCCTGAACATGCACTGGCTGCTCTGCTCTGTGGACTGTTACCAGCTTCAGCATTTTTTAAATATTTCCCATTACCCTTTATTTGATATTTTATGCTTCCCCTCATAAACCCTTGAAGCAGATTAATTGTGCCTGTGATGTTTGTTTGTAAGTACAGCTGCTCTTCCTTCCAGTTTGTTTTATAATTGTGATGTCTCAAAGATATCCTCATAAAACTGACGGGTGGATCTGCAAACAACCAGAGTTTTATCAGAAGGGAAATCCAGATTAAAGTTATTGGACAAAACATTTGAGTAATGCTCAGTGTTACCAAATAAAATCACAAAAGAAAACTTTTTAAAAATTCATCATTTCTTCTCCATGTTTATTATATGAATATAAATACTGATGGTCCTGTGGTCTATGTTGTTCGCTTTTTATACAAGTATACAGTTCTGGTACAGTAGGATGTCTTACAAGAAATAATAAATCCAAAGTCAATAGTTTAAGATGTAATACTAATTGGTTCTGGGGCTGTCATGCTGTACCTTCAACAAGTGCTATATTTCAGGATTCTTTTGTTTATTAGTTGGAAAGAATGGGTGAAGTTTAAGACAAAAGCAATTGCTAACTAAAACCAGATCAAATAAAGGCTTCAGTTTGAAAGAGTACCTTTAAAGTCCATTTGTGAGATACACTGTTCAGCTGTTAAATGTCTTGTAAGTTTTCCAAGAACTTTGTTGAGCTTTCTTCATAAAATCTATATTATTTTCATTGAAGATTAATGATAGACTTATTAAAAAACAAAAAACTTGGAGAGGCTTTCTGTGATTATGAGCAAGGGTCATCACACTACATTACTTTGGAATGTTTTTATAAGTTTGTCAGTAGAAGTACACTTTAAAAAAATCTATAGACCAACTTTTTCAAGTCTGATTTTCATTTTTAAAGGATATAAGGTGGTTTTTTTCCTCTTTCATTTACATGAACAATACCAAACAAATACCAAAATACCACTCTCAGTTCCATCCACACAGTATCATTGAATCTCATTTTGTTATCATTTGTAGCTAAGCCACCCTGGGCAAACCAACAGGGGAAGACATGTACAAGACAGAGGAGATTGTGCTTGTCTGCACATTGCAAATGAGGACAGAGCACGTGCAGGGGGAAAACAACTCCTGCTTCTCCATTCTGTCTTACCCAAGGCAGGATAAAGGGTGCAGAGTTCCATACAGCTGCCAGAGAGGATTTGTGTTTCAGAATGAAAAACCTGCACATAACAAACAAGGAACTATTTAGGGCTACTGCAGTCAGTAAAGATTGTTCCAGGAACCAACAATGTGAACCAGGGAATGCATAAGGCTGCCTGCCCCTCGTCAGGCCAGCAGGGGCAGGGCTTTCTGCTTGCTTGTCCTACAGAATAAGAAGTGGAATCCACTACTGACATGTGGCAGAACCAAAACAAACAAATAGAAGTGTCCAAGATGGTTAGCCTGACTTCTCCTTGTCCCTGCCTCTCTGATGGAGAGCATTGCTCTGCCTTTTACAGGGTCTACCACTGTTGAATCTGTCAGTTTTTATGGACTCAGGTATTTGAAAGTGAATTAGGTAAAAGTATAAGCCAAGTTTTTCACAATGCCCAATTTGAGACACCTGGAAAGCAGCTAAAAGGGAAGAAAGCTCCTCTAAGATGCAGTGGCCTGGACTCATGCCATACTAGGGCAGCACCATCCTGGATGGGATTGGTTCTGCCTTGGCTTAGCCATCAGTACAGACAGGGATCTGCAGAGTGAGGTTCAGGTTTTACAGAGCAATTATATGCTGGAGGATACTGAATTTCTGTTGGTGTGCCTATTTCTCCAGTAATTAGAGAGAGCAAACTGAGGCTTTGATCCTAACTCAGGCATCTTAATTGAACTACCTGAATCCAAGCCTCTGTGTTTAAACATTTTTCTTCAATCTTATGTAACTTAAGTAACCACCTGTATTGGTATGAGCATTTTTAAACAACTTCCTAAAGTGCAGAGTCATCAGTCATTGCTAGAAAGCACATTTGACAGAGAGAAAGAATATAATTTAAAATAAAGACTTCTATCACTTTTATCTGAAGGAAAATTAGGACTGAAATGGTAGAACTGCACAGAATCATTTTGGGAAATTCCTGTAAGCAATGGTGTCAGGATACCATCTTCTGTTGCTAAGTATATGAACTTGAAATCAAGGAATAAGTTTAAACAATCTGAAACCTTTTTCTAAATAAAAGGGGAAAAAAAATGCAGCAGTGTTGGAACTTCCTCAGAAAACTCTGTAGTCATCAAGATGTCACTGCAGTCTTTCTCAGTTTGCCAGTATTAATGAGAGAAAAGGTGTTAAATATCATAGAATCATAGAATATCCTGAGTTGGAAAAGACCCACAAGGATCATTGAAGTCCAGCTCCTAGCCATTCCCAGGATAATCCCAAAAATCATACCATGTGCCTACATATTTGGAAGAGGAAAACTGCAGATGTGAACTATAGCGCTATAAAATGATACCAGCTAGAGCAGCAACACCTTGTGAATAGTGAACTTAAATTCACATACAATTATTTTCATACTAGGACTAGAGATAAGCATCTAATTTATTGCCTTTTATGAAGCATTGATCTAACAATTGACAAATCTTATTCTAAAAAAATCCAAATGCACAAGGACCAAAAATGTCACATTTTTCACTTCAAAAAGGAAAACAAAACCTGTTAGATAGAGTTACACAGCTGTCCTTACACTCCTGATTAGAGTGCCTGACCATACACCTACCACGGAGCAGGATTGTTTGAGCTGTTACCCTCTCAGGTGGTCCCTGGTATAGTCTTGACCTGGGCCAGCTAATATTCTCCAAAACTGCTCCCAAGCACACTCTGGGCATTAGCACCTGTCTGTCAGTAACTTTACTACAATATGCAGTGCTGGACGAAGATTGAAGATTGAAGAGTGTGGATGTGAGCTAGGTCATGCAGCTGGTCCTGGTGGGAGGAAATGGGCATCAGGAGTCTTTGGTTTCCCAGTTACAGGCAGGGCCACCAGGGATAGGCATAGGACTTGACCAAATGCAGCCCTCCATCCTGAAATATACCACTACATTCTCTTTCAAGCATTAAATTTACATTGCTGATCAAAACTTCAGTATTCTGTTGCTTCAAAACCTCAAAACATAATACAAAAACTGATATAAACCTCACCCTTCAGTGAGTCTTCTGATTACCCATCAGTAATTCTGCCACAGAGCCCTCCATCAGCCTGGCTGCTGCTGTGACACTCCATAGTGACACCCATGTCTCCTGACACTCACATGCCAACATACCATGATGGCTGATCTGCAGGACTATTTACTGTCTCCATCACTACTGAGTTAAGACAAAACTTCTGGCAGGTTCCTGGAGTAGGTAACTGTACAGTTCCCTGAAGAGCTGCTGGGGTCCTATACCTCTGCAGCCATCTTCATGGTCTTCCCTGATTGCTGCAAAAGTGCCTCTAACCTGTGTCCATTGTGCCAATTTAGCCATTGTGGTGGTGGACTCTGAAGCTGGAAGGCACCAACCTGTGATTAACCCTAGACACAGTGCAGCACTCATTTTGAGTTAGTACCAACCCAAGCCAGATTTGAACTGCTGACCAAGAAGTGAAAGGCTTTGTATCCTATTACCAATATCCTAAATCATCCAGCCTCCCCTGCAACTATATTTTTTGGATTATTATGTAGGAACAATAATAGAATACCCCATAAACAGGTTCTTTAGATATTCAAACATGTCAGGTTGTACTTTCTACATTTTCAGATAATTGTGGAGTAAATATTTGTTAAATGAAGTATTTTACATCTGTCTTGGACCAAAGCGATCTTTCTGTCAGTAATACCACAGAACACTTGTAAAAGTATGCCGGCCATTACAGAGTTATGCACTCTTGGCAAATATAGTCTTTGAACTCATGTTACTGTGCTGCCAATAAAAAACATGTTCTTTTTTATCAACTGGATGTCTTTCAATTATACAATCATTGTCTGACAGAAAAGCAGTTGAAATAGATTTTTAAAATCCTTTTTCTTAGTTTCACACCAGTTGGCAAAAGGTTAATATTTGTTTGCCTAACTCTCAAAGAGACATTTGGTGTAGTTCAACAGTACAGAGAAAATACTGCATAAATATCAAAAGGAAAAAAGCATGTACACTTTCCTATGAAAGACAACACGTGGTCCTTGCAGAAGGAAATGCTGCATTTCTTTCCCATACATCAGAGCTACTCCTTCAACTCATCATGGTGTTCATCTGCAGTTAAAGCAAACTGTGCTGGAGCTGGAGGCCTGGGTTGGCCAACATTTCATAACCCTTTTTAATCCTATAGAACACCAAAAACAACTGGTTACCAAAAGTACTAAAACAGCTGGTTCAATCTACACATTACACAGATATTCATACATGCAGGTTAATTCAGACTACACTTAAAATTGCTAAATTATCTTTTCTATCACTGTAGCCACAGAAATGCAGTGAAATTACTTTTCAAGGATATAATAGCACTGAAAGAACCCACCACCACCTGGTCAGAATTGCACAAGAGAGCATGGATCCAAGGTGCTGCAACACTTTGTCCATTCCAGCACAACCTGCCACATACTCGATATGTGCACAAACTTTACTTCATTCATAGGTTTACTAACAAAATATAGTTTATAGTTAGTAGGTTAGCTAACAAAATATAGTTTCAATACTAAAGATATGCCATGGTGTCCCCATCTCTGAAACACAAGCATCTCCATCTTTTTCCACAAGCAATGCTACTCCTTCTGCACTTTGAAAGTTAGTTTAACCTTCCTATGAAGAAAGGATGCACTTTTAATTGTCACCTATGTAATCACCCTCTCTGTCTACTCTTCTCTCCATGTGCAGTTACACCCGTATTTGTCTACTGATGTGTGATTGCACTGTTGTGGGATGCAGTTGATCATCCTTTACTGTAAGTTGCTTGTTTTTAAGAGGAAATTTGTCTTTTGTAGTCATTCCTCTTTGCATTTCCCAGAAGTACCAAAAACATCCTTTTTTTTACATGTATTGTCCTATTTACCTTCTGCACCCTTTCCGTTGAAAATTTTCCCATTTCACATGAAAGGTCCTACTGCATTTCTTCTTCCTCACTCTTACTACTTTTTCAATACTTTTTCATCAGCCACATCCTGCCTCACTGTTGTGAAGGCTCCTCTTTTCTCCTTTGCACTCTCCTCTGTGCTCCTGTAATTATCTTTCTGATGATCCAATTAGTGGAGGTGTGAAGACACCTCAGGTGCTGCTGCAAACTGAGTCCATTTGTGCTAGATGCATTCATTAGTTAAATCAGATACTTCCCTTTTCCAGCTTTGTCGTTGGATAGGATGTGCACTGATAACTTTCTTCTGTGTGGTCTATTTTTAACTTAGTGTTTGAGATTCTAGGAGTTGTTTGTGCAGACAGTTAGGTAGGCTGCAGTGGGCTACTAGCACAGCAAACACTAATTCCAAAATACCAATCAGTTCTCACAATTTCCTGATGAAGGGAGGGGAAGGGAAACCTTTGGTGATGAGCCACTCTATCCTCCTGTTGACAAGACAAAGAAACTCAGAGAATGATTCACTTAATGTAGATGTCTGTTTTAGTAACTGCATCCTAAAAGTCTGTTTCTCTCCCCTGACTGTATGAGGAGTTCTGAGTTTTGATAATTTTCTCAGACTTCCCTACATTATAGCTACCTACATTTGCTAATGTATTAATACTGTGCTAGGTATCTATATCCCTTGACAGGAGGCTTGCAGAATTAAAAATTCAAAATCACATCATTTAATCATCCTTAAATAAGAAACCACAGCTCCACCAATAAATCCACAGCCATAAATGGCCCAGCTCCAAACTTGTCTTCATTCTTATAACCTCTCCATAATTAAAATACTCTTCCATCCTCATAATACCCTTGTGATGAATTAGCAGAGATTCTTCCTTTCTAGTTTCTTGTATGGCATTTGCTGTGAGACAGCTCCTTGGTAACATCTCCTCCCCTCTGCACAGTGCAGGGGTCCAAATGGGTGCCATGGCCACCTCAGGGATCAGACTGAGCAATTCACTGAGGGTTAGGCATGTTCCTTCTACAGCAACTCAGCGAGAAGCTCAAATGCACCCTGAAAACCAGGAAAAGTATCAAACGTCTTCCATGGGCACTTTCTACACTTTGCTGATTAGATGAGATGCCCTGATGATGAAAGAGGAAAGATACAAATGCAAAGTGTGATCCTGCCAGGTGCTGAAAGATGTTGGGCATCCAGTGAGGTTTTATAGCTAATGATAACCCCAGACCTTCTGCATCCATCAAGACAGATTAACTTCCTGTGAAATGTGTTAATTTGTGCCTGTAAAACTTGTGAGCATGGGGTCATTGGGTTCCAGAGGAACAGAATCTCCCCAAGAAATTGTCTTTGCAAGAAATACACAATTGAAATGCTGCTTCAAGGCTTTCATTTCCAGCATTTTGAATTGTGAATTGGCCTAAATAAATTTATGTTAATGAGATATACAACCTGTGGAACGGGATTTTTTTTCTCCCTTTATAATTGAAAAAGTTTATTATAAACTAGTTTACAAAGTCAAGCCTCAAATAAAGGTAAAATATGCTGAATTTTGAATTAAAATATTAATGATATGTACTAACTCAGGTGACTTTATTCATGTATCTAACAATATAAACAAAGGAGAGCAAAGGTCAAGTAAATGAACATTTTTAAAATTTATATACTTCTGGCTGTTCCCCAACTTTAATAATCTAACCCCTGTTTAAAGTAAATTTTCATATCAGATTTTAATACAAGCCTTACATGAGTTGCAAATTCACAATACGTGTTAAGTCTAAAAAAATCATCATCTATCATTGCACTGTTTGAGCAGTGGCAGCTGGGGTTTTTAAAAGATTCCTAAGAACAGAGATCTCAGTTTAAATGTAATATTATGTTATATTACTCACACTTGAACTGACCTTCATAAATATCAAATCTCTACAATTATAAGTCCTGACATTTAATACTTTCCTGCAGACTAAGCGGGACCATGTTACATTATAAGGTCACTTGTCATTTGCAACTCTTAGAGAAACTTATCATTTTAATGAAGACACTAATTCAGACACAGACAGTAATGAAATTGTGGACAAACAATTCTTCTGATTGGCTCAGCTGAACATATTGTCACTGCACCACGCAGCACTGCAGGACTCTAAAAATGCCTTCCTAGCTCACTGCTCATCTGTATTAACAAGCAGCATATGCTTTGCATTGTTACCATAGGAAATGACTTCTTGAGTGGTCCTGGTGGCCATTGAAGGGTTAACCCTTCCTGCTCTCCTGGGATGCAACCATCCCCAAGGGCTGCTCTTCTCTGAGCAGCAAGGAAAGCAGCTGCTTCTGCTCACTTACCCGTCCAGCCAAGAAACCGAGTGAAATATCAGACTGGCCCAAGATGTGCTGTATCCAGAAGCCCAAATTATGCCACTTTAGGTACCTTCCTGAGCCACTTACACCCTGTGCTCCCTCTAGAGTGAATGGAAATTCAGAGGCATATCTGGGTCACAATTCAGCTAGATAAGAGTGGAACACTGAATAAAGGGCTAAAAATTCTAGCAAAAGCAAAGGCAAAACAGGGTTAATTTAAACACATTCAGTGTCACCTCACTTTGACCACAGCCCTGTTGCAGTGCCTACAATATTCAGGTCCAGGTGACAATAGAACAATAGTGGAAGAAAGAGGGGGTGTTTTCTTTCTTTTATGATCCAGGATCGAGTTCCTGAAGATCTCTCTCATGTGAGCTCATGATTGGGTTTCTGATCCTGTGTTTGTATTTGCTTTACCTTTCTGGGAGAAGATAGTGCAACAGCCAGAAAAATTAGGTGTGTTAAGTTATAGACAATAAAGAACATGGTAGAACTGCAAATAGGAATAACCAACATACTAGAATTAAAAATGTTATGCCAGATTGCCTCTGATGCCGTTTCACAGCAGATATTATAACCTTTGTGAAACTTTCCACTATTCATCTCCTTTTTGAAAATCAACTTTCAAACAAAATTAACTTTCACTCAGCAAAATGTGTCCCAAAACCCCAAAATACACATAATAAATAAATTTATGGAATGGGAAGAGAAAGAGAAATTACTTAAAGAGAAAAATAAGAATTCACTATTTTTTAAACCATTTGCTTTGCTTTTCAGATTTCATCTATCACCAATAACAAAACAGAGCATAAAGATATCAGAAATGAGTATTCTGCATGAAAGCAATATCAGCCTTTTCACAACAACATGGCCAGTATACTAGCAGAACTCCTAGATGTGCTTAAAGTGGTGATAGAAAAGTTTATATCAGCCCAGCCATGAAGTCACCTCAGTGGAAACATGACAATTCTTTCATCTGGTGATCAAAGTGGCGATCATTATCAATTGAATAACGTGGAGCACCTACTCCAGGAGATATTTTGGGCACAGCTGGACCCATACATATCCCATTGACCTTGTGCACCTGAATGACCTGCTAAATAAGGATGGCAGTCACCCTGAGACCACTCTGAGATCAGTGGGGAGAAATTGTCTCTGTGCTGCTTCTGTGCATGGAGCCAGGGCATGAACACATGCCCTGCAGCATGACCATGTAAATTGTTGTTGCTAGCCCACAGAGGAGGCTGACCCAGACCAACTTGGACTCCCCCAGACAATCTGAGAATTACAACAGGCCAATGACTTTTGCCATAAGCAATTTCAGCACAATCATCTTGCTTTGGAGAACAAGAGATGTAATAATAAAGATACTATCAAAGAGGACCAGCTGGCCTAGAGGCCAAAGAGGGAACTTAGCATTATTGAACTTACTAGTGAGTATACATAGCCCTAAGAGGGCAGTTCAGAGGGGATGCTTGCTAAATTTTTGCTGGAATTGTCTAAACCCTCATCAGAGAAACCTACACTGTTCTCAATACCAGTTTAAGGGGTTTATATAAGGAATATAAGAATGACACTGACAAACAATGAAAATATAATCTTTAATTAAGTCTAATGCATCTGGAATTTGTCACCTTCCAGAACTGGGACTGAAAACCAGGAGGGGTTTTGTACAATTTTTGTACAATTTCACATCATCATCTAACTGCAATCCTAAACTGCCAAGAGAAATCTCTCCTTTCAAAGTTATTTTTTTTATTTTCCCACTTCAAGTGATACCTTTTGTGAATCTCACTCTGAGCTGCCTACCACTCATCTTTACATATTTCTGCTACTTTGGCACATACCCCAATATTTTGAATACCACTCCTATGTATAATTTTTAAATATCACAACACTGGACGCTGTAATGACTCCCTTCTATTTCTGGATCTGGTCCTGAGTATGCAACAGCAAGAAAACTATAAGGAAATTTTATTACCAAGTGGCATGGCTTGACCAGAAGCCTAATCAGAACAGCTAACCAGCTCCTTTCTCATGACTTTCTTTTCCCAGGAGTAGGAGCTAACTGAGTTGATCAGGTATAAAGTTAGGGCCATGTTCCTACACACATCTAAGCCTCCAACAAGAACTACTCAGGGAAGGAAAAGATGCACATTGCCTTTTCTTCTAATGTGATGAATCACTGAAGAAGGGGTGCACTGACTGGGAAAGCCCTGGGAGTTCATGGTCACAGTGTTATCCCTCAACATGTCATTCCTGATGGTGTATAATGTTATACTCTTCTGTGCTCAAATAATGAGGAGAGACTGAATGTTTCAAGTCCTGAAGATGGTTGATACCTGTGGAAGTTTATCATGTTGCCAATAAAGCAAGCAAGTCCTGTATCTGAAACAGTTTTTATATTAACGTGTATATGGCTATTCAGAAGGGCTGGATAAGTATTAAATTCTGAATTTTTCATATTGTACATTAAAAAAAAAAAAATTAATTCCAGGTTAAAAACGGTCTGATCTTCAAGAACTCACAGCTTCTGAATGGAGGTAAACAGTATCACTTACATTAAAATTAACAGCAAACTGAAACAGGTAAAATGATGCTGCAATATTTACTACGGTAGCTGTTACAATAACTCTAAGGTTCTCATTCTCCCTAGGAGTTAGAGCTCCCATAAATTTAAAAAGATCCATCAAAATCCCTACTCATAATTAAAACAATCAAAATAGCTAAAAGAACTGAAGCAAGACAACTTAGGTTGAAAAAAATTACATACTGTAGCTTCTACTTCAGATGCCTGATAACTCTTTAGTTCATTCCATTTCTCACAGTCTTCCACTATTATTTATATCTGAAGGTAGGAGCCTTGTGGAAAAAAAAAAAAAAAAAAAAAAAAAGATGAAATTCAGCATCTACTTAATTAAAATTAGCTGTAATTTACCATCAATATTTTTGAGTCTATGCCTTGGTCAGACATGAAATCTGAATTGCACCCACAGACAGGCTGAAGAAGAAGTGATAAATTCCTGAAAAAAAAATTTAACTGAGAAACCACAGACTGGAGAAGAGGAAGCAGGATGGTTGTGATTAAACATACGATGAGTACACAATGGGTATGACCTTCATCAGGAATACTGGTGTTCCTTTCTTAACCATCAGACAAGGAAGAGCAACAATGAGCATATAACTAAAACTTCAAATTCCTTCAGTTTTTGCATGGAAAACCCTTTAAGTCTGCTATTCCTAATAATCATTATGAGTCATCAGACTTTGAAGATGACCAAAATTTCTTCTTTTGGTGCAATTCAAAGGTAATTATGAGTATAGCCTTATGATAGCTTCATAATCATCCTACTTACAATGAGATTGATTGATCAAAAAATGTTATCCAGTGTTACACACTTTTAAGATGTCTCAAAACCATATTGATTAACAAGACTGTTTGCCTGGAAGTGGTAACCCTGAGTTACTCAAAACATCCTCTGCCAGATAACAGAATGATATTTATTCTTAAACATAACACTTTTTCTGGGTCATCATGTGAAAACATACAAAATGGGCTCTGAGCATGTTTAACTCTGCATATCCTACCCTCTTTTGTTTTATTTTTCCCCTTAATTAGTGATGCTGTGAGGTGATGTGAGATTTTGCATTTCCATTCATAGCAGAGGACTCCATAGAGTGCTCTGATTTGTGACTCTTATCCTTACCACACATCCTTGCTTAGGAGCATGATCACTTTGGACAGCCTGCTGTGCCCCACACTCGGATTTACAGTAGCAGAGACTAGATATTATCCATTTAAACTTATACCTAGAGGTCCCAAGCAAGCAAGACTGGAGACATTTCCTTCTCAGCTCCTAATACCGGAATAAACTAACATGAACTTAACAAATTAAAAAAAAAAAAAAATAATAATAAAAAAAAATATATATATATATACACACTGTATTCTTGATCCCTCCTTTATGGGCTACACTGGTGGCAGTGTTTTCTGTTTCTAATCGCCATGGCCTTTATGATACTGTACTTAATGAATTATGCTCCTCAGGAGGAGGTCAGTGAAAGAATTGAGCTAAAAACCCCTAACAGTGTTGTTGGCCAGGAGCCAGCTCTTTTGGGGCTGTGTTTCTGCATGAGGTCTACCACAGCTGGAGCGAAACGACTTGCAGGTGGCTCAGTGGGCAAGAGATCACAGAGCACTGCTCTGTCCGCCCCTCGACAGCGAGCAGGGAGTCACCTATGCCTGCCGTTGGTGGCTGAAAATGAGCAGGAAACGTCTGACAATCTTGATTAAGAACTCCCAGGCACTGAACTTTCCATAAGGAAAAGGCACACTCAGATCTCTGGGCTTCGACATTCCGGCTTCCAATTTAAATACTGCTTGAGGTCCAGGAGAAAACACTAATGCTTGTCCTTATGATGTTAGGCAGTGGATGCCTTAATAAAGATGATGTGCATGGCCCAGTTAGCACACCGAAGCCTGGGCAGTGAAGTAAGTATGCTCCATTTCCCCCCCACCTCCAAGTTTCATTCAGAGAGAATTTATAGGTTTTATTTCAAAAGTAGCTGAAACATACTAAGTAATTTTCTGGACTGTTTTTAAACTATTAATTTCTAAATTACATGAACAGATGCATATGCACAGTGGAAAATAGCATCAAATAGCTTGGGGAAACAGAGGAGCTGAACAACCTGGCCAAATAAAGTTAGGTTCCACTAACAGCCTGCTTGGACAACTCCTTTCACATCCCTGGGAACCCCACCACTCAGCCGTTCAGCTTCACTTTCTTGCAGATTAATCATTTGTGGTTTTGAAAATAAATAAATCTTAAAGGTCGGTAGAAACCGAGGAGCAGAGGGCTTTTCCACACCTCAGTTGACAAAAACTACTGTCCATTTACTGCAGGACTCATTTGAGGCTCCTTAGCAGGAAAGACACAACCCTGATGTGGCAGCCAAGGATGAGGATTTAGTGACCCTCCTAAATGCAGGCTGGGAGCCATTGGGAATAGAGCAGAGAGCTTGGAGATGGTGCTCAGAACAAGCACAAACATCTTCCCATCAGTAGCCACTGTGAGTAGCTTTTTGTCAGGCTCCTCATAAGCAAAGCTGACCTCGCACACAGCACACACCAGGGCTGGCTGCATGGCTGCAGGGTAGGAACTCAAATTAACATGGACTCACCAGCTCTGCTGCTGCTGCTGCTGCTGCTTTCAGCAACTCTGCTCCTCAGTGTTCTCAGCTACCACCACTGAGAATTATTTGCTGTTGTAGAAATAGTGTGACTTATAAGGAGCACTATGAGTGACCAGCACAGCTGGTGCTCTTCTCCAGAAAATACTAAATCAATCCTATTCTAGAAATTTCTGTGAAGGATAAGCATACTGAGTCTTTGGTGCGCTGGGAGTCCTTAGGATTGGTGGGACTACAAGGCAGACCTCTAAACTGGGATGAGCAAAATGTTTTACTGAGCCCCCATGATTATATTCAGTGTTTTGCTCCAGTTATGGTGATGCAGGTTTGGCACTGATGTTGTGATAAAAAAAAAGGAAACACCTTAATGATTTCTGCCATACTTTTCTATGTAAATAAAATATTCCTTCTTCAAAAATAAATAGTGAAAGGCTCAAACTGTGGCCTCCTGTTCTTTAACAGCCCTCCTTACTAGTTACATTTATCAAACCAGAAATGAGAAACATGTGACTAAGGTGACTATAAAATGATTTTTAAAATAAAATTGAAATACACAGAAGAAATGCAGAGATTACACATAAGTGTAAGAGTTCTTAATTTATCACTGAATATAACTCCCAAGTTAGTTAACTAAGAAATAAGTCAGTGTGCAAAGAACTGGCTAAAAAATATAGAAAATAACATACTTGGTCAAACTTTAATGAGCACACTGTTTTGGCTCTTGATTTACCCACTAAGTCTCACAATATTTACAGCACAATTTTTTATCCATTTCCTTTGTGCAAAACATGCAAATTTACAGGGACCCAAACCAAAGTCCCACATCCCCTGGAATTTGATTATATGGTAGTCATGCCCCTATAATCTAGAAAGAGTCACACAGAGACAGAAGAAGCTAATGCTGATAGGCATATTCCTAATTATCTTTACCCTCATCTCCCACTGCAGTACTTGTAGTGGACAGGCAGGCCATGGGATTAATGACTAGAAAGAGTCAGTGGCACAGCATGTTCAACAAAGCACCCTCAGTTCTTCCCATCTTGTCTCTAATCCTCATTCCTGCACCCTTGATCATTAAGTCTTAATTTACTGCAGTTTAAACAAAAAAAAAAGTATAATGAGTAACATACAAGCTCATGTTCCTGGTAGCACTCATTCCCTATGAATTCCCACTACACCTAGGAAACTGTGGTTTGATTTTCTGTATTGCTAATTGGTGAGCACAGCCAAAGAAATTCCTAGCAGGTTTTCATCTCTTGAATTTATTTACTACCATGGAAGGGGAAAGGGGCTGTTCCTCTGGGAAGAAGGGAGAAATTGGAAGGATTACATTATTTTGACCTTACATTTGAGCTGACATCTAGCACGGTACTAAATCAGTGACTTGGCACAGGAGAGGGGATTAGCACGGGTGGGTTACAAGCCGTTTGCAGGAGTGCAGCTGTCCTGTGGCTACCAGTGGATGTCAGTAGAGGCTCCACTTGCAAAGGAGCCAAATGGAAAGAGACAAAGGAAAGAAAATCCTCCAGGTGCTCTTAGTATAAAGTGCACAATGCACGAGTTCTCCAAAATGGCTTGTCTCTTCCAGCTAATGATTTAGGACTACCAGCAAGCAGCAGTACATTGAAGGATGTAGCAAAGCTCATTGGGCTATTTCTAATGCTTTATACTTTCAAAAGCAACATTTTTTTCAGTTAATTTAAAATCAATGAACAAAGTCAGGAGGCCCACTGTTGGAATATGAGAGATACTGGATAGCAGATTTAAAAGAAACAAAATGTGTATCAACTTCTCCCTCTCCTCCAGCCAAGCAGCCACTGCTCCAGGAATGCTTATAGGCAACAATAAAAATTAAACTTCTCTAATTATTGCTTTGCAGGGTTTGGCTTGCAACCTTTTAATAAAGTAAACAATGGACTAGTGAAGCACAGGGTTTTAGCTCAACTCTAGAAAATGTTATCTAGAACAAACAAACAGACAAACAATCCAGCCCAAAATGGAAAGGATTTCCTTTGTTAAATTACAGCCCATCACCTCTTCCAAGCAAAAGCTGACGTCACTTCCACAGTGAACATTCCTGGCCACGGAGTCACTGTTAAGAGTGACTGAACTCTGAAATCACAGACTGATTTTGATGCCATGGCTTATGCTGGAAAACATAGATTTTATGGGCAATGAGGTACTACCAAAGAAGAGAAGAGGTATCACCACTTAAAGAGCTTTCATCCAAGAAAGTGGTGAGAAAACCTCACAAGAATTTTCCTCAAAATAAATGTACACTTTTCAGGTCTTTCTATTCAGAAGTAATGCAAAATAAGTTTATTGATTGAATAAGTATCTGAAACTATAACATTCTGTTAGAGGATGAAAGCATTCATTGTCCTATAACAAAGGATTGAGAATCTCTCTTAGTTATTCCAGCTTGGGTGGATGCTGTTTGGTTTAACATTTTCTGCTCTTCCATTCTGCCCAGTCTGTAAATACAAATTATTATAGCTCATGTGGTCACTAAAGTTGGTCAAGTGTTTCAAGAAAATATTTTTTCTCCAAAAAAATGCCAGCCCTAGAAACTGACATGTTTCATGGGAACATGCAAGTTTTAAAAAATTTCTGTTGGAAAAATTTTCTTAGGTCCAGAATGGAATTTCTGGTCAAAACCACAGGGAGAGAGGGAGATGGATCTATCTCATAATAACAAATACCACAGTGATCATCTTTCTTCATAAATCAGTCTTTGAGGCTCCTAACTCTTTTTCAGCCCAGTTTCCTACACAAGTGTAGAAAGTTACATGATCAGAGGATCTGTCTGTTTATCTCTCAGTCCTGCATTAACAACATGGGGAGCCATTGGCCAAATTCTGCATTTACAGAGGTTACTCTGCTCTATTTGGGAGTTTTGGATAAACCAAGGGCTGAGTAGAGGAGAGAGATTTAGCTACTCTGCCCACTGTGGGAAAGTCTTCAGCATGAGAACAGACACGAATCTTGATTTCCAGCTTGTGAAAGAGTCCAGCAGATGTGAGGTGGGGAACTGGAGATGCTCCAAAGACATGGAGGGGTGAGGTGATCACAGACACAGAGAAGGAAGATTCTGAGATAATTGCAGTGGATGGGTGATGAGAAGAGGCACATGACTCATCCACAGGAAACTTGAATTCTCTATTAGTTTTTCCCAGAACCACCTGCACTATTTTTCGGTAGGTTGTCAGCATTTTCTTGACAATGCTCTTTGCAGACCTGAGCAGCACAGAAAATAAAGCACAGAACTGTAAAAATATCTGCTATTTATCTCTTTTTTTCAGTGCAGAACTATTTGCTGCATCTTTCAGCACTGCTTCTTCACAGGCATCCCTATTTGCATTTTTCTCCCATATCTTTTTCTTGATTTTATGTCATTGGTATTCAAGGCTCTATTTCAGCTGCCTGAAAATACTAATTTCTGTTTTTCTGGCTCCTTCCATCTGAGAAGACTCTCAGGTCTGAATTGTGTTGCATGTCAATTATTTCCCTTTTCCTTTTCTGTAGCTGCAGGGGCAGACTCGCCATGGATCATGAAGATACACTGACCATGGGTATGGCTGACAAGGGAATTAGGACATGAGAGATCAGAGAAGAAAAAAAAATTAACAAGCTCTTTTTTTTACTGAAAATGAGGAAAATTCTGTGGAATAATATGAGAAGGCTATCATGGGTGAGCAGGTGTATTGCTGTGACTAAAAACCTTTTGACACCAATTTTGCCACAGTAGAGGAAGATTTGATTTATCCTCTAAGTATTTACAGGTATTCTTATGGTCTGAATGAGCTTATTTAAAAGTGTGATTGACATGTATTGGCATCTTCACAGAAACCTAAATAAATATAAAGTAACTCTAGAGCCTACACCCAACTGGTTCATCTGAAAATATTTTATGATTGGAACAGGCCTTTTTCTTGTCGTCCCTCAGCAACAGAGTGGGTGCAATATCCCTCTTAACAAAATTTATCAAAGGGATGTGCAAATTCAAAATAACAAGAAGATAAAACCAGCATTGTTCATAATGAGTTATTTTATAGGGTGTTTCCCATTTTTAGCTTCAGTGTTCTGGTAATTTAACACATGGAATAATACCAGCTAGTAATTTTGGCTTTGAATGATGTTATTTTATGTCTTATGAGAAGTTAATTGCATCTTAGACACAGTCAAAAAGGAAAAAAAAAATCCCTGAGATATGGGACAGGTTTCTTTATATTATTGCTTTCTATTCATGCAGCACCAGTCTGTGCTAGACCAAGCAGAACCAAAAATGAGGAGGAAAAAAAAGTGGACACAGCAGGTGTAACAGAGAGCTCAGATCACAAAAGGGTGCTA
Source organism: Muscicapa striata striata (assembly GCA_030060385.1). Classification (NCBI taxonomy): domain Eukaryota; kingdom Metazoa; phylum Chordata; class Aves; order Passeriformes; family Muscicapidae; genus Muscicapa; species Muscicapa striata. The sequence goes on from JAREIS010000135.1 coordinate 3,085,568, forward strand.
TCATTTTATAACATGACCAAGCCTTCCATAGCGACCCACAAAGAATGTGGCCTTTGAAATAGCTTCACTAGAATTAGTAGCCTTTCAGGAAATATTACTATTGTTCCACTTGAAAATTTAATTTGCCCCCTGTTATTTTCAGGCAAATTCCAGCTGAGCTTTATTCCATGAAATCTGTGTAGGTGCATAAGAAACATTGTCTTGATTAAGGAAATTCATCTGCCTCTGTAGGCAGAGTGATCTATTTATCATATGTTTGCTTATCTGCTCGAGAGAGATTGTGCAGATGTAATTCACATGCAGGGATGTGTGCTCTGTACTGGAATCATATCCATTCTATAACTATATTGTATGTCAGGAAATGTCTCATTAACTAGGAAGTACTGAACTTTAACTAGCAAGTTTTAACTAGCAAGTATTGAGATGTGAAAATTCACAGTTTGGTCTTAAAAGCATGCAAAGTACTGCAGTTTACAAAAGAAAACATGATGTGATGCAGCCTTCATACCAACAATATGCCAGAAAAGCAATTGCCTATTGTATACAAGTCAGACTTCAATTCTGAATGCTCTTAATTTGAGGAGTGAAAATCAGTCAGCTCTGAGCTGAATCCTTGTGTGGGCACCAAAGACAAAGGCAGCCAGGTGTGATACAAGGTGCCTCAGTTGTCTTCCCATCACTGTGCCAGGGAGGAGACACATCAAGCGGGTTCAGTCAGTGTGACAATCAGGTGTGGATGGCCTCCAGAGACCTTCTCAAGCTTATTTTAGCAAACCTAGCAAGTCAACAGTGCTGATGAGGCTGCAGTAGCAGCAGTGGAGTGCAGGAATCCGGGGTATGCAGAGCCCCTGTGAGTGCTCAATGTCCCCACTGACAATCAGGTGTGTCCCTCTGAGCTGGATCTCAAAGCCAGATGCTGTAATGGATCTAAATGCTTGGATTGCACAAGCCTTGTTAATTTGCAGTGGCTCCTGTTGCAAATGACATGGTTTTTTACAGATGTTACCCAATCTTAGAGGCAAAAAGTCCTAGCTAGATTTGTAACCCATTAGCAACCACCTCTTAAAAGTATTTATTTAACTAATGAACTGAGACTCTTTAAACAATATGAAAAATATTATGTGGGATACAATTTGGGGAAGAAATTAATAAATTGACATATTTCTGCATTGAAGGATGTCAATGTTAGTTAAATATGTCAATGAAAATGACAGTAATTGTCCAGCTCATCTGTGGTGCAATTCTGAAACTTACTACTTTATAAGCACAAAGCTGATTTTGGATTGGATTCTGCTGAGATCAGCTAAATAGTCAAATTTGTCACTGCAGCTGAAAATAAAGGTGAACATAACTTTAATTTATTCTCCTTTGATATAGTATATACTGCACATTTCTTTAGAGAAATGTTCAGCAATACCACTTTGTTCAAAGTCATGTGTAATAAGATCACTGGATTTGTATTTTTGTGTCATGCTAACTTTATTTTTTGCTTTGAAATAATCTTCAAAAAGGAAATGTGGAGATCTCTTCCACCCAGCTGTACAATGTTTCAAGCTATGACTGGTGCTGGCTATCACACTGTGTTATTTCACACTGCCATGTCTGAAAAGATGTAACAGAATATGGCAGAACACAAGACACATCAGGAATTCAGGAGCTGAAATACAAATTTTGGGGGAAAAAAAAATTGAATTACAAGTTCTTTGCAAAATCCAACCAAGTAGCAAATATGTTACCAAGTACCTGACAGCCAATTTGGAAAGGAACTTATACCACTTCCTTCCCTCTCTCTACAATTAGTGGGTGAGAGGGGTCTGTCAGCAGGGAAAGAAAAATGTGAAACTAAGAGCAAGAAAGAACATAAGAGCTGCCTACACAGCCTCCACTTTGGTATGGGTTTTGGCTTTTTTTATTTTCTTTTTTTCTCCTCTGGGTAGATAAATTAATAGTTCATGGTTTTTTTTTTTTTTTTTTTGTGAAAAATATGGGTTTAGAGAGACCAGACATTTTATGACTTCTAATCAATTCCAACAAATTGTTCATTAACAGAAAAAACCTGGAAAACACCCTAGAAGTTGAAAGATTTCTGGTTTCCCATTTGAAGTGATTTTAAGCTTTGAAATGGGGTTCAAATGTATTTTTTTAACTGTCAAAAAGTAAAATGCCTTAGGGAATCAAAATAATTCAAGTGAAACAAACAATTTTTTTTACTCAAAATATTTTCAATTTTTTCTGTCTGAATAAAAATCAAAATAATTTAAATTGCCTTGACTGACAATATTTGCCTTCCACATTTTCTGAAATGCCAAGCTAAAACAAAATTTATTACCTTCACCACAAAGTATTAAAATATGCATAAATCTATCTAGCTTTATGTTGGATATCAGTCAGGAAAAGCAGGTGGAAATTCAAACTCAATTTGTACATGGGAAAATAATTGAGGTAGAGTTTAACCAATAATCTGTTATAGATAGTGTACATTAATTTTAGGAAGTATGATCTGGAAAACAGCTTTTTCTCAATACTGCTTGCCAGAATTGTTTATAGTGATGCTAAAAAACAGAGTACTTGGGAGATTCCTATTATTTGATCAGAATTTAAATGAAATCACGTAAGAGAAATAGCATCAGATATACATATGTGTGTTTTAATTATACTGTAATTTCAACTTTTGCTATAAAGCTTTGCTGTATCACAAGCAAAGGTCACATTTCCAGGCACCTGGGGAGCCCTGCTCCCTCTGCCCTGTAATGAGGTTATTGCTCACTTGTCACTCCTAGAACTGCAATAAAGCTTGGCATAATCAGGGTAGATAAAAACAAAAGGTAATTTTTAATATTTGCATGTTTAGCAATGGGTTAGTCTCCTATCTAAAGTGCCCTGCTTTAACCTGGCAAAACTGTGAAGAACTTTTAATAGCGGACCTGCCTGTTTCCAGTCTCTGACATTTGTGTGTCTGGTCAATTTTCATTCTGATGTATGTGGGTATGTATGGTGTGCACACATACAGCCCAACTAATAACTTTGATGGCAAAGAGCTCATGTAACAACTTGGCTTCTAGGATCTGCTATTCACTGACTTTGGGATCTGTGCTAGCCCTAGAACACATCCTCCTTGTGCAGAGCAGTGCAAGGCAGAAATCTCCTGCCAGACCCAGAGCCAGGACAGGGGGTGGATGAGAAGATGACTCCTGCTTCTCCAGGGCAGAGACACACACAGCTGCCATGGCCTGACCCCTCCCAGCAGGGCAGGGCTGTGCAGTGCTGCTGTGCCTGGTGCTTGGGGCTGGGTCAGGGGTCTCTCAGCTCCTCTCTAGTGCCTCTGCACTTGCCCAGTGTAAGACATGCTCTGCTCTCCGGTCTGAGCTGCCTCTTCCTGTGGGCTGTGCTCCTGGACAAAAAGGAGCCCATTTTTGCTGCAGAGACAAGCAGTTAATGCCAACCCAAAGTGCTTCATGTAGGACACACAAGCCCATTGTCAGAGGCAGCTGGGCTGTACCAGCACTGATCCCTGTTTGAGCTACTAAAGCCTCTCTCTCCATAATGTACTTTCCAGGGTGTTGGGACAAGGCTGCTTCAAGTCCATGGCAAAACAATGGCAGAGGTCTTCAAACACTTTTCTGGAACAGATCCAGAGTCCAGCCCTCAGAAACATCCCTTGGCACTGACCAACCTAATAACATGGGCATAACCATGGAATTCAACTTGCTGCAGCTTTGCAGCACTGGTACCACTGATCTGGCCAAATCCTTTAGGCAAATGTGAAGTCAATTTGTACATCTCCAGTGGCCATTTGCTCAGGATCTCTGAGCACAGGGCACCTTCACTGGAGCTGTTGAGCTTCTCCAACAAGCTTGCAAATTGACTGGAATTCCTAGACGAACAGCCAAAAAAGCAGCAGGACAGTAGATGATGTATAAAGGTTGGCAGCCAAATATGGTGGAGTTGGCACCTGTGACTTTGGCTCAGCACTGCAGTTCCCACTGTGAAGATCAGTGATTATTGCTTTAATAAGCAGTTCTTAAGTGAGGTACCTCATATCTGTTGTTGCAAGAGAAGGAGTGCCAAAGGCTCAAAAGATGGAGAAGTTTAAAAAAAAAAAAAACCATAATCCTTGAGGCTCACCATTCAACTTGCCTTGGATTTCTTTATTCTTGAAAAAAAATTATTTTAGTTTTTCACATACACAAGAAAAAGTACACACAAAGAGATTTCTCAGTGGGTTGCTTATTAGTTGAGATTTTGCAGCTTGCCAAGAGTGCCCAGATTTCTGAGTCCCATTTTACAAGAATCAAAACTGCAGGTCTCCAAAAGTTGATACTAACTTGTTTGCAATAGCACAACACTTCCAAAGAAAGACATCACCATGATGTTAGCTCATAACTCACTGATGCCAGTGGGACTCTGTAAAGATTCTTGTTCAAAAACTTCAATTAAGGCTTGTGGTTCTTTGAACAACAGAAATGGACACGTTTATGTAAATGTAATATGTGTAGGCCAATTCTGTTGGGCATTTTTGTAGTTTCTCTAAGTTACTCTAACATCAAAATAAAAAGTGAAGGTAAGGTGATGTTCAGCAACAGGTTAATCTGTTTAACTTTAGAATGGAAACATTAACTGTTCAGTCTGAGACTGGGAAATAATTAATCCAAATGTAAATAAAGAACTTTTGTCTTTGTGTGCTGTATTTTTATTACATGTACATTAATGAACTATTTTATGTATTACTCATAGTGTCATAATTGGCCACATAATCTTCAGTTATTATAGCTACAATTAGAACATCAAACTTGGAGAAAAAGATAAAAGATCAGTGCTGCAAAAATCTCCTTCAAACAAGAGGTTAGATTTTTTTTAAAGATTACTCCAAATTATGCCTCTTTCTGAAGCACAGAGGATCACATTCTGTAGTGAAGTGAAATCTCACAGCAATGTGACTCGTAGCATAAGTAACTATTAGTCCTGGGATCTGTGCAAAAGTTTCAGAAGAGTTTCCACTACCAAATGGGGAGAAGCAGCTTACAAAGATGGGTCTGTCTCAGGCTTACCAGCAGATGGAGTTGGAACAAGAGCCTTGATATGCATCATCATTAACATGAATAAGGTTCTCTTCTGGAATAGCAGCACATAGCTGGTGTACTAGTGACACCTCCATTTATAATATAACAAGTGTGCAAGATATAACTGGAAAGAGATTTTTATTCAAATCCAAGTGGAAAAACACACTTGAGAAGTCTGGAATCTATGCTGCAATGTCTAACACAATTTGGTAAAGGTAAGAAAAAGGACAAACATGGCTTTTTCCATTCACAAGCAACTGACTGGGTTATGGAAGTGACTTGTAAGGCTTTGAACTATTTCCAGAAAAAGTAAGGTTATGAATGACAAAAAAAGCACCGTGCCAAAGAATACATTGTTACAGATCCTCTTCGCATACAGCTAATTATTACAGCAAATTTCTCTATTACTTATCTGCATTAATAAATGCAATGACAAAAATGTTACTTGGACAGTCAGAGACTGAAAACTTTTAGAAACTATTTAATGAAGTCAAGAAGAAGAGAGAAAAAAACATCACCTTTCCCCTTCTTCCTGCTCAGTTGATGTAGGAATAAAAGCTTCTCACCTAAAATAATAATGGAAAAAAGATGCTAATTGCTTCCACTTCTATTAGACATATGAAAAAAGACTCACCCTCTGACTATTGTATTTTGGTATGAGGACATTCCACGAGTCTTTACATTGGAAGAAGCTGTTCTGATTGCAGACCACAAACCTCTCGTTAAAATTCTTGGAGCAGAAACTGATTATCTGGCTGATACGTTACAGAAGTGGACATTAAGGCAAAGTTCTTATCATCATGATATCATAGCTAAGCTATCTGAAAAACAAAGCAAAGCTGTACTTTTCCTGTTGACTATTAGAGATGAAAAGGTTACTGCAAAGAATCCTTCCATATACTGCTCCTGCCTTTCCTCCCCCTTTGGGAAAGTAGGACAATGTACTTTGAAATGAGTCCCTCAGCAGAAATTCCTGCTGCTTTGCAGCTTGTGCAGTCTTTAAAACCCAGGCAAAGTAGGTGAGAAGTGTTGCTGTCTGGACTGGCAGTTTTTACATTCACTCTCTGTTGGTGCAAATGGCTAGAAGGTGCTGTAAAGTGAAGGAGCAAGAACATGGACTTCAGAGAGATTTGGGAATTTGACCACAAATCAGGCAACCATCCTGCTCCCCAGCAGCCCCCAGATGAACTCTGTCAGTCACTGCAGCACTGCCTCCCTCCAGATGCTCTGGTGAACTGGGAGGAGCAGAGTCAGGGACAAACACAAGACAGTTAATTTTCAGTGACCTACCTGGGTACCAAATTTGTTGTCAGAAAGACTGGAACTTCTGCTGTGAAGGCAAGAAGTTTAATCTGGGAACTAGAAGGCTTAACCACCAACAGAAAGGAAAATTACATGATAGCCTAAAAGTTTTCTTTAGTGTCCTCATCCCAGAGGCTTTACCTGACCACAGGGGATGCACCCAGAAACAGGTGGTCACTAGGTAGAACAAAGACCTCAAATAATTTTAAAATTACATGCCTCTTTATTTTCACTTTCTACCCCTAGTCTGGTATTCTACATTATAGACAAAGCCTGGAATGAAAGATCAGTTTGTCCTTGTGATCAACCATAACCAAAGCTCATGCACTCCTACCACACCTGCTCTGGCCACTGAAACCTCCTTAGCTGCTCTTTGACCCTGGCAAGGCTCAGCAGGGCTCCTTCCAGTTTGCCAAGGACCCAGCTTCTTGCTCTGAGGGACAAGAATACAGCTGAGTCTGCTCAAAGGTGTTTCACAAACTAGATACCACTCAGGTAGATAAACCTGCAGTGTTTAATCTAGGAGGAGCCATGTGGCTATATGTATGAGACTGTACATATATATATATATATATATAAAAACACACACACACAGACATATATATAGATATATATGCACACACACACATATATAGCATATTGTGTATATATACCAATACCATAAACAGCACCAGCACACTGGCATATGCAGTGGCATTCAAAAAGCTGCTCTGGGAATTTATTAGGGTACTTCCTGGCATATCTATAGCCCAGGTCAATTAGCACTCTCATAAATTTCTAGGCACAATCAGGAAGTTAGCAAAAGCCAGGGAACATTCCCAAAAGGCTGTTTGGATCTGAACCTCCTGTTCAATAGGAAGACAGAGCCAGGCTGCCAGCCCCTGAACTGTTGCATTTATAAAGTGTGGTGTAAACTCAGAGCTCACCTACAAGATAAGAACCTAGTACAAAAGGTATAGACCAAAATCTTTCTTTAACTGTTGTTCTACTCAATTGTTGAATGGTAGAAGCTCTAAATCTGGGTAGGGAAAATGATCCTTGGAGGATGGGCATCTTCACTCACCTGTAGTCAACCCCAGGGAATTCCAGCTCACCCATGGTCCCTCTTAAAATAAGAAATCCTATATGCAAAGGGGCTTAAATTCAACCATGCCCACTGTAGATTTGCACAGCACCTGATTTTTTATATCACTTCTCAGTGGAGGAGGAAGGATTCGAATCTGTCACTTCACAATGTCCTGATCTGCAGGAAGGAGGGCACACATCCCACTTCAAGAGCAAAAAACCCTTCTAACTTATCACAAAAACCAGACACAGCACTATTTCACCAGACAGACATGTTACAGGTCCTGAAGGAAGGGATTTATGTTACTAACTTTAGAAACACGCAAGTGTTCAGCATTTGGCAAGAAAAGGCTGCTCAGAGTGTCCCAAATCAGGGTCCTCACCCCTGAGCATCACTCTGCAGAGTGCCTGAGCACCTTCTCCAGGCTCTGGAGCCCATTCAAGATCCCAGGTTCCTTCAGCTGCCTTAAGAGCAGCAGGATTGTGACAATCTTCTATGGTTCTTAGGCCAAGGCTTATCTGAGAGCCAGCCTTTTCTGCAAATACCTCCTAAGCTCACTTGGATACCCTGCAGCTCCACATATTTCTGTAACACATGCTTTAAAAAGTGAAGGTCCTATTTATTTTCTCATTTATATGCATGTAAATTTGGTGCAACTTCACTGAAACCAGTGACTGAAACCTGCAGAGCAAAACAAACTATAGGAAAAATCAGGCTCTGCATTTCTTAGTTTCAGTTCTTGTATGTGACAAATGATTCTGGGGCCCTATTTTAGAGGCATCTAACTTGAAACAGCTTTGCAAACCAGAGTACTTAATGCTGTCTAACAATCAGTCTTCTGCAGGCACCCAGAAGTGAAGTCTCACTCTTGCAAGTCACTCTTAAAAATCTTGGCCATTTTTTCAAAGGATGTGTCAGGGTCTCAAACAGATGCAAAAGCAATGACCACTCAAATAGTTTGGTGTTTACAGGTTCATCAATCAAAAAGAAACACTTTGATCACCTGACATGATTCAAACAACATACTTGATATCTGATACCGGACCAAGATCATACAGATCTAATAAACTTTTGGCTCCTGCAAATTTCTTTTAAAAAATATAAAAGAGGATCAGTTATAGAGAAGTTGATTAATATGCACTCTGTTCAAACAGTCTTGAACATCTGTGTATTAAATTCATTTATTAAATTATACCAATCTGTATTTTAATGAGTAAAAGATACTTATTCTGCCATCCATCAAAATAAACTCAGGAAATACTTAACATTATAATCATTTTTCTTGTTTGAACATGAGTTATGAAATATGAATCCCACACTAAGAATGCTGTACTTGCCATTATGATCAAATATGTTTTTACAGGTGCACCAAATATTCTGTTTTCGTTTCATTCTCAAACTGTTGAAAATATAAACCATGTTTTATATTTCTTTGGTGGGTAATATTGCCTTTTTCCCCCCACATGGCACCCATTATTAGTGAGTTATTACCATGCCTTTTTTCAAACACACACTACATATCCTAAAGTTGCTTAGTAATGAAAATACAAATTTATGTAACATCTAGTATCAAAAACATCTAGGGCACACTTTGGCAATGAAAGGTTTGGGGCACTAATAACTTTCAAGGGCATGGTAATATTGCCAGATAAGGTGTATACAATCTGTTGGGTCAAGTTCAGCCTTTTGCCACTTTGCTTTTTTTGCCCCAAGGAAGGTTAACTTTCAGGTACAGCAGGGTTTAATACATGCATGCACAGAACTTTTGTTTCTTATTGTTCTGATAATTGTGATTCAGATTTCTATTTTCTTGGTCTCCTTTTATTAGAAAAAAAAATGAAGAGGAAAAAATCCTGGCAGACAGACAGCAAGCACAGCTGGGACAGCAGGTGAGCAGCTAAATTGTAGATTTCTTCCCAGTATCAATCTGACACTATATCAAACACTAAGTATAGTCATTTAAAAAATTCCTTCCTTCTATTTTTACCAAGTGGATATTCTCAAAGAAAACAATATTTGGGAAAGCACAGCAAGAAAAAAAAGATATGACTGCAAGGCACAAAGCTGCTCAGCTGGAATTGAGTCCACATGCCCCTGGGCACTTCCGTGGAGCTGCAATCCAGCACAGAGGTTTGGCACCAGAGCTGTAATAAACAGGTAAAACCAAATTAGTTATCAAGTCTACAGTGCTACTTTCAGTGAAGAAGTGGGAACTTCTCCACTGATTTCAGTGGGAGTAGGTACAAACCATGAAAGAGAACACCAGCAACACAGCCAGCACATTAGAAAAAAAAGCAGCCACACTCTGGAAAGCCCATGTAACCACACATTAATCTGTTTTTTTTGTAAAACATATCAAGAGACTAGGAAATAACTTGGCATTTTTTTTTTGGCAAAGGGGGAAATCCCTTCAAGGAAACCATCACCTCATACAGGTGCTACCACAGCAGAAGTTACCACTGTGCCAAAATTACAGCTGGGGCAATGTTAACCCTTTTCACAGATACATGAAAACCAACTGGTAGAAGGAAGGTCTATGGTGAGAGATAAGGAGTAGTAACTCTATCTGATTATGTCCAAACATGACACTAGGAATGGAAAAATTTGCCACTTCTAACTTTAAAGCAGTATTCAAAAAACTAGTTTTCTTAATAGACATCTCATCATTGTCACTGCATTTATGATTTTTACTCCCTCATATACAACATTCTAAGTAATTTCTTGTTGTGGAACCCACTATTTTTGTCCTGTAGGAACAGTTTATGTAGATCCAGAAAGTAAAGAAAAGCCACTGGTCTGAACTCTCTAAATAACTAATACATTCTATTCTTAATTACTATTTACCTTGACGGTCTCCTCCTTGGAAAAGGTATTCAGGAATGACTGAAAGACTTAACATGATACAAAGAAGCTATCACATCCTGACCTGTGTTATTAAAAATATTAATTGTGGTCTTTGAAGAATTTTCCACATTATTTTTAAGTACAATTAATCTAGAATTGTATTCTGAGTACTGGATTCCACCGAGAACACTTGTACATCAGACTTCAAAGATAATAAGAGAAGTAAAACACATCTGACAGGAATGTAACCACCTCTTGGTCTACCAGGAGTATCTGAAAATTAAGCAAGTTCCTATCTATTTAAAAAAAAAACCCACAAACTGCAGACTTTTAACCAGAGAAGCATTTTTCCTGACTTCTTATTTTTATTATTTGAAAAGCACCTTCCTGGATTGCATTCTATGGACAAGTTGCAAATATTTTGTATGTCACATTGTCTGGTTGGGATGATCAACACATTCATCATTAAATGTAAATAAATAATTAATTAAATTTTCTCTCCACTTTTCCACTTCTAGTCAATGCATCAAGAGGAAAAACTTTGAGCTGGTGAAATTATTTCCCATCAGTCCCACATGATTCTAGCAAGAATCCCTATCAATACAGAAATCACCTTTCTCAGCAGCAAACAGAGCTTTACCAGTCATGATTCTTATAAACCCCTCAACAATAAACATATTAGAAAGTCATCTGCCTTAAGCAGCAAACCAAAACCAGTATAGATTGGGCATGCATCAGAGACAATACTTAGTTAAATGCTGAACAAAGCTTGTCAGGAATACTGAGGATGCTTTAAGTTAATTACTTGAGTTGTTGAGTTCTTTCAGGGAATATCTTTCTCCTGCAGATCTGTCATCATTTAGCTTCAGTTTTGACCCTCTTTTTCAGGCCTGCCACACATCTGAAAATCTGGCAATTGTTTTATTTCAAAGCACGAACTCATACTGTTGTATAAACTTGGAAAAGATTGAATAGTTTGGTAATTTCTCCTCCTTGGCCTCCACCCTGATTAGTAAACCAACCAGCATAAACCAACATAACATTTCAGGCTAAACTAGTGAAAGAGTCAGTGGACTACTCCTGGACTATTTCTTACCTGACCAAAATCTGGAAGTTAAACTTTCTACTCTTACTGGAGAGGTTGCTCAACCTTCTGCCATTGTAAGGAAACTGAAATAGTTTCCATGTGTGTGTGGCTATCCTGCTCATATGAAAAATTGGCAGAAAGTGTTTTCTTTCTTTTACTCATTAGAAGGCCAAATGTCTACAAAAGCTTTTCATGAGAAGAATTTGTGAATTTAGCTGATTTTAAGAGAAATAAGAGAAGGAAATAGCAGTATATTTATCAGTGTTCCACTGAAGTAGGAACTTCAATATCTACAGGCAGAGGAATAACACCAGGCTCTAGCTCCTAGTCCCAAACATTCTGACCCACCCAAGGATGCTGATAACAGAATTAAATATGTATTTTTCTACTGGTAGGCCTTTTCCTTTGCACCTTCTAGGCTATTACAGGTATCTATGAGATATTTCTGTATCTAGTGGCCAGGAAGAAAATGTAAGTTTTGAGTAGAGAGCAAACACAAGCTTAGACCCTGAAGAGAATAGTCTACAACAGAACAAATAGTGAGGGTTGAATCTTCTGATGCTTCTGATTCTTTTTATTGCCAAAGAGAATTTAACTTCCCTGGCACCTAAAAAATTCTTCACCAGATTTCCATCTGAGGTCTTTGGAGAGCAAAATATTACCCTTAATATATAAGCTTTCTAATCATTATATGAAATAATAGGTTTTTAAAGACTCCTTGAATGCATGTAATTAACCCAAGGGTGTAGAAAATAAAATGCTAACAGATAAAAGATTACTTAACATAGAAAAAACCCAAATCTCTTAGAACAAATAACAGACCAGAGCAGAGATACTCAGTTCAAATTGAAGAAGATACCTAGCAAGAACTAATGCTGGAAAAGCTTTGCTGCAAGAAGCAAATGCAAATTCAGCTCAAGTTTACAAAGTTATATGGCCTTTATAGAGGCAAATATATCTCTGAATTACATATACAGGAAAAAGAATTGGGTTTTTTGTCGTCAATCTCCTTGACTTTTCCTTGCCCCTTTCTACCTCAGTGTTTAAAGGCTATTGATAAATTGGAGGGAATACATAGGAACATACATAAACTGTCCAAAGTTTTATAGCAGTTGATTTAAATGAATATGTGAACTTCAGAAGGTTCAATGCTAAACAGAGAACATAAAAACAACATATATATATTTTAAAGTCCAAAACACGGGCCTGTTTAACCATTCTGGCTGGGTAAGTTGCAACTTCTTTTGTCAACATTGGGAAATATCAATGCCTTACCATAAAAAAACTTAGTTCACATGTTCAATTTCTGTGTGTGTAGGTGTAGATCTCCTAGACAGCAGCAAAGGTACTGCACATCTGTGAATCAGCTGAGCTGCACGTGCATTACTTCCACATACCTGAATCAAGGATTAATGGTGGTTTTGGAACCAGCACACTTGCTGTACAATGTTACCCAGCATAAGTTCACCCAGAAGTCTCAGGGATTCCTTAGCTGGCTGTCAAAGATGATGTCTGAGATCTTTTCTGCTATAAATAATTGGACAGATGACTCCTGGTTGCCTTTCTCTTCTGAAAGCAACTTTAGGGGATACATGTTTTGAAATAACCTCAACTGTTTCCTAAACACAATTTTTTTTTCAAGAGAGACCTCCCAGCTCTAATGGCAAGGAACATTGCTATTGCTGCAGTAGATCAGTGGAAATCTTTATTTTTGTTTGTAATGTCTATCAAATTTAAATCTCTCTCTCAGAAGCCATATCTTGTAAAATCCGTCTGCTAATGAGACTATTGTTTATTTTCTGTATGCTGTCTTTTTTATAAACCACACTGAGAAAAGTAATTGACCAAGAGCAGACGCAGCAAAGATAATGCAACTGCTGAGAAGATAGCCATAATTAAAAGCTATTATTTATCAATTTACCATGAAAAATATTCTAAGTGAAATGTAAACTGAAATTTTCTCTTGGAGATAGCTGAAAATAGTCCCTTAAGACAAAGGAGTAAGAGATTGTTTATAAGAGCCAGTTCTCAGCAGAGGTTTTGGGAAGGAAATAAGCATTCTTCACCAGTTGCACACTATATTGCCTTAGGCAGAGTACATTGATACTAAAACAGTTTGTTTTATTATTCATCTCTGTTCATTTCTGCAGTTGGTTTTGGTGTTGACATGAAAATAAATGAATAACAGAGTATCTAAACAAATGTTTTGTCTAATGGAGATCTTATAAATGACAGGCCAGTTATACAAAATGTCAGATTGTCTTCTGTCACTGTGTTTTGCATCACAACAAAGTATGTGATTTATGAGAAAAACAATTAAATACAACCAAAAGTGCATGAAAAGACTCTTTCTAAATTCCACAGAGCTTCAAAATGGATTTTTTAAAAGAAGAAATTAAATTTACTGACAAAAAAACTTTCAACCTCAGAAGGCCCATGGGAATATTAAGAAACTTACAATACTCTGAAAAGAATGACCAAGTGGAAGCTCCACAAAGCACTTATAGAAGGGGATGGCAAAGCATCAAAATCTAAAATAGGACATGCAGAATAGATTTAGATTAGATTACACTAATGTAATCCATTAATATTTGGTACACATGACTACAGTTCCCACAAACATACAATTATAGATATGAAAAGTTTTGAAGTGACCAGTGTTTCTACCTCCTAAATTGCATGTTTGTCATGATGTCAATGGAAGGAAAGAGAGACCACCCCAAAGAATGAATAATGGTACCTAAGTGAATTTGCTGCCCTAAATTCCTCAGCAGAGTCTAAAGAAGTACTTGCAGGAGCATGGATTTGCAATGCCTGGTCCAACATATCTCTCCTCTTGCTACAGCTACAGAGTAAGCACCCATAGTTAGCTGGCCCAAAATCCTGCTGTGTGAACATAAAAGAAATAATTCTTCTGGACAAAACTGTAATTGTGCCTACAGATGCATTTGGCTTGTGCCACTCAAGGCAAAGCATACATTTCATTCTGATACCTTCCTCTCAGCTTCTTTAAAGGAAGAGGACAAGACGACCACTGGACCAAGCCAGGAAAACATTCTAGAGCGAGTCAATAAATGAGATCAAGATGCTGGATGCTGATAACTCTTCTGGGGAAGAATTAAAGACTGCTGATCAATCCTTCTGTTGGGGCACATATTCTAGGTTCAAATGTGACTCCATTTCACATATCTGCAGACAGAGCCCTGACTGGCACACTTGGAGCTGCCACTTTGCCATCCCATAGGTGTACCTGCCTCTGTTTCTGGCCACACACCCTGTTGATTGGGACTCAGACCTCTGGACCTAGTTGCTGGCTTAATCTTGGGCCAGCCTGGGGATCACTGGACTCTCTCCAATTCTAGTTATCATTACCAAAGCTGACTTTGCCCTGGCCTCTCCTGTCACCATGGACTAGCATGGTGATCTGGACTCCAGGCCAATTCCAGCTGCCATCCCTAGAACTGCCTTACTCCTTGTTTGGAGGCAGTGGGATGGGGCTGGCAAGGCCCCTGCCCTGCTGGCCATGGCTCTCATCCATCCAGCCCTTAGGAAGTGGCTGATCCTCACTTGCATCCTGATACCTGGCCTTGAAAGAGTGATCCCATCTTCCCAGCATTGATTCCTGAGCTCTTCTTGGTTCAAGCTCCAGCCAAGGTGTTAAAAATGAGGTGTCCTTGGTGCAATTGGTCGATGGAGCTGTATCAGTCTCCCCCATGCCCTACACCCTGCTTGCCATACACAGAATTGCCTTCTGCAGGAAAAATCTATCCCCATGTTAAACTCAAGGGGGCTTGATGCCTTATGCTTTTTCAGGACAACTCTTCTCAAGCAGATTGTTCAAATTCTTTCCAAGTCAGCCTTGGAGCTAAGTCAATGTACAAGAAGGGATGCAGAAGTCCCAGGATCAGAAGGGCAGAGAAGGGAGTGAGCAGTAATTCCCTTGGAAAGGGCACATGTGGGGTGCCAGACCCAGTCCCCCAGAACAAGCATTGCATAAATGGATAAAATAAATGGAAGTGGTCCAGAGGTCATCTGTGCTCCCTCTTCCACTCATATTCTAATAACTAGATGAAGATGAAGATGAAGATGAAGATGAAGATGAAGATGAAGATGAAGATGATGAAGACTGCTTTTTTTTTTTTTTTTTTTCCCTCAAGACGTCTGTCCTTTTAATCACACAGCCAAACAATTTCATATTACTTCAACCTTAAGAGGCACATTGCCCAAGAAGTATAAAACTGTGCAGGACATTCCAGTGACCTAGGAAGAGTTTGAGTACTTCTTTTCTAAGAAGGGTTCACATGTCGCACATTCTAAATAACACTTACAAATATATTTGCACTCAAAGATACATGACAAAAATTGTAGCACAAAAATATAATAACAACTCTCCACACACCTTTAGAGTCACCTGAAACTAATTGCTCCTCAAATGAAAGGGAATCTGAAGGTTATGTAAGAAGGGTATGTATTATAAACTAATGCATTGTCAGCTGCTTTAAAATTTTGTCAAATCAAGCAAGAATTATATCAAAATAAATTTGGGTAAATTGCTGGCAGTAATACATTCCAGTGAGTTAAACTGAAGGAAAACAAAATTTAGAAAGCCAAATACAGAATAATTTTTCATCCTAAAATCAAAATATGGATTTGTTTAGCTGGGAAAATTGTGTCATATTGTACTATAATCACTCAACAATAATGATATCTATGAGGTTTCTAGAAACATGGTGATTTTCTTCTTTAGTAATTTCAAAGAACAATGATTTTTCTAGAATCATATTGACCAGAGGGCTCTAACTAAACTTTTAGTGAGCTGTTAGAAAATACTGAATACCATATAACTATGCTGTATAAACCAATAACTAGACCTTAAAATAACTGTGGGATTTTGTGCCTACTGGGAAAAAAAATCATGGTTGTATATTCTTTCTGTGCAAGAATGTTAATTTAAACTGATTTAAGTCATTTAAATTTCTAATCTTCATTCATTATACTTTCCTTTGATTGAAATATTCATGGGATTTTTGATAGTCCCATAAATTCTGAGCACAGTAAAGACCTGATCACAAACTGAACAAAAATATGGATGGAAAAGCCCAGATTTCAAGTTTCATTTTACTTCAGAATTCTATAGAATCAGTATAAATACACTTTTGAGTCCTATTATTTTAAGTAATTTGATTTACTAAATGATGCAACATGAACAAAAAACCCAAAATTTGCTTCCTAGTGCTTTTATTTAACTTTAAATTCTGCTTTGAATTCACAGAGTTTCAAGTTTCTTTAGTTGCAGAGCAAGTAAAAATTCAATAAATACATAAGAAACATGTTATGGATAATTACCTAATTAAAATTCCTGAAGCAGTATGGGTGTATTTTACTGGACTTACCCTAATATTTGCCCATTGCACACATATACACTAATCATCTTTTATTTTATTCCATAGTTTCTCTCTTTTTGAGGGGTATATATTAAGGAAATAATATTGTTAGGCTCATTTGCACAATCAAAGTATCCTATATTCCCATGATTTGTGTATTTTTCTTCTCTGCCTTGATAAGGATTTTAAAATTACAGGCCTGCACATGGCATGGTGATTGGCAAAGAGTGCTGTATGAAAAACTGTGTACTGGTTAGAACTGAGATTACAACTTGTTTCAAAACGTTCCAGAGAATGATTGCCCACTGAGATAATGTAAGTTAAGAAAACATCAAATGGAGTTTAACAACAAAGTTGTATTGTTTATTTAAGGGAAATTCACTGTATTTAACACAGTGCCCTGTGCTGCAGAGTGCAATACTAGACTCTTTAAAAAGCTTTCTTACCTATTTTTCTAACAGTACCATAAAAAAATCAGTTGCAACTCATCATTCCAAAGAGTTGACCCTAGTACTTTATGGAAGCACAAGTAATTATAAGGAAAGGATATGTTATAGAAATAATAAATTTCCAGCATAAAGGTCAAGCTATGTGAAGTTTGAAGCTTTTATTAAAGAACCTCTAGTTCTGACCTAGAGACCCTCAAAATCATTCTGATCATCCCTACGTCTGTTTAAATTAAATAGTTAGGTCAAGAAACATATTTTAATATCTTCAGCATAACTTTTACTGAGAATGCAGTCCTGTAAAATCAGATTAGAACAGTATCATGGGGACATTTGCATAAAATATCAGTATTTATAAATAGCAACTACGCCCAGCCTATCTTTTACTTAATTTTGCTCGTCCCTGTGCCTCTGGTTCTTTACTTTGAAGAAAAATTTGGGGAAATATTTAGTTTAGTCTTAGTCTAAAAATTAATAAAATTCACTTTGGAGTAATGTTTTATATACTATTAGAGCAGATAGCAGTCCCAGCTTCATCAAACAGAATATTAAAAAATCTAAAAATCACAATAACTGTACCAAAAGCACCTGTCTTAGACAGCAGATGGTAATTTAATTATCTGTCCAAAAGATATTAAATAATAGTGAGAGAAGTATGGACAGCACTTGCTCAGTGTCCATTCATGACTGATCTGCAAAATGGCATGTGAAAAAAAAAAAAAAAAAGGGATACAAATGTGTGTTTGAAAAGAACAAAAATGAAACAGCTCTCTGAGTATAAAGGACAACACAGTGACAGCACACTGTGATATATTCTGCATGTTTTTACTGCCTTCCAACATCAAATCTTGTGCAAAGTATTTTCAGACATTTTTCTTGGCTATTATTTTAACTTTGCTTGTTTCATAGAAAGCAAGGTGAAAATATTTGCAATATAGGCTATAAAAAAATCAGACACTTATTATAGGAAAGAGTTGTTCAAACGTGATGGAAGGTGGTGAATGAGATGGAACAAGTGGGTGAGTGGGTGAGTACAAGTGTGAACTTTTTTGTTAAGCTCCTGAAAAAACAGTAGTGTTTGGGAAGCCAGATGGATGCCAATGAAGCACACACTGATCTGTAAGGGATGTAGAAAACTCAAGGCTGGGAATTTTTGAGCACTGACTAAAAGGTTCAATAGCCAATGAAATCAATGGGAAATTCATGTCTCATTTTCAGAACAGGATTTGAAGATCACTACTTTAAATGCACTTTTCAACTGGGAATATTTACATGATGGAGAATTAGTCTTTCCATGTTTTCCTGCAGATCTTCCAGGTAGAGATAATCTCCTAATCCACTTCATTCTTCTGTTACATTCAAATAGTTTTAATGAATCATTACCTCCAATTTTTTTCTATTTTTTATCTCTATTGCTTGCTGTATTCATTAGCAGGTGAGTATATATTTTTAAAGAGCATGCATGTATAGAAATAACACCAAAAATATTTAAAATAAAGTTATTTGCAGAAGTGAGAGCGTGGCAGAAATAAGCTTGCCCATGCAACCTCAACTGATTTATCTTGACAATATGCATTTTGATACATGCTTTCATTACATGATCATTAACTTTTTTTTTTTTCCATTGCACACCAGCCATCTCAATTCCCAGAGTGGATGGTGTTTACTTAATGAACAGCTGTTCAATATTTACTTCATTGTTCAGTACATGGCCCCATTGTTCAATGGATGGCCTCATGCCATCTTTGTTGCACGCTATTCAAACCCTTCTCTAAGGGACATTAATTAACCTCCCCATGAGTTTTCTTTTATGATGCTAATCAGTATAATTTTGAAAGCTTTACAAATATTAATTATATCCACAGTATCCATGTGAGTTTTATGCACATCCCACAAACACAAGACTGGAGTAGGGAGATTACACTTAATAATATCCATTAATTTTGAGTATCCCATCTGACACACCTGCTTTACAACTCTCATTGACCTAAGTTACAGTTGGGAGTCTTCAGCACATCTTCCAATACGTTTCCCCAGTCTGAATCTGGGTACCCAAAATATGAAATACATTCTGTTATCAGCAATCTAATCAAAGTTTGTTTTAAGTTAGATATCTATCTTAAGTAACATATCTGGAGCTGACATGGGAATTCCGTGTCTAGAATTGCATTGACTTTGTAATGAGGCTCTCCCTTCCTCTTACTAAAATCTTTTGGTCCAGCTTTACATTCCTTCTTAGTTCTGCAACAAATGGTTGATGAAGACAACCTTATCTGCAGTACAAACTCCAGAAAGATACTCTCCATCCTCTCATGGGGGCAGAGATCCTGAGGTAAAAACATATACACCTCTAACTTAAAGTTGTCATGATACATAGGCAAATCTTTAAAGCAGAATTCCCTGCTCTTTGATGCCTAGAATTTTAAATGTTCATATGTTCATTCCACACTTGCAGTTTTCCCTGTTTTTGGTCCCAAGCCCAGGTAATTGCCCAGCAGAGAAGGACTTGGGAGTGCTGGTGGATGAGAGACAGGACATGACCCAGCAATGTGTGCTGGCAGCCCAGAAAGCCAAACCTGTCCTGGGCTGCATTCCAAGCAGTGTGGGCAGCAGGTGAGGGGAGATTCTGCCCCTCTGATCTCTGCTGAGACCCCACGTGCAGTGCTGCACCCAGCTCTGGGTCCCCAGCACAGGCAGGACTTGGACCTGGTGGAGCAAGTGCAGGGGAGGCCACCAAGCTGATCAGACAAAAGGCTGAGAGAATTGGGATTGTTCAGCCTGGAAAAGAGAAGGCTTTGGGGTGAACTAATTGTGGCCTTACAGTACCTTAAGGAAGCCTACAGGAAAGAGGGGACACAACAATCTACAAAGTCATGTAGTGACAGAACAAGGGGGAATGGGTTCAAATTAAAAGAGAGCAGCTCTACAGCAGATATTAGGAACAAATTCTTGTCTGTGAGGGTGGTGAGGCCCTGGCACAGGCTGCCCAGAGAAGCTGTGGATGCCCCATCCCTGGGAGTGCTCAAAACCAGGCTGGATGAGGCTCTAAGCAACCAAGTCTAGTGGAAAATGTCCCTGCCATGTCAGTGGCTTGGAACTAGATGGTCTTCAAGGCCCCATTCCAAGTCAACCATTCCATGATTCTTCGATTCTCTGAATTTCCTCTCTAGTTTTCTGTTTTCATTTGGTTCTCCTTTACAGCCCTGAGTTCTTGTTTCTTTAGATATATTGTTTCGGTCCATGCCTTTTCTTTCTCAAATTCAGCTTTTGTTTCTATTGCACCTGAGCACAATTCCTTCTGTACATTTTTGTGACAGAACAAGGTTTATAGCTGAAAACAGACAATTGTCATAAAGAATATAATGTCAGACCAGTTCCCTGCTCTCATTTTAGTGACCATATAAGTCCTGAAGTCCACTTTTTTTTCTACCACTGTGAGCTGAGGCATGCTCAGCTCCTTGGTGAGGGATGGTGCCTACTGAGTAGAGAAAGATCTATGGACAATCAGACACCTGAGGATGCTTTGGAGCTTTTAATCCTTTAAACTTAATGTTTCTTACCTGCATCTTCGCTGAAGTATGAAAATAACCACCAAAGGCATACCTTTTTTTACAAACAAGCCCCCTGAGAATTTTAATTTCTCTTGCCCTAAGTATAGGGGCACTGGCGCATTTCAAAGCCCAGATTTCAAGATCTTCAAGGAAATGGGCAAAAAATCCTTTTTTTTTCCTTGCATCATTCCTAGAAATGGCAGAATTGTTTTGGCAGGAGCTTTCCAGAAAAGTACAGCCTAGGACAGCTACTTGGCATGGAAAACTTCAGTCAGAGCAGTTACAGTTTGGCACTATTATAAGTGGAGAAAATCAAAGTTTCATAATAGGAAGTATTAGGTAATTTTAATAATAGGCAGTTCTATCACCTATAAAACCTTTAAACATAAAAAAATATTATTTGTGTAAACAAATATCAAGAAAAGTCCTTTTAAAAAGTGTTCTAGTGAAATGAAAAGGAGTAAAAACAAACATACAAAAATGTGAAATATCACATCCTGACTCTGAAAAAAGACACATATACTTCTCCACCTTAACACAGCATGTGTCTTGAGCTTTCTTCACCTCAGTCCAAAAACAGAAGAACAAAAAACATAGCTTTAATCTGCCAGAATTTTTTTTTTTAAAGTAAATATTAAGTTAAGAGTCCTTGAGCTTCCTTGCTTCCCTGTATTAAAGTATTGCTATTCTAGGGCCTAACTTCTGGTATTTTTCTGTGTCCTCTAATTTAGCTTAATGAATCTCCAAATAATGTATTTCATTTTCTGTGTATTACAATCTGGTGAAGTCTCTTTTTTTCATGTCTCTCTCATTTTTCCATTCTGTCAATAAAAAAATCTATTTCCCTTGATTCCAGTCTCAAAGGCCATGACTTACTTCAAAACCTTAATATGTCTTTCACTGACTTTTGAACAAATGTATTACAAAACACTGTCCTGGAATTAAACACACCAGTGATATTCAAGGAATATCAATTGGGAGTGCTTAAGACAGTTGAAAATAATATTTATTCAATAGTTCCTACTTTTTAAAGTCAAAGAGGGTTTTATTACTGCCTAATCAGTATTGTATAACATTCTATAAATCTTCCACAATCATTCCTGGGTTATTCACATAATTTTTTTTATTTGCAGGGAACGTGATTCAGAATCATATTCATTCTGGATGTAACATCTTCATGTAAGGGCAAATATACCTCATCTTTGGAACAGTGGATTTAGTAGTGAAAAACAGACAATCCAGCACCAGCCCTACATTGAAAGAAAATCCACAAAGTCTATTCTGTTGTACTGAGGGCAGCAAAGGATTGACTTGAATAAAAGTGATCACAGGCTATGTGGATAGTTCAGAATTCATATCAACCAGCAGAAAATCCTGGGATTAAAGAGTTATCTAAATTAAAGGGTTATATAGATATATATGATACAATATTACTAGCATATATTGCTTCTATTGTTTACCATAATCCTAGGCAGTAAACTCACAGGACCTTGCTGGTTTAAATAAAATGCAAGAATGAACTGACTGAAGGATACATTTTAATAGCCCTCTGTCAGAGAGAGTTAACACACTTGCACTTCTAACAACAGCATTTTTATTAAATCTTTATTATGTTGTATTAAAAAAAGTCCCCTTAGCCCTCAGGTAGTTGGTTGATGCTGAGTTTTCAAATGAAATATTTATGAAGTCCTTTGTTTAGAAGTTTAATTGTATCTTTAAATGACTTTCATATGTTTATAAGCTTTACCCTCCAATATAAATGCCATATGATGCTCTATCATACTGTCCGGAATAGTCATTATGCATTTCACCATCACAACTGTTACATAACAGTAAGCAGAAAAAAAGGACAAAAGGATAACTAAGTTAAACCAGATCTTATACATACTTATTTTGTTGGTAACACAGATTGTATCTCCAGCAAAATGTGTTTCTAATAATGTAACATAGCATAGTGCTGTAATACTTTCCATATTTAAACTTTTGGTCAATGTATAATACTATAAAAGATACTAAAATATACTCTGCACTGACCTTTCTATTTCTCTGCCATGGGCAGGGGAAAGGAGAAGACTCTTATGAGAACAGGGCTAGAATGAGGAGACCTAAGGAATACTCCTTAAATGAAATTCAGTTTTGGTTTTATAAGAGCTCTGAAGATCTATCACTCCTGTCATACAATATTTAAGGAAAAGCATGGCTTAGAAGCTTTATTATCTTTCCAAGAAATGAATGGCAATTCTAAAAATACTTTATAAATTTATCAGCTAAAAGGACATTTTCTAAACTGAAGGCATATTGGAGATCTGTGTCACTTCATGAGAAAGTAGTGCTACATTCAATCTGACCCTGCTGTTTTCAGCAATGCTATTCAGGTGTTTCTGTAGAGGAGATTTTGGACATCTGGTCCTGGCAGTCTCTACTATTAGTCTTCAAAAAGTCTAGGCCAGTTAGATGACATGATGGCAGAATACAAATAAAGGTGTCCACAGCTTTATCCATGAAAGACATCCACCCATCCACCTGTACAGCCCTTTTCTGACCCACAGCTGGGGAGTGAGATCATGAAACCAACTCAATTTATTGTGAAAAGTGACACCCTTCTCCATGCCTCGGGCAGGCTGGAGAGTCATCACAAGCTGAAAGTAAAGGAAAGAAAAAGATATGAGAGAAACTTGAAGGAATGAAAGGAAACTGTAAGTTCATTAGTTGGGATGCTTGCTTGTAGTTGTCAGAAAGGATGGGAAAGGATGAGATACCTGTGGTTTATATTAACCATACATTACTATTATGTAATCACAGGTTTTAATACAGTGGTAGCTCACAGCACTACTTGAATTCACTCTGCAGATTTCATATTAGTCGTTGAAGTACTACATTAAAACTCTTTGAGGAGACTATCAGTTCACAGCTCATGAAAACCAGTCCTTTTGCAAAGCTGGCATAAAGAAACTCCTGTTGATCAAGAGGGTTGCCAGTGCATGACTGAGTAACATGCCCTTTCTAAAATAGCAAGTACTGTCTTGCTAAATTTGTCCTCTTGATGACAACTTTCATTGTAACATATGGCCCCTAAGCTCTGTCTTCTCCATATAAGGAACCTGGTCCAGCTATTATACTAACAGTCAACAACTTCTGAGAAATAATCTCACTTATTATTTAAGGTTGAAACCACTGTTTTCCTATACAATACATTAGAATGAACTCTATGTGCAACACGAAAAGCTCTGGAAAGTACCAGTAATCAGTGGGGTCCACTGATTTCAGAAGCTTTTTTTAAAAGCTGCTGCTTGTCTATAGGAAAGACCACCTGCAAGAACTGATAATTTTGCAAATTTTTGTGTAACTGCTCCAGCAATCATGTGTGGCACATAACTTTGAAGTCCTATGTGTTAACTGCACCAGCTGAAAACTGATGGAACTATTCTCATTAAAATGGCTCCCTTGAAAAGACAAAGTTAAAGCAAGATATGATCAAGCATGGTAACCTTTTAAGTCACATCAAAAAAACTGCAAGATTTTTCCAATATTTTACAGTGCAAACATAATTTTATGCTATAATTTTACGCCCAATTGACAACAGTATGTCACTAATTTCAGTAACTATTTAGTTAAATGTGTCACACATAAAATAAGTTTTTTTTTCTATTTTTTTCTCATACGAAGGCTGGATTTTATTCTAGTCTCATTGATATAATTCTATTTACTTCACAGTCATTACTTATTAACACCAATGGGAAGAGAAACAGAGCCATTAAATCCATTTCCTCTTTTTTCCTTGATGCAACCTGATGCTTTTTGGTTTACCATGGAATGGTTGCATGGTGAGGGAGACAGATCTGCTTGTGTTTTTAATAATGTGTTCTCTTCACAGAGAGTCAATATTTGCCCTGCCCAATCTGACTGGCTTCACTTTAAAATCCTTATTTTTGCTTTATAAAAATTGGAGGTGGTAAAGAACACATCCATTAGGACTTGCTGTCATTTGGAAACTGTGACTGAAAGCAACATCCATTTTTGTCAGAGGGAATTATATTATTCAATTTCTTTTGTGAAGTGAGCAAGTTCTGCCCTAAAACTAAATAAAACCCTTTACATCCACCAGAATGTCACCCAAGAACATGATACTTAAAACCCTTCAACTCTCCATTTCAGATTTCATGACCCTTTCACCTCAATTTTTTTCTTGGGCAGCACTGTCCAGTAGTTGTTTCTCCTGTGTATTCACCCCTCTCTGGTAGGTATCATTTGCAGCAAGTGGAACTCCCTGCCTCTTTCTGCCCTGAATAATCTTGGTACTTCCAGCACATCTCAGAAGAACTTAATTCCACTTAATGTGCTGGGCTTATTCTGCCTTCTGGAAAATGCTTACCAGAACAGTACATGCTATTCCAGATAGGGTCTTATCAGAGAGCTGAATCAGGACAAATAGCCTATCTTTATGGAAGAACTGTTTTGGAAGTATTTCAATTGAAATTTAATGGAAATACCATTAAGCTTTGTTTGGTTTTGTAAAAGGTGATACAAAATACTCTGAATCAGTGCAGCTGAAAAAATACAATCCTCACTGATGCTCACTGAGAAAAAAATTTTTCCTTTTGAGAGGACTTGGTTAATTACTTTGCTTATTTGTGACCAAAATTGAAAAGAAAAGCAAAAAGCTCTGTCATTACTCATTATGTATGTAATTTATCACAGAATACAGTTCTGTCCCTCTGCTTATTAAGCTCTCCCAGACATTCTTTTGTGTTCTGGGCTTCTGAAAAAGCCTAAAGTGAAACTGCTGTTACCTAACTGAATCACTGCAGTCTCCTGCAAACCTCACTGATGCTTTCTCACTGGTATATCAAAGCTGATTTAGGAATTTAGATATTTAATGGCCTGCATGGAAGGAAAAAACAACTTTATAATTCATAAAAATAAAAAAAATTAACAGTCTGTCCTTCTTGTATTTCATTGTGCTCAGGCAGGAGTCTGCTGAGCCCTGCTGAGCCCTCCAGTGCAGCAGTCTGTAAGTGAAAATGGCATGCAAGGGTGGGCAAGGGTGCCACACAAAAACAGGGAGGACCACTTGAACTTTGATTTCTTTCTCCTTCTTGGACTGGGCTCTCCTTTAAGGAGCTCTTGTGGGCATCAGCCAGTGTAGCTGCAGTACCCTGCTGCCCCAACACTGTGTAGGGCTGTCAAAAAGATCCTGGTGGGTTGTGTTGATATCAGCTCAAGAGATAAAGGCCAGTTGTCTGGCAATCCTTGGAAAGAGTTTGGAGGGAGTCAGCTCCAGCAGTTAGCCAGGAGGGAGTGACAGGAGCAGCCTGCAAGCATTTCTCAAAGGAGAGATCAGTCAGAGAAGGAGCCTCCAGCTGTAGAGCAGGGAGGTGCTCTATTATTGCTCTTGCTATTTTTCTTTTTTCTTTCCTCTAAATAAAGTAGATTATTATTCTTTTAAGTAAATCAGGCTCACCCATGTTAGTCCTTGGTTGTGCTCTGAGTGTTAAGTTAGAGCACTGAGCTGAAAGTAAGGCTGTGATTTTCAAAACGTCTAAGGACTTTGGGCAGACATAACTCAATTAAAGCTGGAATATTTTATGTTTGCGCCTTCTGAGTGATTTTCACAGTGGTGTAGATGAAACTCTCCAAGCTTGCAGAGAGACCTATTCAATAGCTGAACCACATTCCCATTTCCCTGTACTACTTCTCCCATGTACTAGAGAGAACAAACAAAAGTGAAGAATCAGGCTGTGCTGTATCAGATAATGTTCTTCACTCTCTTCCTTCTCCCTCAGTTTCTTCTGTGCCACTGCAAGAGTGAGAGGGAATGTACTCCCAACACCACATCCAGGCTAGAACAGTCACATCCCAGTTTTTGCCCATGGTAGATAGGAAACATGCAATGATAAATCATGGGGTCACAGGCTGAGATCATGCCTGCAGACATGTTCAAGTAGGTTTATAGGCTTTCCTCACCTGGATATTCCCTACCATCCCAGGGAAGCTTTTCTCAACAGCTCAGTCCCACCAAGCTGCACCATCTGTGTAAATTCATGGACACCAAGGTGAGCAGGAGTGTTGATCTGCTAGAGGGTAGGAGGGCTCTGCAGAGGGATCTGAAAGGGCTGGATCTACAGGCCAAGAGCAATGGTATGAGGTTAAACAAGAGCAAGTCCTGACTTTGGCCACAACAACCCCTGCAGTGCTACAGGCTGGGGACAGAGTGGCTGGACAGCTGCCAGGAGGAAAAGGACCTGAGAGTGCTGGCTGAAAGCAGCTGTACAGTGTGTGCCCAAGTGGCCAAGGAGGCTAGTGGCATGCTGGCCTGTATTAGGAATAGTGTGGCCAGCAGGACCAGGGAAGAGATTCTCTCCCTGTCTTTGGCAATGGTGAGGGGCACTTGGGGTGCAGTGTCCAGTTCTGGGCCCCTCACTTCAGGAAGGACATTGAACGAGTCCAGAGAAGGGCAGTGGAGATGGTGAAGGTCTCAAGCACAAGTCTGATGAGGAGCATCTCAGGGAGCTGGGGCTGTTTAGCCTGGAGAAAAGGAGGCACAAAGGGAATGTTATTGCACTCTACAGCTTTCTGAAAGAAGGTGGTAGTCTGGTGGGGGTCAGACTCTTGTCCCAGGTAGCCAGCAGCAGGATGAGAGGACATGGCCTCAAGCTGTGCTAGGAGAGGTTCAGGTTGGACATTAGGAGGAATGTCTTCACTGTAGTTAGACATTGGAACAGGCTGCCCAGGAAGGTGGTGGAGTCACCATCCCTGGAGATGTTTAATGAAAGACTGGACATGGCCCTTAGTGCCATGGTTTAGTTGTGTTGGGTCACAGGTTGGACTCGATGATCTCAGAGGTCTCTTTCAACCTAAGTGCTGCTATGATTGTGTGACACATCACACCCATTGCACCCTATTTTCCTTAGGAAGAGTTTTGCATGAAGGATGCTGGAATCAGACAGTAGTGATATCAGATATTGGTGAACTGCTATTAGTAGAAATAAATAAAATGTAAACATAGGTAATTTGACTTTACAGAGTCTCTGACTATTGTAAGAACTTTTCCTTAGTCCAGATAGGCACCATAGGATCCCCCATGGGAGGTAATAACCAGCAAGAGCTATTCAACTTCTAATTTTTTAGCAAAATGGCAATGAACTTTCCTAGCAAACTTTCCGTGTCATTTTGGCAAGCCCCAAAGTCCTCTCCTGCCCCAAAGCCCTAATCTTTTTATCTGGGGGGAAAAAAACCCAAGAAATAGAAAGGAAGAAGTTTTTTTCTGATGAGTTTGTGCAGTTAAAAATCATAAACAGTAAAGAAATCTACATGCTAAGGTTCCAACAGAAACAGAGACTTGGCTGACTTCTGTAATCTGAGTTTTGCATTAATTAAGTGTTTTGAATTTGATTAGAATAAACTAGGCATCTCATTTGGTCTATCATATGCCCCTTTCCAGACTTTTAAAAAAACATATACAAGATGATCCAGGATTCTAACTAAACTAATGAGAAGGGAAAGAGAAGGATGGGGAATTGAAGGCAGAAAGATAAGCAGGAAGCAGACAGAAAAAAACCAGTTTTCATCTGCCCAGGACTTGCATTTGGATTGAGTATCTATTTTACCTTGTGAGACCCACACAGATGACACTCCCATATTAATCCTGAATTCAGATATTTTATATATATTTTTTTAATTACATTGTAATTATTTTCTGAAACTAAGAAACACGAAATAAACATGGTAACAATTATTGGTGCTTTGTTCCTGCTTTTGTTGGATCTTGGAGAGGCACTTGACAACCCAGACCAGGGCTACTTTGACAATGTTTGAAGAACCAGTTCAGCCATAGGTTGATGTCAGCTTCACTAATCAGAGCTCTCTCAGCAGATAAATGTATTCATATGTTGCACTGCACTGCTCAGATGTGCGTGGCAGCCTCCACCCGCCGCACAGGCTACTCAACATCAACTTTCTTTCCAAGATAATTTGTCTTGAAACTATTCATTCCGCTGAGGTGGCACTAATTTCTCCTTTAAACACTCCTTCACCAATTCTTGTAACACAAGTAGAAGCATGACTATCCAGATGCCATCTGGATGCCATCCAGAGGGACCTGACAGGCTTGAGAGGTGACCCAGTGCAAATTTCACACTCATCAGGGCCACGAGCAAGGTCCTGCACATGGATCAGGGCAATCCCAAGTACAAATACAGCAAGGCTGAGGATGGATTGAAAGCTCTGAGGAGAAGCTCTTTGAGGAGCTGGTGGATGAGAGACACAAACAACCCAGCAATGTAAGCTTGCAGCACAGAAGGATAAATGTGTCCTGCTGCACCAAAAGAAGAATTCTTGGAAGTGATTCTGCCCCTCTGCTCTTCTTTCCCAAGACTCTACCTGGAATACTGAATCTAATTCTGGGGTCTCTCTGTAGGAAGGACATGGACCTGAGGTAGCGTGTCCAGAGGAGGTGCTCAGAGGATTGGATCATCTTGGCTATGAGACAGGGTAAGGCAGTCAGGGCTGTTCAGTCTGGGCAAGAGAAGGCTCTGGGAAGATGTTTTTGTGGCCTTCTGTGCCTAAAGGGGCCACAGGAGATGGAGAGGGCTTTTCACAATGACATGAAGCATCAGGACAGGGGAGAATGTGTTCCAATTGAAAAGAGGGTGGGTTTAGATTAGATAGTAGAAAGAAATTCTTCACTAATAGGGTGGTGGACACTGGAAGAGGTTGCCCAGAGAAACTGTGGATTGCCCCATCCCTGGACGTGTTCTAGGCCAGGCTAGATGGGACCTTGAGCAAAGTGGTCTAGTGGAAGGTGTCCCTGCCCATGGCCAGAGGCTGAAACTAAATTACCTTTAAGGTCCATTTCAACTCAAACCATTTTATGGTTCTATGCCTGCTTCACTCAGTGTGAAGCCTTGGAGAAGAATTAATTGTTACACCATCACAGCCTTGTAAGTAAAGCAGAGGAACAAAGGAACAGACCTGGAGTTCAGTTTCCCATCCAGCTACAAGGAGCCTGAACCCTCAGCTCCCATTTCCCAGCATGCTGAACTGCAGGCTATGCACCACTCTTTGTTTGTGCAAACATGTGAGCATGTCCACACAGAGAGGAAGGGGAGAAGGTGTTGAAATCTGTTGTGACACAGCCAAGAATTCAAGATTCATGGGGCCAGACAGACACTTAACCAAGTCTGATTGTGTAATCTGCTCAGCGACCCACAGTCCTGGGAAGTAGAAGCAGTAACTGCTGATTTGAATCCCCCCTTCTCTCTCCTGACTTTGTATTTTAAGCATAGCTGTGGGTATTATGCCCCATGTTGGATTTACCATCGCCTACGCACCAGGCAGCTCAAGAGCCACGTGTTATTTTCTTGTGTAAAATCTATACAGCCTTCTGAGGACATGCTTTCAAAACATTCAGCTGCTGAAAAAGGTGCCTTAAAGCACATGCTGCAGCCAAACTGGAGACACTTTAAGCTTTTACCAGAATACTTCGGACATTATAACAGTGCCAGTTATTATTCTTGGATTTAGGTGTTTCACATCAGTTGTGTTCTGGGCAACTTCCTATTATTCTGGATCTTATCTTGGACATCCACAACATAACTGATCTTTAGCTCCTGCTGTTAATTCCTGTAGCACACCAGTGCTTTAAGTTTTCTATTGAGTTGAGCAGAGACATGTCTGAACTGAGTCCAGCAGTTTCATTACTGTGTCACTTAGGATGTATGTGTTCCTGTTCAGGAATTTAAACATTGATAGAAAAATTGGGTATGTTGAAATATTTTGCTGTTCTTTTGATCATCTAGAATATTTTTCCAAGTGCTATATGTCGTTTGAAGAGCACTGCAATGCTAAAAATTACTGCTTTTTGTTGTTTTTTCATCCTAGCCTGGAACTAAGTACTATGCAGCTGCTCTCTCACTGCCCCTCCTACATAGAGGTGAATCAGAAAGAGGTAAAACCTGTGGGTTGAGAACAGTTTAATAACAGAAATAAAATATGATATAACAATAATAAAAACAACAATAAATAATAATTAAAAGAGAGACGATAAAGAGAGGGAGAAAAATAAAACCAAGGGAAACAAGTGATGCTCCATACAATTTCTCCCCACATCCTAACCAATGCCCAGCCCATCCCTCAGTAGTGATTGGCAGCTCCCAGACAATTCTCCCCAGTTTATGCACCAGGCATGACGTTCCTTGGTATGGAATATCCCTTTGGCCAGTTTGGGACAGCTGTCCTGGCCATGCTCCCTCTGACTTCTTTTGCACCTCCTCACTGGCAGAGCATGAGACGCTGAAAAGTTCTTGACTTTGGGTAAGCACTACTTAGCAACAACTACAACATCAGTGTGTTGTTGACATTATTCTCCTGCTAAATCCAAAAAACACAGCACTGAACAAGCTAAGAGGAAAAAACTTAACTCTATCCCAGCCAAAACCAGAACATATTTTCAATGCAGAAGTGAAACAGAGAATCTCTGTTTCCATTTCAAATAAATAGTGAAAAGGTGTGCTGTCAAAAATTGTCATTAAGTTCCATTAGGATCTTAGTCATGGAGTTGTATCACTTAAAGACTCATCCCACAGGAAGCAAAAGAAACCTGTAAGCAGGGAAAATACAGTACGCTGAGCAGAAATCTGTAATAACATCTCTGTTGATTCACAAAATTGCCCACTTGATCCCTTTATATAATGTTGTGATAGTGGCAGAAGAAACAAGGTTTCCCCAAGGTTTCTGACTCAGCAATGTCTCTTTCTTCTCTGCATGGACCTGGAGACTGGAACCAAAGTCCACGGTCCCAGGAATTTCCAAGACTAGATGCAGTATAGCTTCTACTATTTTATTTAATCAAGTATGTATATTTTTATCACACCATGGCTGTGACATGCCATGATCCTAACTACAGTTCTTGTCCTGGCCCAAGGCTCACATATCAGCAAAGCTACATTTTGTTCAGTAAGCCTTACTTGGGTATATCTCACTCGGAACTTTTTGTTTACAAGACAAAGCTCATGACCCCAGTTCTTTACTTATCTGTATTAAGTTACTTGTCTTGTTGCTACACAATGAGGAAAATTGGCATCAGTCAATTTTAAATGGATTGCTCTAAAATTGTAACAGACCACAGAAAGATTTCTGAACCTTCTGTTTATAGCAACTAACAGGAGTTTTGTTTCCACACAGTATTTTCCATGACGTCTACAAAACACCACTAGTGAGAAAGCTCAAGTGCTGAGATCACTGTTTGCCATGATGACCAAAATTACTTTACAGTTTTCCTGTGCTTCCTGTTCCCCCATAATTATTTGTGGTCTCTTGGCTTATAACCAGACTGTAAATTCCTCCAGGTTTCTTTTCCTTTGTTTTTTACAAGACAGCACAATGGGATCCCAAGGATCTAAAATATTTCAGTAATACTGCAACTAATAATGAAATCATTGGGGTTTAGTCCAGTGTGGTTTAGTTGCAAATCTGTAAGGATAGGGAAAGAAAATAATTATTTTTAGCGTACATTTTTCCACCTCCTTTTGATATTGTTCACCCAGCTCCTATTACTGATGTTGGGTTGACTACATGGTTGATCTAGCAGTACAATTCCTCCAGCAAAATTATCAGGAATGACATGGGATATGATCCTCTAGTTATGTTTATACATTTTTTTTATTTACTTATTTGGGGATACCCACTCATAATAAATCAACTCCAAACCACTCCCAAAGATCCTCTTCAATACCAAAAGTATGAGATTACACCCGCTGAGTGAAAAGGAAGCATTCCCTAACTAGGAGCAGATTTCCTCATGGAATGCAAGAGAACAAGTTAAATGACTTCCTCTCCTCTACTACAATGGAAATGTCTCACTTCCAAGATTTCAAGTGGCCAATGCCTGGGAGGAGAGAATCTAGAAAAGTTCTAGGTTACACTGAAAAGGAAGAAAAGGCAAGTACAACATATGTGTAATATAACCATGTCCCTCCCACTCACCCACTGCTCATATTAGACAGAAATATTACTGGGAAATGCATTTGGAGTGACTGCTGTGAAGGAAAAGGAGAAGAAAGCAGGGATGATGCAATATTTTGGCAATTGGATGAAGAAACAGGAAGGGGTTTTGAAGTTACAATGAAGAAAGTAAAGACAATAATCAGAAGAGAAGTTTAAAAATAAGAAAAGTAACACCGATTGTGTGAATATAGACATTGGTGAGCAGGTGCTGCTGCAGGTGTTGACAGGTGGGAAGGCAAGTGAGTATTCAGGTTTTGGTTAACCCTGCTGTGAGGATGAAATGTTTCACTGACTGTGTAAAAAACCAAAGTGGTTAAAGAGAGGGAGAAGGACAAGAAAGAAGGCTCTGCAGTGCTACCTGGAGAGCCAGGAGGCAGAAAAAGGGAAAGAAGTGGGGGAAGGGGTGGGGGAAGGGGAAGGGGAAAGGGTGGGGAAGGGGAAGGGGGAGGGGTGAGGGGGAGGGGAAGGGAGGGAGGGGAAGGGGAGGGGGAAGGGGAGGAGAGGAGAGAGGGAGAGGGAGAGAGGAGAGGAGAGGAGAGGAGAGGGAGGGAGGAGAGGAGGAGAGGGAGGGAGAGGGAGAGGGAGAGAGGAGAGGAGAGGGAGAGGGGAGGAGGGAGGAGAGGAGGAGAGGAGAGGGAGGAGAGGAGAGGGAGGAGAGGAGAGGAGAGGAGAGGAGAGGGGAGAGGGAGGGAGGAAGAGGAGAGGAGAGGGAGAGAGGAGAGAAGAGAAGAGAAGAGAAGAGAAGAGAAGAGAAGAGAAGAGAGAGAAGAGAAGAGAAGAGAAGAGAAGAGAAGAGAAGAGAAGAGAAGAGAAGAGAAGAGAAGAGAAGAGAAGAGAAGAGAAGAGAAGAGAAGAGAAGAGAAAATAGAGAAAGCAGAGAGAGAAATGAGCAAGCACAAGCAGCACACCAATCAGTAACACCAGTGGCCTAAGAAACTCACCATTAAAAATCATTCCAGCAGATGGAAAGAACTGAATAAAAAGCTCAAAAACCTCATTTTAGGTTTGCTTTCTTATATTTTAGGTCAGACTTTCTCTTATATTTTTTTCCATATGCCCAAAGTGAGCTTCTTAAATTACTCTGTTTAGAAATAAACACATGGAAACAATAAACATCTAGAACATCAGCTTGCATATTTCCTTAATGTATGCATATTTCTCTCCAATTTTCCACATGAAATGAGACTAATTCACTTAAATTTCTTGGGATCCACCCTCTGTCAAAGTTTCCATGATTTCAAGGTTAGCTCAGTAGTTGGTTAATACCTTTGAGAGCATTGACTTAAAAATTTTAAGTCAGCCACTCAGCCTGTGCATATCAGAATATTAACACCATATTCAAGTGACCTCTGTCAATTTTACACAGATGAGAAATTACCTACTCTTTCTTTTTCTCATCATACAAAATAATGACAGTATTCTGTATATAGATCTAAAGGAATAAAATCAAGGTTTCTTCAAAGGTTTTTCTGCTTTGAGATATTTTATGCCACGTTTATTAATATATTCTTTGAAATTTAAATGTGCTGCTTTATATTCCACAGTTATTTGCAAATGTAGAATTAGTTCACAGTCTTCGCCTGGGTTCATACTGACAGCAGAACTTTGTTCAATATGAACATTTTTCTGGCAATTCTGGAGCAAAGAACTTGTCTTCACACTGTTTAACTCTGTTATCCCCAGCAGTAGCAAAGGGAGATGCACATGACATGGTCATAGTTACTTTTTGTGGCACATGTCCTTCAAAAATTCCCATACCCCCAAGCCAACACATGAGGGTTGCCAGAAAATACATACCTGTGTGGTCCTTCTCATGTCTGTTAAAGGACTGCTGTCCATTAATTTGGCTAATCCTGTTTTGAGTGTGCTGACCCTGCCTCCACAACCTCCCAGGGCACCGCAGTGCAGATTTGCTTTACCCCTTTTATAAAGAGTAATTTTTCCCCTGGTCTGTTTTCCCTTTTTTCATTACTATGCTCATGACATTTCAGATTCTGTACAGGTGACTCATGCCAAAATCTCACTGACTACTGTTATGAATTATCTGCCCCAATTCATCCAAGAGATCTTAAGGACAGTTTTGCTCCTAATTTTGTAGTGGCAACATATTCCCTGGCTGGAAGGAGACTGTGGCCCAATTTACAGGAAGAGGTAATAGGGAGAGGATGTAAGCACAGCAGCACACATTCAGGCACCATGAACTAAGAGAACAGGTCATGGGCAGCTGAGGAGATCTCTTGATATATTAAACCATTCTCAAAGGCTAAGGAAAAGACAAAAAAAAAAAACCACTCCTGAATTTGAGTCCTACCCCTGCCACTTATACTTTCAAAGACTTCTTGATAGTTTATAAATTAAATATAAATATACAATTATAAATATAAATTTATATTAAAATAAATATACATTAATATAAACTTATATAAATTTTATAAATATTTTATGCTGTCCTAACCTAGTGGTCCCCAATTTTTACCAGTTCGTATGTTGTAATACTGGTTAGAAACCACCACTGTGTACAAACTTTTTTGGACTTTGATTAATTTAAAAAGTCTTAGTGTCATGCAAGAATGAAGAATACTGTTTGTCTGTTTAATAGCACTGGTTAAATACCTTATACCAAGCATTATCAAGCAGTGGAACTTCATTTACCAAGTCCCATGGTTTATCAACGGAACTAGAATCTCTCAGTTAGAAAGACTTCCATTAGGTATTTATTTCCACAATGTCAAACCCATTGCAGTCCTCACTGCACAACACTCACTGGGAAATACACCATGTGAAAATGAAGCTGCTTACTTCTGTTTTTCCCTGGTCTTCAAATTCTGTGCTATAGTATTCTTTCATGCCTTTTCTTTGTTACAATGAAGAATGATGGAATATTAATTGCTTTGTTCCCTGTACACATGAATGTATTTTAATAAATAGGTTGATTTGGTTTATTATCACTGAACTCCTTTATGTTTTATTTTTCAAATTTTGAACCATTTTTTTGCTTCTTAAGCTTTCTAGTTTCATAATATATGGACATAGAAAATGAAGAATATGCCAGAAGCTGCAGTATTAAATTACTAAGTTATATGAGTGATATAAAAGGCAGACTACTGTCCCCACTTCTGCCCAGTCCCCAAGTCACTGAAGGGTGTGCAGCATTGCACTTCAGTCACCCCTGGGATAGCTTAGTGCTTGTTGTTACAGATTCATCATTATGTATACAACTACTTTAGCAGTGATTTTTATGTAGGAGATTCCCATTGATGTTTATTTTTAGGCATCCAGTTTATTTTCTTATGCTCTGTTTAAACCAGCATTTTCTTCATACAATATCTTTTTTTCTGTGATCGACTGCCAGTGGTCCTCCCATAGAATTTTATCTCTCTTCTCCAACATACCCTTAAAGGTTGTTTCATGTAAAGGCTATAAAAATGTCAACATGGATTAGCTAAATTCATATTTTTAATTATCCAATCATTTGTGAAGGATCTGCTTTCAACTGAATGGCTTTGCAATTGCTTCATTCCCTTTGCTCACTGCTTTTATTAAACCTGACACACTGTAGGGCCTCTTTGACAGTCACACAGGAATCACACAAACAGGAGACAAAGAGCTGACAGACTTCCACCCAGGTGTTTTGCCATCACCCTGTCATATGCATCTCTCCAGAATATAGTTATGACTTTCAGGCCTACTGCAGGATAATCAAATCTGTCAGATGATGCTGTTTTCCCTGCTGTTGCCTACACTCTAATAAGTGGAAAAGGGATTTGCTCTTTTTGAGATTTACTAAGTGAATTTTAACTTGTGCAGGTAATACTTTTCTATAACTGAGTTACAGCTGAACTTACGAGAATGATCCCACTCTATTTTTATGAGCTTTATAACTTTTACAACTTTTATGTTCTTAGGTATCACTGTTAATGTCTCAAAATTTAACATTTCAAAAGTTGCCAAGTCCCACAGTCTTAAAGGACCACTTGAAACTTTTAACAGGCAAGCTCTTGTTTGACAACTTACACATAACTATAAGCTTAAGTTAGAAAATTTAAAGCAGGAAAAAGTACTTGTTTCCAAAAGTATTCACTGGAGCAAATTGCACAGTGATATGATATCTGGTTTTGCTCTTAGTATCTTCAGATCAAGACTCTCCTGCAACTACAGGTTAACTAACCATAAGGTATCAGAAACAGTAATTATTTGATATTTACCATATATGCTCTGCATAATAAAATTATATTGCTTAATACAGCATTATCTGCTCATGAACTCCACAAACTTTATAGGATGTACTTATCGCAGTCTATGATGATAACAATTCTTTATTTTGAAATCCACATGTCATTCTGATGCAGTAAAATGTTTTAGAAAGTCAAGCCTAGGAAATTTTGATCTTCAAATTTTTTTTGAAAAATAATCCTACACAAAAAATGTTGAACTTCTTGACACAACCTAACAATGTTTTGCCAAGATGTAAAGGTAAAAAAAAATAACCAGCTGGGCAGTGATGCATGAAACATTTACAGGAGAAAACTTGCTTTTATTACGGTAAAAGAATTAATCAGTTCCACATTTTGAACTAAAACTTTCTAAAGTTTTAGTCTAAAATTTTTTCTAAACTTTTGAAAATACATTCAATATAGGCCTGATTTGCTTTGGTTTTTTTTCCTAATCTGATTTATTTATATGCCTATTTCCCATGCAGCGTTTGTCTCTGTTCACATTGCTTGACTGCTCAAATATTCCTCAGGGATGCAGGAATGGGGGAGCTCAGCCTTACACAAGGCCTCCAACAAGGCAGTTGATCCACAGGATGCAGAAGGATGGCAAAGGTAGGTCTGTGTTACTGGAGGGCCAGGTGGAAAACAGGGCTTCTTTTACTCCTGCAGCATCCACATTTCTCCAGTTTGCAGGGATAGGTCACGTTTGCACTCAGCAGGTGTGGTAAGTTGGAAATAGCAATCCCCTCCTGACCCACAAAGGAAGAAGTGTGTTCCCAAGTCACATCACATTTTATGCTCTGCAGACTGCGCAGCGTGGTTAAGAGACTCATTGCAATTGCTCCTCCTAAGAGCTTTGGTTTCTTTTACGAGATGCAATATTTACTTTGTGGATGTCAAGAAGCTGGAGAGGGTGGTTTGTTAGCAAAGACACAGAGTTGAATCTCAGCTAAGGAGGAGAGAGGCTGGAGGCAATAAGGGCTGCATTCTTATGTACATCTCAAGGGAACTGCAAACAATACTCACAAAAGTCTGATAAAACTCAATGATCTGAGGCACAGACCATGAACGATTTTTGCCACCTTCCTCCAAACGTAAGTACATTCTGTTCCACAATCATCACCTTGAAATCAAGCCAAACCAGTGGCTGTGGAGATACATGCAACAAGACATGATCAACTCCTGCTGCGTGAAAGGTGTTTGTGATGTGCCATTACCTCCCTGTTTCAATTCTAGCTGGATGTTTTCTTAATTGTTAGCACATCACTTCTAGTTTTGTTTCTCTTTTCACTATTTTTATTGGGAAAATATGTGGATATTTCCCCTGAAATGGAAGCTGGAAATCAACTTGAGATATGGTAAGGTGAGTCTCTTTCAGCAGCTGATTGCTCCCAGCCCTTTCACATACTTAAAGTAAATACTAGAGTCAAAATGGAATACTTCAGTCCCATAGGTGCAATGCAAAACAGATTTTAATCTACAGTTTTTATTTTTGCTGGTAACACGCATTAAGATACTTGATATCTTAATGAGTTGCCATACTCAAAGCACTGAATCAGGAAAAATAGATTTCAGATGGAAGCTAAGCCCCCTATAAGCATCCCCAAGCAGAACAGCTTTTCCAACTGTGTGTTTTCCCTTTCAGAGAGGCACACATGCAAACAGATTGTTCAGGGCCTCTTCTGAGGCAGTACATACCTCAGGAACAGCCGTGCTTCTCTGCAACTTAATGGCCACGTTTACAGCAGTAATGAAAACGAGCCATGACTGGTTCTCTGCCCAGCAGAGGTTTCATCCATAAAACTGAGCTGTCTTACTCCCCAAACCCAGTGGTACCTCTGAGCTTTTTGCTGGGAATGGACTCAGTATGTGCCACCATAGGTCTCTGTTCAGGCATCACCTGGGAGACAGCTTCTTGGCACAAGAGAAATGCAGAGACTGTGTGCTGGCAAACAATATGGACAACATGTGGCAGTGCCTGGACCCGCACCAGCAGTGATTACTTTATTGGAAGAGATGGAGTCAGTGTGTGTAACTCTAATTATTTAGTGTCAAAGCATTAAGTAGCCATGAGAGCCCAATGTGGGATACCCTCAGGACTGTTTTTGGTTGCCTTATACTCTAAGCCTCCAAACAGAATACTGCAATGAGCACATATGCCATGTCTGGGGATGGTGCTCATTTATCAGGATGAATGGCCAGAGAAGCTGTGCTTCCAGTAGGTTTTGTTGCTGCAAGTAAACCCAGTGGAGCTGTGTTGCTCAAACTAACAGACCATCCATCCAGTCTGCTGTAGAGAAAAGAGACTGAGATGTCTTTTGTCTGTGGCAGTAATTCTTCCACAAAAATACAGTACCGTTGAATGGGTGCTTTCCAAACACAGTCTGCACCATTCTCACAAGCTTGGAGAGCTTCTATTTATCTGTGCACAATGTTTGTTTTTAATTGGGCATTACGGAAACTCTGACAGTAATGTAAAAGATGATTAGCAATAAAACAACATATAAACGAGTGGCTTCTAAATTTAATAACAGGTTAAATGTCTGCATTCAGACATAGTTAATCAAAACCAGTTTGTAAACTTCATTTTATTCAGGTCAGCCAGTCAACAGTACATGTAATGCATACTATAAAACTGATTTAGGGCTTTTGGACACCCAAGCATCTACATAAACCAAGCAAGCATTAACCAGGTCTGTCTACTCATAAATAACAGCACATTGTTTTTAAGTGACCAGGATAAAAAGCAACATGCCGTGAACCATCTACATCATGTTTTTTTCTCCTTTGACCAATTTCCCAGTTACTCTCTCAAATTATCACTCCAGTTTCTTCTTTGTTCATCCCTGTATTGTTTCCATATAACTGTCCAAACCCGCCCGCAAGGCAACTAATCAAAAAAGGCTGAATCACAAGAACATTGACCACTTGAGAGTTTGCCCAGCTTATTAAAAATATGAGTTTGACATCCTGCAGCATGTTTTAACAATTGGTTTGCAAATTACAGAATGGCTAAATACAATTAAATTCATTCCATTGTACACAATAACTATTTAACATATGCTGTGAATCTTGTACACAGATCAGGACTCTGCACTGTTTTCCTACAGCTGTTAGTCAAGTCTTGTTGCCTCGTGCTACAGCTCCACCAGTTCTTGTAACACAAACAGACTTGGGCTGGGTCATAGCTTGGTTGCAATTTAACAAAACTAAACAAAACCTCACATCCCAGTTCAGATGGTTTTTAGAAGCAGTGATGGCCTTCCATAAGTGAAATTCTTCACTTCTTTGTACTCACTGCAAATCTATACTGGGTTTCCTGACCTCTCTGAGAGGTGAACCATTCCTGAGTACTGGACCAGTGCCTTATCTCTTTATCTCAAATACTAGAACATAGGCAGAGCTGCAATTACTTATTGCTTCTTCCAACAACAGGTTTTGCATAAATTTATAGCACTTTTCTTGCCCTTAAAGAGTACATTTTTTTATCCTTTACCATATATGTGAAAATACATGGGCTCAGATGAGCTAACACGACATAGGATCTGTCCCATGGATATTCCATGCCACTCTGCATGCATCAGGTCTGAGCAGCACGTGATACACGGCTCCCAGGGGATATGAAACACATGTGGGTCTGATTCTCCACTTTGTTATTCCAACTCTACACTCTTGCAACTCTAACGAAGTTACACCAGTGCAAAACTGTTGTACTGAAGTGGAGGATTAAACCCATATGTCTCTTTATATGAGCCAAATTGACAGGACAAAGTTTTTCAAATGCATCCAGTAAACATTCAGACTTCTTCAGAGTTCTATACCTCTTTGGTCCTCAGTACTTTTCCTGCTTAAGGAAAAGCTTTACCTTAAGGAAGCAACTGTTACTTGTTAAAAGGCTGTCAGTAAGAATCTGAGTCATAAAAAAAAAGGCAAAAAGATTGAGGAGATTTGCAACCTACAAAACACTTAGAACAAGATGGCATTTCCTCAATCTCAGTCAGCCATGATTAGAACCCCTTTTGCCTGCTTAGATGCATATCTCTTTGTAGAACCACAACCCATCACCATTTGAAAATTCTTATGATTTCACCGTGTAACTTTCGAAGAGTTTCTCCTGGCCTCTTTCCAGACAGTACACCTGCAAATTAGTTTAGCAACATTTTACTGCAATAGAAAATTAACTAATTCTGTTTTATTGGATTTGTATACAATTCTGCAAACTTACAAGCTATATGCTTATATTCTAAGTCAGATACAGATAGAAAGATACTCATTAAACAAATATTGATTGATTCTCATGAAGCGTATTTTAGGAACAAGGATCTTTGCAGATCCTCTGAGGGTACATTACTAGTTTACTTTAATGGATAATAAAAAAAATTCAGATTAGCTCTGTATCTTCAGAATATTCCATTGTATTAAAAAAAAAATTGAAATTTCTTTCTGGTTGATGAAAAATTATTAAACCAGCCTAAACAATTTTGAGAGCAGATTTTAATGCTATGCCAAAAATACAGAGGAAATCTAATAATGATGAAGATAATAACAACAAAAATAATTAATAAAAATAATGTGATTTTTTAAATCCTTATATATTTAAATTTCAACCAATTATAGTTCAATTCTGACTATATGTTCTAAATTCTTTTCTTCCAGGAAGTCTCTTTGTTCAGGGCAGTTATTTATTTGTTTTGTTATGTATTTAAAAGTTGTTTTATACCTGTAATATGATTATCATCAATAAATAAGCTCCATGAACACTTTTATATTTAGCTATGATAGTATTACATATTAATATAGTTATTAACATAGTAACCAATAAACAGTAGTGACTTCAGTTATTGAATACAATTAGTAATATCTCATAAAAATATTATTCATGGTGTTATTATGTTAGAGGGGCATATCTAAATAGTAAAAGTTCTGTAATCAAAATACATTTTTGTTTTTAAATAATTATGTATAGACACTTATTTAGGCTGTGATATCTCACACCTTATTCTAATACTAATGAATATTAGGAGGTTGTTTCAGCCATCTAAATTTAGATGTCACATACTTGGGTGAAAGGGCTGAACACATAAGGGACAGTAAGTGACCCACAGAACTGGCAGCTCTGATGTACCACTAACAATTTTCTAGAGCAGCAGCTGGAGGTCAGCCAGGAAATAACAATATTCCCATTATAATCTGAATTTCTAGTTTAAGCATTACAGTCAGTGCCACTGAAACAGGAATTCAACTCACCTGCCACACTTGGGGTAGGATCTGGTTACTTAAACAAAGGTAGCAAAGGTATCTGCTGCCATTGGGAAGCATGAGAGTCCTCTGGGCGAAATATCCATTCATCCCATCCTAACAGAGAAATGCACCATAGGAGAGAGGAGGTAATCTTTCCTCTTCACTGAAAATAGAGACTGTCATAAAGCTGAATTACATGGCCACTTCTGGGATTTCCTTCATTTGCCCATGTGTCTAGTGCCCTGTAAGGTTTATTGTGTCTCAGATGACCTCACAGTGATGGATGCTCTGCAGCAGCAGCACCAGGGAGGAAAATGAACCTAAATCTTCTGGTGCATTAGAAGCCATCTTAGATGTCATTTTAGATATTTGAAACTTCTGACAGGTATTAAACAGAACGTACAGAAAAGCCACACCTTCCACCAACTGAAAGTCAGGTGGGATCTCACATCTGGTGTCTCGTTAATCCCATTTATACAGTCTGTCACCACTGTTCTACCCCTACTCTGGAATTTGACCTGTAGATCAATGTTTCTACCAAAGTACAAGCTGTTGGTTGGAGCTCAGCTGTATGGGAATTTGGTAAATTGACTAATGAAGCCTTTTCACCTCCTCCTTCATCTCCTCTGTGCTCTTTCTGGGATCATTTCTGCTTCTAGCAGAATTTTGTGCCCAACTTTAAGGAGTATGAATGATCACTTCACATGTACTGCTACTTTCCTAAACATCAGTCTCATTAGATGACATTCTGCAGTATTGTCCCCTTATGGACAAGATCTTATAAGTACTGCTGCTGGAGATGCATTAATTTTGTGTAGTTTTGATGCCTTGAGAACCAAAGGCATCAGTTTCACCTCTAAATCCCATAAACACTGAGTCGAGGATTTGATTTTGTGGTTCTTTTGCCTCCATTTCCAAGGCTTCAACATTTTTATGTAAGACAATTAAGCATCATTCCAAGCCCAAAAATGTTACAGAAATGGGTAAAGATAACAAACCTTGGGTTTAGCCCAGAGAGGAAAAGAGAACGAAATCCTATGAGTATTTTTTCTACATCTGAATATGTATCTAACATCTGAATCAAAATAATTCCTACTTAAAGAAGAATTACGTTACAGATACTTTTAATAATGCTGCATATAGCATCACGAAACACAAAAGCCTTCATGATTCTTTGGAAAACCAACAGGAATTTAAACAAGATACAAACCAGGCATCTTCTAATCCTTCTTCAAGTTTTGTTCCTTCTTTTCTTGTTCACAATATGACTCAGAAGGGCAGATCCTACCTGATATAAAACAGTCCATCCAGCTTTATCAAAGTCAAAGTAGTTACAGTCACACGAAAGGAAAATCTGGCATGAGGCATCTAAAGTCCAGATTTAACATTAACTGTGACTAATTGTGGATGTTGTAGATGTTTCTTCCTACGCAGAGTTATGTCTTTACCTGAACATCTTTCTGCTTTTTATTATTAGGCCTAAATAGGACATCAAAGGTTTTGGGGTTTTTTAACATCTTCGTGGAAAAATGTCTCTCATTTCCATACAACTTCTCCTTCTTACTTTAATTTGCTTCTGAGGACTTCAAAACATCTTATTGTCCGCAGCAGAAGAAACAGCTGTTGAAGTCATACATAGTTTATTGGCTGGACTCAGTGATAAAAGACAGCATAGAGACTCACCAAAACATTTCATTGCAATCAATGTAAAACAAAGTATTAAAAAAAAAGATTTTTAATTTTTTTTTTCTTTTTAATAAGAGAAACATGGGGAAATTTTTGCATGCCAAATAGACAAGAAAACTGCGATTTTAATCCATTAAGCCTCACATGACTGGATTTTGTATCCCAACCAGCGGAGGCCTAACTGCACTACAAAAGCTGTTTTTTAATTAGCTAAAAAAGAGAAACAATTTGTGAACAATGGTACTTCTCTCCACGGGATTTCTTGTTTAGAGGAATTACTTTCCACACTAGAATTGATTTTTTCTCTTTTTACCTACTAATCTGTTTTACCACTTGCCTAGTGCAGCCTGATATTAATTATTGCTCTTTTTTTTTCTTTAGCATAAAAGACAAACAAGGCCCCAACATCACATTTCAGATCTAAGCCAGCCTCCTAGGAGGTGAGGTGGGAAGTATATGCAATGAAATTAGAACTGCCATATTTTTTCCCTTTATTATTAGTCTTCCCCCATTCATCAGCTCTCTGCCTTAGACACAGAGAATTTGAGAAAGAAGACCTGGCAGGTTTAAAAAAAACTGACTGCTTTATTGACATGATGATACAAAGGCAATTAGCTTGAATAAAGCTTCTGGTGATGAGGAGGAATAATTGTGAGGTGGTACATTGGAAACCTCGTTTCACAAAGTACACTTCTTGTGTAGGACGAAGGAAGTCTGCATCATCAGAATTCGATGCAATTGTCTATTCAATTTCCATCTACTTGCAGCTCTTCAAGCAGGTTCTAGTGCTTCTGCTCAATTATTCTTTACTCTTTCCTATTTTGTTATTCCATTTCCTTTTTAATGGTACCCTACCGACTTTTACCTTTATGTTTTGAGTTGGTTTTTTTTCTCCCATACACCCTAGAAAATTAAAATTTGCCCA
Source organism: Muscicapa striata striata (assembly GCA_030060385.1). NCBI lineage: Eukaryota > Metazoa > Chordata > Aves > Passeriformes > Muscicapidae > Muscicapa > Muscicapa striata. The sequence continues at coordinate 3,130,377 of JAREIS010000135.1, forward strand.
TTTTGTCAGTAACTAGTTTCATCTTTTCCTATTGCAGATTCTCTCTACTTTCCACCATCTTCCTCACCCTTATGCATAATTCTGAGTGAATCATCTTTTCTCCCTCCTGATTCCTACTTGTCTTCTTTTCCTATTAGTGCTATCTATACCACTTTCTCTTATCTCATGTCCAGTTTTGTTTTTCTTATTTTCCTGTTCCTTTCTTGTCTTTTTTCCCCAGGTTCTCCGTTGTACCTGAGTTTCTGTTTTACACACACTCTGGCATTAGAGAGCATGAAAAAAGGCAACAAATGAAACAAAGTCAGCTGATGAAAGCATCGGAGGTCTGGCTGTCTCTTACACATTTATTTTCTTGCATTTTTTTTTTTTCTTTTTCTGCATTTGCCTCAAGCTTGATGATTGTTTTATTCCTCAATGTCCTTCACACTTTTCCAATAGCATCAGTTGTTTTTGCTTGAGGTAAACATTGTTTATTCAACAAAACATGTTTTTCTTCTGCATATACAATTGTGAAAAAGGCATAACTGTTAAGTATGGATGAACAGATAGGTTTTGCCTTTTTGAGCCAGATTTCTTAATTCCAAGGTCCAGAGGTTTATGACTTGTTTTTTGTAGTTCCAAATCGATGGTCAGGTTGCCCTAGCACGCAGCTGGAAGCATCTATGGCTTCTTTAAATATTTTTTGTAATTTGTGATTTCACAAAACTCTGAAGCATTTATGTCAAACATCAATATTTTTTAAAAAACCCATAAGGATCTTCACCATAACTTTTTTTTTTGTTTTTAAAGCAGGTAACCATTTGGTCTCCTCTAAGGAAGCTGCAGATCATTAGAATGATATTAAACATATTGGAATAAATTAATGATTCAGAGCAAAATCTTTCCAAAATATATTCTAAAAAGCAATATGTTATAGATATCTACAAAGTCAAAAGCAGAATGTGTAATGAAGAGTCATTGCTACTTGTTCCTACTCAGCAAAGGCTGTTTCTTTATTTGCCTGGAGCATAGAGATGCTTTGTTTCCACACCTGAGTTTCCAATCTCTTCCCATATTTGTGACAAAGGAAAAAAAGTCTTAGGATATTAAAGATTTAAATGTAACAAGATTATATTCCTCCTCAGAAATGCACACTATGCTAGATCTTGTTTTTGAAGATGCTTATGGGTATTTCTGTATCATGTAATGAGCAAAACTATCAAGATAAATGGAGAGAATAGCTGTATTATAATTTTACAGGGAATTTTTTGAAGTTACACTATTTCTTTTCTTTTCTTTTCTAAAAAAATAGTTTTCCAAGTAAAGCTTGGCATCATAGGCAGTATGTCGTGTTTTCCAGTGCAACTTCTGGAATTTCTGTAGATTAACTACCTACAGCTAAATTGACCAACCACAAATTCTTCTTTTTTCTTGCATATAGGAAATTCCTAAGAATGCAGACTTACTATATTTATAGCTGTTTGGGTGATTATCAAGGACACAGTGAGCAACAGCAAATAGATTAGGTCAGCAGTCAAAAGGTAAAATCATGCAACCAACCCATTTGCTGCTGCAACAGAGAGAAGGTTTTGCTGAAGAAATCAAATCCTGAAGGGACTGTATGATCATAATGGTAATGGGAGGAGTTATTATGAAAAGCCAATATATAATTAAATGTAACATTCCTTTGAAAAAGAAAAATTCCCACACAGGATCATTTCACCAGAGCCAGGAATACCTGTGAATGAAGCTACGTAATTTTTAGCTACTGGTTATTGCCATTTGACAGTATCTCTATAGGCTGTGTAAAACAGAAAGGTGGTCTTAGTCACCTCCTTAGGACTGCAGGCCATAAAAATTCCTTTTGTGCTAAATACTCTCTCCAGAGAAAATTATTTGTCTCATCTAGCTCTATGGCATATGGCAGTTGTTAATACAAAGGAGTCCCATGCCATTTCATGTGCCTTATAGAATATTCTCTGGCCTCCAGATGGGTCTATTGTACATCGCTTGCTCCAGGGGGACATCTCAGGTACCATATGTCAAAGGCATCAGGAATTTATAGTTTGGCAATCCAACAGTTGCCATCATCAGAAAAGGAATCTTAGATACCCAGCTCACATGCAGATGCACAAATATTGACAGTTATTTACGTTTAGGCTCTGAATTTGAAATTAATTCTGAATTTAAAGCAATTTGAATTCCATCCCTCAAATTACAGAAGATTAATTCTACACTTGGTGTTTGTCCTGGTTTCTAGGACAGGGTTCTGCCAATAAAAAGCAGAAGTTCCCCTTTGAAATAGAGAAATTAATTTCACCCCCTCTAAGTGTTATAATTGTTTCAAATCAAGGACTCAAGGCAGAGATAAGGAGGTAGAAGTAACAGCTCTTTACTACTATAACCAATCGCACAGGTAGAAAACAACAGCAGTTATTAAAATTACCGACAAAAACCAGAAGAAAATAACCCAGTTCCAGTCCTTTCTTTGGCCGCGGACACACTCAGTCTGTGTCCGTTCCCGGGGGTGCAACACGTGCAGAGCGGGCACAGCTGCAAGAGCAGGCGGGAGCGAGGGAGGTGGAGGGGAGCAGCTGCGGCCGGGCTGGCTCAGGTGGGAGCCGGCTCCTCATTCACTGTTGTGTCCAGATGACCAGTTGTATTCCCAGAGGTAGGAGGCTAAGCAGGAAAGATGCAGAGGAGTTGACCCAGGTGTCCGGCTCTCCTGCCTCCTGGCACGTGCTCCGCAGACCGGGGGGTCCCTCCTCTCCGCTCCGTCGCTGGAAACAGCAGTGCCCCTCCAGAAGCCCGCACGCTCCTCCAAAAATGTCACGGTGTGACTGGGGTTGCCAATTTTAATCTATTTAATTTCTTTTGGGGATAGAATTTAGGAGTAAAGACAAAGCAGGCTTAAAGCTTAAAAAGGGTACAAGAAATTTATTAACAACACAAAACAATTCAGAATGAGATTTCCAGATTATTCCCTCCTCCCCCTTTCCTCATACCAGCAACATACAGAAAAACACTTCGGTCAGTTATTCACTTAAATAATCATTTCAGTTCACTCAAGAGAGAAAAGTCCCTCTTTTTGTTTAGGCTTAGAGGGTGCCTCACCCTCATAACTTGCATCTGCCCAGAAACTACAAATTATGACTTTTCCTCCCATTTTCACAGTCCTTCCAGAGCTGTATATGGGTTGCTGAAAAACACATGGGGTGTCATTTTAAAGGCAGGCTGCTGAGAACACAAAAAGTCCCTTTATCTCACTCTTCACCAAATATCTCTGTCCAATATTCCAGTTCCAAAGACAGAGAGCTCCATTTCTCGAGGCAAAAAAAAAAAAAAAAAAAAAAGGTCTTCTTCTCAGGCACTTTAACCTCCCCAAGTATATTCTACAGTTTAAAGGAATTTTAAGTAAAGTCACGATCCTCTAAAGCCCACAAAAAAAGGTTTTAAGCTACTTATCAGCGACTTTTCTGGATCCCTCCTTCTATAAGAACTTGTCTTCATTTTGCTGACTTCTGTAATTCTTCTTGCTTTATGCCATTTGTTCTGGGGAGCTCAGGAAATCCAAAGTCTCATTCAGGCACTAAAAGTTAAACTTGTATCCAAACGGTAAAGATCCAGGCTGAAGCCATGCTGGGAAAGACACAGCCACACATGGTGATGAAATGGCTGGACTTCTTTCTGCCGCTGCGCGAGTCCTGGGGGTCCAAGCCAAGCCGAGCCAAACCCGAGCTGAGCCGAGCCGAGCCCTGTCGCGTGGGGCCGGGAGGCCAGGCCGAGCCCCGCCGGGGCCGCTGGGCTCCCCCAGGGCCGGGCCAGGCCAGGTCCCCCCGGGCCATCCGGGACCGGGGCCTGCCGAGGCTGGGCTGGGTCCACCCCCGGGCTTCCCGGGGCCAGGCCCTCCTCGCCCCGTGCCAGGGCCCGGGCCGGACCCCAGACCTGCTCACCTCCGCAACCGGAAAGGCAAAAGACCAACTAACGTTATTTCTCTATGATTCGTAAAAGCGAAACAGCGTTTTAATTGGTTTCCTGGGCTGTCAATCACCAACCCAGGATTGGTCCCCGCAGCCTCAGGGGAGGCTCCCAGAGAGGACACAGCTCCCTTTGTCTTAAGAGCATGTGCGTTCCATGGGGCTTCCATGGGGGATGGGCCACCACCCCCCCCTTTCCATGTGTCCCCAGCACAGTGTTATCCTCCACACAGCTGGCTGTCACAAGCCAACTCCTTGATTTCCATTGCCTCAGTATGGCTCCACAACCTTGTCAGGCACAGTGGTAAGACTGACTAGCTTGTAATTCCCAGGTTTTACTTTTTTACCTTTTTTTAAAATGGGAGTTATGTTTCCCCTTTTCAAGTCAGTGGGAACTTCACCATAATGCCACAACTTCTCAAATAGTGGCTTAGTGATTTCATCCACCAGTTCCCTCAGGACCTGTAGGTGAATTTCATCAGTTCCATGGACTTGTGCACCTTCAGGTTTCTTAGATGGTCTCAGACCTGATCATTTCTTACAGCAGGTGCTTCTTCTTCCAATCCCTGCCTTTGCCTTCTGCAACTCAGGCAGTGGGGTTGGAACACCTGTTGGTGAAGACGAAGGCAAAAAAGTTGTTATCTCAAGCTTCTCCATATCCTGGGTGACCATGTCTCTCCCTTCCTTCCAGAGAGGGTTCACATTTTTCCTGGTCTTTTTATCACTGAGGTACCTACAGAAGCTTTGCTTCTTGCCATCGATGTCCCCGGGCAAGCTTAATTCTATCAGCTTTCCTAACCTAATCCTTAGTCCTCAGAAAATTTCTCTACATTCCTCACAACCTACCTGTCCTTGCTGCCTCCCTCTTGTAGATTTTCTTTTTGTGTCTGAGTTTGTCTAGGAGCTCCTTGTTCATTCATGCAGGCCTTCCAAGGCTTTTGGCTGACTTCCACTTTGTTGGAATGCATGGCTCCTGAGCTTGGGGGAGGCATTCCTCAAACACTGACCAGCTTTCTTGTGCCCTTCTTCCCTTCAGGGCTCTATCCCATGGTACTTTACCAAGCAGATCTCTGATGAGGCCAAAACCTGCTCCTCTGAAGTCCAGGATAGTGAGTTTACTGTGTGCCTTCCTTGCCACCCCATAGATCTCAAACTCCTGTCATAAGGAAGTTGAACTCCAGTCCATTTGTCAATCAACCAGATTTGACTGGCCCTTTCAAACGCCTTCATTGTGACTAAGAGGACTGATGAAAAAAATACCGGCTCTACGAAGTTCCTTATTGTTACTCTGAGGGCTCTGTAATCCTTCCTGACCCTCCTCAGCTGCTCCTGCCTGCTCACTGGTACCCACACAAAACAGCAGCAGCAGATGATGCTCTTACAAGGCTTGGCAGTCTCTCTGTGACATCCCCAGGAAGCAGCACATCTCTCTAGTGAGCACATCTGGCCAGCAAATGGGTGCTCCTGTACCTCCCAGAAGGGAGTTACCTACTACTGCAACCCATCACCTTTTCTTATTTACACTGGTTTTTGTACAGGGAGAAAATTTGTTTAACTGCATCGCACAATGCCTGACCAAAGAATTAACAATGCTGTGTTTGGTCCAGAGCTGGTAGCCAAAAGGAAGACTATGCTCTTAAGTGAATCTCATGATAGTTAAATTGTTTAAATTATTTAAAATTTTAAATAACTTAAACAAAATATTTAAGTTATTAAAATAAATAAATAAATCACTGACCTTGCTGGGGTCAGAATTATTGCTCTATTCATGGGGATTTGCTATTGGTGTTTCCTTGATTACTGATAGGTGCCTGCAACAACTGAAATATCACAGGTAGAGCAGCTATTTCTGCATGTAAAGAAGTTGACAATTCCAGTGCCTTATACAACCTCTAACAATGCTCTAATATTTGGTTTTTCAGGCAAACCCTGAATTCAGGGAAGTCAGAAAATCACAGATATTCCCATTATTTTTGGCTTCCTAATTGACATGTGCTTTGAGTTTCTACAAGGAACACTGATTAAGTGTTGGAGGCTTATCTATCAAATGTCTCATTATTCATTAATCTCACAAATAACCACTGCAATATTCAGAGCTGAGTAAATACAGGATACATACACAATTCACTGAGTTTACTTCTCTGCTTTTATCAGCATGGATCTGCTTTAAAGCCTACCTTGAACTGATCAGCCATGTTATCAGGATTATTTACTCTCTGAAAATGTTAGAGATCAATGAGGACTGAAATCCCCTTACAGCAGGCACAGTGCCTTCTTTCCTTTACCAGCCAATCTCTGCAGCAGTGCTTCCAGACTTCAAAGGCAAGATCAACTAACTCTTCTTGTAAAATAGGCCAAAGTCTTCCCAGAGAGTGCAAAACTGTGTAAAATTGGATACAAACTGACAAGGCCTTCAGATGTACTGTACATAGTGAAAGAACTCTGAAAACCTATGTGTCTGAGGTTGGAGCCTGTAAAATTGCTGTGGTTTTGCCAACACAATATTCTCCTACACACTTGGAAACACATAAGAAACTTAAACATTATAGAACAAAGATGGATAAAATGAACAAAAAAAAATTTCCAGATTTTACACACTTTATGGTGAATTATATTTTTAGGATCAATCCAAATGATACATTTCATAGATTATTATTATACAATGAAAGGGTTCCTTCTCAATTCAAGCAATTAATTAGCCAAGATAGTGGGTTGGCCCTGGCTAGCTGCCAAACACCCACCCACCCACCCACTCATTCAACTCCTCTCTCTGCTGGCACAGCGAGAAAGCAGAAGGAAGGTGAGAAGACTCATAGACTGAGTTGATAACAGTTTAACAGGGAAAACAAAGGTTGCACATGCAAAGAAAAACAAAGTAAGTAATGAATTCATTACTTCCTATAGACCAGCAGATATCCAGCCTTTTTCTGGGCAGCAGGGTCCCTGCACACACAGTAGTTACTTGGCACAACAAATGCCATCATTTCCCCTTCCTCTTCTTTCTGCCAGTTTTTATTTCTGGGCACAATGACATAGAGTATGGGATATCCCTCTGGTCAGTGGGGATCAGTTGTCTCCCTGTAATATCTTGCCCTAGCCCCGCCTTCCCACTGAGGGTAGGCAAGTGGGAAGAAAACCTTGATGCTGTGCAAGCAAAAGCCAAAGCATTGATGTGTTACCAACACTGTTTCAGCCACAAAGCCAAAGCACAGCACCTCACACAGGCTGCTGTGACGAAGATTAACTCCATCCCAAGCAAATCAATGGGAAATTAGAATTTTTCTGAATGGCTGGATAGTAAATATGTAATAAAGACTAATTAAAGCATAATTGGGCTGATGAATTGTGGATGGAAGAAGCCATGTAGTAGAGTCAACAACTATTAGCAAATAGGGACTTGACCAAGGATCCCTTAAAACCACACAGAATCATACAAAGGCTTGGGTTGGAAAGGGACCTTAAAGATCATCCAGTTTCAACCCCCCCTGCCATGGGCAAGGACACCTTACACTAGACTAGGTCTCTCAGAGTCCCATCCAACCTGGCCTCAAATGGTTTGCAAGAGTTTCAGTGATCCCACACAAAGGGTGATGAGCAGAAAGCAAAATGTTTCATGAAGGTGGAGGATCTCATCCTCATGTAATATTACAGAAACAGCATAACACCCATCCTGTGGGGAGAAAATAAGGGGATGTAATGTAAGAAGCATAAGTAGAAGTCTAAAACATTTTCTTGAGAACACTGTACAGTCCATACAAATTCTTTCTTCTGATGGAAATGGGTTATCAAGCCAGCAAGACAGGCAAGTTGTTTCAAAGTTCTTCCAGTTTTGAGCAGTTTCCATACATCTAGGCACAGTCCCCTGCTTTTTGAGCTGTTTTATGAGAGAAAGTGGTGAATTTCTTTACATTAGCATTTTCCACAAACCCAACCACAAGTAAGCTTATGCACCCACTTGTGCAAATGGAAGTGGATTTTCAAACCTGATGTTTTACAGAAAAAAAGTTTTGGAATTCTGCTTTGGCCTGGAATCCAACTGACACTGAGGACAAAATTTTTTCCAGTAAAAAACACAAAAAATCATTTTTTCTTTGACACTCTGTACCTCAGATCATTCTCTTCAAGAACTTGGCTTACCCTGTTGTCAATACACATTGTTTGGTCACTGTTTTGGATTTCTTGCTATGCACAAGAAGTTTTCTCACTATCTTTCGTAAACTCTTCCAAGAATTAATCTGGCAGGGTGCTGACCATTCTGGCCTGATCCAGAAAAACACTTAAGGCTGTCTTCAAGCACCCAAGTAGTTCTAACCAGACTGAGCTCATAATACCATTGTTTTACAAGATGGTGAAATATCTGTTTACTCATTAAAGTCTGAATATTAAGATTCAAGATTGCTTGTTCTATCCATTACAGATGTTTTCTCCTCATAAATGACAATCAAAATTTCATTTGTTTGAGGTTTATATCTTTGTTCAGTTTTCCATTCTATTGAATAACTCCCAGTGAAAAATTACAGGCTCTTCTAAAACAATTTATTGTTCTTTTCTTTTTCTTTATTATTATTAATGGGAAATTCCAAACTTTGCAGATAAGATTTATATACACTTTCAAATAGGTCAAAAAAAGGGAATATCAGAAAAGTTTTAAAAGCCCATTTTGCAATTTTTGGCTTTATTGAAAAAAACAAAACAAAAACCTCAAACCAAAAAACAACCCCAAAAGCTTCAACTGTTTTAAAAAGTATAAAATTGCCAAAACCTCTGTGGCTAATGCACCACAATGGAATCTGTCTTGCAAACATTTATGTGCCCAATTAATTTTAAGCATATGAGTAGCTTGTAACCCTCACTGTACACTTTCATTAATGACCTAAATAATAGGAGACAGAATATTACTACTAAGCTTCCAGATGATACTATGAGAGGAGAAATAACAATGTCCTGTTGCAAAAAGAGTTGGGCTTTATATTTGCTGAATAATATTAGATTTATTTCCTTTCCAAAGGGATTTTTCTTTAGTTTAACTAAACTAACTAAACTCTTACCTAACTTAACTTTTTTTTTTTTTTCTTTGGTAATCATTCTCTTAATATAGATAGAAAAAACAATAACACCCTTTTCTAAGCAATCTATTTAGATTCTTCTGTAATTGATCACCTTTTCATCTTATTACCATGATTGTCCAGATTGTGCATTTTTCCTTAACACATGTAACTTGAAACATAGTGTTTCAAGCAAGTCAAGCAGTTTCTTTTTTCTATAACTTTCTAATTCTCCCTGCCCTGGGAATACTTACTATCTTCGTGTCAGTGGATTTTAGTGGAAATATCTATGTATTTCTTCTCCACTCATGGATATGGTTTGCTTTGAGTCCATTTACTCAAGGGAAAATTATTTCAATATTTTTCCCCTGGATCTTCAGGTTTATTTTTGTCTCTGGAAGGAACTGAGGGTATTGGCTTCTGTATAAAAAAAAATTACTTTGGTCATGTAATACTGATAGATATCACCTCCCTTTATAGTGTATTAAAAATGCAGCTTATTTGCATTAGAGCATGCAAATAAAAACATTAGTAGAGTGGTATTATTGGTGATACTTTTTGTTCTAGGCTCCTTCATCTGTTTTACTCACTTTTGAGACAAGGTATGACTTTTTGTAAGACTGCTTAAGATTTTTTCTAAAGTTTTTGGCTGTGCCTTTTTGAAAAGATGACTGTATTGAGCAGAACTAGAATAATTTTTAACAAACTTATTATCTAATTGTGCTGTACAGTCTACAGTACTAAAAGCTTCTGACATTTGTCAGTTGAAAGAGTTGAAATGGGAAGGAATGAAAAAGACTAAGCCAGACTCCTGACGTTGTCATCAGCTGACAGGATGAGATGCACTGAAACACAAAAAATTCCATTTCAGAAGAAGAAATTTTTTTTTTTTTTTTTTTTTTTTTTTTTTACTGTGAACATAATCAAACACTGGAACAGTGGTTAAGAAACTTTGTGGAGACTCTGTCCTGGGAGATGCTTAAAATTCAACTGGACACAAAGCTCTGTGCAAGTGGCTCTAATTCACCCTACTCTGAGCAGGTGGGTCGGACTAAGGAACCTCCAAAGATTTTTGACAACCTCATCTGCACTGTGAGTGGATGACTATGAAACCTGAGTCTTCACTGCTGACATTGAAACACCCATCTAGGATGTGGACAGCTGTCTTTCAAAAACTACAACAGTAGAACATTTGGTCATGTTAAAAACTGAAGTCACTCTAACAAGAAAGATTGATAATGAAACTCAAAAGCAAAGAGGAAAGAGCACTCTGCTGGGATAATAGATGCTGACACTGGGCTTGTTGTTTATCTCAGTCACTGGACAATGCAAAACCAGTTTCCATATTGCTTGCAGTGAAAATTGAATAAACTTCAAAGTCAGGGTTCCTTGTGCTTTCTCTCCTTCCAGACACCATTACTTTCTCATAATATTTTAACTTCAACAAGAGAGGTAAGGAATCAACCACCTTACTGCTTTTTTTCTGTCTGCAGCTGACAGACAGTTTCATGGTTAGCAAACTTCCTTAGACTATGAGATAACTTTTCAGTCCCTATCTTATTTGTTAGGCACATATCTTAACTATGAAACTGTGAAACTTCTATACAAACAACATTGCTGCTTCTCTATGGGTTGATGCATAGGAGCTTAAGATATTAAAATATAATTGTGTACTGACTAAGGAAGTCTTTATTCAACCATGACTACATGTTTAATATATAGCCAAGTGCTCTTGAGCTTTGTTCTGATAAGAACAAAAGCTTATAAATCAGTTAAGGTTGGGGGTTTTTTTAATTATTCTCTACTAAGTGTATATAATCCAGCAAAGAAATTAAGAGTTCAAACACCAGTCATAGGTAAGTGAGATATAGAAGGCATGTGTATACATAATTATAGTTTGTGTCCTGTAAAGATAATCTTTCTTATGGAACAATGAAAACAAACATGAAATCAAAACCACCAAAAATAGGAAAGAAAGGGTAGAGAGGAAAAGATAACAAGAAAGATTAATGCAATCTGCAGTATATTAGTCTGTTATCTGATACTCAACCTAAGAGTGTGCTCTGTAACACTGATCTGACTCAACTGATCTGACTGGAACAAAGGAGTCTATCAGTCAGTTTGTGATGAAAAAGTGCAGCTCTTATATATTTAACTTATTTATACTCAGCAGGTCTTCTGTACAAAGCTTTTAAGTTCTGGTAGAAAATGTTAACATTGCATCATAAACCAGTTCTAATAGTATTAAAAGTATTATTTTGGTCATATTTGCGGAGTGCACTTAATATTATTTACAAAAAGTATAGTAAAAGAAATTGAATATTCAATTTCCCAATTTCTATTCTGCAGGCATCACTAGCAGTCTTCTAGCATAACATTTTTCAGAAAACGTTTACCTTTCCTGGTTGTTAACTCTTCCTTATTCAAGAATATTTGTCAAAACATGTACGGCTAAAGTCAGAAGACCCTGGGTATTATTTTCCAAAAGGGCTGTGCTGTACCATCCTCCCAGCATGTTTGGAAACCACTCAAGAATCTCTAATAGGGCTCTGTATAACAATGGCATAACCCTCAATCTAAAAGTGTCACCTTTGAAAATAGGACTAAACTCACTTGGTTGGTGCCACTAGAACCTCTACTGTTTTTTTGTTTTTTTTTTTTTTTTTTTTTGCATTGCAAAACTGTAGTGCAAATAGAGAATTCTGTGGCTGAGAGCCCTGTTATTCTCCTGGAGAAAAAGTGGAATTTCACAGCTTCCAGTATAACAGTCTGATGTCACAGTCTAAATAGCATCATCACAACATGCTGTCCTGAGGATCTCAATATATCTCGTTTCATGCAGGACTCTTCATTCAGTACTGCCACATCCCCAGCTGGGCAAGGAGCTCCCACACATCCTCACCACATCTGCATCAGAAGCAGTTGTCTCAAAAGCCCAGGGACATCTCAGGTGGCATCAGAGACTCAAGTGTGGACAACTGGATCAAGGCCATACAGTTTGTTCACTTGTCTAGGTAATTCATAAATGGTTGTACTGTAGACAACCCAATTTAGATGCCTGCATCTGAATCTGAATCTAAATCCCAAACAGAGTTTTGACTTGGCATCTAATATTAAGCATAAATTTCCATAACTGGGAAGAAAGTATTTTCCAAGTCAGCATATTGACCGGAATTCTATTACGGAAAGCTTAAAGGAAGTCAGGGGTAAAATTCCTGATTTTTAACTATATATATAGAACTAGACATTTAGAAGCTTTGCAAATTCCAGTGCTACATATCTATGCACTTCAGTATATTAAGTGACCATTAAATGACCTGATATGTGAGCATTTGCAAACACAGGACTTCAAAAAATCTTCTGCATTCTTCTGAATAAAATGAATTTTACAGTAAAGTAAATAAATTGGCCACAGTACATGGTTTTGGTGAAATACTTCAGAATTTATAAGCAAGAATACTGACATGCTGATTGCACTGTACCATTACAATATTGCAATTACATGCAAAACAGGGTTTGTAGATCTCAGTCATTATATTAAATTGTCACATTTGTCCTTAGATTGATTTAACAACTTTATAAACATTTATTAAAGCTTTCTTATAGTACATTAAATTATCCCAGAAAAGTCATGTTCACATTTCAAAGCATCAAATTTATTTTCAAAAACTGGTTTTACATTTTAAGAGAATATTTCATTTTTCTTATCACATTTTAGAGAAGTACATTGTAATAAGTAGAACACTGGGATTCTTCACATGTCAATGGCTGGTCACACTTTTAGTTTTCAAAGCAGAAAAGCTCTAATTAAGAAACAACTGTGCACTTATAAGTTAAAAGACAGATAAAAGTTTGCAGGAAAACTGAAAAGGCAGCCCACTGGATTTCTTGGATTTTTCTTAGCAGATTTCTTTGAAGATTTTTAATTTTGGAAGTTCATCACTTAATCTTTTTTTTCACCATACATACTTTAAAGAAAATCACCATTATTTTCAACAGTCTATTTATTGTACTACACATCACAATTGGTAATTTAGAAAAATTAACAGTTTCTCTAGAACACATTATCAAAGAACATGTATAACTCTTATATACCAAAAAGACTTTTTTCTCCCACAAAATCCACTGATGCACATCCAAGAAACCCCTGGACAGAGCCTGCTGAAGATCTTTTGCACTTAATGTATAAGACTACTCAATTCAAATAATGTGTGCAACGCTGAACCTAAGAGGCATTAATGCCAGAAACAACAACTGCACCATATCAAGCCCAGGAAAAAGTAATGGGACTAGAAAGGGAGATTTTCCAAAAATCAGAGTTTTTATTTCATCTGTAATATCGTTGATAAATGGAAATGCTACCATGCAAAATCTCAGCACTTTTTTGGCCGGAAAGGCATTCATGCTAATATAATGAGTCTGGATTACAGAGGTTTGCCAAGCTTAGATCATGTATAGATTAGTAATGATGCCTTTTAATGTCTTAATGACCTCTTAATGAAATACATTTATAATGCTACAATTTGGTGAGGACTCACTAAATATTTTTCATATCAGAACATGATGTTCAAAGCTAAGTTCTTAATAATAATTAACACATGTATTGTGCTTTTACTCTTCAAAGTGCTTTAAGAACGTTAGTAATTAGTTAAAAACCCGTGTGCTGGATGTATGTTATCTGTTTAGGCTCGAAGAGGCCCACAGCTATGAAACTGGAACTAGCCAGTAAAGTCCAAGCAGAAAATAGTCACTTCTTCTGTGTTCTAAAGAATTTTAGATCAAGGCAGGAAAGACCTGTCACAAGATAAATTAAATGCAGGTGGTGACCACTTCATACAAATAGTATTAGACAAATAATATAAACATAGACTATACTTTTTAAAAATGTACCCAGACTATTAAAGCTTAATTATTTTTTTCTAAAAAACAGAGAACAAAAAGGCAATCTCTGAAATAAAAAACTATCCCAAACCATTTGAAACTTCATTTTGCTAATTTATGTTCTCAGCATCCAAATTGAGCAATTTTACCATAAACAATGGGAGTCTTGTGGTGCTGATTCAAAACTTGCTAATACTCACTACCTGTGAGCAACAAATCCCAGGTAAATCACACCCATTTGCTCCTGTGACTGACACATGACAGGGCAGAGGTGAAATGATCAAAGGTGGGACTGCAGAGGGCTAATTTGCAGAGGCTCATCATCTGCCAGACCAGTACAAATAGGAAAAGAAATCAGAGGTAGCTGTAGCCAAGCAAAATTCATCTTGAGTACCCAGAGAACAGGGCTGCTTGGGAAGAGAGGCTTCCCTTCTCAGGTTCACAGGAATATGCCCCCCAAACCAGGGAAAACTTTATTCTGAGAACTTTCCATCAGGGCTAGAGGAAAAGAATTGTTTCACACCATTATTCTGCTTTAGATGGAACAATTAACCATTGCATAACAATGGGAATTCAGAGACTTTGCTTTTTATCTAGAATATTATAGAATTTTTATTTTAACAAATAATTCAAATGCATCTCTGAAATCTCATGCAAGAAGACAGCTATACATGAAAATCTTGTTCCAGTTAGGCTAGATTTTAAACTGTTTAAATAACTAATGCAATGATATGTTTGTTTTCTAAGGAGACACAGCAGCAGTTCCTACATTACTAGGGATATTGTGAAGATAAACATATAAAAGATTCATCAGCAATGGCATTATGTGCTTAAAATAAATCTGCAACTAGATTTAGTCAGTTGAAGTTGGGAAAGATTTGGCTGTCTGCTTATGATCTCAGTTTCAAGGAGAAAAAAATGTTTATATTTAGTTGAATTTGAATTTCAGCAGTTCAAAACAATGTTACTTTTTATCCTAACTTCCTTTGCCATTTTTAGCAATGTAAGAGTTAAAATAAAGAGATACTCCAAGCTTATTTAATTTGAAGCACTCTTTAAAAAATCTAATATTATAAATCTAATATTAAACCCAGTATGCTTTAGCAAAACATACATATTTTTAATTTTATTTGAGATAGGAAGAAATTAGGAATAGAGGAGAATTTGGTGATTAGAAGAATGGCATGAAATATTTAAATAATAAAGAACTGATTGAAACAAAGGAAACACCTTTAGTAAAGGGCAGGAGCTGAAAGTCTG
The DNA here is from genome assembly GCA_030060385.1 of Muscicapa striata striata. Lineage (NCBI taxonomy): Eukaryota > Metazoa > Chordata > Aves > Passeriformes > Muscicapidae > Muscicapa > Muscicapa striata. The sequence continues at coordinate 3,145,519 of JAREIS010000135.1, forward strand.
ATTAATTACATATTGCATTCACTTGGATTTCTTCCAGCCATATGCTGGAATTTCACTTTACCTTATGTTAATTTTCTGGCAAATGGCAGCGTGATGTTTGTGAGGTCTTCAGAAATATGACCTAGAAAAAGCCGATAGCAAATTCTTGAACACACTTGTTCTACTTAAACTATACAGACAGCACAAGAAAGGAAGGGGAGAAGGTTCAAAAATGCTATGGGATCTCAAGCTGCTGACTTCTGAGTCTGAAGAAAATGTGACCAATTTCCATTCTTTTTCTTGGAAGGCATAGCGAGGCCAAGTTTTATGGAGCAAGCCTTGCCCTACTGCAGCCACCTCCCTCCTGCCTGCTGAAGAGTCAGTCTCCCAGTAAAGCAATTCCAATAGACCTCTGAAATCTAAGGCAGGAAATTCCTTTCAGCACCGGTTTTAGCAATGAAAAGGACTGTCAAAACATCTTCCCAGAGGATTACAGGGCTCCTGCCCAGAAACTAGTGGAGAAAGTTCGGCACTTACATGAGTACAATGCCCCCAGCTCCAGTTCATGTGTAACAAGAGCAGCTTTAATGCACATTTATCCTGAGGCCAGTTAACACTTTCAAACTCAGTGCAAGAATGTCACTTTTGTAACATAGACTGTTAAGAAGTTCTAAAAATACATTAAATGTATTCCTCTCTAAATGTGCGCACTTCCCTGTTTGCAAATGGAATTGTTTTCTTAATTAAATACCTTGTCTTTTTTATTTCACATCGGGGTAATACATAATTTTATTAAAGACCTTTTTATAGTCTTCCCATCAACCTACTGCATATGCAATCACATTACACATGTACAGGTATGCATACAGTATGCATACAAGTTTCTTCTGCTCTCTTTCAGGCACAGTAGCTATAAAGTGTTTGGTAGACTTGGAAATGTTGCTAATTTCAGAGGCTTTTTAAATATAATTGGTAAGGTGGTGCTGCTCACTGGAATTCATTCAATGATGGCTGATTGCCAGGACAGGATTGGGTTGCACTAATACCTGAAAGTCCCAGCCAAGATGTCACTGAGATGCTCAGACACCAGCTGCCAGACCAGGAAGTGCCTGATAGGTCCCATCTCTCCTGTGCCAGACCCCTATATATGTCTTAGATGCATAAGAACATGTCAAATAGCACTAGACCGCTATGTTTTTATGTTTTTCTATGTTTTTAAGTATTAAAGCTGAATCCAGTTTCCAATGGCTTTGTTGTAGAATGAATAGCAAAACTGGCTAAAACAGTGAAACAGCTGAGCTCAGTAGCTCCAGTAACAGCCTAATCCCACCTTTGCACTATTCAAAAATAATTGTACAGAATATAGCAATTACTTGAAATTTTACCCCACTCCCCCCAAAGAAAACTCCAAGAAAACCAAAACCCCAAAATAATAGGTTCCCATAGACTATAATGAAAAATAGTCATAGAATAAAAGAGTATTTTTCAAATAGAATTGTCTGGGTTCATTATTTCAATGTACCTTGTAAGTTAACAGGAGTTTGTTGTCAGTCATAGAATCACCAAATCCTAGAACAGTGTGGGTTCAAAGGTCCTTTAAAGGTCACCTAGTCCAATCCCTCTGCAATGTGCAGGGACACTTTCAACTAGATCAGGTTGCTCAGAGTCCCATCCAATCTGACCTAGAATGTTTCCAGGGACAGGGCATCCAGCACCTCTTTCAGCAACCTGTTCTACTGTTTCACCAAGCTCATCAATCATTTTGCCCTTAAATGTAATCTACTCTCTTCTTTTTAGTCATGTGCCAGCAAGCCAAGTCTAATATTTGTATCATTGATATATTTTTATATTTTTAAACCGGTAAGTATTTCAGAGTAACAAAGACCACAACCTTTGCCCTCTTTCCTCCTCACCCTTTCCCCCAGTTATCTAGTAATTGCACCTGCCTTGGACCCAAATGATAAAACCAGTAGAAAATTGAGGAATGTGTCTGTCTATAACCCAGAAGAAAAGTCTGACATCTTTTAGAAGCCGGCAGAGAAAAAAGTGTAGTAATGTTACAGAAAGAAAGATGGAAACTCTGCAGCCTGTGCCCATGCAGCATTCTGGGGAGAGGCACACAGGAAAAGCTTCTTCACTACTGCTAACTGATCGAAAATATAATAAGCCAGAATGAGGTTCCCTTCTGTGCAGGTGAAAATAATGCCTTGTGAAGTCAGGAACACAAGCACAAGATGAAAAGGCAGAAGAATTTATCAGAGAATAATGGGTGAGCCATTATAGGCACTTTCACGGAAAACATAAGAAAATCTGATGTGCTGCAAACTGGGAAACTGCCAGAAACCATGGCAAAATATCAACAACTGCTTGGTTCAAACGGCTGTAATCAGTGGCCCCAAGTTCAGTTGAAGGCCACTCACTATCAGCATAGGCAGGGGTTGATAGCAGGATCAGTACAGTCTAACCTCTGCATTCGTGACCTGGACAAGGGGCCAGACCCTCAGCAGAGCTGGGAGGAGTGGGGTGAAGGTACTGCCATGCAGAGCAACCTCGGTAAGTTACAGAGATGGCCATAGAGGAACATCACACCATTCCACAATGGAAAGTCTGAACCTCTGCACCAGGAAAAGGAATAATCCCACACACCCAAGCAGGCTGGGGACCAACCAGCTGGAAAACAGCTCTGCAGAGAAGGACCTGAGGGTCCTGGTGCACAAGTTTTACAGTTTTACTGTAAGCCAGCAGTGAGTCCTTGCAACAAGGAAGGCAAACAGTATTCTGGGGCTGTGGCAGGAGGAGCATTGCTAGGAGGCTGACAGCAGTGATCCTTGTCTTCCACTCAGCAGTGGTGAGGCTGTGTCCAGTCATGGGATCCCAGTGCAGGAGAGACATGGACTTATGTGGGCAAGTCTAGCAAAGGGCCACAAAGATGACTGAGGGACAGAAGTAAGAGAAGGCTTAGAGAGCTGGGCCTGTTCAACCTGGAGAAATCTCAGGAAGCTCTGATCAGTGTTAAGGGGAACAAAGATACCTAATGTAGGGAAGTAAAAAAGTGGGAGCCACCTCTTTAGATGGGGGCGCAAACAGAGATACAGGGAATAAAAATAAAAATTAAAATACCCCAAACCGTCTTTCTTATGGTGAGACTGGTCAAATACTGAAAGAGGTGGTCCAGAAAACTTGTGGAGTCTCTATCCCTGGAGAGATTCAAACTCAAATGGTCACAGAGCTCTTGAGCAACCTGCTGCAGCTGACTGTGCTTTGAGCAGGAGAATTGATCTAGAAAATCTCCAGAGTCCCTTTCTATGTCATCCTTCCTATGAGTCTGTATCTGTAAGTGTAGCTTAAAAGGGCAGATGAAAAGGCAGAAAAAATATCATTTTGGTTTTTCTTTCCTATGCTTAACTTCTAAAGTGAAATTATAACAAGTTACACTTGTCCATGTACTCCTCTCACCATTTGTGCAAGACTCAGGAGCAGATGGGTTGACCTCTCTTTCATTTGATGTCTAAACTTCATGTTTGTTTTGGAACTACATCACTTTCCAAAATTAAACAAGGGAATAGAAAGTCAAAGTTATTCACTCTGCCCTATAAAGTACTATAATAACAATATAATTGTGACAGGGAAAGGAGAACAAGGCTTCTAAAATATTAAAATTTTCTTTAATGTAACCCTGACATAAATGAAATTAAAATTATAATACATCTTAAAATTAAGTCACAGATTTTACTTCACCAACCATACAGTTTTAGAGTATAAAGAATATTGCAATATAAGTTGCATTTGATGCATATTGCATCAAAGATACAGACAAAATGCACATGACATTTTAGGGGATTTAATGTAGCTAAACTTATGCAAAAGCTGTTGCAAAAAAGAACTATTTGATACATTTAAAATGGCTGAAGCAGAAATAATTTTAATTTACTATCTGCATTGGGACTAAAACCAAAACATTACTACAGCAGCTTTTTGCTGCATATTGATTTCAAGGGCAAAGTCTCATCACTAACAAGAAGTAAACAGTGTAGAAAGGTGTTTGGAAAGTTCACCACTTTCTAGTGATGTGTATTTCATTGCTGCCCTTTAACTCTGCATATGAGTCTATGATTAAAGGGACAAGGAATCATAAATTAGGGTTCAGAATAAAATTCAGTATTGTGCAAAGGCTATGCAAAATTGTGATCTATGCTGTGGAGGCAAAAGGTTGGGCTAGAACTGACTTTTTACAAGAGACTAAATTCCGTACCTGAGCTGAAGCCTGCACTCTCTGAAACACCAAAAAAATCTCTGATGAAGATTCTTAGCTAAACACGGCTGTGATTCCATGACTAACAGTTCTCATGGTCAGTTTTAGATAGCAACAGGGGAAGGCAAGAGAAAAAAGAAACCACAAATTATTTGACGTTCTCAAATGTACTTATAAATGGAATTTATTTTCTTGAAATTCAATGTTTTATTTCATTTACAGTTTGCAGCTATTAAATATGAGGCAGTTGCTGTGTGAGTTGTTCCAGTACACACAGCTGCAGTAACAGCTAGCTACAAACACATTTTACACTAGTGGGTACTTTCAAGAACCAAATGTCTCTTCAGGAAGTTTTACCAGCAACTTTTTTTCATGTCCTTCTGCAGTTCCAGTGAATTCTGTGTTACTTTCCACACACATGCACTTTTTTCTCTCTGCTGCCTTAAAACTAATTTCCACTCATCTGTGGGGCAACACTAACAAAGACACTTCCATCTGTTCCTTGACAGGATTTACTATCCTGTAACTGTTAACATGTAAAGGGCATTTTCTATTTTGATTGGACATTAATTGTGCTTTCTTTGGATTAAGCATTTAAAACTGAACTATGAAATAGCCTTAAATATATAGGTCATAGCAATTATAGTGTTACTTATATTACTAAACAAGTCTGCAACAGATGTCCTCCAGGGCTCTGGCCAGAAGAACCTATCTCCTGCAGATTTATTTGGTGCTTAGAGATACTACCAACTAACTTCTCAAACCTGCTTGAATGCCATTGTGCCTTTCATTTGATGACAGCAAAAATATTCCAGGCTTATTTGTTTCAGCACCAATATTCCTCAAGGCCTTCCTGGTACCTGGCTATATAAAATGTTCCTACTTGGGCCTTGTCAGAAGCCATGCCCCTGCAGTTAAATGAAGCAGCATCAGAAACCCTTAGCCAGAAAAGGGACACAGCCTGGCCACATCTACACTTATTATTACTTGGCTCGGTTCTCTCGTTTTGGAGCTGGGTGGTACCACGGTGGCCATTAGAAACAATTGTTATATTGTGTAGGGTTTTTTCATTCCTAAGTGCCTGAAAAATACAAAGACTGTACTGCAGCCCTCCAGGGTGACATCTCCAATTCACAAAACATGGGCTGGATGAGAGGGCAAAGGCTGCTAGGACAGCTCTGGAAGACCACATGAAGTGGAAAACATCATGTTTGGTGGAAGCTTCTTCATCCCAACTACAGAGCATGGCTTCTGGTGCAAGTCCATGCCCTGGAATGCACCCAGGACTGCTCACCAGAGAGTTCACAGGCTCAGAACAGGGCATTGCTTGACCAATCTGAACAGTTCAGCACTGAAGGACACTCACTGGTCCTATTCCATGTAGCAGTAAAAACAAAACCAGGGAAGCAATGCCAAAAACTCATGAAAATCTGACCTTATAAAGCATCACCTCAAGCTTTCGTAATATAAATTTTATTTTTCCCTATGCCTGAATTAAATAAGCCCTTAAATGTATTTATTATATTCCACTCTGATCTAGCAAAATTTTTATGCACGAGCCACTTTAAGATCAATGTTTTCCAAGATGCTGTTTGTTTAAGCAAGCCTGTGCATGTCCAGAAACTCTGGGACTATCGCTCTATGTTAGATCATTCACATGCTCAAAGTTTGGTGTTTGCAGTACTGTGCCTTCATGTATTTTAAAAAAGAAGCACATGAGACCAATACTATATATATGTGATACATAAAATATACAATCTCCAATCAACTTCTGATTCCAAAACTTTGCAGTTGTCTTCATTGGTCTTATAATACAGGAATACTTACTAAAATGTTATTGCTGCCATTTATGATAGGAACATAACTCAAAGGCACAAGGTCTGCATGTATGGATGCAATAGGGCAGAATGAGACAATCAGCACTATGTCAAGTTCACTTTTTTCCAAGATGTGGAATAATGACATTTTCCTACTTGAAGCTTCCCTTTGCCCACAGACCAGGGCAAAGTGCCTCTTCTACAAAGTGAAAGAGCTTTTTGTGTCTTCACTGCAGTAACTTAACAACTCCAGTTCATATCAAATGAAATACATGCATTCATTATTTTAATATCACATATGAGCTAACATGCTGCTGACAAATCAATTTTATAAACAGTTTAATAAAATATACTCTGATCAACAGTCCATCAAGCACCTAGGTGTTTCTTGTATATATTCAGCGCACATTAGACAAACTGAGTTCTGGAATAAGAAATGACCTGAGGGATTTGATGTGAATCTCAGAAAAAAAGCAATGTTAGCTGCATACAGGAACATGAAAACTGTATCAGATCCAGCCAAAAGTCCATTCTGCCTTTAACAGTCTTGGACAGCTGTGCCAAGAAAAGAGAAAGCACATTGGGCTTCTCCCCTGGTAAAAGCCTGGCAGAGGGACAGCTCTCAGGGCTACCTAAGCCTCTACAGAGTATTCTCACATTTAACATCTATCTTATCCCTGATAGATTTTCTTTCCATAGAGCTGCCGTATCTTTCTGCAAATTCCTGTGAAATTTTAGGAATCTGTGACATTTCCAATGAATTTTAAGCCTACTTAAAATACTTTTTGTTTTGAAACTGCTGCCTATTAGTTTAATTTGTTTTCCAAAGGTTTTGCATTAGAAATTAAAATGACAAATCACTGTCCATTCAACTTGGTTTCACAAACTAGTGTCAATATTTCCCCAAGATACTTTTAGCATTAGCTTGTCTTCCAACTTCAATTTTACCTTCTACTTACTATGTGGAGGAATTTCAGATGTGTGAAAATTTTTGTGACATTTTCTGTATCTTTTGTAGCTATACTGCACCCTTTCTGCAGTCCCCATCCAAGCAGAGAGCATGGCACCATCACAGAGAGTAAGAATCATGGCATTCACTTCCCAATGGCTACTAAATATTACCTGATTTTGGAAGCATAAGGCTTTATATTCCATTTAAATACTCAGCTTTATCTCACATGCCAACACATCCATCATTTTATTGTGCTGTAGGAATCAAGATGTCCTTCTGCAACCTGACAATTTTTTAAAATCTAAATAACTCAGTGTGAACAACAGATTTTACTACTGCACTGTCCGCCCCTTTTTCCAGACTATTTGCCTGTGTTGAACAGTACTGACCTTCAGACAAACTCCTTTTAAGTCCTACCTTTTACACAATCCATTGAAAAAGATGATAACAAATTCCTAACCTTTCTTTTCTACCCTATCTTTTGACGAGGTATCCACCCATCAGAAGCTTGTAATCTATCTCATTGAGCTTGTTCACCAGTGCATACCATCAATTCACACACTGAGGTGAAGTATTCCAATTTTTGTTTTGAGTTTGTGCAAAGTAGGGAGCTTGGTGCTAATACACAAATGGCTGGCTCCTCAGTCATTAAAACTTTATTTATATGTTTTAGCCAACAATGCCATTAGCATTACACAATTTTTTCATTAATTAGTGCTCAAGCTCCCTGTATGCTAGTTATAACTCTTGTTTCTCATGATAATTAGTCCACATGCACAGTTCCTTCCTCCATTTGAGCTGGGGGTCTGTTTAGAGTACATGGTCAATGAATTGATGGTCATGATCTCCTACTGCTGGACTTACCTTTCCTCAGTTACTGCTCACTTCTGCTGACTTCACTCCTGGTGGCCGTCATCCAGACAGCTCATTCATCTTGGGATTTTCTTCCCTTTTCCTTAAAACAACAGATTAGCCAAGCATGCAATGTTCACAATACAATTGCTTAATCATATCTGTCTAGTCATAGCTACTGATTAACAGCTAAACAAGTTGCAGTTTTGAGTCAAATCCTGAGGGGCTCAAATCTTGAGTGGCTCAATAAAATGTGACTGCTGAATCTTCTAAAAACCTTTCATGAAAATTCTTGCCCAAACCAGGAGGGCCAGCCATGTCTGGTGCACCATAAGTATCTCCAGCTGGTAAAGGGAGGTGATTGTCCTGCTCTGCTCTGCACTGGTATGGCCTCATCTTGAGTCCTGTGTGCAGTTTTGAATACCACAATATAAAAAACATATAAAGATATTAGAAGGTGTCCAAAGGAGACTTACAAATATGGTGAAGGTCTAGAGGGAAAGCCATACGAGAGCAACTGAGGTCACTGTGCTTGTTCAGCCTGGAGAAGAGACTGAGGGGAGACCTCATTGCATTCTTCAACATCATCATGAGGGGAAGCCAAGGGGCAGGCATCAATCTTCCTTTCTCTTGTGACCAGTGACAGAACCTGAGGGAAGGGCAGGAAGCTGTGGCATGGGAGGTTTGGGTTGGATGTTGGGAAAAGGTTTTTACCCAGAGGATGGGTGATTGGAGATTGTATATTTTATGTATCACATATATATAGTATTGGTCTCATGTGCTTCTTTTTTAAAATACATGAAACATGTTGCTTTTTTAAATTATTATTTTATTTTATTTTATTTTATTGAGGGGAGGAATGTGTGCTTTAGTGTGTTGCTACTGTCCAGTGCTTTGGTCCAGTTTCCTCATTTAGATGCAGCTAAGGGAGACATCCCTGGGGGTGCTGAATGACAGCCAGCTCAATAGGAGCCAGGAACATCCACAGGTGGCCAAGAAGGCAAATGGCATCTTGGCCCGTATCAACAACAATGTTGCCAGCAGGACTAGGCCCTGATGAGGCTGCACCTCCAGTAGTGTGCTCAGTTTTGGGACCCTGGTTTTAAAAAGGTCATTGACATCCTGGGGTGTTTTCAGCAAAGGGCAATGAGGCTCATGAAATGTCCAGAAAACATTATGAAGTACACCTTATGAGGAACAGCCCAGGGACCGCTTTGCTCTCTAAAACCTCCTGGCAGGAGGTGGTACTGAGGAAGAGGGTGGTCTTTTCTACCAAGCCTACAGTGAGAGGAGCAGAGGAGATGGCCCTAAACTGTCTGGGGAGATTCAGATTATATACTAGAAAAAAAATCACTCTCAGAGTGGTCAGGCATTGGATTAGGCTGCCCAGGTAGGTGGTGGAGTCACCATTATTGGAGGTGTTTAGGTGTCTGGATCTGGTGCTGAGTTGCTGTGGTTTAGTGGCTTTGGTGTTGCAGCAGCAGTGCTGGGCTGATGGTTGGACCGAATGTTTCAACCTTGGTGAATCTCCAACTCGAGCCTTCAAACATGTTGAAGGATAAGACTGCACTTCGCTACCCCTTTCTCTGCCATTTTTTAGGCACCCCAGCTCATTTTGCTCTTTCAAAACTACCTATTCCTTTTCTCCTTTGCCAGAAGTCCCAAAGAAACGGTGAGGTTTGAGAACGAGTGAATGACACGCAGAAGGAAACTCCCAAGACGCGCGTCCCGGGATGATCTCCCCTCTTGCTCCTGCCATTCCCAAGCGGGTGGCAGGCGCCTGACGCCGGGTAGAAAGGCCGGGTGGAAGGGCCGGGTACAATGGCCGGGTGGAAGGGCGGTCCCCTCCCTCACGGGGGTCGCGGCCGCCGCCCTCACGGCACGGACGGTGAGGGGGCGGGTCGGGCCCGCCCTCAGCGCGCCCCGGGGCCCGGCGGAAGGAGCGGCCCGGCCGCCCCCGCCCCTCCTCGCCGGCTGCTTCCGCCTGCTGTCGGCAGAGACAGCGCCGGCCGCCGCCGTGCCGGGAGCCGGGCAGCCTGCGGAAGGGGAAGGTACGTGCCTGCCCTGCCCTCCCCTGCCTGCCCTGCCCTCCCTTGCCTGCCCTGTGCCGGGTCCCAGAGCCGCCCCGAGCCCCCGGGCGGTCAGCCCCCGCCGCCCTGCGGGGTTGGCCCGGAGCCTCGCCCAGCAGGGAGGTGCTGCCAGCCCGGTTGTGGCGGGTGTCAGGTCCGTAGCAGACCTGTTCCGCCAAATAACGCTGGTGATACCTTGGTGTGCGGTTGAGGATGGTCGGGCATCCTGTGCAGGAAGAAGCGCTTCGTACGTGCTCCCTTGACTTGTTTTGTCATGGAGGAGACTTCATGAAACGAATGCTAGGTGGTGTCTCCTTTTCCAGAAAATAACTGAGGTGATGCTATTTGTAGTGTTTTTTCTATGTGTTAGCGCTTGTTCCTGTGAAGCATCTCTTGCAGCTGAGTGATGATTGTTATCTTGGTGGTGTGTTATAAAACAAGAAACGGAGGAGAAGTCTGTGACCTGAAAGGCCTATAAATAGGAAAAGAGGAAAATAAAATTATGAATTCTTAAAAGTTAGAAGCGAGATGAGATTTTTTTTTAAGTGGAAAGAGGGGTGCTTTAGTTGAGGAGCTACTGTTTTGAAAAAGCAGGGAGTCCTGCGGACTCACACCCTCCTTCCGGAGCTGCAGTCTGTCAGGTTTGCTGTCACTGCTGGTGCCAGGGCAGCATCACTGTCAGCACCACCTTCATGCCTGCATCTGCTGCACAGGAGAAGAGCTGCCTGTGCCAGACAGGGTGAGCAGCAGGTTCAGGAAACAAGTAAATGCTGGCATGGAAATGTGCAGTGAAAGAAATTAGGATAATGATGAAGGGCTATTTGAGGCATGACAGTTGCTGAGAGCTTTCTTAGTGATAAGTTTTTTGTTGTGTTGGAAAAATGAAGAAACACCTTATTTTCTTGCAACTTAACTATAATATTAAAGCCTCAAATGGCTTGAATGATGCAGGCTCTTGTTCTTTTAGGTGTTGTATACTCCTGGCCCTCTGGGACCTTATGATGCCCAGTTAAGGTCTGCGAGTCCATCCACATGGGCCTATGTCAGAATCTGGATATAAATCTGTATTCTGTATGTCTCAGAGACTAGAAGCCTTCAATTACTAATTGTGATTATTGCAGCTTCCTGTTTTTTTGTGGCACTTGCTTATGATGTCATTGAGGGAAGTGGTCACACATTTACAGACCTGGGTAAGCGACAGCACTAAGACTTTATACTTTCCATTATGGAATTACTACAAGGATTATATCAAAGCAGTCAAAGTCAGTAATTTTTTTATGAATCTTGGACAGTACCCTAAGCAGATGCCTGTGAAAAAGGCAAGCATGTATGATTGTACTTTACATAGTCCAACTCTGTGAGTGTCCACTCAGCTTGCAACAAAGTACAGTCCAGGAACTTTCTGGAACAGTTGTGCTGAGGTCTTAAGGATCCACTGTGGATTTCTCCATCAACTCATCCTTGCCTTTGACCCATCCAGTCTCAAGTAGTTCTGTTGGTCAAAAATCCGCGAACTCACTAATGTCTGTTGGGTTTCAACACACTTTCTGCTACTTCTGTGTAGTAATTCCTACTTTTTAAATTAGAATAGGCAGTGGTAGATTATTACCTGTTTATTTGCCTTGTTTAATTCACAAGGACAATTACAGTAAATAGTTTATGGGTAATGGTAAAACAAAATTTCCAATATGACTCCCAAGCCAAAAACTTACCAAGTAAATTTGACAAGATTTACTCTAAAGCTTTCTAGTTGTACTGTTTTTTTTTTTTGTTGTTTGTTTTGTTTTGTTTGTTTTTTATTGATAGCTTTGAATTTCTTTTAAATGAAACATTTTCCATTCTTGTGGTTTATTATAGTGAGGGGACCTTGTCTGGAAAAAGGAGTGAACCCCATTTTGGATGATGTCTAGGTTATTTTTACTAAGTATTAGAATCAGAATTTCAAAGTTTCATCTCTAGAGCATGCTAAGCATGCATTTATACAGAAGACATGTTTGCAGGACATGAAGGACAGGTAATTTTCACTTACTTAAATCAGGTATGCTCTTAATAGCAATGTGGCTGTGTTTTCTCTGCTCCTAACAAATCATTGTGTAGACACTGAATTCCCAGTAAAATGTTTGACAACATTGGATTCCAACTTACATGTTGAATGATGACATTTAGATGTCTTATGAGGGTTATAAACAGGTTGTACTGGGGGAACTAAATTATTTTGGTAGAAGAATATTCATAATAGGAAAAAAGTGTATAATATGAAATGTCTGAGCTTAAAGAGCAATTAAGTGTGAGACAAATCAAGTTTTCACACTGAATACAAGCCTGACTGTGCAGTCACCAGTGAAGTGAATGAGAACTGCTTGTTTGGCTCGCTGGGGTTGCACAACCACCTCATGTAGTGTAACATATGTAGTGTATGTTAGGTAATCCTGATATGCCAAAACAATGTCTAACTAGTGATGCTACAAGTTCAAGTTTGGCAGGGTTTCTTTCATCATTATCCTCTTTCTTTCTTTCTTTGCTTCCTCCTGCTGCTACCATGCTGTTCACTTGGTTCTTTCCTTTTTCTGTCTCATCTCTGGCTTCAGTTTTGATTCTGTTCCTGTTGTCCTTTATTTAGACCAAGTCTTTATTCAAATCTTTAGTTTTAAATAAAAAGCAAAACACTTGTGATACAAATCTGACTCCTCAAATTTTACCTTCTGAAAGAAATTGTAGCACCAACTGGGAATCGAGTATCAGATGATAACTGAATCCTTATTTGAACCTGTGATGAGCACTTTGTTCCTGTATGTATTTGTTCATAGTAATGAGTTACCAGGATTTAGTAGAGTTATCTTGATGGGAGGAGCTGGGCCCTTGTGCAAAATGCTGTAAAGAGTAACCTTGGGAGTTGCTGGTGTGGTGAGAACAAGCTGCAGTTTTCCCAGCATGGTGAATTCTCTTTGGATCCTCCTGTGACTAGAACTGTAGGTCTGTATGTCAGAGCCCCAACATGTGCAGGCCTTCCTGCAGCACTGATTCTGGAGAAACCTTCTGGTTTCTGCACCATTGTGTCCAGTCTGGCTGTTCAAGTCCCTGTCCTCCTGAGGAGCAGAACCAGTGCTTCTTACTGGGAAGGACTCAGACTCCAGGCCTCATATGAGTAGTACAGACAATTATATTGCTGTAGTGACTCAGAAAGGGATCTAATTCTACCTGGTGTTATTCGTTGTCTCCTATTCATTGATTCTCTTGTTTGACTTTGTCCTTTGCTCAGAGCCCCATACAGTCTACTTCAGCTTGTTTTCATGTCTCTGCTTGCAGTACCTTCCTAACCTGTTTAGGTGAGTGGATGAGTATCAGAATGTACAGCTGCTGCAGGACACATGAGGAGCAAGCACGGGTTGAGGGGTTAGTGGAGAATGCAGCTGTGACTAGTAAGTTGGTCTACTGTGAGTAGATGGGATTTTGATTAATTCTTTTATGTCCTCATTAGAAAGCAAGAAAACCAGCAGCAGCTGGAGAGCTAAGCTTAAGGTGCAATAAACAGTTGATGTAAGAACATATTCAGGTTGAAATAATAAAATGAGAAGAAAAAGGTGTGTTGAGTTTGGAGCATATTTTAGGTTAAAGGAGAGTAACTAACATAGAAATATGGAAGAAACAAAGAAATAAAGGATAGTTCTGTGGGGGGATTTATGCTGAACAGCATAGGAAAGGATGGGGGAAGCCAAATCAAGGGTAGTGTGATGCTAATTGTAATTGTGGCCTTTTTTTTTTTTGAGCTTTGATATCTGCTTCTTTCTAGTATTCATTATGCTCTTTGAACTTCTCATTAATTGACAAGACAAAAAAGGAATAATGCTCTCCATGAAGCAGTGAATCTTATTCTCATAGAAAGTGGAAAAGGTGTTATCAAACATAAGTTGGTTTTTTCTGCTTTTGCCTGTTATGATTGCTGCTTCAAATGCTTGACTTGTGGGAACTGTGGTTTACGTGATTTTGTAGGTTGCTGTTACTTTAATTGTTACATTATTGTGTTTCATTGAATGTTGGGCAGATTATCTCTATTACTTAAACAGCTGTCCTACAGAAATGTGGGATCTGTAGTTCTTTAGATGCAGGAGAAAAAAATAAGAGTATAGAACATACAGTTGAAGAGCCAAATAGTTTTTTGGGTTTTTTTTTTTGTGTTTTTTTTTTTTTTTTTTTTTTTTTTTTTTTTTTCTTTTGAAAAGGTTTCATTTTCCCTAGGGGTAGTAGGAACCATAAAGAAGCATCTTTGTTTAGTGGGCAAGTGGCTTTTTTCCAAACTCTTAGACCACAAGCAGTCTTATTTGCATGTATATGTTTCCTTTCTCTCAATGCTATTTTCAATTTCTTCTTGTCCATGTGTCCTTGATAACCTGTTCCTTCACTCTTTTTTTTTCTGCAGTATATTTTGATATTTCTCTCTTCTTTGAAACAATATCCTGTGAAAGGCTGTCTTCTCCCCCATAATTCATGTAAATGTTCTCTTTTGAACATGCTTTGTTTTGTGTGGTGATTTGTGCTGAAGTTTGGAGAGCACTGGTGTTTCTACTCTCTGTATCCAAACATAAGCAACGATGGGCTCTTGTTCACGAAGTATAACATTCCCACCTCTAACTTCAGCCAAGTTTAAACCCAGTCTGTAGTCACGGTGTTACATTTCAGTTTTGCCCAGTGCCTACTAAAATACTGATGTCCAACATAATTCAAATAAACAAATTGCATACTTTGCAAACTTTACTGTATTTGTGACAGTTTTCTCATGCTATCCATTCCAAAGTGATTTATTCTCCCTTTGACTTTCTAATAAAGTGGGCAGCTGGGAAAGTTTATTTACAAGATTCTCTTGACGTGAGTCTGATCTGTCTTTGAAATTTGTTGGTCAGAAGAGACCTGGAATAGTTTTTTTTTCCCTGGAAATCTTTCTTACCATGTAGACATTGTACTTCAGTAGCAGCTTTTGATGTTCTTTCACACAGATACTCTATTTGACTGAGGTTTTGCTAACATTGCAATTTAATCTCAGAATATAAAGTATATTTATTATACCCACATGTTATTCATGCCTACCACCTTTTGTTTATTCCTCTGTGAGATTTCAATTTTAAAAAGCCCATTTTTTTCTCTGGATCCAGTACTTTAATGCAGTATTTGGTGGGGAATCTCTCTTTGAAAGTTACTTTATTTCACCAGTAAATTTCAGTAGTGTGCACCAATGTACGACTTTTTCTTCCTTTGAGACTAAAGAGTTTCCCAAAATCACACTTTCTGTTCTGAAAAATGCTTCATATTACACCAAATTAAGCTATCCTGTTTGCTTTAATGCAAATGAAACCATCATTACTTCCTTGAGTAGATTTGTTTCTCTAAGCAACATCTTTCTTGCTCATTTCATTTTAGGTCATGGACATTCTTAGCTTTATCATCAGGCCTGCATATGACTGGGAAATTGGGAATTCCCTGGGAGAATAGCTACTGCTTTCATGTAATCTGTGGGATTCCCAACCTTAATTTTGCTTATGAAGTTACTTTAAGAAAAAACAAACCAAGACAAGAAACATGGACTTGTTTGGGGTCATTTTCATTTTGGTAGCTCTCAACAGTTCACTTGAGAAACTGAAGGTTGCAATCTTGGTGTGATTAAATAGAATGCAGGACATGATATGCAGGACCTCTTCCACTGCATCCTGGAATGTGTTTGATGAAACATACTCCACTTTTAGAACGCCATGTCTTTATTATTTTGGATACATTCATGGTGGCTGGTATTGTATGAAGCCTCAGGGATCCTTGGCCACACCAGGGTAGCTTCTCAGGGTTTCCTTTATGTTTGCTCTCACTTCAGTGCTCTGTGTGTCTAGCCGAGTGTTAAACCGGGACAGCAAATGGAGGAGCTTTGATCTAGCTGGTTACAAAGGACATGGACTCTGCCCTTGGAGCACTGGGCAAGCATAACTGGGGTTTTGTGACCTTTGTTAAACTGAGATCTGTGTTTGCCAAAGGAAAAAGAGACCAGGCATCAAACGTGGAGTGTTTGTAGTGAAACATCAGACCCGCTTGTCGACTGTTAAGTGCTGTAGGCCAACAGTTGATGCTTTCAGAGGTGTGTCTGCTTTTACAAAGGTTGTCGTTTGCCTGATCGCCATGGAAGTCTTTCATTTGCTTTTTCACCCTCTTGAGAGTAGTGGGGAAGTTAAGGCCACAAGGCCAAAAGTACTGTAGTAATGTAGTTCCATTATGAAAATTAACAGAAGATTTTTTTTTTTTTTTTAGTTGTCAGTGCATGCTGAATTTCTCAAAGCTACAATTTGCAGTGACATATAAGGATTGGTTAAAAGTTATGGTGGGCCTTTCTAATCCATTTCCCCAGGGTTTTGATCACCCTATCTGTTTATTAATTTTGTGCCAGACCAATGTAACATTGTGGGATCTGAAAATATTTTCCAATTTCTTGATTCCCTAACTCCAAAACTCTTTCAAATTATTCATTTCAGAGCAAAGCACCTTTTTGGAATAAGGTTGGTGGGGAATACATCTATTTCTGATTTGGCTCTTCAAATGGACCTTTCCAAGCTAACAATTTGTTTATTTGTGAGTCCTGTCCTGCTTTGATCAATAATTGCTTTTATAATGTTTGGTAATGACAAGAGACCATTTGTCTGGTCTAAAAGGGATACCCAGAAGTTATTTTCCCTGCATCCCTAACAGTGGGACTGTGCATACTTTCTTGGTCATTGCTACAAGATTATTAATGGTAATATGATGTTACAAGGTCTTGCAGGTAGGTCAAGTTCTTAAAACTAGATTTCTCACTCCTTAGGTCTTTGCACAGGGTCCTGTATGGTGTCTCTGAGCAAGATTCAGACTTGAGGAGTGATTACAGTTTTTATTCTGCACTTCAGCTTTTTATCATTACAACCCTAAACATGAGTAAGCTGTACCTCACTTCCACATGTGTCACTGATATTTTTATACAGTCATCAGTGAAATTCTCCTGGCTGTTTTACTCCTTGAGGGAGGGGCATAAGGGGAATGACACAGAAACAAAACAAATTGAAGGCATTGTATTGCAAGCTCATCAGGTGATCACTAAAAACAAGGCCTCCTAATTACTTCACTGGTTTTAGAGGAAAGCAGTGTTATTTTGTATAACTACATTGCTTCATTTGATGTGTCTGTAGTGTTAATTTTTTAGCTTTGTTATTTTTACAAATAATGCCTAACAGTCTTTATTTACTAAGAGCTAGCGTGAAAGGGACTTCTATATGACTTTGACAGAGAAATGTATTGGAAAGTACAATGAAGAAATGTTTCATTTTTATGTGCTACTGGCTGCTGCTGCTTTTCTTACACAGAATTGGTCAAGATTTGTGACTGATGTCACAACAGCTTGCACAGTCTTTGGCCTGTGTTTGTTGTTTTCCCTGAGAAAATCTGGCATCCACTGTTAGTTGTTTGTCCAGATAAATCTTTGATGAGATCTGTGCATCGTGTGTCGTGTTGTACCTCATCTCTCACATCATGTAATCCCTCCTTTCCGCTGTTCCTCTTCGCAGTTTTCTTACCAGGTCGGTCAGTCTGTTACTTTCTAGTTCCTCTAGCTATGAGCATGTAAGTTCCAGTGAGCAGATCCAAGAGCTTGCATCAGGTCTGGATGATTCTTCTGTGGCAATAATGTTGTAGAAATTGTCAGAGCCTTAGTGTAGAAGGCAGCTGAAGGAATCTTGCGATTTTTCCCATTATTCTTTTGCATTCTAAAGTTGAATTCAGTCACATAAAATCACCTATTAGGGCACGGTTTCTTTTTTTATTTAAGCTGGTACAGCTAATCAGTACAACATATCTACTTCAGTTTCCTGTATTTTTGGGGGATTGGTCTAGTTTAGTTTTCTTTTCTCTGACCTAAATACTTAAGTGTTGTCATATACCATGTTCATGAAACTCCACATTTACTAAGGTACTAGAAAACTTGAGATCCTTCTTGTAACTCCTGCTTTATCTTCTGCTGTTTTAGGGCCATAAGAATTGTAAATTGTTGATTTGTGGAAAACTCTGGAGAAAACTTACTCAGTCCGTCTTTCTGTTGAGATCAGAATTACTGTTTTGTTCAGTCTTAAAAACCTCAAAAAAACCTTAAAAAAGAGAGGTTCTGCTGCCTTCCTAGAGATCATCCATTGCCTTCTTAGCAACTAGTTTTTTATATTGCCTCTTGTTTTGCCATCTTCCATTGCAAAGAAAGGTTTGGCTATGCTGCTTTTGCAGGTCTCCTTCACATGGCTCTAGGCTGCTGTTTGATTGCAGCATGGGAGCCTGAAAAAGCACTGTTCTTAAAACTTTTCCTCTAGCCTAGTTATTTAGTTGGCCTTCCCAAGTTTCCTTGTGTTCTTGATGTGGGGGGTTGAACAGAGCTGGGCTCAGTGTTGCTCAGTATGTTTCTGATGAAAATCCTGAGTTTTATAGGCTCCGGTATTGACCCAACATTACTTGACAGCTGGCAAACAGGAGTTGATTATCTTTTAAGCTTGTTCAGTTGCTTTTCAAACTATGCAAGTCAGTTTATTCAACCTGCATTTCCTTGGCCTAGAAAGGAGAATGCAGTGGGAGACAGTGCCAAAATTCTTAATAAGGCAGTGTGCATTACATTTACATATTTTCTTTCATTCTTGTAGCCAGGTATTTTATAACTGAGGGCAATTGCATTGCTTGAGCATGATTTGCTCTTGCCAGACTGGTCTCTTATTCTGAATTAACATCTTTTCCTTTATGTAATTAGAGGAACTTACACAATACATATTCCTGTGATTTTCCTGTGGACTTAGCTGAGCCAGGTCTGCCTACAGAGCCTTGAATGCCCTTTCTTGCCTTTTTTGATGAAAAATGGCTATGATTTTGAATACCTTTTCATCCTAACCATCAAGAGCTCTGCTGATTTACAGTGTTCTTTGATAAACAGCATCCTTGCAATTGGGACCTTATGGTGTATCTAGTCCAGTCTCATGAATTTACATGCATCCAACTTCATAGGTTATCCCTAAGATGTAGTCCAGGTCCTTTCTCAAAAAGGTCAAAGCAGGTCAGGTTGCTGAAAACATTGTCCTGTTGGAGATTGTCCTGCCTTTCAGGGCAACTTTCATTATTTGCTAGTCCTAATTCTGCATGTCGGTGAAAGCTTTGTTATTGGAATTTCCTTCTCCAGATGCAGTCTTTCCAATGCCAAGCAGCAGAAGATAAGCACATTCCAAAATTGCAGGCTATTCCTTGAGCTTGATGGTTAAAGGGGCTCATTACTAACTCATTTTCAGCTTGTTAATAATTTGTGTCTTTTTGGAAAGCCACTTCCAAAAGCTTTTGAGCCCCCAGCCTATGTTGCTGCATTGGATTGCTGAATTCTTGGTGCAGGACTTTCCATTTGCCCTTGGCTTGCATTCGATTCCCACTTTTCCAGCCTGTTGGTTTGTCTTCCCCTGACATTTTGCACAGACCTTCTGAGAGTTGTTCTGTCCTCTGTGCAGATGTTCAGTGAAGACATAGAACATTATTGACCAATGCTGATCTTGAAAGGCATCGCTGGTATGTTTCATGTGGTTGTGGTTGTTTCATGTTCTTGGGTACAACTTCGAGAGGGATTTTTTTTTTTAATGTAACTTTCTGTGAACTGAGGTGAGTTTGACTGAACTAGAGCTCCCAGGACACTCTAAGATGGGCATGTTGGTTGCCTTTTTTCACAGTTTCCAGGTACATTTCCCAATGATAGAATCGTTAAGGTTGAAAAAGAGCTCTAATGTCATCAAGTCTGACTATTAACCCAGCACTTCGCTGTTAATCACTAAACCATGCCCCCAAGGGCCACACCTACAGATATTTTTAATGCTTCCACCACTCTCCTGACTTTTTCCGATGTCATTGTGACCAGAAAGGATTGAGAGTGGCCTCACAGTAGCTTTGGCCATGGACACCTTGGTGTGTGTCTCTCATATTTTGTGGAACTTTGTATGTCAAATCTGCTGCAGTGGTCCTTTCTCCTTTATTTTGGTTTCACCATTGTTTTATGCAACTTAACTTTTCCCTTGTTACCATTGCATCTTTCACTGCAGCATCATGCTTCAGAATAGGTACACCAACCTGTTTGTCCTGTCTTGTGATCAATGTCTATTTTATATTTTATATTTTATATTTTATATTTTATATTTTATATTTTATATTTTATATTTTATATTTTATATTTTATATTTTATATTTTATATTTTATATATATAAAATATATTTAAATATATTTTATATTTATATAAATATATAAATATTTATATATTTTTTATATTTTATATGCCAGATATCAATTTACTTACTCTGATTACATTAAGTGGTGCTAGTCTGAGTTTGTGATAACTCCTTCATTAGACACTTTTAAGTGTAGATCTGATTTTGTTATTTCCAAGTTATCTTTTAAATAAAATGTCAATTTTAAGTAGTAGTGTAGGATGGAGCTGTTAAAATATTCTATCAGGAAAGATGCATAAATAATTAGCCTGATGTTTGCAAAGTTCACTTAGTGCATTTTACTTTGAGGTTAGTTGAACCAAAGATGAAAAGAATTGGTACTATGGCAGAGGTAATCTGCCTTTGTAGATAACTCTGTTTCCAGATGTTTCTGTCTGAAAAAATTACTGTAGGGGGCTTCTGGATCAGTAATGAGATACCAAAATATATGTGTTGGTTTGCAAGTGCAAGTGTATGCCTTCATATGTTTTTTACTATAGGCTTTCCTAACCAGGAGAGGGTTTTCCTCATCCTGAGGTGGCAGCCAAGAAGCTGATCCCACAATTATTCCCCTAATCAATTAATGTATTGACACATAAGGCTTTGTATCCTGTAATAGAAGTTTGTTTTCTAGTAGACACCTACATTAAGGGTGTGTTAATCTAAAGCTAAAGCCCCATGAATTGAAACCTGTATTTCAGTATTCTAACAGACATTTTGATACTAGATTAAGCACTCTTGACAGAAGCTGAATTTCTTGTAATACTTTTCCTGCATATGGTTGGAGAATTTATGTGTTGAAGCGAAGGAAGAAAATACTGTTTGGGATGTAATAAGGTCTGATTTCCTAAGTATTTGCATCTCTTTGAGTCTTGTTACTTTTCTCCATGATAACTCATGAAACTCCCACCAGTCAAGTTTGTGCTATCTCCTCAACATTCTAGGAACTGCTGTGGCACAAACTGTGCTCTCTCTGAGGGCTGGCAGAGCCAGTAGGAGCCTCATCTCTTGAGACTTCTGCCTGTTAAATCAGTTTGGAATTTGATAGATCATCTAAAATATTTCTAGGGGAAATGCAGGCAATTTGTGCCAAAGATAGATGCCTGTAATAGAAATACTGTTCTTCAAAGCTTCATTTAGGAAGAAGGAAGGAGATCCAGAGGTATTTTTGGCTGTTACTGATTTAATCTTGAAACAGGTCTGAATAGTATTATGGGAGTATATCCATTATCTTTTCCCTGTTTTTCTCTTCTGTCTGTTTTGTTTACCAAGGGCCATAAAGTCACAAATTAAAAACTTAACAATAAATGAATAAAAATCCCTCAGATATTACATAGAGAGAAGCCGTTTGGGATTGTCTCAGGCAGTTTTTCAGATAACCATTTCTTCTCTAGTTACAGTCTTCCTTCCAGGTACTGCAACACTTTGTTAAAGTGTTAGAAGTTAAGAAGTTAAAGACTCCATGGACCAAAGCTACAACAGCAAGTCTCTGTGAACCTGAAAATCCTCCCATGCCAGTCCAAAATGTATTGCTGAGTTCTCTGTTCTCATTGCTTAACTTCTGACCTTGATGGAAATAGTTCTTTTGTATGAAGAGTTGTCAATGGCATTTCCATTTAGATTTGTTCGTGAAGTCAATTCAGAATGAAAATATGCAACATGGTTCGGAAACTTTGTCCAAAACCTAATTTCTTGTATAAGAACTAGTTACTTTTGCTTCTTGGACTTTAAACATGTCAGAAAAGGGATGACAAGTTATATTTACTGTGGTTGTTGATGTAACTGGATTTTTTTGTTGAAACTGCTCTTGGCTTCTTCAGCTTTAAATAATGACTAAATAAACACAGGGGTAATGCATTAAAAACATATCTCAGTTTGGCAAAATTCACTTTACTTACCTTTCAGTCACAAGTTAGATAATAACATGGCAAACAATGAAGTAGTAAAAGTCTCTGCATTATCCTTAAATAACTTCTTTTTGGGGATGCTGGGGTGAAATAGGCAGATGGGGGTACAAGGTTTCATCCAGAGAATTGTGCTTTATTAAAGAACGCTTCTCCTTTCCCTCCAGAAGTGTTTTTCACTTGTACTATATTCAGTTTTTTTCAAGATGGCCCTTGTTAATTCAGAACAAAACGTTTTCTGTCTTTTCTGCCTTGGTTGTTCTTTACTTTAAACCTTTCAAAACCCCAGATTAAAACTGGGGAAAGTGAGGAAATGTTATTTCTTCAAGTGTGCTTTTCTAATGTTGTCAAGTGTCATGACTTAAAATTTCAGTCAGATTTGTTCCTTTTAAGTTATGTAGCAGTGAGAATTTTCAGTGGCTATTAGTGAAGGTAGTGCCCCCCACTTAATAGTGCAGCAGACCCTGTAGATCTTTCAGGCTTTGGTTTACATGCCTGAAATTTCACAAAGTAACTAGGAAATAGAATTTGTGTCCTTGCACTCAAAAAATGAATGGTCCTTTTTCACTGAGCAAAAATAGTTGAAAGAACTAATGTTATTTTTTTAACTATGCTTTTGATGATTAAAGATCATTGTGTTATGCTGCAATAACCAGTTTATTATGCGGCACACAAAACTTGCAAAGACATTAATTCACTAGTTCTGTTTGGTAGTTTTTCATTTGTTTGCCTTCAAATGGGTTTCAAATGAATCTTCTCAGTGGACAGTATGAACAAGAAATTTGAAATTATTTGCCTTCAAGGCAGAATAGAACTTAATGTCTAGTTCATCATTGTGTATTGTTTATGTGACAGAAACTGAAAGATGTTTTCTCTCATGCAATTGTAACATGTATCAACTTCTACAGCCCCTTCAGACATCAAATTCTCAACTGGGCCTCAGATTACTGGATATGACAGCTGTTGGGGGTGGGGTGGTTTGGCTGGGTTTTTTGCAGTTAGTCTAGGGTAAGGCATAATAGCAAAAACTCTAAGTATTGACCTGTTATAACAGTATCGTATTCTGCTTAACAGCAAACATGAGGTCGGGGTCAGAAGAGCCAGTCCCCTTACATGAAGAATTTATCTACTGCTGTGGAGCTGCTACCCACGTCTTGAAGTGCGGGCCCTGGAAAGACCTCTCAAAAGATGAAAGCAAAAATCTACCCAGGCTCTTGTTCATGATTATTCCAGGTAAGGATCTTTTCTTGTTTATGTCTAGAAGTTTGTTGATTGAAAGGGGTTATGTCCAGTTTAATTTTCAGTAATACTGTTCAAAATGTACCAAGTCATATACATTGCATGGTCTCCTTGTTCATCACAGGAAACTTTTAATGCAGTAAAATGCAGTGGCAGGAGCTGGTTTCCTGTAGAACAGCTCTGTGAAGACTCTCTAATAACATTTAACTAGTTAGATGTTCAGAATTAGACATCAGTGAAATATTCAGTGTGCTTCTGTCATGGTCTTCAGACTCTCGCAAGTAGCTGATTTATGGTTTTGCTCTTATTTCAGAATTATGTTGGTAGCAACCTGGAAGTTCTCTCACTGTGGAAACAACCACTATAATGCTATCTTCACTTTAGGTGCCCACATTCAGTAGTGAATTAAGTTACCCAGGCTTCTTGCTTTGGCTGGCAGGGAGCTTAGTGGGACCAGCATAAAAAAGTGCAGTTTTGCTTCTCATAAAACTAATGTTGGAGGTTTTTGCTACTGTTACATGCCTCATTTTCAGCCTTCAAGGGAAGGCTTATCTGCCAGTGAAAAAAACACAGCCTTGGGAAAGATCTGGACATTTGGGTCATCTGGCAATGTGTCTGTGTACCTAAAGAGTCAGGATTAGATAGCATTCCCCTTGTGCTTTTGTAACTCCCTGAGTATGAAATGTGGAGCCCTTCAGGAGTCCAGCAATTTTCACACTTGAGAGGCATGTATCCATGAGATTCTTTATGGAATGAGGGAAAGGGGCAAAAGGACAGCTTGGTACACAAGTCAAGGAAAGCAACAGCCAGACAAGGGTAGCTCTGGCTTTAAAAAGAGAGTATGCACAGCCAAATGTTGAGTGATCCAAAAACTGAAGGTGGTTAGTCCTGTTGCACGTGTTACTCTTCATGTACTAAACTGCTCTGGTACGTACTTTTCAAGTCCTGATGAAATACAGTCATAAGATTTTGTTGGCATGTAGTCAAACCAGAGTTGTGCATAGGTATTGAGAAAGATGACAGAATTCTCGGCTTCTGCTGGAATTGAATTGTTGCAGGAGATTTGAGAATAAATCCTTTATATTTATTTTCATTTTGTCTTAATCATGTTACTTCAAAACAGGGAGGATTCTTCTCAGGTCCAACTTAGCTTTCCCCCTCACTCCACGTTTTAAAAAAAATAACTCAAAACGTTCTTCTACTTTGAAATCAATGGCAAAATTCCCATTGACTTAAAATGAGGCCGGATTCTGCCTCTTGAGAACTGATAGCTCACTGTGCTTGAAGCAGTTGAAAAACAGAACATGTAGCAGAGTTTAATCTCATTTAGCTGAAACAAGCTAATGTTTTTTTAATTAATGGCAGTGTGTGTGAACTTATCATTTTAATAAAGGTTTAATATATTAATTAAAATGTTTAATACACACGTTTTGTTTCATAACATTTTTTCTTGTGTCCACAAAACCTCTGAGTAGGAGTAATAATGTGTTTACTAAAGTAACTACTATGTAGAAGGTCCAATTTTTTCTCAGTCCAGAATATTTGCATATAGTTGTTTGACTTTCTTAATATGAATTCTTTTCTATTGAAATTGATGAGATTTACTCATGAGAATAACATTAAATGTGTACAGATGAAGAATCAGGTCTGTTGTTTTCTGGAAATGTAGGTGTTATGGAAAGGACAGGAATGACTGTTTTTCCTCGTGTCCTAAAGGACTGCTTTCATTTTTACGCTGTTTGTTCAGTGTAAAATTAGCAGTGAAATACAAAATCTACTACAGCAATATTTAGCATTGTTTGTGTTCATTGAAAACCATAATCCACAAAATCCACAAAGTGTAATGGAATTTTTTTTTCTGCTTTAATACCACCTGTCTATTTGGGCCTGTGTATTTATGAAACATTTTAGTCTTGTAAATAAATACAAATTTTGAAACCACTGTGCTGTTTAGCTCATGACATTTTACTTTTCATCAAAGTTTTCCTTGCATTTCATTGCAGGAGTATATTGGGATACGTTTGTTCCAGGCTTCCTATAATTTGTGTTGCCATTGCTGTAAACAAGGCAATTTCGCAATTTACAGTCTTTTACTTGGGAAGCATATATAATGTAAATAACATTTTTGTGGTAAATCATGTTACACAAGTTTCATTCATTAATATACAGAAATAATTTCAGAATCTAGTTCTCTGGCCTGCATGCAGAGTACTCCCCATACTTTGCCAAGTTTCTGGATCTGCCTGTTTGCAGTTGAATCACTGCTGGGTTTTTGGATCTTCTTATTGTTTTACCACCTCATACTGTCACTTGGTGATGTTTAAGGGCTAGGAGGACTTAAACAGACGCTTTTTTCAAGTAAAGATCTTTCTTCTGAGCTAATTGTCTGAGTCAAGAATTGCTTATGCACAACAGAAATTCAGAACTTGGATTCTCTTCTTCTCCTAGGAGTAGTTGCATCTACTTATATCAACAACACTTTCACTTGAAGACTACTGAGCTATTTTTCAGCAGTGAAAACAGTGCAGACAATTTGCCTGGATTATGACAAATCTTTGGTATATTCTCTCTTGAGATAGGAGTTCCTGTTAAAGGCTTTAAAGTTCCATTTTTGACTGTAACATAGAGACTCTGAAAAGATTCCAGTACATTGTCTGGCTTTATCTCACCTGCTGTTTTACTTAATAGTCATCACCCTCAAAGTTTGCATAAGAAGATTTATAATAAGAATCACTGTGTTTTAATATTTTGCAATAACACTAATTGTATAGCCCTGAAGCTTAGTTCCTTTGTATTTTGGCTCCCACCAAACCAGCTTTCTGAAAGTTATTAATCATTCAATCTTCTCAGCAGTTACTGGAATGAATTGCTCTTCAGAGGGTCTACTGTCACCTCTGACACTAAGGGGTAAAAAAATCTATTTCCTCATTTAACAAACTGTGTAAAGAATGTTTAATTCTTTTCAGTTTTGTTTTAGAATGGGCGTTGATTTGTACAAAATTTATATGACTAGATGCCCTTGTTGGTACATAATCTTTCTGTTACGACTTGGTCTGCAACAACTTATTTGGATCTAGTAAGGACTCTCAGTATGAGCAGATGAGGTTGCAGTGTGCAGCTTCTGGCAACTCTAACCAGGATATAATCTGGAATCCTGTATGGAATCTTGGCACCTCATATGGGTGGATCAGAACTGTTTATGTGAAGCAAAATCTGATTTTGGAGTCAAGACCATTGAGTTACTCGGGGTACTTTATCTTCTCAGACACTACTTTCCAAGCCAGCAGCCAGGGTCTCCTCCTCCAGCACATAGCAGTGTTCATGATCTGCCTTTGAAATGCAACTGGAGGGACGGGAATGTTGCTGGCAATGGACAGACATATTAAGTGGAAAACAGATTTCTTACCTCCTGGGTAAGGGGAGTTCTGGGTCATGTATGTTTTGTGCCTACAGTCACTGAATGAGGTCTAGCAACAATTCTGTGAACAAAGTTGAGAACCTGTTCTGTCTGAATGCATTAGGAAGTTTGTTCCTCTTTCTAGTTTTGTGGTTGGTTGTTTTTATTTGTTGAGTTTAGTTTTTTTTTATGGAATAGTACCAGAGCATCATCCAGGAAAAAAGTCTGTCCTCATGTGTTCTCTGCCGTTTTGTCACTATCAGCAGGATTATGAGAGCTGTTATGAGGTTTGGGTTTGTTTTTTTGTTTATTTGTTTGCTTTTGTTTGCTTTTTGGTTGGTGGTTTGTTGATTTTTTTGGGGGGGGTGGGGATCAGGCTGAGTCCATGACATGACACCTGGTTCAGAAAGGGGTTCTAAGGCCCAATTTCATCCAGCCTGATACTAAACAACTAATTCAGGTGCAGAAGGAAGGAGCATAAATTTCTGGATAGTTTGTAGAACCAACAGGTAGGGATGGCACTGCCATGAGAATTTCTGCCTACTGGGGGTTAGGTTGCCCTGAGATGTGAATCTCCACTTGTGGAAGTAATCAAGACTTGGCTGTGTGTGCAGCCTGCTCTGACTGCATGAGCAGGGTGAGGCTGGGCTCAGAGATCTCAGATGATCCCTTCCAAACTCGGTGATCCTGCAAATGTGAGCCCTGAACTGGCCATCCAGGCTCCTTGTCCATGTGTGGATTCTGGTCTTGGTTGATATTGGGATACTTTCAAAAGGTACTAAAGTCTATGGATAATCTCAGATAAATACTTGATAAGAATTAGTCATCCTTTCAAAAGCTGTAGTTTGCCTTCACAGCTGTACTCAACAGTGAGAGCCTTAACAATGAAACTGGGTTTGTTAAGTGTTGGCAACCAAATGGAATTAAAAATTGGTAAGGAATGAAGCTTGCTACTTAAATACAGTATAAGCAGAGTATGCCAGAAGAGGGAGCTGTTCTAAAGATTAGAAAAAAAAAAATAGTGTGTTTCGGCAAAGTTATTGCTGTAATAGCTAGATATACCATACTACAGGCTTCAGGCTCTCCTCTGAATGCACAGATAAACACTGATTGATTCTCTACTATTTTTTCAGAAAAAAATTATTAGTTTTATAAGACCATGTGACAGTCATTAACCAAATGCCTTTTATTTGCATTAGGAGGAGTGAAATAAAGCAAGCCAAATTAGAGCAGAGAATATAAGATTGGGAGTGCTGGGATTTCTGTTCCCACCTTTCCTTTGGCTTGCTTCTCAGTAGATGGCCAGTCATCCTCACAAATTGTGTTCCAAAGCACCAAACAAATCTTCACTGACATTTACAGTATTTGTAATTATACAGTAACCTAAGCTTCTAAGCTACCATTCACTTACCATCAGCTAACACCAAGTAAACACCAAGTAAATAAATTAACATAAAAGCACAGCTGCATGTTGTAAGACAATAAATGCTTGTTCTCCTGGAATGTTTAAATCATTGGCCAGCTCCATGGGCAGCTCCTCTCTCACTGTGAAAAATTCTTGTACCAGGGCAGGTATCACCTTCCAATGTATAGCAGAGGACATACACAAAGGACATTATAACTCATCACATAAAAGTACTTCAGGTCTTTTTTAAAAGAATCATTAATTTAACTTTGGATTTTGAGGGTTGAATTAACTAATGCTTCTACATGCAATGAGAATTTTTAGGTGAAATTCTGAAAATGTAACTACACTCGTACATATGTTGAAAAAAGCTATGGAGGTCCCCTGTTCGTACACTAACTTACACTTTTCTTAATCCTGGATCACGTAGTTCTGGTGACCTAAAGCTGAGGTTGTTTTCTATGTGGAAGTTTTCCATCATATTAACATTGTGCTTTGTGTGTTTATCATCACCTACCTCTACTAGTGTAAGATACAAGGTTTCATGAATCCTATTGCCTTTGCTTATTTTGATCATACCATCCCAAGGAGAGCAGTGCTTCTGTTGTCCATCCTCAGCTGAGACAGTGGAGCAGAGAAAAAGGAAATTTTAGGTGCTCAAAAATGAAGATGTTATTTAACACATCTGGTCCAGGGAATCAACTTTAAAATCTTGTTTGAATGGAGTCTTGGCTCTTTTGACAAGGCATGTGGAGGGTTATGGAGCTCAGAATGGCATCTAGTCCAGCTGGCACACTTGAGTCACATGTGGCTAATCAGCAGGAACCAAAAAAAGTCTGAATTTTGCATCTGATTTGTGTCCTGATTCTATGTTGTTCATATCCAAACAGCTGAGCAGAATTCCTTGTGCATGTGCACAGATGCTCTATTTATTTAGGAATTATTTCTCTTTTACATGTTATCTTAGCCGGAGCATTCATCCATTCTGTGATATTTGCAGTGCTTGAAATTAAACTTAGTTCTGCAGATACTGTACTTGACTGGATTATTTACTATAAAACATTGTTCCTTACTGTGTGGAGAGAATGGCTGTGAATCTGCAGCCCTTTCCTGCAGAGAGGAAAAGAAATGCTGTCGTGGCCTCACCTGCAGCAGAGGGGTTGAAGCAACCACTTGATCTTTGAATGTATTATTTGCCTACTGGGCTGTTCATCGCACTGGCTCAGAGAAAACTACCTGGTGTTCCTAAAATTTTCAAGGGTGTCTTTCCCTGTATTCCATCTCTCTGTGTTATGATCTTACGTGATCAGCATAACATAATCAGAATTTTCCTGGAAAGTCTGTACCATTACCTGCTTTTATTAGCAGGCAGCACTTAAGTAATTGAACCTCTCTTTGGATGTGGGGAGCCAGTGAAGAGACTGGGCCATTCATAGATCTCTTGCCTTCACACAGTGTTAGAACCATGGAGTTAGGTATGAAGCAGATGCTCCTGAGTGTAAAGTAGTGTGGAAGTTAGAAACTGTTTGTAGAGTGTTCATTAAGACTCACCAGACTATGGAAATCCAAGAGATTAGTGCTTGAAGCACTTAAAAAACTTCCTAAGGCCATTATTTCGCAATTTAAAATGTTTGTCAACAATACTGGCATAAGGTATTCCTTTTCCCATCATGCTGTGCCATTCCACCCTTCAGTTATGCCAGAACAATACTTGAGAGATCGTGCTGTGAATTAACTAAATGCATACATTTATTTCTGGGGTCTTTTTGCAGCTGGAACAGTTCTCTGTTTGGGTTCACAGCAGGGCCCCTGCAGAACTGTGCTAGTGTAACTGAGAGGCTGGTGAGCTGTGGTAGGAGGGTGGGAATGATAGTCAGGGGGGAAGGTGGGAGTTCTTTCAGCTGGATTTGCCACAGAACTTTCTGCTGATAAATTATGGTCTCAGTCCACAGCAGTCAGCACATACATGAGTTCACATGCTCTGTCTGGAGACTTCTTTGGCAGGAGCTGGTACCCCACCAGCCTCTCCAGGTGGTAGTGATTCCCTGAGAATGCCTCTCCCTTGAGGCTTCTGCTTTTGTTTCCAGTACAGCTCCAGCTGAAGCTGCCAACTCTTTGCATTTTACCCTGAGTTCTCAGATTCTGACGTGGAGAATTTGTATTTTACATTGTAATGAATTTTTTTTTTTCCTGGGTAAAAACATTGACTTTCCTACTCTCCAGTAACTGGTATGTGGGATGCAAAAGTCATTATTGAGAAGAGACTATGCTGTAGAGTTAAAAATTTGTGCAGCATAACAATCCAGGTAGAAGTACATAGTGTAAGATAAAATGTTCTTCCTTTTCTCTGTGACTGGTCTTCTTATCAGCAGGTAAGGAAATAAGAGCAGAGTTTTCTATTTTAATGAGACATAAACACTACTATTCTTATGCTTGTATGGGATGTGTGTCACCATATTTTGTGTATTTGCACTTTGAACAGGAGCAAAAGCATGCACACAAACCAAGAAACAACCCATCCATATCTTCCTGATATTTCCAAAGACACTCCTCCCAACTTTTCTAGCCATTTCTTTATCTCTAGCACAAATATTAATTATTTAATTACAAGATCAGCCTTGGTCATGCATATAAAGCACTGTAAGCTGGAGTTCTTTGTGCATGAAAATTAAAGTATTACTAGCCACTGATTATTTGGTCTGTTTCTTATTTGTAAAATGTGGATAAATTTCAGATGACTCTCCTCTTTACTTACTGAGGTAAATAGTTTGACTTCCTGAGGGTATTATTTATAGCAGATAATACTCATTTGTCTGTACCTATTTGATTTCTGTTTTCAATCCACATAAAACTTTGAATATGTCGGTACATTTTGCCCAGGTTTTTTCTGAGATATAGTGGACACCAAAGGATACCAAAATTAAAGTTTGGCTAGAAGACATGCATGCTGGTAGAGTACCCCCTGAAGGAAAGGTGTGTATTCTATCCCACATTATATATTAAAAAATTAAATTCTTAGGACACTGTTCTCCACTATTTTTGCTACTTATGTACTACTTGTTTGTGACTAATATTTTAAAATATGCTGACAGTTGAGCTTTGTTTACTGGGTCAGCCCACGAGCTTCCATTGTCTTTAGAACAGAAAAAAAATAGTTTTTCATTAAAAATAAAAACTTCCTCATGCAGAGGGGAGCCTGTGTGTCAGATCTAGGCCTGAAATATGGCATTTTTGTTGAATTTCCCAGTGCTCCAGAAGTACCTCTGATGGGGGCTTGGCACAGTTCAGCTTGTTAAGTTTGAGAAGGCAGAGTAATGACAGGATGGTTGAACGTCCAGCTGTGCTTGACAGTATTTCCCTCCACTAAATCTGGGTGGCAGATGTGACTTACTGAAATTTCTCAATCCACAGTCTTCTTTTGGTGTCCTCTCCCTACTAATGAGGCGTTTTCAGCATGGATCCTTCCTGCCTGGCTGTGTGAGCAGTATCAGGGGAGGAAGTGGTCCCTCTCCTGCAGCATGCAGTGGCTTGAGTTGGCCAGAGTTATGGAAAAGTTGTGTTCTAGGGTATTTTGCTTGATTTGAAAATTTTAAAAAGGATCTGTTTCTCTTCATGGGATGTCTGAGGCAGGAGGGAAGAAGAAATTGCTTAGTGAAGGACCTACCTATGAAGGAAATCCGGTGTTTCCGTGTGCATCTTGTACAAATAAAGCACTTAAAATGTTTAAATCTACAGCAGCAGTGTATAATGTACTTGCTTTATGGGAGCTGATAAAAGAAATACCTGAGCTACCATGAATTTGCCTTGATTTAAAACATTTTGACTTAGTTGTATCTGAAAAGAATGAAAAATCAAAATCCTCTTTCTTTCAGTTAACACATGGCCTTATTTCAATCCAATAGTAAATCTTATGGATCATTGAATCTATAATAGAAACAAATATCACCCATTATGTTTAATATCTGGATTATGGAAAACAGTATGACCAGAAACTCAGTCAGTCATAACTCTTGCTCCTATTTTCCTGTTATGGGCATGATAAAAGAATTTGATTTGTCTTGATTTCCATTTTTGAAAACATTTTTGATTATCCTTGTTGGATTAAAAAACTCCCATAGTAATAAATAAATATATAGTGATACATAAATACTGCCTTCCATCTGTAGGTTTTACATATTTTATATCCATTATCACAGCCTTCTCTTAAGACACAGAAACTCTTCACTATAGATCTTGAATGGTGAATGAATGTGCTTGTGAAGTGACTTGTGTTTTGTGTTTTCCTGAAAAAAGTGTTTCAGTTGAAGTCTTCATGGAGCATCTACTTAGGACCAGTATTAATACCCCAATTACAAGGCCTTTTCCCTCAGGCAGAAGTACAGTGGTGTCAATGCAAAGAGTCTTTTGCTCAGGATGTGGATTGATAAATCTTGGTTTATCCTTGTTCAGAACAGTCTGGTTTTTATCTTGCATTTCAGAAGACTCAAGGCACATGCACATGCAAAATTCCTTTACAAAATCATCTTAGACTGTTGGTTTCAGATACAACATTCTGGAAGTTTCAATACAGAAAAAATTGCAGAAAGACATTTTCAACCTTTTTTCTGAAATTAACTGAATTGATGTTCTCTGTTGCTATTTGTTTCCTGTCTGTTACTATCTTGATAAAACAAAATGAGCAATAGCCAAACCTAATAACCCCAAAGCACCCAAACCTGTGGTTTTTTTCTTCTTTTTTTTTTTTTTATTCTCACCAGTGGTACAGCATAGGAAATTCTTTCTGGTGCCTTTTGGGTGTATTGTTTGCTTTCTCCTTGTATATTATTCAAAAGTGATCAAATTTTCAGAGCTGTGTATCTGCACAAAACAAATAATTTGTGGTTATCTTGGGTTTGAATTATTTATTTTCCTGTCTTTGTCTTTTTCTTGCTGCTGTTTTCTCATCAGGGTTGTGTTATTCAGATGTTTCTGAGGCTTTCTTGTGAACCCATTTGACATCAAGTCTCGTGTTCCTCTTCACGCACTTCCTTTGTTCTCCCTCTTTCTTTCAGAAGGAGGTTTGTTTTCTTCTTGTCCAATGCTGCTTCAGACCACGAAGCTGGCTGAAAAATTCCCACTGGGAATTCTAGCACCAGCACAGAACTCGCAGTAGCCTCTCTGCCAGCATTGGTTGTAGGATGGATTGGATCAGACCAGCCACCTCTGGGGTGTTAAAAATGGTTATATTTGTCTTCATCTGCTTAAGAGATTATGTAAATGTAGGTGTGTACTACAAGATCTAACTAAATGCTTTTATTTTTTCATTTACTATGGGGAAAATGTCAAAAAATTATTTAAGTGTAAGCACCAGAAAATCCTGGGTTCTACCATTGAAAAGTGTGAAAAATTGGCTGTTCCATTGGGAACTCAATTATTTCAGTTTTATGTCTCAATCTTAACCCCCTTCCAAGTAACATTAGTTTACAGACATATTAGAAAAAATTAAAATCAAAGCTTCTTTTATATTTATGTACCTCTTTTGGTTGAGATGGCAGAAGTAATTATTGAAATGCATCTGTGGACTTTATAACCCTTGCAATGTTGCCTAACTTCAAAGTCCAGTAGGTTTGCAGTGAGTGAAATCAGCATTTTGGACTTCATATCTTATCTGCCTGGATAGATGCTGTTAATTATTTTCAGGGGAAGACCATCATATATTGTCATAATTTTTAGC
Organism: Muscicapa striata striata; assembly: GCA_030060385.1. Lineage (NCBI taxonomy): Eukaryota > Metazoa > Chordata > Aves > Passeriformes > Muscicapidae > Muscicapa > Muscicapa striata. Next base: position 3,179,367 of record JAREIS010000135.1, read on the forward strand.
TGGTAATTTTAATTCCCAGGCTTCAGGCACTCTTGTCGCTTGGGCAAAAACAGCTGCGTTAGGTTAATTCAGGTTTATCAAACTGTCTTTGGGATTTCATTAGAGGTGAATGAACTTGCATTTATCCTAAAGGTGAAACAGACAAGCTTGTTGGCTTTGCGAAATATATACAAAGAATGTGTATTATAAAACCCTATACATAAGTTTTATAGCTGTGTCAAACTAATAACAGTGTATGTGTGTATATATATATAGGAAAAAAAATGTGAAATGTTCTTGAAAAACTTCTCTAATAAGCTGTGTTACGGACACCTGGCTGAATCCTTCTGAGATTCCCTGTTTTCACAACCCAAGCAAATATCTTAAGGTGTTTTCCAGCCAAATTCACCATTCCAGAGTTAGAGAGGATCAAACAGAATTTTCACATATGTTTCTCTATAACGTCCTTGTAATGTTTTGTTCCTTGGCTGATGCTGCTTCCCTGGAGTAGGGACTATAAAGGGATACATGACAAAGAATGCCAATGCCTGAGACATGCTAACAGGTGAAAGCTTCATTGACATGAGTTTATGATGGTCACTTAAATATTATTTGACATGTTTTATATGAAGTGCCTTGACCTTGCATGTCAGAGAGACCTGTGTGTTGCCTTTTAAGGCCTGATCACCAGCCACGGTGTCAGATTCTGCAGTTTTCTCCCTAGTGTGAGAGCATCATTGTGTTTTCTGCATGCTCCATTTAAATTCTTCTGACATCTGCGTGGGCTGCTTTCCATTCATTAACATAGGGGAGTTGCATCTTCTTCCATGGTGGCTGGTCAGACGCCAAAGGCAGATTAAGTTTCCTTGAGCAAGGAACTTGTCACTGGAGCTCTTCGAGCTGGAGCTGGGAGCCTTGGCAGCTCTGTGAAGAGGCAGTGAGAATCATCGCCACAAAAATTATTTTTATGTGTCCTGCTGTGCACCCCTGGATTTCAAATTTGATTTATGGCTGCTCTTGTCTTTTTTTTTTTTTTTCTTTTTAGAAGCTTCATTTGTTTTTTCTTGAAGGAGACTATAATGTAAATACTGTGGCATACGCTTAATTCTGAAACTGTGGATTATTTCTAAAATTATACTTATGGTAATTGCTGGCATATTTTCCAGTTCCTCAAAGTTCTCTGTAAACCCACTGCTGGGTGTGTATTTCCCTTCTTATATTCATGTAGCTGCCTTTATAGTCCTGCTGAGGTCCCAGAGCAAGCAAAAAGCAACTGCTGGAGAAGTGCATAAAGCACCAGGGCTCAGTGCCAGCTACTGCTCCCATGGATGGTCAGGCTTCTGGAGACACAACTGGAAACACTGGGAAGTGTCTCACAGGACAGTGCATGGAACCCAAACGCTTTTGTCAAGGCAAGGTGCAAGAAACTTTGTCACTGTTTGAGATTACTTAGTTACATGTCAATTTTTTGTTCACTCTCCGCCACTCTTGGCTTTTACTATATACTTCTTAAATAAATCTTTCTCAATTCAGCTATCCCTTCCAGAACTGCTAAAAATTACTTAGTTTTATGTTTTAGTCTCAATTTCTTTTGAGCAAGGTGTATATATTTTTGACTTCCATTTTTCTGGACAGAAGAGTTCTTTCATGTTTTGGTGAATATTTTCATTTCTAACCTGGAACATTTTTTGCATGGGGTTATCTAATGCTAGTATTCTCTTAATTATGGTTTCTATTTGACATTAATGTGTTCCTGTGGCTGAAGAATTCAAAATGCTTGACAGTTTGTAAGCCATAAAAGCTGTCATTGCTTGCGAGGAATGGCTGTGGTCTGTGACTTTTTAAGTGAGCATAATGTGTTAGTTGTTTTCCATTCATAATTAAACTGATTGAGTTGCACTGTATATAAGTTTAAATTTATCAAGTCTGATTAATTTCTCTTGTGGAAGTGCTGCATCTCAAATATTACTTTTCCATTTTAAGACAGGCCAAGTTTGACTTTATGATGCATTGTATAGGAAATCGTTTAAAATCAGGATAAAGGTTATTCTTTAGGAGTGATATCCTGAGGTAAATATTCTGTTTGTACAAGTTGTTCTCTCTCCATTGCCTAAATGTCTTATTGAGGAAGCAGATGGCATTTAAAATCTTGATTTGATGGGAAAAGCATTAACAGGAAAATGTTTGAAAGTAAAAGGTAGACAAATGCATCATTATAAGTAATATATGTATTTCTACTTATATGAATTACTAAAGAGTAGTAGTTCTAGTTCTTGGAAGCCTGTACCTGCAGTATAGAGAAGTGGAGAATATTTACCTCCTAAAATAGCTCCGAGTTCCACCTCTGCACTCTCAGTTGTTCTGTGCTGTTTTGTGTTAGCTGTGGGTGGAACAGATCGGAAAAGGAAGCAGTGGGTTCCCGTCTTCAAATTAAAAATGGAAAGACTGGGCTTAACATAGAATAGCTGGGTGAAATGTCATGTGTTACAGAGAAAAACAGGGAGTGTGACAGGAGTCCTTTGGTTATTGCAGCTTATGGGTACATCAGATGAAGTGGTCCTGCTGTTCTCATTCATTGTATAAATTGTCCATTTGACACACTCTTTCCATGAAATGCATATAAATCTTCTGCAAATGAGACAAATCCACAGTATATTAGAGTCTTGGGTCTTTCTCTGTTATGGTCACCATTTACAGCTATTGTTTAAAAGACTTCTAAAACAACATAAATGCTGTTGAAAATTAAGCACAGTTGAGAGTAACTGCTTAAGATGTGCTTCATGGTTCAGATGACTGCAATTTGAGATTTGTTGGCATGCATGAATGATTCAGCTGCCCTGAGGTGTCTAAGGATTGATGTGGTATTCAAGTAACTGGAGTAACCTTCAAATAATGGAGGTTAACACTGCATTTACTTATGGTTTCCATTTTTTTGACACTTAGTTGCTGGGTGATATAGCATAGACAGTTCTGGTTTACTGTACTGGGAAAGCCTTAAAAAGCACAAATGAGCACTGTGTTGCCTGGGTGTCCTTGTGACTAACCTGGTAGTTCTTTATCTATAAAATAAAGTAATTTAGTTGAACACATTTCAGTTGCAAAGATCAGCCTAAAACATTATTGATCACAGACTGCTGTACGTGTTAACCCCCAGTTATTTCTGTTAGCTGTTACTATTACTCTGTTGTATGAAAAAAATCTTCATCGGTCCAGGTTTTTTTTTGTTTCCTCCTCATAAAGTATTCTGACAGGTAGCAGCTAAATCAAAAACATACAAAATTAGTTGGAAGGCATGTGAGATAAATATTCTTCACTCATAAATATTGTAGATGCCAGCTTTCAAGAGCAGGGACTATTAATCTGCATTTGCTTAGGTCAGTGCAAATCTGGAATAACTCAATTGGAATTGCAAGTTCAGTAAAGAATAAATTTATTGGTGCTTTACACATGGTGATTTCTCTGTAGAAATTTTTTTCTGTTAAAATTCTTGTTGATTTTAATTCCCTTGTGTGCCAGCAGTTCTCATTCATACCCTTTCAAGGCATTTTGAAATGCCAGTAGCAGTTCTAACAGCTCAGACCTTTCAGAAGATCTCTTACCATGAGCAGATGCTTATGAGGGCTTTTAACCCAGAGATGAGTTTTTATTTGCATTTACGAATTTTCTCTTTTACCTGCCTAAAATACACACCGTATTTATCATGGGATAAAAGTACCCTTTCCCTGAAATAAGTATTAGAGTTTCTTAGGCTTTGTATAATATTTAATGCAAAGCCTCACTGTTCTTGAGCAGTTCTTACCTGACTGTTCTTCAGCTTATGACCAAATCCTGAGCAGATTTTTCATGTTAGGTTTACCTGGCTGACGGTGGGAAAGAGCACCAAAATGTCTAAGCTGCTGTCATTTCTCCCCCATCCTTGTCCTGCATTATTAAAGAAGAGAAAAGTACAAAGAAAAAATGCTGTGATTGAGATTAATTTTGTGATTCCTTGATCTCAAAACTCCTAATGGTATTGTATTCCAGGATTAAACATAATGCAAAACATTATGATCATTAGGACTACAAAAGACACAATTGATTTTGTATTGTTGCTACTTTTTCCTCAGCCTTGCTGAAAGACAGATTTCCTCTGTGTAACATCAATCCAAGGAACTTGACAGATGATGTCAAGATTATGTTTTATTGTTTCTGGGGCCCTTCATGTTATATATTTTTGATGTATGAAAGTGTGATGCAGTTGTATGAATGTATGAACCTTGTGAATTTCAGATTGTTTTCTTGTAAATCAACTTGCACAAATTTGGTCGTGTGTTCTGGAGCTTTTACAAAGCAAGTTTCTTTTTTTTTAAAGTTTCCTTTGATGGCAAGCTTACAAAGAGATGCTTAGAAACACCTAAAAACTGATAGTGATATTTTGGGTTTGGGGATTTTTTCTTCCTCCACATCTCTGTAGTCCAGTAAAAATAATGTTTTTCTAAGATCAGTAGTTTTATTAAGATTTAAAAGCCCCTAGAGACACTTACCACATGTAAGTGAGGGGTGAAGTGTGTGAGATACATTGCCTAGAGGGAAAGGCTCCCTTCCTGTGTTCATGCATCATCCCAGGGTGAGCCCTGGTATCACCTCCCACGCACGTGGCTCTGCTCCCCATGCTCCCCATGTGGGTGCCACGGTGGCACTGGGCTCAGGGAACCTCTTGGGAGGCTGAATGAACTTACTCTGGGCTACCTGAAGAGCAAAAGGGTGGAAGTAAAAGAAGAAAATATGAAAATACCCACTACAGAAAGAGAAGAGGTGGAATAATCCTTGTTTTTGTTTCCATACACTGTTTTCCTAGGTACTAATTTAATTATAGATCTAACTCTTCTTCTCTGTCACTATCAATACTTACACAGCTCAGCCTCTGTTATTACAGTGAGACTGATATGGAGGAGTTGACAAAATATGAATGAAGATGTTTTTGTTTTGTAATACAGTGGTGTTATTTTGGAATGTCTTTGTCTTAAAAAAATAACAGCCTTTTTTTACACGATACTGCTGCCTTTTGCTGTTGATATCCAAACTAATAATTGTCTGATGTGAGAGTTGAAAGACACGTAACTGAGCAGTCCCAACCATGATGGTGAGCTTTGCTGGCGTCTAAATGATAACAAAAAAATCAGTGTAACTACTCTGGAAAATCAATGAATAAATAAATAAATAGGAATTATATGTTCTTATATCTGTGTGGAATTTTTATGCATCGTGTATAAGTAAGAAAAGTTCTGCTCCGTCTTCATATGGATTTCCTCATCAATTTACATCACTAGTGATATCCAAAAGAGAAAGAAAAAAGGAGGAGCAAAATGTAGAGTTTTGATTGGCAATTTCGATATCCCTTTCATATATGTACTTTTGTCTTTGGGACAATATACCAGTTTTCACTTCAGCAATGGTATATGACAGTTGATATTTTCCATGTTTATAGTGGATTTTAGAGCAGAGTGGTCTGAATTCCCAGGGCAAGCCATGTCCATTCAGACATCAGCCTTTTCTGAGAAATCCTCAAAAGCTGCTGGGACACCAGGAGGGAGGGCAGATTCTCCCATGGTTCTAGAGCACAAGAGCTGAAAAGGAAAGAGCTTCTCCACTAGTGTAGAAAGGGACAGAGAGAAAATGAAGTTGCAAGCAGGAAAATATTTATTTGATACAATGTGTTTAAAATAAAATCATCCATTATTTTAGGGTCAGGACAGCCTTTTTGTGTAGTAACAATGCCACATACCTGTTTTGAAGTGGTAATACTGATATATTTGGAGAGCAGACATCTGGATCAGGTGATGCATGCTGTAGACTTCGTAATGTTTTAATTTCACATTTCTGTAACTGAATGAGAGAGATAAGCAAGCCGGTTAACCTCTGATGGAAAAAAAAATGTTTTCGCCTGTGTTGGTCTTCAATTTTAGGTTTTGCAATTTTGGAGTAAATCTGTAAAATGCTTCCTATGAGTGCTGTTGGTCAGTGGAATTAAGGAAGTTGAATAGCATAGCCCATAACATTGGGGAAATAAAAACTGGCAATGTACTAGAGAAAATAAATTAACAAATTGTGGTGTAATGCTGTGTAGTTTGTTTTGAAGCAGAATGCTTGCTCTTGGAAGGTTATTATTGACTGTGCTTGTATGTTTTGTTTTTTGGCAGGTAACCCTGGACTGGCAGGTTATTACAGGACCTTTATACAGGCCCTTTATTGTGGACTGAACCAGCAGTATCCTGTCTGGGTTGTGAGCCATGCTGGACACTGTAAACCTCCGAGTGGGATGGAAATGATAGAAGGTACAATACTGTAACTTGTGCATAAGATTTTGTACCCTTCTGATTTCAGTGGCAAAACTTGTGCCTATTAAAAACAGGTCGACATGGTTTTTAAATGTATCCATTGTATTTCCACAGAACAATTTTCACAGTTGTATGAGAAGGTAGTGAAGTATTTTAGGTAAATTAGATTTGCCAGACAAATATGTGCCATTAAAAGAATAAATGAGTTTAGTGTTGGCAATCGTTAGAGGCACGTTACAGTGAAGAAGGTCTAGAATTTGTTTATGTTGAGGAGAGTAGATTAGAAAAGTACATCTTTAAATTAAATGTCCAATTCAGGGATTGAGTACGTTAGGAGATATTTAATTATCTCTGAATTTAAAAATAGCTGTACTAAGTTAGTGAATTTCCTGGAAGCAAGTATGTCTTTCTGAGACTGGGGTATGGGAGGTTTGCAGGGGAGAGGTTGCTTGTGTATCTGTTACGAGTCTTTTGATATGTGGATCTCCAGCAAGAGATGGTGCCCCAAGCATTGTTAGATGGGGGTAACCAGCAGTGAATCCTGTCCTGAAGGCTGATTAATGTTAGAAATCCTCTGGACTTGGTCAAGCTGCTATGATGTAGCAGTAAATCAACATTTCTCATATTTTCTTCTTATGTCACACTGTGCAAGCACCCCACTTTGGAGACCACTGATTTAGAGTGTGCAAGCATTTAAATTGTGCACTTGACTTATGGCCTGTAAAGGGGTCTAAAATGTAGCAAACTACATAGGAATAATATGCCTGATTACATTTAGTTCAAGTAGATTTTGAAAGTCTCATAAAGACTAAAGCAAGTTTTCCAACAGCAGCCATCAATCACAGACTACTTCCTAACTGACTGGAGGGATATCACTTAGCAATTTGGAAACTGAACAAAGCTACACCTTTCATTTCTACTTCTGCATGATATCCTTCTATTCAGAGAACTCTTGCAAGCTCTGCTCCACAGAGACACACACTGTTAATTGAACATTTCACTGCTGTAATTCTGCTCACAGCAATCAATCCACTGTGCAAAACTATTTGAAACTTAATTTTACTGGTGAATACAAGAGTTATACCTCAATTTCAACGTCCTTATCCTTCTCCTCAGCTTTTAAAAAGACATTTGTTTTGAACACTGCTGTGAATGTAAAACAGGCCACATCAATCCTTAGGTGTAGGCAAAATTAGAAAAAGGAGAACAGTTTTCTAGTTCTTCCTTATTTTGTTTAAAATTAGCATAAAACATATGCACAGACAGCAGGTGTACATACATAGCCATGTTTTAGAGTGGTTTAATTCTGTGAACATCTGCTGTGGCTTGATGAGAAATAAGAAATAGAACATCTCAGGCAGAAATAAGTGTAGAATCATGGAATCATTACATTTGGAAAAGACCACCAAGATCAAGTCCAATGCAACCAAATACCACCATACCCACTAAGCCATATCATGTGCCACATCTGCCTTTTTTTTAACACTTCCTTGGGCACCCTGTTCCATTGCTTAACCACTCTCAGTGAAGAAGTTTTTTCTTGTTTCCAACCTGAACCTTTCTTGGCATAACTTGAGGTTGTTTTCCTTTGTTGCATCTCTTGTTACCTGGAAGAGACCAACCCCTGCCTGAGTACAGCCTCTTTTCAGGAAGTTGTACAGAGCAATAAGGTCCTCCCTGAACTTCTTATTTCCAAGCTGAACACTCCCAGCTCCCTGAGCTGCTCCTCATCAGACTTGTGCTCCAGACCCTTCCCCAGCTTGTTGCCTTTCTCTGGACACACTCCAGCACCTCAATGTCCTTCAAGAAGATTGAAAGCTTGCTTTTGTTTGTCATTAGGGCTTCCAATGAACTACTTTTGGTAGCAAAGTAAGACTGAGAGTTAGGAAAAATTAAATCAGAATTAAATTATTATTTTATGTTTATGTCTATGTTTGCTGAGTGCTACAGAAATGTGGAACTCTGATTCATGTCTTAATCAACTAAAGAGACACAATTGATGTATTAAAATATTATATACCTAATAAGTAGCTAGTTAGCATTCATAACTTAATGATACAGTATTTGGTCAAATGATAAATTAAATTCAAGATAAATCTCTAGATCTCTATAAATTGTACAGATGAGTATTGCGCTACACACAGTCAAATCAGCAAGGCATGTTTTTTCCTTCTGAATGACAGGAAATTTTGAGTGACATTCTTAATAGTCCATTTACAAAGTAAATTTCTATTTTGATCTTTTATGTTCTATGGATTGTGGAGGATAATAGTGTGTCCTTAACATCTGCTAAACTAACCTTAGTTTATGGTTCTTGATGAAAAAAGATAGGTAGTGATTGATTTCTAGTCTATCAAAAGAGTATTTCCACAGCTTTCTCTTTAAACAGGGGGAGTAGGGCCTTCGGACCATTCTGAAACTGAATTACATCCTAAGAAACAGTATGGGAAAAGCAGAGAAGTGGTGAAGGAATAATAAATTATCTGTGAAGACAATGATTATGTGAACCCAAAATGTTAATGTACCATCAGTGTGAAGTTTTGAACTGAAGCTAAGTTGTGCATATAAAAAAAAATAAATTCTAGCATTGCAGGAAAATTTGGAAGTGGTGTGCAGCTTAAATTTATTTGATATATTGCTTCTTGGCTGTTGTTACAATTCATCTGAGTGGAGTTTGCTTTTGCAGCCCTCTGGCTTCTAATGAAACTGCAGAATTGGCTATGAGTAAGAGTCTGCCTCTAGCTCAAGTGATATAAATCCAGAAAAAATGATCGAAATTGTTTAGGTAAAATTGAATTTATATCTCACCAAGTTAATAATCTTGTTAATTGCTGGCTAGATGTCCACCAAATGACAGATAGTAGTGTGGGTATGATTAGCAGATATGAGCCATAAGTTTTTACCATCATGATATGCTATGCTTGTGGGAAAGAGCCTAAAATAGTAGCCTGAGCAAGACAAAGAGTGTGGTGTTGTATAATAAGAGGGTTACTAGTTGTTTAGGACAGTGATTCCTAAACTCTGATCTGGCTGATCAGATGCACTTTCGCCACTTTCCACTTCCTAAGAGGAGTGAATAGTAACTAAGAATACTTTTCCAATAGCACTTCTGTGTAAGCACTTGCTGCAGTGCCCTTGGAGACCTTGTGCCACCATGAACGTGTAGTGATGGCAGGGAGTGGGACTGTGGTCTGCACTGCTGCAAACAGGAGAGGAGGAAGTCATGGAAGTTTGATGTTCCAAGAACTGGGTTCTTAAAAATAGGGACTTGTGGTTGTGTATCACAGAATTATAGAGTAGCCTGGGCTGGAAGGCAGCTTAAGTATCATTTAGTCCCAGCCCCCCTGCTGTGGACACCTTCCACTTCCACTAGGTTGCTCACAGCTCCATCCAGCCTACCCTTAAACATTTCCAGGGACTGAAGTTACACAGACACAGGGACTCTATATGCATGTGGTAGTTTTTGCTGGCTTGTGACTCATTTATTTTAAGTAGAATAGATGTTTTTAGCAATTGCTGATGATGGAAAAAACCTACATTGCTGAATCAGGTGGATCAGAGATACTGGCAGTCTCTTTGGTCAGTACAAAAACACCTCAGAATTAATCTCTGTCATACTCAGAAGTTTTTTGACAAGCAAATCCTTATCTGTGCTTCAGCTCTACTATAACAGCAGATACGTGGCCACATTGAGGTACACAGTGATAGCTGTGTTTAAAAAGCATTTCTGTCTTGCATATTTATATATACATAGGGAGAAAAGCAGGAGGAAGGCAGCTGTGCTGGCATCTCACATGCATACTGGCATACTTTAAGCTTATGCATATACACATTTAATTCACATTACACACATTTAATTCACATTAATTTCTATTTCAACAACATTTTCTGCTTCCTAGGCATATAAATTAAAATATCTGAGAGTCTCTAAAAGATGAATTATCTTTAATATAAGCTCCTTTGAGGTGCCCAGAGGGACTGGTTCTTTTCACAGGATAGGACAGGAACTGTGAGGAACTGCAGTGCAGCCCTGTTGCCCCTCCTTATCCAGCAACTGCTGCTGCCCAGAAACATTATTCCTTCCTTGTCTTGGAAAAGGCAGCCTAAGGAAGGAAGCATGTGTGCATGTGTAAAAGTTATTACGAGCCATTTAAATGTTGAGGTTTTTGTCTTAGCCTGGTAAAATCTGAATTTTACTGTATGACTTTAATGCTAAGTGTCTATTTTAAGGAAACAAATGGTCATTTCATGTTATGAACCCACTGGAATGCTTGAAATCTAGATGTGTGAAAAGTAAGCAGCCCTAGGGATGCTGCACTACTCCATTTACTTCTTTCCTTTAAACCGCATTCAGTTAATTATTCATGGAGGTCCCGTAATCATGCCCATAATTATGCAAATACATCCTTAGAGTGAAATCCCGGCATTTGGCATTGACTTTATCAGTCCTGTATAATTTTAAGCATGTGTTTAAAAGTCTTGTTCCATTCAAAATCAAAACTAAGAAAAATAAAATTTTGCCATATATGAAGTATTTTTAAGTTGCTCTGTTGTTTTCTTTTCTGGCCATTCAAGATGTTAACATTTTAAAGTATTTATATTATCATACCTTAGCAGCCATGTATTTATTTGTAAAGATCACTTAAACACTATTAAGCTCGTTTTGTTACCACTTAATGTATCTCTGTATCCCATTGAGTTTGATGTAGAAGTGAGTAATTTTTGCTGACATTACAAAGAATGGGACTTTGTCTTTACATTTCTTATGAAAAATAGGTTCTCTACATTCTCTGATTCTTTTAAAGTTTTCCACTAAGTCTGTTGATCTATTGGAATATTTTTTTAAAGTGTCTGTGTGGAGAGCTTTTTAATGCATTGTAGTACTTTATTCAACTAATTCCTTGGTTAAAAGAACCAGAATTTTTCATCTATACTTAGAAATAAGATAAATATAATTCTGTTTTTAAAGATTTTTGAAAACTGATACAATCTTCTGGATCTTTATCCAGAAAACAAGATGTTAAAAAAACAGGGCAGCAATTCATCCATTAGGGAGCACAGTGTCTTTACTGCATCCCAGGAAATTTTGGATGTAGGTTTTGAAATTGTTTATAGGTTATTTTCTGCATTTTGTCTCATGACATAGGTATGTTCTCCAACTGATACCACCATTTCTGTTTAGATGCAAGTGGCTTTTAGTGGGGGGAAAAAAGTGTTCAAGAATGTGAACCTGGTGAATAGGTAACAGTTGCATCTTCTGGTGTCTGTTGGAAGGCAGGTCACAGTTCCCTGGGATGAGCAGTGCTATAGTGCTTCAGAGTAGCTTGTTTAAATGTTTACCAGACTGTTAAAGGGAAAGTAAAACCTAATGTAATTTGAAAAAAAAACAAAAAAACCCACAGTATTGAGAAGATCACATTCTTTTCCTCCGGGACAACACTTAGGAATCTTTTAATACAACTCAATTTGAAAGATATTCTTGCATCTTCTAACAGAATAACTATGAAGTAACCCCACAGCAGGGAATAATCGTCACATCTGAAGGTGTAAGTAGTCTGGATTATAGTTGAGTCAAAAAGTTTGTTCACTGCACAGTTGGCTGCAGGAAGAAAGCTGATCAATAGTTTAATTTAATAATTCTAATTTATAACAGGTATCTTTGATTTAATTTTGATACCCACAAAATTGCAACAAATGGTGGAGATCCTGATGGGATCGGTCCCGTGTTTAATGACATTTTTATTTTTAATTGATAGTGATCTATAGATGTAAGAGTGAGAAAATATCAGTAATACACATCATTCCAGATTCTAAAAATAATCAGATTTGGAGCATGGACCCTTTCTGGTTTTGTTTCAGTTTTAGGAATTTCCCTTCCTTTGGGGAGCAGTGTAGGCATTTCAGGGAAATACAGGAAACTGTAAGGCAGAGTGTGCAGAAGAAGTAACTGCAAATGGCCTCGTTCTTAAATAATCAGTAATGAATTACTGTTACCTCTAGTGTATCTTAAATCTGTAAGATCTGAGTAGAGGCGGAATGCTTGGAGAAATGATAAAAAGCAAAATGATGTGGTACTGTGGGTTCAGATTGAATGAGGGAGTCTCGTTGCCGCTTGCTGGATGAAGTTTCTCTTTTTTTAGTTTTGATACCACATGGCACTATTGTCTTTCTTGAAGACAGAGAAAGATAAGATATTCTTACCTTTCTAAGGGCTGAATTTGAGGGTTTTTTTATTAATACATAAGTTCATATATTACCTAATTTACTACAGTTACTGAATTAGTGGTGTGGCCAGGCTGACTACTTAGTTGCCAAATAATTCCCTGTTGGGTTAAATGTTGTAGCTGATAATTAAAATGCTCAGGGATTGCCATTGTAGTGTTACTTTTTTTCAGAACAGAACTGTGATTTCAAGCATATTAATGCTTAGTTTGCTGTCAGAGACTCCACTGACTTCTGTGCTATGGATTTGGGGGATTTGTCAGTTAATCACAAAGAAAGCAATACCGGTGTTCTGAATACACTTCAGTATGAAACTACCTGATCATATTTGGAACTGTTTATGTCTAGAGTGCAGGTAAAACTCAGTTGATATCTTTATATAAATTATACTGTAAAGCCTCAGGCAGTTTCAAAATGTTTTTATTGAGCTGGTGCTTCACTGTCTGCTAATGTAAATGAGTGAGGAAACCAAATTTTTTACAACCATGACTCCAGAACTGCTTGTGGTGAACTGATTGACTTTCCATGTGGGACCTCTCACATGTGCAAAATGAAGACCAAAAATCCCTTACTCATCCCCTGCCATGGTCTAAGACACCTTCCATGAGATAAGGCTGCTCAAAGCCAAATCCAGCCTGTCCTTGAGGGATGGGGCATCCACAACTTCTTGGGGCAACCTGTTCTAGTGTCTCATCACCTTCATAGCAGAGAATGTCTTCCTTATACCTAAACTAAACCTGCCCTCTTCCAGTTTAAAGCCATTTCCCTTTGTTCTGTCAGTCCATGCTCTTGTAAAAGTATCTCTCCAGCTTGCTTGTATCCCCTATAAGTACTCAATTTTGTACTGGTGGCACTTCAGTCTCAGGGAAAACTCCAAGTAGAATAAAGCCACCAGTAGTACCGTGGGCAGGTTGCCATAGTTGTAGACTAGGCAGTTCAGGTGGGTGGCTAAGAAAGAAACTTTCAGCATTTTCTTCAGAAAGGTTAAAAAGGAAACTGCTATCTTGGTAACACAGAATTAATTCTTAAACAGTGTAACAGAACACTGGAGAAGAAAAGATATAAATCAGAATTTAAAGTAGTCATTTCACAAAAATGTGTTTTTTCCCTAAAGATACAAAATTTGCACTGCACAGCATATGCAAATGGTTACTGAAAGCATCAGCAACTGATAAAGAAACCTGCTACGTTTATATAAAGTACAAGGTGAAATTCTATTTGCTCTCCTCAGTTTTACCACTGATTTTCATAAATGCAGACTTTTGCACATACTGTTTTGTTCATTTCTCTTTTGACAGTGGGGATCAGTGCTGGGAGTCACTGAGCCGTGGTTGGTTCTCTTTGCTGTCAGGTCACACTCCTTGTGTGAATAGGAGCCCAGGCAGAGATTACAAGGATTTTCAGTGCAGGTGGCACTGGGATTGTTGACTGAGTTCTGTGAGTTGCACTGCATTGCAGAATATTTTGCAGACATGCTGTGCTACAGCCCTCAGCACTGCTAGCAGGGGATCGTGTTCTCTGCTGGCATAAACTGATGTAGAACTTTGCAGTCAGTGCTGTGCCACCAGTTTACAGCAGCAGGAAATATAAGATAATCTTAAAGGCTTCTTATAATCCATTAGTTTTGAGGGATACATATGAAAGATGGGAAAATGTTATGCTTGCCTAAGTGGATCACTTTCTTAAAAAGGTTGCTGTTGCTACATAATTCGGATCTGGGTATTAAATTTAACATTTCTGTGGACAAGTGAACGTAGAAAACTACACTTCTCTTTATACTTCTGTTGAAACAGTGTCATCTAAGATGAATATACAGAAGGGCAAAGAAAAAGTACTAAGTTTACTGTATGCCATCCTAATGCCCATTATAGGAGCTGGTGAAACAGGAAGTGGATTAGTGTTATTTTGGTATTACTATGAAGAGTCATACTTAATTGAACATGATATCACAGTACTGAATTGATATTCAGTATTGATTGATATCAATCAATTAACTGGATTGATATCACAGTACTGAATAAAATTTTGGGGTGGATTTTCAAGAAGAATTGAGACTGGCCTAGCAAATTAAAAATTACAACTTGAATTCAATAAAAGTATTAAACACTTCAGAAAATGTCACCCATCAATCTGTCCAATCACTGTGAAGTACTGATTCTGTATTGTCATTTGTGGTGTTGTATAACTGCCCCTCTCAACTCCCTGCTGTTTCCCTTTTCCTTCTCATCATCATGGTGTGTACCTTCTCATTTTCTCTTACTTTGAAAATAATTCTTTTTATTTCCTCTCTGTGAAATAACATGGGTTGTCTTCCTTGGCCAGCTGTCTTACTCGCTCCAAACTCTGACTCTCCCTTATTTGCTCTCAGTCCTTCTTTCTCTATTTGTATCTGTTTAAACTTGCCATAGTTTTGAAGTGGTGTTTTCAATAGGTGTGACTGTTGGACTTGCCTACTGTGGTGCAGCACCTCATTTGTCATAACCAATGGAATCAATGCCTGTGAAGTGATAGTCATCTATTTTTGTTCCCTTCAATACTCCCACGGTTTCTACTGTCCTTTCCTTACCATCTGTGCTACATCTACCCATTCTTGGTGATGTGCAGAACATCATTATTCTGGTTTTCTTCCGTCGTTGATCTGTATAAAAGCAAATTTTGTGGAAGTGTGCAGTTTCGTTTGTATGGCCAAGCGAGGAGCATTGACACAGCCTTGCACTTGGCTTCAGTGTGTTCTTCAGAAACAAGAAACATAGCATGGATAATCACCTTCCTATGGACCTCTTTGCTTTTTGCTCCTTGGGGTCATTTTATGTTGGAAATTCTGCTCCTATACTGTAATGGGTCTTTAGCCTGTACCCTACAAAGTGTGAGGTTTTTTTGTAAGTTTGTTTTGCTGTTTGTTTTCTCTCTTTATAATACAATGCTGAGAATTCTTACAGATTGCACTTCCTGCAGTTATTCAGGTTACTGACTGCAAAGTGCAGTCATTCAAATACAGAAAACCTTGCCATATGCATTGTGTAAAATACCCATATAACATTTGCTTTATGCCCATAAAGTGCTTGGAATGGAGACATTGATTGGTGTAGAACTGCATAATAAAACACTTTTTAATGGTGTTTGTTTTGCCAGAATTGGAGACAACCAACAAAATTCTGCTTCAAAGTTAGTACTGCTATTTCATAATTTCTTGATAATAGTTACTCTGAAAAGAGGGAAGCAAGACTGGGAATGTAAAATAAAATAAGTTTCTAAGAGATAATTTTAAAAGTTCAAGGTACTCTAGTATGCTTTTAATAAAAAACCTGGGGTTTAGTACCTGTCATGTTTATTAGTTCATTCTGTCAGACTACACTCATACTAATTTAATTAGAATACAGCTTCCTTTGAAAAACATATTAGGTGTTAAACAAGTGTCCCAGCAATAGGTGTGTAGAAAGTAAAGGAAATCAGTAGTTCAATTTGTAAAATAAGCCTTGTTATTTTTCTAGTAAAGAAAATAATACATATGGCCACTTCAGTGTCTTGAGTAAACGGTAATTTATTTGTGGAGGATACCTTTACAAAAAGTAATTGCTCCAATAAACATTAATGAGTGGTGTGTTTATCTTAAAAGTTGCATGAACAGTTCCTGAGGGTGCTACGGCCAGACTAAGGTCTAAGGGTTAATCTAAAACACAATGCTTTAAGACCTGGTTCTTCATGTCAGGAGGAGTTCTTCAGTATTTATTTAACATTCTTTCAGGGTTTCCATCCTATTTCTTTGGCATTTTGTTGCTTACTGATACAAATTATCCATGGATCACTAATCGAATGAAAGACGGAGTGAAACATTGAGGCTTTGAGCAATATATCTTTAGGGGATGCCCTTACTAGACCCACCAACCTTAAGTCTCAATTTTTAAACTCACAGTTCTATTTAAACACTTTCAAATGGCATGGTTCAGTTTTGAGGAATTATTGTCTTTTACTATGAGAAAAAAAAACAATCAATTTATTTCATTTCCAGAATTAGACTTGATATTATGCACACCATTTTAACAGCTAATCTGAGTAATTCATTTGTAATTTCTGCCTGTCACTACATGAAGGAAAAGATAAAAACTTTCCAGGTTTGCTTCATCCAAACACAAGTTATTCAGTCAAAACTACTGCCCTCCCCACCAGTGTCTCTGTATGTGTCTGTGGTGGGAAAATGAAGTGGTATATAAAGTCTAAAACACTTGGCCCAGTATGTTGGTTTTACTTGGGGTATTTAGTAGAGATACAGTGGAATTTGTGTCCCTGAGCTGCCCCACTAGTTCAGTCTCCACACAGTTCCTTGTCCTTACCCTGCAAAAGGTCCAGTTCTGAAAATTCTTGACCTCACAAGTTTCTAGAAGTGATTGATGGAAGTTTGTCGTCAGATATCCTGCTACCACTTCTTAGTGTCAGTGGTCCGTGAAAGAGGAAGATAGAGTGTAGGTAGACCAGTGGTTTTTACCTCCCTTTCCTTCATTATATGCAATTGCAGGTCACCTTTCCTCATGGTTCCTTACTTGTTCATGAGTAATTTGGAGGCCTTGTTTATGAGCTGATCTTCAAAGTCACTCCATAACAAGTGGACAAGTTCTTAGGTACTGAGCTCAAATATACAGTCACCTGTTGTGACCAGGGCAGTTCGGAGTTTGGACATGTAAAAGTGTGACATTTGGGAAGTACAAAAGCATGCAGAAATTTGAAGGTCCTGTTAGAAAGTCAGGCCTTTGGTATCTTTTTGAATCTTCCAGTAAAAATAAGTCTATCATTCAGCAGACTTTTTTATGGAAGGCTAACTTTTATGAATTGGCAGTCTGCTCATATAACTGCTACGTTTTTCTTTCTGCATAAGAATTTCCTTTGCATACACAGCAGAAAAACAAACAAACACAATTCTCTGTTATTTCCCTGAAAACCAAAGAACTCTTTCCTAGCAAGATTAGCTTGTCAACTAATCTTAGAGCAAACACTCTATTTTCATCTATCATTGTTTTCTGCCTGTAGTTTTAGTAGATGTTAGAAAAAGAGATTCATTAAAGTGGTGGTGCATTTATTTTTCCAAAAGCACATCAGAAAATTAATACTTTGCCAAAAAAAAAATTAAAGAAATCCAGTATTTCATTTAATATACTAGTTAAATAAAGTCTTAAAATTATGTCTTGGCCCAGATGGGATGTTTGTAGCATAAGGTACAAGTCGTATAATTTCTACTATCTGAAAACTGCTTAAATGAGCTCTCCTTCAGCCATGGCATGTATTCCACACCTGAGGTGAAGTCACTCTGGTCACTTCTTTGATGTAGAGCCATTGGAGTGCTGACTGCCAGTGTGTTTGTGCAAGTCTGTTTGCTTATACAGAGAGCCCATTTAAACTTCTCCACCCAAGAAATTCATGTTGATTTTGGATAATCCCTGGGCAATTTTATTCTGTAAAATAAATAAATAAATCTTTCAGACTTGTGACACAGCCCAGCTTTCGCACATTTTGGACTATTAGAAGTGTAGCATTTGTGCTGAGGAAACATGAAGTGACACGAGGCGTGGGCAATTTTATATTTGTCCAGATGTCAAATAGGATGCCTGTTTCAGTACAGGATTACGTGACACTGGAGCTTCACCTGAGCAGTGTGGGGTTGGTCCATGATGAGAGTTTTGCATGGGGATTACCAGACCCCACACTGCATGCTTTCCCCAGTGTGGCTTCTCTGGGAATAGTGCCGAGGTGATTGGGTTTGGCGTTAAACCACTATTTCAGAAGAAAAGGAAAAGTTGTATTAAACAGCTGAAACAATTCTCTGGGGTCAGCCTTGGCTGTCAGGACTCACTTGCAGCCTCAGAGAGGTTCTCTGTGTGTGCAACACAGGCCAGCAGCTGAGGAAATCAGCATCCTTATTCTGAGTGTGTGAGCAGTGCTGCACTGAGGAGGATTTGGCCCGCAGTAGAATGAGTGTCCATGATCATCATCAATCACAACTGACCCATCCAATTAAAAATCGCTTCTGCAGGCTCAACTCTCCCTGGCTCCCTTAAGGAAACACTGATGCACAGGCTTGAGTTGGGTGTTCTCAAGTCTGGCCAAATGCAAGGAGGAAAATGCCATTGTTTTCACTTTATTCTCCATCCCCAGCCATGTCCTTCCTCAGGGTTCTTGCACTGGCAACACAGCTGATTCTGAGCAGGCACATTTCTACTGAAGTCAATAGCTTTGAGTATGTTGGCCAAAATGTCTACACTGCTGTTTATTAGGTAAATAAACATTAAATTAGATATGGAATATCTTAACTAATTAAGAGTATTTGTCTAACATACATTTCTAAACTTAGAAAATATTGAGATGGGCCTAGATGGCCTCTGCTGTGCTATTTATTAATTTCATGCCAGCAGTCTTCAGCAGCTCTTTCAGCAGATGCTGAATTCATGTATGGAAAAGCCATTAGCCTCATGAGACTGAATAATAAAAATAAAAATTTGTCTTGTATCCTGTTTGATTTCTGGGGTCTTGTGAACCATGAAAAGTTCTCTAGAAGATTTATGTATCTACTTTGTCTCCTTTTCCCTTGCTTTAACTGGAAAATAAGCTGAAAACACTATTTTCAGGAATGGAAATGAAATGTAAAACACTAAAAGATGTGCTGATAAACTACTGAGATGGCAGTGCCTGAGCAGAACAGTACGGAAATTATTGACTCACACAACCCAGCACTGTGTATGTTAACAACACGTATATATTACAATATATGTTGTAATACATATGCACTCAATATAATTACTCATTCACTTGTTGGTATGTCCAGTGGGCCATCATGTTTCTACTATGCTGCCATTTTTTGTGTTACATATACCTGAGATTAGACTTGGGATGTAGACAGCTTATTCCTGCATGAGGCTGAGGTGCTGTGTAATTTAATGTAGGAAAGGCAGCTTTTTCTAGAAGTAGAAACTAAATTTGAAAACAATGGTTTTGCCTTAGGCTTTTACTTAAGGTTTTGGAAAATAGAACAAACTCTTTGTTTTCCATTACATGTAGAAAGCCTAATAAATATCACTTCTCATCTAATTTTGCAGTCCTTGGATGTGTTTTGGTAAATCCTTTTTTGTTTTGAGTAAATTACTCTAAATTGTGCTGGGATATGATCATCAGTAGTTTTAGAAGAAATACTAGTTTAACTGAATAACAACTTTGTTGGAAAAACAACTTTGTTGGGACTTTGGTGATAATACTTAAACTCAGAAAAGATCAATCTTGAGCAATTATTTTGCTTCTAAAGGTTATGTTTCACACAGATGATCAAAAAGGTGATGTATTGCCATCCCCTTTGGGCTACCAATTAGTTCTGTCGCTATCGACCTCCCAATAACTTCACTACAGCAATGTAGTAATCTTCAGTATTTGAGGTTACTGTCCAGTTGCCATGAAATTTACTGTGTGTGAATTAAAGCACTGAGAGCCATAATTTAATAAATGCTGTTCACAGTCATAGGCAGTTAACTCATAGTTACTTCTTTCCTCAAGCAGGTGCAGAACAATCTGAAACAGAGCTATGATTCTGACTTTCTTGTACAGTAGTTTTTCAATGCATTTCAGTCTTTCAAATGTATTTATCTTTACAGTGTCTTTGCCTGATGGACACTTTCTTCCATATATATTTTTCCACACAGGGCACTGTTGCAAAGCTCATCAAAAGACACTAAGTGGGAAGTTAAACACCTTACTGGGCCAGTTAGTGCTGTGTGTGCACTGTTAGCTGCTCTGAGTTGTTGCTTTTGCCAGGAACTTGGAAGCCATCTGTAGGACTGTGGCTCGGTAACAAGCTGGTCCCCATTGTGTGTCCAAACTGTGCTGCCAGGAGGTTTAGCTTACTTCAGGCTAAAACTGCACTGCAAGTCAGCCTGTACAGGGGTTTAATCTGTAGTATTAAACTGAATTCTGAGATAATAATACAGATTTAAGAGATTAAATTATATTAGTACCACCCCATCTCATCTAGATAAGCTAGGGGCATACAATCCTTCATTCTTTGTCTATTTTCTTTTATTCTTCTTTTTGGTATTTCTTCTTACAGTCATGCCAATAGAGTAGTCCAGCATAAACTGGAGTGGTGTATCCTTAACTGAGTGTTTAGTGGGTAAAGGACTTTTCTAGCAGATGAAAGAGCTCAGAACCCCCTTAGATGGGGGAACTTCAGATACACCTCACGCTTGTAATAAACAATTTAAAGACGCCTGAATTGCTCTATATTCTTACAGACACCAGTTCAGTTTGTCTTGTTGACTGGCCAGGAAGCAAGGAGCCAAGTTCTCATCATGAGGGATTGCCCAAGCTCCTTTAGAAGGTCCCTGGCCAAACAGGAATGAAATTGTACAGTAATCTAGAACCATGAAGCTCTAACTTGATTTTCCTCTTTGCAGCTGAATTGACAATGGTAAGAACCTGCATTAACAGGGATATTTTATATAGGTGCTGATGTTCTGTGTTGACACATAGGCATTTCCTATTTTTCTTCATTCCATGGGACATTTTTGTGCATCTTTAAGACAGGAGAATTTGAATATCTGAAGGTTACTAGTGCATGATGACATGTATGGTAGCTTGACGAGGTACTCATTCCTGGGCAGTATTGTTGTTGTTGGTCCTGGTCTCTCAATGTAAAGTTGGATTGATTTAAGCTGATCCAATGCCCTGAGTTTGGTCTTGTTCTGGATGAAGGAGATCAAAATAGTGGATGATGTGCTGTGAAATCTCCATGTATTTACAAATCTACAAGCTACAAGCTATTTACAAATTTACAAGCTACACATCAGCTTTACATCCTGTGCATGTCACGATTTTCAGTCATGATTTTCAGTCACGATTTTCCAGTGGTGGTAAATTAAAATTAAATTTTGAAGTCTGATTTAGGGGAGGGGTGTTTTTGTTGTTGGTTTGTTTTTTTTTAATTAATACATGTTTTATTTCAGTGTTCTACAAAGAAGGCAGGGGGGAGAAGACATGCCTGAAATTTCTTTCACTGAACCAAAGCACTTATGTTTTTTATGTTTCAGACACAGATATTAAGGAGCTAGAGGATGTTTTTGGACTTAATGGACAAGTAGAGCATAAGCTGAACTTCCTCAAAAAGAATGTATCGAAAGATATAAAGCTGGTACTGATAGCTCATTCTATTGGCTGCTACATCACCCTGGAGATGATGAAAAGAGCCTCAGAACTTCAGGTACATGAATCTTCTTGAATGGGAGTTGCTTTATTAGTAAAGCAGTGCACATGCTCAGCCTATGGGTAATGCCATGTATTTCCTGTGGAAACTTTTCTGTTACACACAAACAAAAAAAATGGCTTGATCCTAGTAACATATAATAAAGCAGATTGATGTAGTTCTGAGTCTGAATTTGTATCTTTAATACCCTTGGAGTATAAATCATTAATATTGGTGAGAAATATATTATGACTTCCTTCTTCTCATCTTTAAATAATGTATAAGGAAATCACTATATATTTGGCAATTGCATTATGTGTTACACCAAAAATTAAGACTGGTTGTGATTTTTATAGTGGTTTTTTATCTTGACACAAATGGATTGAAAGACATTGATTTTAAAATTTAATACAAATATCACTGCTTCTGCATCTCAGTCTTGGTTTGTGTAACTCAATGAGCGTGAGAGCTGTTACTGCATGTTTTGTATATCTGAACTTTTTTCTTTGTCACTGTGAAGCAGTAAGAAGGCTGAAACAGGACCATATTCTTGCCCTCTGTAAATGGCAAACAGTGCTCAGTAATAAGTCAGTCTGTTAGAGGCTGATAAATGGAGAATAGGACGTTTTTATTCTTAAACATTCACTCTTACTAAATTATTGTTTCTGCCTTTACTTTATAAAACCTACAATGGAAGGAAGTGCCATGTTAGTGGTGACATGAAGTCTGGGGTTAATATATGCATGTGGTTAATAAATGTAATGTATGTGGTTAATATACACATATCCACTGCTTCATAACCATTTCCACTGCACATCTAACTTTTTCTTCTTTAAAGGAAAAAGGAGCTAAAAATGTGAAACATGAGGATAACCTCATATATTTCTACAGGCATATTTTACTTTGTGATTACAAACAAGAAAATATTTTGAGAGATATCTTGCATATTTTCAGAAAGAAGCATTCTAGAAAATATGTGCCTTAATTTTTCCAAAAGTGCCAAATTTTTTTGGGTCAAAACCTGTAGTCTTTATTGCTCAAATGATTTTATCTGCTTTTAATTAAACTATAAATTGTTGATAGCATTTTTACACCCGGCTCACCAGATGCTGGCAGCTTTTCATCAGTATTTTGAAACATAGGGATCTTTGGGACACTCTTAGACCTCATGGTGCACTGTGTGCATAAAGTTAATATATGACAAGCTACATTTAAGATGCATTCAACAATAGAAAATATTTGTGTAAGCCAGGGTATTGTGCAATCTTTGTCCCCTTGCCAAAAATAAGTTAACTCTTAGGTTTTATAACATATGAAGTGTGATAATAACAAACTTGTGTTTCCATCTCTCCCTTTATTTTTACTGGAATATTTGATTCCCACAAGATTTTGAGCACATATGTGTATTTTAGTAGCTAGAGCATTTGATTTTATATTCGTGTAGTTCTTGGTGATATGAATTTTGGGTTTGGTCTTAAAATTCTCTGCTTTAAGAACTTTTCATTGTTTAGAGTTTATAATTCTGAGCTAGAGGTTAATTTGTTGTATTTTTTTACTCAAATAATCCAGTAAATATTTATATTTGGAATGTATGTTTAGCAGATTTGATTTTTAGAATCACAGAGACGTAAAGTTGTTAAGTTTGTGAAAGATCTCTAAGGTCATCGAGTCCAATTGTTAATGCAGCACTGGTGTGTTCAGCACTAAACCATGTCCTCACAGTGCCACATCCACATGTTTCTTGAACACTTCCAGGGATGGGGATTCAATCACTTACTTCTCTGTGCAGTCTGTTCCAATGCCTGACCCTGCTTCACTGAAGAATTTTTTTTTTCACAATTTAAAGCTCTTCTGTAGTCCAACCACGTACAGACTAGATTGTGCCTCCCTTAGCATGCATGAAAAGGAGAAATGCATTCTCTTCTTTCTCCTTCTTGGTTCCTCTTTGACTACCAGTTTTCACAGAATCACAAAATCATCAAGGTTGGAAGAGACCTTTAAGATGATCCATTCCAGTCATCCACCCAGGACCACCATATTCACCGCTAAGCCATATCTCCAGGTGCCTTACCCAGTATGCCTTTTCAGCACTTCCATAGACAGTGCCTCCACCACCTTCCAGGGCAACTTATTTCTATGCCTGGCCACTCATTCAGTGAAAAAAAAGATCTCTAATAACTAACCTAAGTCTCCCTTGGTGCAATTTTAGGCCATTTCCTCTTATGTTTTCACTTGAGACAGGGCAAAAGAGACTGACTCCCACATCATTGCAGCATCCTTTCAGTTGTAGAGGTCTTCCCTGAGCCTCCTCTTCTCCAGACTAAAAAACGCCAGCTCCCTCAGCTACTTCTCGTAAGACTTTTTATCTAGACTTTTTACCAGCTTTATTGCCCTTCTCTGGACCTGAATGCTGCTGCTATCTAGACCCCCTGTGCTCTACAAGTAAATGGGGTACTGTATTTTTACCCCTTAAACTTTTGTGAGATAGTCCTTTTCTCTTTAATTAAGACAAATGAAAGGGGAATTGCCAGTTTATTCCAGTATGAATTCAGTTTTGGAGCCCATCCCTATTTTCCCGTTGGTTGTTTAGAAGGCTTCCACTGAGGGTTCCTTCAGGAAACCTGTTAACCCAAACTTAGTCTTTGGTTGATTCCTTTAATCAAGTCTCATTAGTAGAGAAGGGCACACAGGTTGCATCCATACTTGTAACTGTGGGACTATGGCACAGATTTTAGCATTGGGAGAGTGATGTTTTAAACTTGTCTTTAAGTGACTTTCTGGCCCAAAGGAGCCAGCAACACCCTTGCATGGTTCTGGGCTTGGCTGAGGTCCAGGGCCATTCCCAGTAATTAGTTTGGATGCTGGCATCCTGTTCAGAGGCAGGAGGAGATTCATCCATGTGATCACAGACCATCCCATACTCTAATGTTCAGTGACAAAGCTGCAGAATAATTCCTGGCTGGTCTATTTTCTGGCTCATGAGTAACCACAAACACTTTCGGGTTGTCATGGTGGGCTTCAAGTCTTAACAACATTCACCTCTTTGTGGGAAGTAGAGCATCCAGATTTTGCCAGACTGCTAAAAAATTTTGGCACTGGGCAGGAAAAAAATCAGCCTCACTTTCTGAAGATGGAAAACTGCAGTAATGTACAGCTTCCTTGATACTTGCTCTTAACCTCAGAATCTTCTTCGCTCTTTATTCAGACAACAGAACTGAAAAATGAGGCTCAGTGAAAATTATTTTCTCAGTTGTTGGAACATGCATCTGACTCATACATATGCTACATCCTCCAGACATTTTCTTCTAAAATGCAGATCCTTACTTGGAAGATTCCATTGTACTTTACTGTCAACACTATTGAGTGTTTCCTAAAACATGCCATTTGATCATTAATTTAATCGGAGATTGACAAGTTTCCGTGCTAGTGAAATTCAATCTCTTACAGCATTAGTCTTTCATTTGCAGTGATGTTTTTGAAATACTAACACATTAGTGCTAGCTTTTGAGTAAATTTGCTGTAAATTAACTCTTGCTAATGAGTGCAATGTAAGTATTGCTCTTCCTGTAAAACTCATTGAAGAGGAAGACTTTACAGCCTCTGAGTGATAGCACTTTAAGCAAATCAAATTTCTGTAATGTGTAGATCAAACCCATGTGTTGCTACTGTCTCAGTAGTGTGAAGGAATATTGGGTATTCCTGGAATTTGTTGATTTCATAAATGAGAGTTAAAAACACATTACTTGGAATAGTTGTGCATAAAACACATTCTTAACTTGGCAACCCTGACACATAATTTCTGCGCGCATAATGATCATTTTGTTTCAGTAGTTGAACACTTGATTGTGAGTATGGGAAGCCCTTTCATAATGTTAGACAAGAGAAGAATACCGTGTTTTAAAATATGGGTATTTCTACAAGAGAACAAAGTTCTTACTCTGGAACTACTGGAAATCCACAGGATCTGTGAAATATTGAGACTAAAACAGGGAGGTTTTTTTAACAGTACAGCAATTATGTGTGATCTTTGAGATAAGAGGGAATCTTTTCAGCAGGATTAAAAGAAGAGGGAAAGAATATATGAAAGCAGTGATACTTATTCAGTTTCTATTTTGCTGAGATTAGAACCTAAATATGTAATCCCATACTCGTAGTGTCACCATTACAAAAAACATCTTCTGAAAGGATGGCAATGTGGCAGGTTCTGTCTAGAAGTTCTGGTTTCATTTGATATAATAGCATCTAATTCTGGTGTTGATTACTTAAATTAGATATCATGGTAAAACTGTTGCCTAGGTAAATTAAATTAACTTCTGGTGGTCTCACCGTCCATTCTAAAATATGCTTAGAAAAGCATATTTTTAAGCACACCACAGTTTTCTTCTTCAGTCCATCCATCCATATAAATGAAATACATATTAAAAGAACAAGGAAACAGCATTAGGCTTGTATACACCCACCTTCATGTTGAGGACATACTCAAATTTTGCACAGATTTAAGCATGAACCTAAGTTCAGCTGCCTTCAGCTGCCTTTGGTCTCTGAGTTGGATTATTTTAGTGAGAGGGAGGGAGGGAGAGAGAGAGAGAGAGAGAGATTTGGCAATTCTATCAGTTCTTGGTATATCAAGTCTTAGGAAGTATATACAAGGAAGCCCAGGTAGTCTGAGACAGCAATTGGAATAAAATTTGCTTTAGTTGACAGCTTACACATTACAGAGTGCAAAATCCTCCTTGCAACCCTGGATGATGCTTTAGGCAGTATCAGTAAATCTGATGGAACACGCAGTAAAGCAGCCTTAAGAACGTAGGGCATATGCAAACTGAAGTTCTGCAGGTTGCTCACCTGGAAAAGAGAGAAATAGTGCAGATGATTTATTAAATCTAACTAAATAAAATAAATAAGATACAGTATCTTTGAAGCATCCAAGAACTTGCTACAGAGATTTGTAAAAAGGTTTCTCTTTTTTTTTTCCTAAAAAAAAAAATATGAAAAAACCTTCGCATGAAAACCTAAGGCAAATACAAAATAGCTTCTCTGTTCAGGTGGGAGGCAAAGTAAAGAGATGGGTTCATGGCAAACAAAGGTTTTTTAAGGGAAATACTAACTTTTGACTGAGACACTCATGAAAGGCTTGGATTTGAAATTTCAACAAACCTTGAAAACACCATCAGTAAAAGGCTGATTACTGTGGAATGAGGTTGAAAGTGTCAGCTCACCCAAGAGACTGCTAGCAACCATCATTTTCACTGGCTTGATGACAGACCCTAACCCTGAGGGATTCAGTTATATTCTCTTCTACCTTTCCCCTTCAAAGAAAAGCTTCAAAAAATATAAATTGTAAGAAAATGCAGCAGTCAACAGGCAGATGGTCTCTTTTGTATAACCCTCCATGGACTACCTTTGTCAGTTTGAACAGGCACTGTCCATTGCCATGTGTTGTGGAAGTCTGCCAGAAATTACTTCACAGGCAAACACCCCACCCTGTAATATAGTGGACAGAAGAATGGGAATGCAAAAAAAATAAGTTTAAGAAACTTAAAATCAAATGAGATAAACCCTGTGAAGGTGGTACAACTTAAGATGTGACATTGCTGAGGGAAGTCTAAATTTTGGACAGTTTGCTATGTATATCCGTAGTGTACCTTGTGTGGTTTTTGAAACAGGTGAAGCAGGTAATCACCTGCTCTATCCTAGATCTTTAAGGAGGATAATGGATTACATATAGTTCAGTACTCTTTTGAGTCAAGAAAATTTGCAGTCCCAAAAGTGTTGAGATGAGATTGGTAAATAGTACAGTGACAATTTTTGCAGTTAAAAGACAGGTTTGACAAAATCAGCAACACAGTATCAGTCAGCCTGCAATTACCAAGCAGATGAGTAATAGCTTCTGTTTTTAACATTAATCACATTTTTAGGAGTGAGGATTCAGAGTTAGCAACAGCATTGCCCTAAGATTTCTTTGTTTGGATGATAAGCCTGTGATCAGAAGGCCTGAGAAAAAGCTTAATTCCCAAAATTTTCTGTGAAAAATTGTGATTTGTTCATAATGTTCACTGAAATTTGAACTTATCTCACCTTGTCTAATATACTGGTTTACTGCTCAGTTAAATATAGAAACAGTATGAAAAGCAAGATTTTGATCTGTGATGATTCAAAGAAATAAAACTTAAAAGCAATCATTTCAATTTCAAGAGATTTGATTTTTTTTTTTCATAATGTGTTTATTTCACTGCTAATGAAACACTGATTTCAAATGTATGTATTCAAAATTCTAATGCATCTATAAAAATTATTTTTTTAGGAAGTTAAAAGGCATTAAAGTAGCCAAATGTACAAACAGAAAAGAAAGAAAAATAAACTGAAAAGTGGAATCTGTGATCATTCATCAGGAATCCAAAGTAAAACATGAGAATAAGGCAGAAATGAAGGACTAAAAATAAAAATATGAAAATAGTAAATGGTAGAATAACAGGATTTACTAAGTACTGTGAATTTTTACAGATTTGTTAATAAAATCTTGTTATTTTGAATCTCCAGAAATTTAGATTCATATTTTAATAACTAACTGCAATGATTGTATAAAAATGAGGGAATCAAAAGCAAGAAGTGAGTTTCAAAAACAATTAGGATTTATGGCATATGTTTTAAGAGGAGCTCAACTCAACACCCTTCTGCAAGCCAGATTTCCCAAAGAGCATTTTATGCTGGGAGGTGAGATCTTTTGAAATTCTGCAGATGTGTGTGCAGAGCTCTTGAAAATCAGAGAGCCATCTCTTTGGAGAATTGGACCAAATGATTGGAATTAAGTATATGTTGCACATAGCTTGAAATTTTTTTATGTTTTTATACTGCAGTTAATGTGTTTTTACAGAAGACAACAGAGCCAAAAATATAGCAGTTCTCATGCTGTTTTACTAGTAGATGAAGGAGAACACAGCCAGTTAGGACATTAAAGAGTTGTTCATGAAAGAAGCAGGTGCAGGGACATCATGGAGTTTTTGAACAAAGACTTTACAAACTTTAGTTGCACTTTGAGCTCAGCTTTAGCTCTAGTAACCAGTTTCTGTTCCTTCCTAAAAGCTCTGTATTAAAATGGAATTTCAGTGCCAATCCGGAGTCCTCAGCAAAGAAGCTGAGGTACTCTGCCTGCTCTTGCCTCATGTTACGTGTGGTACAGTTGCTCAAGCAATGAGGATGGACTTGGCTTGAAACTTTATAAAAGAGGTTACTGAGGATGGACAGGGGTGTTATTTTAGATATTTCCTACTCTTCCATACTGTTCATTTGTTCATTCCACATGATTCATGGTGAAGTCTGCAGGTGCTTCTGCTGCATTGGTTTCTACCCAAGATTGGTTTCTCCTGATTGAAGAGTTCACTGCAGGAGCGTAAGGAATCAGAAAAAACCACAAACTTAACACAAAACAGTTATAACATCTCAGAGCTTAGAGAGCACATCCACTGCGTGGAGGACATTTCTAGTACTCTGTTGAATTAAATTCAAGTAAATACTGGAGAACTTTTTTTTCTGTATCTTTTTAGTATTTCTTTGATTATTGATTATTTTAGGGAAGTTTTTGCAAATGTCACCACTGATTTTTTCAGATACCTGAGGATGTGTTCATTGACTATAAGTCTGTGTTTAGGGAACTAAATCAAACCCTATATATCATCTTCGGAATCCTCATCTGTTCTCTTAGGACTGAAGTTATCTTCAAAATTAAATGTTGTAGAAGTCCATTTCCTTTTCTATTTGTTTCAATGTGTAAGTATTTGATTTCTGGTGTTTGGATGCAAGTCTACTTAACTGTGGCATTTTGTGAAAAATACTCATTGGAGTTTGCTCTTTCGAGTGGAATTGAGTGTTAAGTATACATTTAAGCTGAAGTCCAGGAAGGACAATGTATTTAATAAACTCATTACCTTTGAAGTCCTGTAAGGAAGTTCAATTGATGTTAATGAAAATATACTTTTAATAACTTTGTTACAACATTTCTAGTCACTGGAAAATTTTAAGAACATTCAGCTCCATTTCAAATTCCAAAACAAAGCATAGTTTTGTATAAGGAGCAGAATTCACTGAGTCCTAATTTTTCTTGAAAATACTGAATTTCTGCTCTTCTATTTTAAAACAGTAGTATGACTACTGCAAGTGCATTTTACTGAGATGGAAGTTAAAAACCCCAGTTCTCAGTAAACATAATTTAAATTGAGACGTTTAATGGCAGATGGCATGGTTCATATTTTTTACCTGGCACTGGCAGTTGAAAGATATTTTGCAAATTCTTGTTCTCACTTGCACTAAAAACCTTCCTTACCTGATGATGAGTTTCATTTGTGTAATAAATTAGATATGATAATTTTTGTCTCTTAGCAGATTCCTGCATATATTCAATTTGTCATAATAATAAAGGTTAGCAGTAATCTGTAGTGTTGCAAAGGAAGGAATTTTCTGTTTTTCCCTTACTATTTAAAATGCTTACAGTTCTGGAAAGATGAAAGCAAGGATGGAAAAACAAGCTGACTGAGAGAATTCCTAACACCCTTCTCTCTCTTTTTACCTTCTTCTGATACCCTGACAAGAATTTGGGACATAAGTTCTCACTCAAACCTCAAATATTCATGGTTTCTTCATATTCTTTGACAAAAATATGAAGTTCTGTTCAGTGTATACTTCCTGACTCGCTCATTATGTTTTTCACTAGTATCACAAGGCAGAACCTTACTGTTCTTCTTCCTCCAGGGTACATCATAAAGCCACTAAGCCACTTTAATTAGTTAAAATGGTATGGGCCTGAACTCCTTCCAGTATTCAATGCCAGCTTAGCTTGTCTAACTCCCAGCCCTTTGAGCTGAGAAAGGCTATGGGTCTAGTTTGACTGGATGCCTTTTTGAGGGTTGACTTAAGTGGGTGGTAAAATAAACCCCTTCCAAATGTCTTGAGTGGAGCACTTAAAAATAGAAGTCCAGGGATCTCAAGGCACTGATGGAAAATCATGGCCTTTCCTTTTCATCAGCAGAATAAGATTATAATTGTAAAGCTGGTTTCTCATTTACTTTGTACAGCCCCATTTCCTTAAAGTGAATGGATTGTCATTGAGATTTATTGGTAGGTATGGCTGTACATTGATGGCTATGAAAGCAGTTGGTTCAAGACAGCACAAAGTCTGTTTCTTAATGCTTTCTTTTGGTTGAACCATCTCTCCCCTTTAAGGGCATATTGCTGGTTCATCCTAAGTGGTAAATGTCCCAGAGCATGTGTACAAAATTTGCCAGTCCCTGTGCCATAAGGGTACCTGCAGATGCAATATGGTGATCTCATGGGAGTGCTACACTGAAAAAAAAACCCACCCTGTACTTCCAAAATGAAAACGGAAAGAATTTCTGCTGGAAAGTGGCAGCTGCATTCTGACATTCATGTAATGGGAGCAACTGAAAGCTTTATGGCGTGTAACTGTGACACTGCATTCCAACATAAGCTTCTCCCTGCCCTTCTTCCAACCAATAAACTGTTCTTCCTCTCTTTTCACTCTCACCCCTCCTAATCTTCTTCTGTTTATATGCTTTAATCATAATAGCAACAAATCCATCCCTGCTGGTATTATCACACCGTTGCAAATTTTGGCCGTCTCCTTTGGCACTTCCCTTGTAGATGGAATGACATTGCCCACTTTGATGGGGCTTAATTCTCTATGTAAAATACTGCCCTGTCAATGAATATTTTCTCTATTAAACTATTTTCAGTCCAACAATAAGATACAGATTTTTGGGAGAACAGTTTTCTCATTATTACCTTAACCCATAAAAAGGCTATTTTTTTTTTTTTTTTTTTTTTTTAATTCAAACATTTTGGGCAAGTTTTCAGTTACCCAAATATTTGTAGTACAGAGTAATTTGCATTTCAGCCCTGTGAGACTTATAAATGTAATGAACAGTCTGTGTGTTTAATATTTTTTATATTTTTAATAATTTGCAAATAGTTCAGTATGTAGTGCTGACCTGTTGAAAAATAGTTTGCAGTGTCTGTAGAGGACACTTCTGAGACTTTTGTATATTTAGCAGAATTCTGGGCTTCAACTGGAAAAATTCTAGAAGTACTTCTTACTGGAAAATACAAGTAATGTGAAACAACAGATAATTTTTTCCTGTGCCATGACCCAGTTGTAGGGTGAGGTATGGAAAGTCCCTCTCCTATTGCAATTAAACAGGTTTCAGCATTGGAAGTCAAGTACACAGAAAATACCGACACCTGCTGAAAAGTGTGATTTAAAGTTCATTGATTTCAAAGGAAATTGTCAAAGGTCTCAATTATCTTGTCAATCCAAGAGATTAGTGTCTTACTACCATGATCAGTGTTTTATAGCAGCCATGGTATTCATCTGTCTATCCAAGAATATATAAGAGTGTCTTGGCTTCTAGAGCTAGAATATTGTGTCTTTGGTGATATCTAAGTAGAGTGTAGGCTGTCACATTTAATATCTGGGAAATAATTCTTTGATCAGAATTTATTATGGGGCAGAATTAAGACATTAAATTTATGAAAATTTAGCCACTAGTTTCAACAGGAGCAGTATCACATACCCACCTGTACCATAGGTGCAATCACAGAGGACCAGGAGTACTCAGAGGGACATTGGGCACAGTCTCATTAGGGCCTTTCCTTTTTGGTTACTGTGTTTGTGATCACTGTTGTCAAAGGTGATTTCTTATTCTTAGCAGCTGAAGCTGGATACTGCTGAGATTTCTATGCCTCTCACTTGCTTATCCTCAGTTACCTTTGTCCCATTTCAGTTCTTTTGTAATTAAACTTTGCAGAGCAACTTCTAGTATTCTCCTAATAATACAGCACAAAGTTAATACTGTAGAAGCCCGATGGTGATTAATGTTTTAACAGGACTCTTCATATGGAGAGTCCAATGAGTTTGGATGCAGGACTCCAAAGTATAAGGCTCAGAATCAAATTTATGCTAAGTCAGTGGAAAGTGGCCTTAAAGCAGACATAAATTTAGTCACACCTCACCTTGGTGCAAATGACACTCAGGTCCACATTCCTAAGGATGTAATCATTGTACCCAGCGCTGTATTTGTCATTACACTGGAGATCACAGTTTGAAATACAAATACATTAACAAAAATGCTAGTCCTTGAATTTTGTTTCCATCCAAGTGGAACTGCCAGGAAGCACTGGAGGTTTGGGGTCTTATAGGTGTACTTCAAATAAAATTGGATAATGTATGTTAAATAAAGAAGGTGCCAGGACATGGAAAAACCGTGTGATCACTGTAGAGTATTTTAAACAGATGCAAATTTTGCCTGCTGTATATATCATCAGGTAGAAGCTGAAAGAAAATAGTAAAAAAATAAGCAAATGTTTTAACCCATTTGAAAAAATGTTTGGATTATATATATTTGAAAAGAGTTGGCCAAATTCAGATGTTGAAGGAGGTATCATTTATATGATAATATTGGATGTATTGAATGTAAGAACAAGTTAAATGTAAGTTAAATAACTTAAAAAAATTCAGTTTGTTGTGTTCCATTGTATTATCACTTTGAAAGGAAGATACAAAAAAATTTATGGTCAGGAAACATGAACCAGCTTACACAAAAAGGAACATAACTGTTGCTTGGCTTATATTTGTGCCATTTACAAATAGTGACTTTGTCTGATATCACTGAGATCAACATTTCCCATACAACTTAATTCCCTTAAAAATAAAATCCACATATGACCTTATATTTTGCAACAATTGGTACTGTTAGAGAACATTGTGAAGTTATGAGGATTATGCCCAGCTTCACAAGATGGATCTCAGTGTGCCCTGTATTTTTCATTACCTTGTATCTTAAAGGAAGTTCATGCTATTGAAGTGTTTGGAAACAACACATTTCTGAGGTTTTCAGGAAGATTTATGTGTATGTTGTTTCTTAGAGAAACCTTCCAGGAATTGTATATATATGTACACTGTTTCCTGAAGAGCTAATATAGCTGATACTTCATGCATAGGTCCAGATAGGAATAGCTAAAAGCATGGGATATGTGGTTATTTGAATTTGTGTTGTCCTGAAGCCAGTCTGTTGTAGTCTCTGAAGTTCTCTCTTTTATAAATCAGAATGATGGAGACTTGTCTAAGTTGACCAGCTCCCTTAAGGTCTGTAATAATTACAAAGTTTTTGAGAGGTCAGAGGGGTCTGCATTGACTGTATGTATGATGACAGGGAAACAAGAGTGGTCTCCTCCTTAGACTGAATTGAATATCCCAATGTATTGGAGTATGCTATAAATAATTTTAACTATTAAGACATAAAGTTAACTATGAAAAACGGAGAGTGCATCAGACACCAAGATGCAGAGACATCCTTGACATCAAAAGTAAATGGAAAACAGCACTTGGACAGGAAACAGCCTGTCACCCAGCCAACCTGAGCTTGGGATGTGAGTAGTTGATGGAAAGGACTGTAAAGGAAGCCAAGAGAGTACATCTGTTATGGTGGCTGTAGATTTTGCACCATGTAAATATAAATGTCATATGTATATGTGTGTGTATATATATATATATACATGTTTGTGAAATTAAATTATTATTATTATTATAATACCTAAGCTCCTGTTTATGAGCTTATCCGTAGTCCAACAAATATTTTCTGTCCTGATGTGAGGTATAGCTTCTGTGCCCTCATTTGCTTCCTTGGAAGCAGTAAAAAAATGGCCACAGGTTGAGAGTATATGCAGTGTTCCCCATAACACTGTAAACCTTGTTTACATGCTCCCAGTAAAATTCATCAAATATTTGAAATCACAAAGGAATTCTCCATCGAAACTGATCTCTGTGTTTTGTTTCAGTAGCATTTTCTGTGGGCTGAAAAGGAAATCCTTTCCTGGGCTTTTAAAACTATTTTAATTTAATGAGTTCCATATCAGAAAAGGGGGCCCAAGAGAATGATAGTGTTGTGAGTTTGCCATCTTCTCATCCTGTGCTGTATCATCAGTTTTGGGGGTTTGGACCTTTTTCCAAAGCATCATAAAGTACATCATTGGGTGCTGGAGGATTTCTACCAGCTTGATGGGAAGGAAATGCAGAATGGTTGTGAACTGGGTTTAATGATCAATCTTGTGCTGGAGTGTTGAAAAATTCATCTTATTAACAGAATATTTTGAATTATAAGTATTTTTTCCATGGTGTTCTCGACTTCACTTTTTTTTCAGTTTTTTTTGGGGTTTGTTTGTTTGTTTGTTTGTTTTGTTTTTATGTTTTTTTTTTCTTGTGGAGGAAGGGTAAAAGCTTTGGGAATAATGTATGATTGGTTTTCTCCTTCTGAAAGGATATATTTATTTTCTGATCATAACCACTCTGCAAATATTTTGCCAGCTTGCTGTGTAACTGAAACATAAATACATTTTTGATTTTTGAGTGTGTTAAACATTTACATAAAAGAAGGAATAGAGGGAAAAAAATCTCACATTTTAAGTCAACACATTTCCTTTTCATTATTCATTTAGTCAACATCTGTAATATGCAGTCCCAGGACAATGTTCTTGCATGAGAAAAGTTGGATATATAAGTAACATTATCAGGCTTTATGTTAACTAGTTTTTTACAGCTCCCTGACACAATGTTCTGGTTTGGAAAATCAAGGCTGTCTGTATGTCCATGTAAGGTGGCATTTCTCTTTCTTGCACCATTCCTGCTTGTAACAGTTCTACAGGGACACTATACCTTGGTGCAGCATAAAAATTTGTGTCAATACAGACTCCTGATACCTGCTTTAGCGTTTTAAATTTTTCATTTCTTTCCATCACATTTACTTATGTCACTTGTTCTACCTAGAATATTGTTAGCATTTGCATTTATAGCCCTTAAAAAAATTGTGTAGCTATGATTCTCCAACCTATTACCTTTTTGCTCCCATTTTGCACACAATTCATGGTTTTTTCTCTATATATAACTTCCTGCAGAAATTTTAGCATCTAAGCCCCTTGTTAATTTTAGGCTGTATCAGTGGCTCACTCTTGGTTGAAATCTTTCCATTTAGGATGTAGAGCACAGGATGCAATCTTCATTTTCTCCCAGAGGCAGAGCTTTCTCTAGCATTTGTGATGTGTTTCCTCACTGTGTGTAATGTGAAGTTGCAAAGCTTCTTCCTCATTTGTTTTCTGCACCATATCATATTGCAAAGTTGCATCTTCCAAGTGTCTTTACCACTGTATTATGAACCAGGATTTTTGCTACTCATTCATGCTTTAGATTATTTTCACGTGTCATATTTAAAAGCAGCAGTAGCTTCTGAGTTTGTTTTGTGAGCTGAGTAATTAAAATACCAAATTTAACTTAACCTCATTAAGATACCACCACTTTCCAGTTCAGGAGTGGGGTGAAGGGGGGTGTTGTTTTGGGGGTTTTGTTGGTGGGCAGGTATTTTGTGGACTTCTGCTTAGGAAAATTACCTTTAACATCATAAAGCAGACACCCAAGTGGGATCTCAGAAAGGTGGTTTGACATGTACTGACGCACCACATCCATGGAAACTTCAATCTAGCTACAAAAGAGAAAGTGACAGTCAGTATGAAAGGTCCCTACCTTGTTGTCATATACGCCTATATGAAATTTGAAGATCAAATCTTGAAACTTTGACCTAATACCATAATTTTTGCTTATTTTCAGTTTTTACAAAAGTAAGCAATACATTCTAGTCTTGGTACATTGCTGTGTTAAGGGGCACCAGTGTATTTAGAGTGTTTTAAGTGCTGGAGATCATACATTGCTGTGGATGGGTCTCTTTAGAGAGCACTTGCTTAGTAGCATTTGTTTCCCTCAAAATATTGTTTAGAAGTGTGACCTTCTCCCATGGAGGAGGGGTCTCTTTCTGTTCTGTATGATGAATCTCCTAGTTAGAAGTTGTAGGTCCTCTGTAATTAGTGGGAAGCAGATAATTCTGTTAGAAGGTGGTTTTAGATCACTTGATATTTTCTGAGGGTCTGTCCATGACTGACTTAATTTGGGAGTCTTGGGTGATTTAACTCCTAACCCAGGCACCTCAGTTTAGAACCAGTAGTGAACTTGGATAACACTGAGCCAAGATGGACTCTGAAAAGGGCAAAGGTATATTCTCAGTTATTTCCCCACCATTGCATGGTGCAATTTCAGCAGATACCTTTAACATCTATGTATGTAAACACATACAGAGTTAGTGACGGGCTGTTCTTTCCTTGCTGAGCATCTGATGAATGATCCCTTGATAACAGAAGGGAGATGTGTATAAACTTGCTAAGGTTGACCCACAGTGTGCTTAGAATTTCATGTAGACAAAACTGATTATTAAATATCACTGAACAGGTTAAGGTATTTCTTACTGATTTAGGTAAATATGCTAAGAATTGTATTTAAATTCTTTTTTGTGTAAAACATTCCAGGGCCTACCCTGTGGCTCCTGACAGCAAGTTGCAAAATACAGCTTAAATTCCAGGCATGAAGCCTTCCGAGACCTAAATTTGATTGTTTCATAGATGTCCTGTATTTAGAAGAATCCCTGGTCTACACTATTTTCTATCCTGTGCCAAATGTCCAGCTGGCTTTGCCAAAATCCTCCCAGCGAACATACTAAAAGGTGTTGGTCTTGGAGCCTCAGCCCTAGCCCAGTTTCACTTACCAGTACTGAGGTTACGATGCAGACTGGAAAACATTTTATCACATGTTAGGAGATAACATTTTTTGTACTGGTCTCACCTCGTTTTATTTACAGAAGACATACAAGGGAAGAAAAACATGCCGGCTAGTGAGTGCCTCTGCTACCATAAAGCTCAGGTTATTGCTGTACTGACAAAGAGAACTGTTTGTCATACTGCTGTTCTGGCACAGCTCAGCTCTGTGCATGTATGCATACTTCACAACATTTATGAATTTGCTCTTTTAGTGTAAGATATCATTAATATTCATGCAACCAGAGTGCTGGGTGGGGATCTCTAGGTATTGCTGTATTTATTCCATGAAGCATGTACCTGGGTATGTGCATGTGTGTGTCTGCATGTGTGCATGTGTTGCACTTGGCACATGCCCAAGGCAATGCCAAAGTCTTAACGCCTTAGAGGTAAAGGCACTGAAGTTGTCAAGCAAAATTCAATCCAAAGTTTATGTGGTAAATGGATCTGTGGACTGTTTCCTTGCTTTTATGCTCAGTCCTTAAAAGTACATTTGATTTTATTTTTATAATACTCATGTATTATATCTTTAATGCTATTGTTTGTGTGCATGTGTGTCTATATAAAAGGAAAATAGCATCCTGACCTTGTAAATCATGTTCATCCTTAGGATCATTGCTCTCTGCAGTTGTCCTGTTGCATTTATGCTGCTGTGCTTTCACCTATATGAAAACACTAACTGGGTCATTGTGTTTAAAAATGGCATTGGGTAGTTCTGCTGAACAGTAATTTCTTCAGACACTGTGAGAGAATTTCTGTGTCTGTGAATACTCCATGTGCCTTCACAGCCCTGCATGTATTGATTCTCTTAAAGAACTCAATCCCTAGCTGGATCCTCAGTATACCTATGGAAATTCTACCAGAAGGTCCTGTGATCAGTCCTGGATCCTTGATTCAGTTAATTCTCAAACTATGAGAATTGAAATAGCCTTAGTGAAGTTGAGCTGACAAACATGATGCTGTTGGTGGCATTCAAAAAGTCTGTTTTCCTAGGGAGCAAGAATTCCTCCAGCCCATCAGAGAATTTAAAGAGCATTATTTCGTTTTACCAGCATGTTCACAGAGTCACGTATGCTAACTGTGCATTTGTTTGGAAAACAAATTCAACTCTTTAGGGAGCACGTTATGCTCCTCATAGAAAAAAGTCTTTCTGTAGAAAATTTTAAAATCTTTCTGTCACTTAGTCTCACAGATTACATGTAATGAAATTAGAAGTCTGGAAAGAAAGAAACAGAAAAAAATAGAATTGTCTGATGCCAAAAGGAAAATTTGGGCACTAAGAAATAGGAAATGTAGAAAATTTAAACTGGAAATCAAGTGCACATACCTCTGCCCTGTTCTATAGCCCCCTGTATGTTGGGAGGGGGCTATAGAAGATGTTAACAGAAGATTCTCTTGAGCTAAGCAGCCAGTAGTGAACTAATCCACCATGACATTAATTGTAAGAAAAAATTCAAACTTTTCTAAAAAATGTTAGTTATGTACAAATTTTTACCCTTTTGTTTTACAGAAACAGTTTGCCTGGAAAAATAACTTTTGGTCAAAGTAGATAATTGTAGTTTACCATACAGTTATTTAAAATATTCCTGCTTTTGCAATGTATATTTTCATGTGGAGTCATCTAACTTCACAAATTTCAGTTTATTTGTCTATAAAAAGCATGCTAAGACTTCTCTGTGGGACTTATTTCTTACAGAGCACTTTGAAATTAGCAGTTATAAGATCTTCTGTTAACTGTGTTTGATATGTTTGTTTTGTTGCCTCTTTAATATCCCAAACGTTTGGTTAAAATTACAGGAGATCCATAGGGTAAAGAAGAAAATGCATACAGTATATTTTGACTTCACACCAGGAGAAAAATAGCGTTTTGTCACTTGTGTCCATTCTTTAGCTCTTTTGCTGTCATAAAGTCCTGCTGATTTGTTGATACTGAGCTGTGACAGAGTTCTCTGGTACAAAAAACCAAACGACATCTTAAACAGACAAAGAAATTATTCAAGATTTTAAAGTAGGACTTTCTATTTTACGTATTATATTACGTGATATGTAATTCATGAGTGAGCAAAGTGTACAGGCAAGCCCAGTAAGTCCTGCTGTGAGGAGAGGACAGCCCAAGCCAACACTGTCTGGTTTGTCCTGTGCGTTTTCTTGGAAATCTGCTCGGCACAGCTGTAGCAATAAAGCACAGAATACTTCCCTGATCCTCGTTTTGCCTGCAGGTTTCTGCACACTGAGTAGAAGAAATTGTGTGATTAATGTGGCATTCCGTGTCAAGGGTAGACTGTAGATTACCGTTAAGTGCATCATTATGTTATCTTTGAGAAATTTACTAGGTTTCACGTGACAGATAATAGCTTTTCCTCTGCCAACACAAGAGGTGAATAACAAACCAATACATAGGGTGACCTAATACATGTCAAAAGAAGTGCTGCTTTTGACAGAGGAGCAGCTCTTGCTTTTTGTAGGGTTTTGAAGGAATTTCAAATTAAACTTCCTCACTTGTTTTCTTTCCAGAGCTGGGTGTGTGGGTGCAGTGCCAAGCTTGGGCACTCCATTACTGAGCACCGGATGGTGCAATGGCTCAGATGTAGCACATGGATTGTTTCCTTGCTTCTGCCCCCTGATTGGAAGTCTGAGTTCCCTGTGCGTTTTGAAATGCATAAGTGGAGTGGGATCTGAGCCTTGTGATCTTTTTGGTGGTGGTTGTTGTATTAACCATTTCTGCTGTCCTGGTGATCAAGAACAGGTTATGCAGCAGGAAAAAGTGCTTTCCAAAAACTTGGCTGCTCAAAAGCCAATGAGAGCCTCCAGTGACCTCTGCTTCTGCCATTAAAGCAGAGTGAACCAGTGGTTTATTTCTGAGGAAGTTTCACTTTCTGGTATTTTCTTCAGTGGACCAGAGTCTTTTTATTTTATGGCTCTTACAGAGATATCTGAGCATACCTGTGGTCTGTCATGGGCAGGGGTGGTCTGTTCATTGAGAGCTGAGGGACAGGACTGAAAAAAAAAAAGCCTGGCTGTATTTACTGTATTCATCTACTTGGAGTCTCCTTTGAAAAAAAAAAATCTTTAAAATGGCTCCTGCTCCTTTCTTTTGGTCAGTGTCTGCCTTTTCACATCCTGACTGCTTTTCTCTCCCATTTTGTTTCTCTTAGCAGAATGTCTCTCTGTATTAAGAGCAGGTGGCACAGTGTGACAGCCCTCTCCAGGCCCTTGGCTGGCTGAGCTCAGAAGGCACACACCTGGGGGCCTGAGTCTGCAACCAGCATTTCTTGTGTAGTCAAAACTAGCTGATTTCAAAAGCACTGACCTCCTCTTGTTGGCATT
Organism: Muscicapa striata striata; assembly: GCA_030060385.1. Lineage (NCBI taxonomy): Eukaryota > Metazoa > Chordata > Aves > Passeriformes > Muscicapidae > Muscicapa > Muscicapa striata. Next base: position 3,220,122 of record JAREIS010000135.1, read on the forward strand.
GAAGGACTTAACTGCTCTGAAAATTGAGTCACTTCTTTGAGTACTGGTTGTAAGTGGCATCCAGGTTTTAAGCATGATTTTGCATCCTCAGCTGGGACTGTCATTTACCAGTCCCTTAAACAAGTAGTATTACCCACTCAAACTTCATATTGTAGCTGAAGAATATATTTCAACTTATTCAGTAGAAGGCACTAGTGGAAAGTATTACTGCAGAGGTGTTTTTAACTTTTTCCAATTTGCATACTTGTGTTTTTTTAAGGAAACCATTTAAACATTTTACAAAAATCCTTTGCTGATGTGGTTGAGACTATAAAATTGTGCTGTGTTAAACAGCAACTTATTGTAAATTTAATGATTTGGCTGTTTGTTCTCTGTTCTCATTTTAAACAAAACAAGACAGCTTCCAGGTTTTGCTGCAAATCCAAACCCAAGTTGACATAACCATTGTGCAGTGAAGCTGTGAAGGTACTTGTCATTTTGTCATCTTTCTTTGGATAGATTCAGGTAAAAGCTCAATCAAAAGTCTGGATGTACAGGAATGTATGTGTTCTCTATGTAGGTAGTTTGCTGGAAGCCTTTGCTTTATTCTTTAATGTTTATATGGACCAGTGATCATGGGAAGTGAATCATATTCATTTGGGATCCTTCCTAAACGAAGCACCTTGGTCAATACCATGCTTGTACAGAATGGGTATTTAATATTCTTTGCTCTGAGAGCTCACTTTTCCAGTAAATTAAGTAGTTTCTCTTCCTTCTGTGTTCTAAAATTTACTGTGCGGGTCATACATTCCTGAAGTTAATGGACTGATTGCTCTAGATACCAAAATACATAAACAGTGTCAAAAGGGAAACTCCCGAAGTCCCCACGCCTTCCTCCTGTGGTGTGTGTTGAAAGAATCAAGGGCAGAACATTCTGGGCTGGTTTGTTCTCTGGATGCATGCTCAGGACATGCACCATTTCATTTTCTCTGTGATATATATACACTGCTAGACGAGGGAGTAAGGAGCTGCCTTGGCACCCACATGAGTTATGTGAAGAGTTTGCAGGTAATGTTAGCTTTTGATTCTTAACAAAATGTGGAACTTCTGAGACACTGCATCAGATTGTAGACCCTTAAACCATTTGGGGCTTGAGCCCTGTGAAATGTAGAGTTAAAAATTAGTGGTTAAATAGAAGCAATTGCCTTGGTGACTAACTGAAAGAGCATCTATGCCATGAATAGTGAGCTTTAGTGTACGTGCCATCCTGAGTGTTGAAATCTCACAGTTCAATAGCATGATGAGTGAATAACCGGCAAATAAATTGACCTAGAGTTGTACAAATACTGTTCATTGTCACAGTCATCAATAGTGACAATTCCAGTATAATTTAAGAGTGTTTGTACTATTTTTAGTGGGTTGACCCGAGCAGAGTCAAGGATAGGTGTACATCTCTCAGCAACTCCTGGACACGAGGTATGTTTGTCTTCAGTGCAGTCACCAGCCAGCTTTCTGTAGTCCCTGGATCCATTCAAGAAACTGTTTCTAGTGTCTCCACTTGCTCAGCTCTCTGCCTTTCCATGTGCTTAACAGATAAATATTACTGGACTTTGAATTGGGGGTAGTTTAAACTAGATGGACCTGAATTTTACCCTGATATTTTTAATATTTGTTCATTATATCTAAACTTGCATATATGTATGGATATATTATGATTTTTTATTATATAAATAAATATTTGTAATACTTTTTGTATTTTGAATGATGGTTAAATCAAGAAATATGAATTATGACAAGAGTTTCCATAAATAAGAGGATCATTAACCTTTGCACAATATTTATGTGTCATTCAGAATTGTGACAATATCTTGTGCTTATGACAGGCAGTGTCTTCCATTTTCAAAATAATTGGTCTTATAATAATTCTGAAAATTTTAACTTGAATATAATCCTGTGCCATCTACCTGTTTTCAGCTAGTGTAAACTGTGTATAGATAAGATCCAGGCATTCAAAAAGTTTTTTTAAAAAAATTAACTGAAATTGAGCATTTGAATCTTATTAATTTCCTTAATTTTACCTGAACATTTCTACTTCAGTTATTTCAAGACACAAATATGACATACTTTTTTATCATTATATGTGTCATTATAACAAAGTGGGTTAAATCTGTCATACCTACACTTCTGTTGAAAAGATGTTGAACTAAGTCTTTTGAGTAATTCTGCAGCCAAATGCATATTTCAAGATCCTGGCTTGGGAATCCAGCAGTAAATTAAGAAATAGCAGGTAAATGTTTGAAAAATACAAATTTTATGTTTCTCTGTTATTGTCTGGAAAAGATTTTAAAAATAAATTAAATAAAATTATCCTCCATCTCTTAAATTTGTGAGCCATTACAAAATGCAGGAATGTGCAGGACAGGGTAACAGCTTTCTTGGTTTGTCCTTTTTCTGCCAAGGTTTAGCAGCTTTCCCTGTGGTTAGTATAGCCATCCAAGCAACTAATCCTATATCTATAAACTGCAATGTCAAAGGATTAAAGTGTGCCTGGGAACGCAGGTCAAATCTGCTTTAGATCACAACAGTTTGGGTTCAGCTCCTAGCTGAAATATCACGAAACTACCATGTAATTTAGTAAAAGTTTTGCATTCCTATACTTCAGCTGCTGGTTGCCTTTAATAAAAAGAGGCCCAGGATTGATTTCCCTGAGAAGGTATTTTTCTTTGTCTCAAACCAAAGTAGTATCAGCTGGAAAGTAGAAGGATTTCTTAAAATAGTTCTGTGTTTTAAATAAATAACTCTTTCAAAGTCTGCTTTTAAATTTTTGCAAGAAGTACAGTTTCTGATGATGGATGCATGGCACAGAGGTTTCCCTTCCCTCTCTCCTTCTGGCTGAACACAGTGTAAGGGACAGGGGGTAATGGTGACAGGGTCCTGCCTGGCACAGCCAGTGTGTCTCCTCTGGGACTTCTCCACTTCTCCAGGTGCCCTGGAGTGACAGATGTGAGGCTCTGCAAGAACAGTAACCAGAATAACAGCTCACCTGCCTGGGAGGTGTTGCTGAGGTTGTCTACAACCTGCTTCCATAAAAGCTGCTTCCATGAAAAAAAAAGATGAATCATTTTCATAGGAGATTCCTTCTAAAGGAAACAGAAGGACTCATTTCTTATGGAAGCTTGCTGCCTCCCTGAGCCAGGTTAAACGTGTGAAGAGAAGGCTTCCCATCTTCCTACCCTGGTACAGCTCTTGGATTATTACCCATTATTGATTCTTCAGGTAGACAACAATAAGATTGCAACAAGCAGCCCAAGAACAATCAAGAGAAACTTCAGGACCTTGGGACAACTGGTTAAAGAATCAAAAGCACAAATAGTATTCTCTGTCCTTCCAGGTGCAGGGAATGATGAGGGAAGAAACAGGAAGAGCCAGCAGATCAATACCTGACTCTGACCAGTTGTTCTCTGAGTATCCAGACATGGACAGTGAGGAGAGTGAATCCCCCATAATCTGAGGGGAAGTGGTTGGTGACCTGCTACACAGCATAGACACAGCAGTGGCCAGCAGGACAAGGGCAGTGATTGTCACCCTGTACTGGGCCATGCCTCAAGTGCTATGTTCAGTTTTGGGCCCCTCAAGACAAGAAAGCTGGAGTGTGTCCAGAGAAGGACAAGAGAGCTGGGAAGGGCTCTGAAACACAAGACTGATGAGGAGCAGCTGAGGGAGATGAGTGGAGAAAAGGAGTTTCAGGGGACCATGTTGCTCTACAGCTACCTGAAGAGGTTGTAGCCAGGTGGGTATCAGTCTCTTCTTCCAAGGAACAGGCAATAAGACAAAAGAAAACAGCTTGAGGTTGTGGTAGGGAAGGTTTAGGTTGGATATTAGGAAAAATTCCTTCACAGCAAGGGTTGCCAAGCACTGAGCAGGCTGCCCAAGAGAAGTGGTTGATGCACCATCCCTGGAGATATTTAAATGATGTGTAGATGTGGCACTTGGGAATGTGGTTTATTTCTGAATGTGGCAGTGCTAGGTTAACAGTTGGACTCAGTGATCTTAAAGACCTTCTTCAACCTAAAGGATTTTGTGATTTTATTATATTTTCTGAATGTTTTTTCTGTTTAAATGACCAAATTATGTAAGCATTTCTTGGTGGCATTCTCTGCCTTCCATTGGAGGGCTGCTGGGACCAGGAGTGCTGCACCCGGGTGTAGTGACATATATTAGCTGTGTCTCATCTAAGAGTAAAAATTATCATTAAATATATTTTACAAAAATTATAATCTTATTTGCACAACATGTAGAGTGATGTTCATTAAGCAGACATGTGTAACTACATTTATTGATAATGAGTTGCCAAGAAAGCCCAGCTGTTTATACCTTATTATCTGCCAATGCAATCTGCAGATCCTCTTACTTTTTTTATTGATACTTCTGTTAGGTAGGGCTGTGTCTCTTTGAGCGTTATTCCTATATGAGTTATTGCAATATATTTTTACTTCCAGAAAAAAATAGTTTTTTCTTTTAGAGTATTTGCTTGATATTAGCATTGAAATATAACTAAGAGTAGGTGGTTTTAACTCACTTTTGATTAGTATGAGTGGGTGTGATTTTATTTAATTTCTTTGTATTTTAAGACTATAGTGTATTAATGCAACATAAACTAACTACTACCTTCAGAATTTCTATTTATTATAAGATATAAAAAGCAATATTTTATGCCAGTGTACACACTGTAATGAAGAGGCTGTGTGCTTCTTATTCTGACCAAGTGTACCTGTATTGAGCTGCAAATTGAAAACCCTGTGTGTTGTCAAGTTTTAGAGTTACCATCACAGCAGCTGACATTTTTTAATGTGTTTGGGTTGGTTTGCTTAGAGAAGATAGTTTACCAGGTGAAATGGAAAGCAGTGTACTTTTCCTGACAATAGGAGCCCGCCGGGATGGAGTGGAGGGCTCCTGCCTGCTGCCCTCTGCTGGAGTTACTCCTGGTGCGTCCCAGTTCCTCATCATCTCCAAAGGCCAATCTTGAGTTCTTCCTTGTCTTATCATAAACTGCAATTTCGTGACCATGTACTTATTTGCTTCATGTTTTAAAAAGCTGAACCTGGGAACATGACACAGCCTGAGGGGCAGTGTGCCTGGAAGCTCAGTTCCATTGCACTGGAGGCCCATCTGAAGTTGGGTGTACCAGGCTGGGCTGTGGTGCCATGCCCTCACTGATAGTGTTCCTGTGCTCCATGCCATCTCTGACAGTGGTTCCTGTGCCCTCTCTCTCACTGACAGTGGTTCCTGTGCTTGTGCCCTCACTGACAGTGGTTCCTGTGCTCTCTCACCTCACTGACAGTGGTTCCTGTGCTCTGTGCCCTCACTGACAGTGGTTCTTGTGCTCTGTGCCCTCACAGACAGTGGTTCCTGTGCTCTGTGCCCTCACTGACAGTGGTTCCTGTGCTCTCTCACCTCACTGACAGTGGTTTCTGAGCTCCATGCCCATGCTCACAGTGGTTCCTGTGCTCTCTCCCTTCACTGGCAGTGGTTTCTGAGCTCCATGCCCATGCTCACAGTGGTTCCTGTTCTCTCTCCCCTCACAGGCAGTGGTTCCTGTACTCTGTGCCCTCACTGACAGTGGTCCCTGTGCTCTCTCCCCTCACTGGCAGTGGTTTCTGAGCTCCATGCCCATGCTCACAGTGGTTCCTGTACTCTCTCCCCTCACTGGCAGTGGTTCCTTACTCTGTGCCCTCTGACAGTGGCCCATGCTCTCTCCCTCACTGGCAGTGGTTCCTGTGCTCTCTCCCCTCACTGGCAGTGGTTCCTGTGCTCTCTCCCCTCACTGGCAGTGGTTTCTGAGCTCCATGCCCATGCTCACAGTGGTTCCTGTGCTCTCTCCCCTCACTGGCAGTGGTTCCTGTGCTCTCTCCCCTCACTGGCAGTGGTTCCTGTGCTCTCTCCCCTCACTGGCAGTGGTTCCTGTGCTCTCTCCCCTCACTGGCAGTGGTCCCTGTGCTCTCTCCCCTCACTGGCAGTGGTTTCTGAGCTCCATGCCCATGCTCACAGTGGTTCCTATGCTCTCTCCCCTCACTGGCAGTGGTTCCTGTGCTCTCTCCCCTCACTGGCAGTGGTTCCTGAGCTCCATGCCCATGCTCACCATGTTCCTGTGCCCTGCAGGTGCTGCGCTCCGTGCTGCTGTTCCCGACCATCGAGCGCATGGCTCAGTCCCCGCAGGGGAAGCTCATGACCCCGCTGCTGTGCAAGCTCCGCTACGCTCTGTACATGCCTGTGTACCTTCTCTCCTTCCTCCCCGAGGGGCTCAAGGCCTCCCTGGTGAGGTTTGCGCTGCGGGGGATGAAGACCTGTGATGAGTCTTCAATAACAACCTCCATAAATCTCTTCAGTGTCGACTGCATTGGTGAGCACCTTTTCTGTGTTAAAACATCTTTTGTATTTTTCTCATTTAGTAAATGTTGTTTTAGTTTTTTAATATTAAAGCATGAGTTTTGAAGAATAACAGGTCTGGTCTTTTCTAAAATTAAGACCATGGGTACAGGAAAGTCTCATATGAGTAAAATTATAAAAAAAAACCAAAGACAAAACAACAAAATATTTTCCCAAAGAATACGTATTTCTTAACCGAACTGACCTATACTACTGATGTAATGTGATTAAAACACTCTTTTTACAATCTACTTTATGTGACTTAGGTCTGCTTACTTTTTGCATTTCATTCGTATTGGATGGTGAATGTAAATCAGTAATCAGTTTCACAAAGGGTTCTTTGCATCTGTTTTTTTAGGCTGTTTTAACCAGCTGTGTAGACTCTGTCATCTGAATTGGAGTATTGGTAAATTAAGAAAAGAACCTTTAGCCTACAAAGATACATAGAAGTTACTTTATGCACTGAATTTCAGCACTCTTGTGGGCATAAAGAGAAAGATTAATGTTCTTCCCGTGCATTTTGTGCATATATTTTGCACATTCTAGCAAGAGAAACAACTTTAAGAAGCAGAATAATTTCAGATAAATTATGTGAAGTTAAGAATGAAAACCAGAATGTGAATCGTGCTATACTCCAGGTATTTTGGTAAGTTAACAGTTTAAAACTGTTTGGAATGGAATTGACATGCTAACGCTGTAATAATAGCAAGAGGGAAGTTTTGATTGCATTAATAGTAGTAAAAACACATTCTTACATTTCCAGTTGGGCTCTGTCTTCTATCAGTTAAATTTTACTTACTAATCATCCAAACAGATGTGCCAGAGTAACTGGGATTGCAGTGAGGGGCTGTACCTTCCATGGATCTGTGGGTGTGCTGCTCTCTTGGGAGGCTGACTGTAGGTCAGTACACAGACCAAAAGCAGGATGGGCAGTGGGGTTTGTGCTGCCAGCCTGGATAGCCCCACTTGTGTTGAACAAACCAGACATAATGACAGTCCCTCCTTTGCAGTGCCCTGTGCCTGAGAAAATCAGGCTCCTGGTTGATAATACACAATTCTGATTGAACTCCTGTAGTTTTTTGCTTGAGTCCCTGGTAATTGAAGTCAGTTTCCTGGTGGCCAAGGAGTCATACCTACATGAGGTGTTCAAGTGTCTTCCTTTGATAGTTTTGTCTCAGAAAAAGGTATGTGTAGGTCTCTGAGGTCACAGCTCCACAAGCCAGGAATCCTCTGGTCCCCACAGATAAACTTTTACCTCTAAAAACAGGTTATACACAGCCAGGGTTGTATTGGAAATGGTCCTTGGCCTGTGTTAACCTCCAAAAAAGCATGGCCAGCCATTGTTTGTGTGTGTTGTTTGGCCCAGACCACAGCAGCCACAGGAATAATTTAACAGAACGGATTGTGTGTGCTGCTGTTGGAGGCTGACCCTCCGAGCTCTTTAGTCCCCAGGTGAGATGAGCCTGGTTGATGTGTGCATGTCAGCCTGTTGTGATTTCCTGTGTCCCAGCTGTGAGGTAAATTGAGGCACGAAAACAGGCTGAAGGCTCTTCACTCATAGGATGTGTTCTCTGCCTATGTTCAGTTTGTTTCCTGAATTAATTCTACTAGAATGAAAACCCCTGGGAGCCAATGTCTTGTAAAACTTGCATAAATAGGCCTTATTGATGCAACTAGTTCCTTTGGGCTTGTGATAGCATCTCTCTCAAACAGAATTCCCCTTTGGTTTGCATCTTTGGAAACTGATGATGTTTTACAGCCCAGTGACTCAGGACCACATGTGTGGATTAATAATAATTGAGCATCCGGATATTGCCTGTTAACCTTCTCTTTTATTGTTTGAGGACAATAGAAAATGTTACCATTCAGCAAAAAATTTGCTAAATCTAGCACAACAACTGAGTCTGTCTTATGAGACTGCTCATCTGTGAATTGCTGAAGCCTCTGAATTTGTGGTAGATGCTTTTCTGAACATTTCATTTTCCCTTAATAAATTGCTAGATATGGTTCGGAAATGTTCAGCAAATGAAGTTGTTTCTTCTCTCCAGGAAGGTTGCATGTCAACTCAGTAAAATACACATATTGCCTTTGGCATGTACCTCTGTTGCATTACTGTAATTGTAATAAAAGCTGTGATTAAGGGCAGAAAAGATGGTAAAAGTTTCCTTAAATCTAATACGTCCGTTAAAACAAACCAACCTGCCAGGGATTTGTTACCACATCCAAAGCTTAGTCACAACAATGTTTTCTCTCCTCTGAAAGGAAATGAGATTTGAAAACTTAATTAGAGCAGAACTCTAAGACCAAGTGCTTCTCCCATTGACACAGAGTGAAAAGCTCCTTTCAGTTGTTGCATCATCAGGCCCTTAGCTGAAAGAATCAGTGAAGGAAGAATTACATTACCTATCTGTCCCATGTTCCAAGTTATGTTTGTTCCTGCTTTTTATCCAGACACATCTTTCTGTTGTCCTAACTTGATAGTTGATGATATATGGGAACCACAGTTACACAGCAAAAGGGATTGTGATGACACTGTCCAGAAAGGGAACATAATAGGATGTCTTGTCCCAAAGAGGAAACAGTGCAGAAGGAGAAGAGACAGCAGGGTCTGTAAAGAAGATGGATTGTAAGGACGAGAACATACGGTGTATAAATAATAAAGAACCTATTAGAAATAAGCAAAAGGGAATTAAGGGACTTTGCTTACCTGGGTCAACTTCTAGAAAAGATATCTTAGGGCAGAAAAAGCATTACAATGAACAAACAACCATTTGAGTACTTGTATTTATGAACTTAGAAGATGAATAGACAGAAATATTGAACATTAGTGACCCTGACTTATCTGAAACATTGTCACTGTGTTTATTCAGGTTAGCAAAACAAGGCTATCCCTATCTAGCACAGTGGTGTTGGTTCTACAAATCATGTACAGTCCTGCAGTGCTGGAATACTTTGGCACTCCAGTGCCCTAAAATTTGTAAACATTTATTCGGTGACAGATGCCAGTAGCAGGCTTACAGTGACAGTAAACCATTCTATCTACATGGAACAGGATTTATTGTCCAGCCGTTTGACTGGCAAACTTCCTCCATTTGTTTCTGTGAAATTTCCACAAAAGCACAGACATTACATAATGGGTAAACACTGCACAGCTTTTTCGAGAGGCGGGCTCACAGGTCAGAGGTTAATGTCTGGATGACAAGGAAGATACAGATAAGCACAATAGCAAGAAAAACCTCCAACTGGCCCAAATGAGGTGGGTCCTTTGTGATCTTGAACCTGTGACTTCCCTGGAGGAATCTCCCTGTTTGTTTAACCTGGTCGGGGAGCAGGGGAGCACTGCTGCCTGGGGCAAGGGGAGGTCTGCTTTGTACTGTTGGAGCAGATTGGGAAGGAAGGGACTCAGAAGCCTGAAATAAGGCTTTCAGATTCATTTAGGCTGTCACATGAGTAAAAGATGGAAATGAGATGCCTAGTTAATTTAAGGATCCAACAGAAGTTGTAAAACAAAGAATTAAGATAAAACTCCAGAGTTGTAGTTCAAATTTTATCTTGTTCCAAGTGTGGAGACATTCAGATTTCATGTGGAGTGTTTATATCTCCCTTGTTTTACCAAGGAAAAAGGGGCTATGGCAGTTTCAGGCACTCCACAGGACTGTATAGGAAGTGAGTCCCAGCTGAGGTATTGAGGTTTGTCTCCCAGCAGTAGCTGCTTCTCCCCTGTCAGATGTACAGGATGACAAAATTAAATCCCTGAGGTGCCAGAGAGAAAAGGTTTTATTGTGGGATAAATTTTTCCCAACTATCAAATGGCATGTGGGAGATAAATTTACATCAAAAGCCAGTGAAATGTAAGCTTCCAGTTTCAATGAAAATGGAACAGAAGCTTTTACATTGACTCGAGTTATTTTAAAAGTTTGTCTCCAGGCAGCCGACTGGGAGATTGCATTCTGGGTTTGAATTATCCCAGCCTCAGGAGTTATCATGGGTTGAGATCTGCTTCTATTCCAGTTCTTCTTATTTATCAGAGAGATTTTAAATGTAACATTTTGGATAGTCTTCATCTGATCACTATGGACACCAATGCTGTCTGAATAGCTGGCATTAAAGCAGGAAAGGTGAATCACACCCTGCAATGACTGATGCATTTTACTGATCACAGAGGGACTGTCTCTCCTAGAAGCCAAAAACAGAGGAGATAAATGCCACTCTGAATCTACTGACTGTTGGTTTTGCTTCAGATATCAGAAAACAATGTGTTCCAAATTTTCTATGCAGCTTTTACCCTTGCTGCTAGGACAGTCAGATATCTCATAGTTTGGCTGCATTGGAATTTACAGCTGCTGATTTCTAGTAAGAGTCCTGTTGTTTGTTTCCTGCCTTCTTTTAAAATTCATTTTACATTTTCACCTCAATTTCCTGACAAGTAAGATGGGAAATATTTTGGAGCTCTTTTTCTGGGACTGAAGTGCTGTGGGAATACCCATCTAACCCAAATACTTGGATAAGGACAGTGCACTGTCTTGTGTTTATGGAACTCAGCAGCACCTCCACCTATTCTGCTTGTGGTTTTCAGAGATAAAAAATAGTGTGTTAGGTATTAAGTAAGCACTTGATAAAAAGCTTCACGTGAAATGGTGAACAAGAAGTTTTGCCCCTGAAAAAATATTTTAAATAGCTGTATAATTCCACAGCTAAAATTTAATTTTCTTTCTTGCTTTGCTTTTTAAGTTAAAATGCAACAGAAGTTATGATGAGCAGATGTAAATTCAGCACAGAAGGCATAGATCTTATGATTTTTATTTTGTTTTATGGAACAAAATCAAAAGAGCTCTGCCTTCCATGCTGAATGGAACAAAACCCATCCATTGAGGCCATGCACAGCCAAGGGGGATATGCACATTATAGACTCATCTAGGTTTTATTATTTCAAATGCTGTACTAGCATGTTTAAAGAAGAGCCCAGTGTTCAAGACAAGGGATGAGCTATTGGCCAGTGTCACATAGCTGGTCAGCAGCAGACCTGTACACAGACCTCCTACATCCCAGGACAGCAGCTGAACTTGCCTAGCCACTAGTTTAACCTAAATGTGTGTGTTTGTGTATATGTATACATGTATGTTAGTCATGAGCAGCTACCCCAAACCACAGGCCAGACAGGCTGGTGCATACAGTACATTTTAAAATAGAGACAGAAACTCATACTACAAAGGATTTCAGGTAGCAATCTCACACCTACATCTTTCATAGTGGGCAGGAGAATAAAAGCTTTCCCTGCACTCTGGGCACTGGCTAACTGTGCAGATCTTTGAACCCAGACCAGGACATTTTCAAGTTGGTTTTCCAGGCTGATGGAAATCCAAGCCCTGGTAGTAAAAAGTGATTGCTTTGTTTCCTCTGATGAATGTATGTTTCAGATAACTTCTGGCTACAATGCAGAAAACATTTCAAGGATGTTTTATATTTAAATGTGTATAGAATTTCAGACATGATGGATAGCCAGACAAAATTTCATGGTGAACAGAAATCCCTGACATGGTACATAAATTCCATCTATATAAACTAAACCATGTTACATCTGTGCAGTGTAGTGCAGTATATCACAGGTGGGCAAAAACAATGGAGCCCAGCAGGTCTCCTCTCATCCTATGTGCATTCTTGGATGCTTAGTGAGACACAAAGAGGTCAAAAATCATACAGCAGATAGTCTCTCCCTCTCACTAACATCTGATTAATTAGGCTTTAAGAGAAGTCTGTCCTGAAATCAGGTAACTCTACAGCTGTCTCCTGCAGAATTTTTTTTGCCTCTTTGAATTTGCTCTGCCAGAAGGCTGCTTTTGGTAGCCCAGCAGCCTGGCCCAGTGTGTGAAATCCTCTGGCCCTGCAGTGTTTCTCAGCAGCCTCCTGTGTGCTGTCACAGTTGAGCCCTATCCACTTCTGACATTTTAAGTGATGATCGTAATATGTATTTCTGCAAAGTGTTTAAGAGCGTGTTTCCTTACCTGTGGAAACACAGTAATATTTTATCACTTGCTTCACAGGAAAAGAGGCCAAAGAATAACAGTCTTTAATATTTTCATGTTTCCTTTGCTACTGTTTATTTTCCTGTGTGATGCCTGACTAAAATGTTTGTTTAATGTAGTCGGACAACTCACCTTACCAAGGCAGCACTTAAACTGATGGAAAAACCTCACATCTGCTCTATTCTTTCTGTGAGTGAATAAACTTTTCCTTATTTCAGAGTAGTATGCTCATATTAAATTACTGGAGGAAGGCAATGACTTTTATGTATTTATAGTCTATTTATTTATTGAAGTCAATCTGCTTCATAATTTACCCCTTTTCCAAAAGAAAGAAAGATGTTTAATGAGTACTTTTATTACTTGCAAAAGCTTTTACTTTCCTGTGAAAGCCTTATGAAAATAATGGTAATAATGTGGAAATTTCTCATTTGGTCTATTTCTGTTAATTATTCCTCTTTTTCTTCTTGGGGGGAAAACCCAACATAAAAAACTCCCATCATAAATATTATTCATAAGGCGTGAATGTTTAGATAGTGGAAATGTTGATCATTTCCATGAAATGTGAGGTAGAGTTGGGATTTTGTTGGGGAAGGGGAGGTTGTTTATTCACCCCTGGTGAGGTTTCATCCCCAGGGAGATGATTTACACCCACAAATTTGCAGTGAGTCTAATGATGTGTTGCAAATGGCATGAAAAAGGAAGAGGTATCATCAACAAAGCAGAAAGGATGTTGAAAATAAGTATATGCCAGTCAAGTGCTACCAGGTACAGTTACTTTGTGTTAAACTATGCTAGACAGTCATCTGCAAATTGCCATGTTATTGTTCCTGGGCCAATACTACCCCCTCCCAAATTCATGAGCCTTCTGCAGTAGGCTCATGCCTTTTGAATCAGAGGTGTCTCTCCCAAGGAGTATCTGAAGTAGAACTCCTGGCTCTGTCATAACTTGTGTTTATTGGTTAGAATTTTAGCTTGATTCACCAAACTCCATCATCATGCAGTACCAGAAAAGCACTTAAACACATGCTAAATCTATACCCATAGGTAAACTCTAGACATTTGTGTCTTGGAATAATTAATTGGTAATTAATGCAGTACCTGTTAGTCCATGTGACTGAAGGAGACACTGGTTTGGATGTAATTCCTGTGATAAGCAAAAACAATATGGCAATCCACTTTGCTGCTGCTCCTTGTCATGAAGATGTCCACCAGCACTCAATAATTCTTTAATGTGACAATATTGATAAGGAGGAAGTTCCTACAGAATCTTCATGGATCTGGGAAGGAAATGCTGGCTTTTCTTAAGCAAATGCAGTGGCACAAGAGAGTGCTTGTTGCTTAGCTCAAAGGTCATGTCTATTTAAAATGAGCTTTAAAATTAGTGGATTATGTTTATGAAGTATAAAGTGGTATAAAGTTCACCTTTCTTCTGAATCAAAGCCACTCCAGTTAAAAGAAGGTTCACCTTTTTCAAAAGACGGGTGGTCCAGATGTTGAATTTCATGAGGCTTCCTCAAGAAAGAATCAGCACCAGGTCCCAGTCCAGAAGGGCACTTAAACTGAGCCCTGTCTAGCAAAGCAGGGTAATTTCATAGAGCTCAGGCAGGAACCACAGGGTGGAGATGCTGAATTGCTGCAGACAGTGCCCGTGCCCTATGGGCTGAGCAGCACCTACAGCAGACCCTTCTGTGCCCCTCTTGCCGGCTAAGAGCAGACACTTTCCATGACCAAAGTCTGGATGCTGGCAGAAATCCCAGCATCACAGCCATCTGCCACGGTATGTGAGAGCTTAAGCTGGAGATGAATTTTTCTACCTAAGGGACAGTTCTGTCATTTGAAGATGGTGGGAGCTGTTCCAAAGTAACTTTGAGCAGGATTAAGCCCGTGGACATTTCAGTTTTCCATCACACACGCCACTTCATCTGCACATGCTTCATCACACTAAGTAAACGAGTGTTTTTCGCACTCCCCAACAAAGCATCTATTGTTTGTAAAGCACCTGGGTATAATTGTTGAATAACTTTTTATGTTTGCCTTTAGCCTCTACTCTGCTTTCTCAAGCACAGCTGACTGATTTTTTGTATAGTTCTGATCTTCCTGCAACTGTAGTACCAAGCAGATTGGAGAAGCCTGTCCGTAACAATTGCAGCTGTTTCTGCCTATTCATGTCCATCATGGTTATACATTAACTGCTATGTTTGCATTCTAAATTCAAGTGTAAACTGAAGCAGACCCCAAAGTCAATGTTTAAATCTTGTAAACCTCTAAACATCAACATTTTATCTAATGTGTCTGTGCATGTGTGGAAGCACATGTTCCTGCATTAGTCATCCTTGATACAAAGCAGTTCCTTCTGTTTGATGTTTTAAACAATAAGTTATACGATATTTCCAAGATTGCTGTTGGCAATAATTACCGGTAGAAAATATGTTTTCCCCATAGGAAATTACAGTGCTGTTTGGTATTATTAGTTCTTACCACTGTTTTCTGACTCCTTCAGAGGAATGACAGAGATTGCTTCCTCAAGAGCAAAGGATAAACTGGAAATGAAACTTAATATTACACTTCACTGAAGAACCTTACAGTAAGACAGGCAATTTACTGGGAAAAAAATGTGATCAGACAGTAGTATATTTCTTGAGGTAAACTTATTTTCAAAAATTCGGTAAACTTTTTGCAGGTCATTTTGATACAAAAGTAGCATTTATTCTTTACTTTACAATTTAAGCAACCTTGCTTTAGTTTAGAGGACTTTTTCAAAGAGTTGTATTGCAGCATACCAAAACACAGATGAACTCTTCAGCACATGAAAATAACAGACTCACAGAACAGTTTGATTTGGAAAGGACGTTGAAGATGATCCAGTTCCAACCCCCATCCTGCCATGGAGAGAGACATCTGCTAGAAAAGGCTGCTCAAAGCCCCATCCAGCCTGTCCTTCAGCACTTCCAGGGATGAGGTGCCCGCAGCTTTCTTGGGCAACCCATTCCAGTGTCTCACCACCCTCACAGTAAAGGATTTGTTCCTAATATCTAATCTGAATTCTCTCTCTGTCAATTTAAAACCATTCGGTCTTGTCCTACCACTCCATGCCCTTTTAAAGTCCCTCTCAGCTCTCTTATAGCCCTGTTAGGTATTGGAAAGTGCTTAAGGTTTTCCCGAGCATTTTCTTCTCCAGTCTGAACAGTCCCAACTCTCTCAGCTTATCTTCATAGGAGAGTCTTTGGCAATAGTCATACCATTGAAGTAATTTTTTTTTTTTGTACCCTCTGCTTGTTGTCCCTCAGAAGCACAAGCAAAACTCTGTGTACATATCTGCAACTCGATGTTCAGCAGTAACACATTTAAAAATAAACTGTAAAATCTGTGGAGTAGAAATGTTATTTTTTCTGATAGCCTAAGTAGCCTCTGAGATGCTGAAGCCAACTTGACTGGGACCTTTAGCTCTCCCATGCAGTATAACTCTTTCTTAGGTGCAAAAAAGAAGATCCAATCAGGCACTTGAAACTCTTTCCCTTGGCTACCATTACTGGCAAATTATCAATTTAATTTTGTATTGTCCAATTTGCCTTTACAGAGGTCAGGAGTGGGAATTTAAAGTTGTAATTTTGCATATTTAAAAATATTTCTGAAGCATTTTGGGATAATTGATTATTGTGAAATTATTCTGCTGTGAGGCAGATTTGTTAAGGGAGGCATCAGTGAAATGTTCTGGAAGAAAGAAACGAATTTGTGGAGGTTTTCTGGAAGTCTCTTGTGTGACAGAAGAGAGCATCACTTCAGGCTTTTCCATGTCAGTACTGCCAGTACCTGACAAAAGATGTCCCTGGTGTCTGCTGTAGTCTTTAGCCAACACAAACAGGAATCTGAAGTAATGGCAGTAATAGAAATTAAATGGGAAATGGTGAAATAGCAGATTTATTCTGTGAAAAAAATTGACAGTTAATGATAGTTTTGTGAGGCCGAGCATCAGAAGTGTCCTGGGAAGCTGCAGTGTCAATATTGGAAAGAAATATGTATGGAAACAAACTGTAGAGAGTGAGAGACTAATGACAGGGTAATGAGGTTGTTTGTTTTTCACAGGGCATAAGACTTGGCTGTTACAACCACTCTGAATATTTTCAAATATGCACAGAGGTTGGAGCACTTTCAATCAGACCAGTGTCATGGGAGCTTTGGCTTCCTTAGCCATGAAAAGGTGATTAACATTGAAACATTTAGTAAAGGAGGCTTGATGATGAATTCAAGGGAAAAAAAGATTAAAAAAACCCTCTGTATCACTATGAGCAAATCTGTGCTCATGAATGATCTGAAATGATGGTGTAGAAAGAAAATCATAAAGAACAACAGGACTACTGGAAGGTGATAGATGTGGCAGGTGATGTGCAGATGATGCAAATTTTTAAAGTATGGAAAATAAAATAGTATTGCAAACCTTTAAAAAACATCAAAATTACTAGTTAATTGTCTTAGCAGACACAGGTGAGAGAACTGACAGAGCTGGAATATTGATATGAAGGGACCTAAGACACTTGGGAAAGAAGAACAGGGAGAAAGGAGGAGGATGGATGGGCTTGTCTTTGCATCCACTTATTAAAGACAAGCGATCTGTTGAATATTATGTCTACCAGAGCATGACAGATGGATTTAAAGGATTTCTAAGAAAATTTTGAGCTGTCTGAAGTGCAGTATGTAATGTGTGATGGTTGTAGAGGAGGGAATCCACAACATAGACTGTTCAGCTACTTCTCACAGTGCATTGCTTACACACACACACACACACACACACACACACACACACACACATATATATATATATGTAATTTATATGTAATAGAGCAGAGAAAGCAATTGGCAGAGAATATATGGCAGTTTGATACAGAGCATTTGAAGATGAGGCTGCATATTTTCACAAAGAGTAACACCTGTGCTAGAACAGAAATACTTAACACATTTACAACATAAAGCTCTATTCATGCACTAATCCCCTCAAAATCCTGACATAGTCAGTGGAGAAATAGGTAACACTTGTCTAATCTATCAGTACTAGGTCAGTACTTAAGGATGAGATGAACCATGTACTGACTGTGAAGAAAGAAAAATTAAGCTTTAGATACCCACATTTAATCAGGTGAATCCTATGATAATCTATTTTAGCTTAAAAGAGAAGTTTAGACTGAACAGGACACAACTGAAGAACATAGAGTTTTCAAGTAAAAGGCAGTAATTTAACTTAATGTGTCTGTGATAGATGAGGTAATATATAATGGAGTACATTGCAACAAAAGTGATTCAGGATAGATTTTAGTTAATGATACGAGCAGAATTCTAAATAGGATATCCTATGAAGATAATGAAACTTTAATCATGTGTGCTTCCTAATGACAGGATGCATATCTGCTTGAAATAATATAATATCAGTGATTCACCTTAAGAAAAAGAGACCAATGGAGATCCCTTCCAGCCCTGTAATGTCATCCACACTGATTAAATAGACAAGAGTAGAACCAAGAATTTCAGAACCCTTAATGAGGGACAGTTTACCGTAGAAGAGCCAAGCAAAACAGGTGAACAGATGCAACATAGAATGATTGAGGAAACTCAAATACAGGTAAAACATGCCTAATGTCAGACATTAGTTAAAAGCAAATATGAAAGTTCATAAAATGTGGTCTGATTAAATGTCCAAATGAATCTGCATTCTGCAGAGTGAATGGAGGACACAGAAATTTTATGAAAGGACCTGCAAAGATAGATAGGTGGTGTAAAATCGCTTTCCTTTCACATGTTGTTCTACTTCTTAATATTCCTTTATATTACAAATGATTTGCAAAATATTTTTTAATAACTCAAGAGTTCTCTTCTGGGCCTGGTTGCACTTCAGCTTTGTGGCTTTTAATCAATAGTGGGCTGTCTTTCATTAAAAGACAGCCTTAAACACAAGGGAGGACAGAGACCAGCTGCAAAGTGTTGTTTTACTGAAGAATAAATGAAATAACTGAGTGACATGGAAAAATAAAGCTAATGGAATACATAAGAATTTTTTTTTTTTAAAGTATGTAAAGCATAGGTTCTCTATAGATTGGGAACAGAAACAAGGGAGCCAGAAGCAGTGGGTGGATGAGCGTGGCCAGGAAAACTACTTGTGCTGCAGAGTCTCAGAATACCCTACAGAAGTACTGAAACTACCTGCAGCCTCCACCACAGTCACAAGGGGATCACTGATCTCTTACAAACCCCTCCAGTTCTAGCCAAAGAAAATTTATTCATTTCTTGGTGAAAATTTATTCATTTCTTGTGTGACCTTCACAAAACAGTGTAGCCCTCTCTTTATTCTGTATTCATCTGCTTGAGAGGTTGGTTGATCTGAGTAGTGGCACCAGATTTGCATTTGAGAAGCATCCTGAAGGCAGGGCCATGGTCTTCTTTTCCTCTGAATTTGTCCACTCTAGAAGCTGTTACAGTATGCTCTTCCAATGTTGGTGCTGCTGAAACTGTACTGTCTGGCCCTTGAAGTAAAAATCTGGCTTTGTGTTTCTCCCTATATCCATTCCAGAGCATAGCTCCTACTAACTTATAAAATAGAATGATATTTTGATGTGTAGGACTTAATAAATTTACACCTACAGCCACAATCTTGTTGATAGAGTCAACATAATCTAAAACCAGCATCAGTAGGGAAATGAAGTGAGCTCGGGTAACCCTTTGTAGTCCTGTGTTTGTCTGATGAACAAGCTATTAAAGAATGTGTGTGTGCATCCATTAAATTGTCTAGACTGGGGCTATCTTCACAACCACTCATTTTTGTTGGAAAAGGAACTATTTTGATGATTTCCTGAAAATCATTGGCCAATTAAGTTGAAAAGGAGTTTTTTTCCCTTTGTTATTGTCCCTTATTTCATTAGTATGGCATCTCTCTGTCTATTCTTTCTATCATGGTAAATTCATTTCCTTAGCTCAGTAAAGAAAGCTGTATCATTTTAATGTAATTAATATACAGGTTGCAGAACAAACCACACAGAATGAGTTCTAGTCACAACACTACAACACAGAGCTATTTTTAAATTAATCAAGGGCATGTATATCTCTGAAAGTTTATCAGGATTAAGTCAGAAATACATAACCTTTTGTATTTTATGGATATGTGCGCCGTAACTAATTTTTTTTCAAGAGTTTTTTCCATAAAGATGTAGTTCCAGGTCATCTTGAATTGCCTCAGACAGCATAGTGTGACCCTTCAGTTTTTAGTGTGAGTTTATGATTAATTTAGTCCTAATCTAATCTTTTTCTTGCAAATAAGCAGGCAGATCTTCTTTGGATATTCAATAATCATGCAAGAATTTTAAAGACTTGAGGAAAAACACATATTTCAGTCCAAGTACAGGAAATCTCTCTATTCCTTCAAGAATCAAGTATAAGGTTTATCTATCCTGAGTTAGAAATGTGTTTCTTCCCTGAAATTTGCACAACTTCCCAAGTTCTTGCATGGATCTCTTGATTCCCAGAGAATCAATGGACAAGAAATTGATTTAGACTATTGTTCTAAAATCTTTAGAAAACAATAATAATAATGCTAGGCATGCATTTCTTAAAAGTCAGGAAATTTTCTATTTCACACATGGTTTGCTTGGCTACAATGTGCTGTATGAGTGTGTTTGAAGTTTAGCTCAATAGATACAGGTATCCATCTAACAACTGGCTGCTTGAATTGGTGATTAAGTAACCCGAAGCACTGAAAAGCTTGATTGATTTCAGTCATTATTGTTCGTGAAAACTAATAATTTAGCTGAAGGATATTAAGTCCTTGCTGTGACACTTTGAGTTAAAGAGCTACCAATGATGTAAAGCACTCTATTCTTTTCTGGATCCTTGATTTGAGTCCAATCAGGGTTTCTCTATCACAAAACCCCCGCAAATAAATCAAACACATTTTGGCACAGTTTGTCGTCTCTGCTTAGCAAATGTATGAGACTGAACTGACACTGATCCTTAATCACCTTTAATCCATGGAGAGGGAATGATCCTACCAGGGCAGGAAAAAGGTCACTGGCAGGATCATGGGGAGAAGCTAAGTTGGCAGTAAATTTCATAAGTCTGACCTGGGAATAAGTGAGAAGCTTCCATTTTCAATCTGTGTATGTAAAAGATCTGCATATAAAAAGTTACAGCATTTTAAGGAAGTATTTATGTGTTAAAAACACAATAAACCTGGTATTTGTCTGTTAAAGTTTGATTCACTTTTAAGCTTTAGGACCTAATTGTTTATGATAGTTAACTAACATTAGCTTTTTTTGTTATTAAATCTTGGTGACCTGGTTATGAATTACATGGAGTATCAGCAACTTGAGATGGAGTAAAACATATTAAAACCACTTTGGGGTTCTACAGCTGTCACCAGGTACCTTAGCCAGTTTCTGTAGGTTTGCAACCACATTTTTTTGCTTGTTTTGTGAAAAATAAACCCATATGAAGGAATATTTACAAAGACCATGATACATGGAAAAATTCATGTTAGAAGCTTCACTTTCTGTGCTTTGGCTTGTATCACTGACTCAGGCTGACTCATCATGCATTTACAAAAGTAAATTTGCATATACAAATTTGAAGGAATGGGATTATACCATGAAAATTAAGAACAAAGCCCACTCAAATTTAGACTTTAAACCAGATCAACATATTGAATAAGCAAAAAGATAGTTACAGCAAAAGCCAAAGAGCTTCTTTCTATATACTCTTTTCCTAGAAATCCTCAGCTGGTTCAAAGCCAAATTGTTAGGAGCCTGTTTCCTAGATAGAAATTGAGAGTGCAGGGGCACTGGACTTTTACCTTCCAGGGAAAGGATAAGAAAAAAAAATTTTTGTTCCTTTCTTCCAAAGTCTTTCCAGGAGAGAGCTGCAGTTTATGTATGCTCAAGATGGCTTCATAAGTTACATCCTTGCGAGACAGGATTTCAGTCCAGCCTTGATACTGCAAACTATCCTTGCCCAGTAAAAAGCTTTCAGGCTTGTGTGTGTCTGTGACCGGAGTTGGGCAGCACTCACACTCATATCCGTGAGAACACCCTCCCCATTTGGTCTGAAAATCCAAGTTCCCAAAAGAACTGATGTAAGTGGTGTTCATCTCATTTACACATCCCATCATAGCTGTGCTGTGGTTCTTCAGACACTGAATGTTCTCATGGTTTATCACTGGTGAAGTCCCTCCTTCAGCAGGGAAGAGCTGGCTTGCTTTTGGGAGGAAGCTCTGCAAGTGCACAACTTCTCATAACGCTCAGGCAACCACTGTGTACACCTTCTTTTTATAGCAGGATCAGCTTCTTTCAGTTGAACTAAATATCAGCTAGGGACTAATGGAAGATACACAAATTTCAAGCTACAGGACAGTTCTCATTTTTCAAATATTTAACACTGTCACTTCAAACATTACTGCTGAAAGCAAAGAGGCAGCACATAATATGCAGAAGTGTGTGGGTTCTGTATTAGGTCCTCCAAGCCTTTGGTGTTGGCTTCACTAAGCCAGTTCAGAGAAAGATTTTACGTTCAACAAGCACAGTTTTCTCGTGGAGGCATGTTTTGACTTCAGGTGCTTACAGACTAACCCTTGGCTGTGTTTTTGAGGTTTTCTTCATCGGATAGCTGTGAAGATTTTGTCACTTGATCGCTGTGAAACGTAACATTCAAGGTAGTGGTGAGCAGTTCTAAGGGAACATGATTAATTTGGCTCTGTAAATTGCATTATTGATAAAGAAATATATTTTTCAAGGACTAATTAATAGACATTTTTACACAATGTTTTTCAATTGCAAGTATTTTTAAGACATTCTACAAAACACACTTCATTGTCATAACAGCCTGAAGCATGTTTTTAAAATGAGAAAACTGAGATTTTGTAATTTGCACAGGGTCTCAGAGGATTTCAGTGATAGTTCAGAAAAATTCCAGACCTCTTGACCTTTCATCCCACAGTCTTATCTTTCACATGTAATAATTTTTCAGAATACTAATTTGTCTTCTTTTACCTTTACTGAACCCTGGATATTTCTCTCTTTGGTGAGTACTGAAAGACAGTAGTAGATGCCAAACAGATTGAAGCAACACAGTCACCCTAATCCAGCATGGACACTGAGGTCACAGCTCCAGCAGAGCTTCCACACAGCCCATTAAGGGCATTTCCTACGTCTGCATTTTGAGGCACAGTCCTGCAGTTAGCTGGATGTGCTCTATTCTGCGCAGTGGCTGGTTCTGCAGGTTTGGGTGAAACAGTTCACACAGGAAGTTCAGCATGTGGGCTCTACATTGCATCTTATATTCTACTTGAAATCATGACAATAAAACCCAATAAATATTTTTCCAGGACTCTTGGTAATGATTCTGGGAGTCTCTAGAGATTTCCTGCTAAAGCAAGCATTGGCACAGGTTGGAAATCTTTCCAGAGACTGTAACACCAGGTAGCAAACGCTGACACAGTGATCTCACAGGACAACCTTCCTCCTCAAACCTAGTGACAGATTTCAGAGCTCATTCATTTTTTAAGTGTCAGCTTCTGGTTGTGCCCAGTTCACTACCTGATTTTCAGAGCTGCTGAAAAGCTCAAAGTAAAAGTCCTTGAGAGCCTTTTGAGATGACTTTTTAATTGGTCACAAAAAAGTAAGTTCTGAGTTATTTCCTTAGAAAAAGCCGCTTGGCATTCATGAAATAAGGAAACAGAGCAAGTTTTTTTGAAAAGGAAAATACTAAATATTCAAAAAATGCCAAGGTTAGCAGAGTATAGCATTAGGAAATAGCAGAGAGATTTCTCCCTGAACTTGTGACTTAGCTTTTGAGAAAAATAGCTTTTCTGAAGAAGCCCAGATTGACATTCCATAGCAACAAGAGAGCAGGTTACTGTTCCTGCTTTATAATGGTATATCTTTAAATATAGCTTTCCACAGACATTAAACATCTTACAGTAATGTGGATTAGAGGGAAGCAGTTAGGATTTAGGACATTTTGACCTTAATAAAAATGTTCACAGTGTCTCCCATTATTTTCTTCTAACAAAGTTTGGGAAATATGACATACTTGAAGCACCTATCAGACAGATGTGTGACTACCTGGAAAATGGGATTCAGGAAGAATTTTGAAACTGGAAAGATGTATCTAGTAGGGTTTTGTAACAGTCTTATCTTCATTCCTTTAGTATTCAGTAGCTCTTAGGGATGTGACCAGTGGAATACAGTGTATGTGTTTGCTGAGGTTACAGAAAGCACCTTGCTAGAATATGCTGCACATGTGCTGGAAAGGATCAAAGTGACCTTCACAAGCTGGGAGAAATGTTGGGGGCAAGGATGGTAAATTACTGGTTAAGGAATAGTTCCACAAAAAATTATCGTGGAAATATTGTGGGTCACAAGTTTATGTGGGTTAAGGTGTTGTAAAATGAGGCATGACTCTCATACAAGGGCTGAAAGAAGTGCAGCTCTGCTGTTGAAAAGAGAGAGAGACACACTGGCATGGGATGAAATCTTCATCAGTAAAATTCAAGAGAGAGATGAGCCATTGGACATATCCACAGGAAACCAAGAAAGAATAGTAGCAGATGTAGAGAATGGTACCTAAAACATGAGGTTGATGTAAGTATAAGGTATCTGGTCTTTGCAGAGATTTCCCCTATGCATCAAATACGTGTGTGGATCACTTTCCTGTGGTAGCAAGGTTCATAATTAATTGCATATGACATTAAAAATTATTTCCTTTTATTGTTTTGTATTTAAATGAGTAGTACTCTAAGAGAGGGAAAACCAGTGTGCCATGAAGTATCACAAATGTCAATGCAGCAGATCTTTAATTGTACTTTGTCTGTTTTCCTCACCATTCTCAGTTTTGCAGTGTCCCTCAGGGGTTGTGGCTGTCAGCAAACAGAATGCACAGTTCTTCAGGTGTGGTCACATGGTGTCATTTCTGTAGTGGTACTGCAGAATCCTGTATCATCCTCCTCCTGCTGTTTGTGAAACTTGGAATAGGGTCTGATTGGACTTTTGAGTTAATGCAGATAGTGAACACCAGTCATCTTGGGAATCTCTGGATTCCACTTACATTCTTTATATTGATTTATAAGCTTGTAATGGAAAAAATACTTTGTTTTTTTCTGCATGTATCTTGATTTCTTTACTTTGAACTTCATTAGTGCATTGATTTTTTTTTTTCTCATTGGATCTCTCACATTCTCACTGCCTGTTCCTCACAAACTGACTAGCATTGTGTCCTGTGTAAATGCTGTCAGTAAAGTACTTATCTATTTACCAGATCATTAAGAAGTAAGGTACCCATTTGTTCTAATATCAAGCTGGACTTGAAGCTTAGGCTTCATTCCACCTCAGTTTAGGAATTTAATTCAGATTAAGGTCTAAAGGTTTTATCACTGAAAGTAGAGTCATCTTGAGAAGTGATTTAATCCATAGCAGAAATGATCAATTTGCCAGGTGTGTTCAGTGATTATTTAGAGATTTTAAAACAGATTGTATTCAAATATTTCAAATTGTATTATTTTATTATTATTTATTTAAATTTTATTATTATAAATGTATTATTTTGAAAATTGTAATGAATCTAGACCTTTCTTATTGTTATGAGGACCAGATATTCTAAGCCTATTCTTTTTATTTGCTTCCAAACTCCTTATCATACAGCCTTTCATTTTACAGATGTTTAATTCCAGCCAAAGTTTGTTGTGTAATATATGAGAGAGTTTTTAAAAGGCTTGTAATTTTTGTCATCTGGTTAAGCATACTGAAGAATTTTCTGATAAAGTAAAGTAAAATCCTACTTTTCTTTGTAAAATCAGTAGGAATTAGATGGTATTTTCTACTTTCAATGCCATAGGACAGGGTGATTCTTGTGTAGCAGTATTGTTATTAACTCAACAATTCTCTCTTTAGAGTTCTTTCAAACCCTTAAATACACCTTCTAGCCCTGATATATTGTGTTCTCTCTCCACTATTGCTGCTTCTCAATATCTCACTACTCAAAGAGAAATTGTTATTGCCAGAAAAAGAATATAGAGAGCAGAAACCTGAATGTATTGAACAAGAAGGTTGGATGCCATAAAGGAAAGTCATTTATCTTCCAAACAGCATCATTATCTTCTTTAGCTGCTCCCTTAGCCCGTAGAAATTCTGCTGTAGGCCTCTTGTTTCTGATAAACCTAAGGAATATTTTATTGTTTATTTTTAAATCCTTTAATGTTTGTTCTTGGAAACTCACTTCTGCTCTTTGCAATTTCCTCTTACTTAACGCCTGCTGAAGTTTAAGTTCCTGTTTATTGGTTTCCCTAGGATCATGTTTCCAAAATTTGAAGGATTCCTGTTTGGTTGAAATAGACTCTTGAACCTTGCTGTTCATCCGGTTTATCTTAATCCTGCCTTCCTGGTACCCTTTCTTGCACAGTGCCCAAACCTTCAGAGACATTTCCTTTTGAGGTACTGCCCTTATTGCCTTTGCTGTCTTATGGTTTTACTTTTAGTATCTGTGACTAATCTCAGTTTACTAGGTGTGTGAATTCCACTTCAAATCTTATTATTTACTGAAAAAAACACACAAGTCACCCAGGACTATGAGCAGACCGCACTGAGAACAGGAGGTAGGACAGAGGAACCAGGAAGATGGAAGAAGGGGAGCATGCAGTGCTTACTGTTCCCACTGTATGACTGAACTGGGGTGGAGAGCTGCCTGCAGAGCCCCAGCAGTGTCAGTCAGTTCTGTCAGGTTCTGCCCTGAGGGCCACTGGTATTGTCATGCAGGTACTTCAAGGTGTGCCTTGTTGCTGTCCTCTGTGACCTGCTAACAAGAGCTGCATTCTGGGCTGGAAAGTGGAACTCTTGACATACAGATATCCTCATACAGGGCATTGGCTATAAGTAATGTTGCCACAAATACCCTGCCAAAACCAGGTTCTTGCACTTAGTGCTTTGTGCAATCTTCTAAATCCAGTGAGCCACCTTGGTCACCTGAAGCACCAGCACTTAGAGTAGCAAGGGCTGCTCTCCACATCCTGCCTTCTGACACAGAGCAGGGCTTTTGGCAAACACCTTCAGTTACAGGTAATAGTTCTGAGCACAAAAGTCATAGTTACCACATTAGAAACAGGACTTAATCTGAAATTAATTACATACCTATGGTGTTCCTCATTATGGACTCACACAGAATGGTTTTCATTGGAAAGGACCTTAAAGACAATCCAATTCTAACTCCCCTGCCATGGGTAGGGACACCTTTCACTAGGCTTGGTTATTCAAAGCCCCCTCCAACCTGGCCTTGAACACTTCCAGGAATGGGGCAACCACAGCTTCTCTGGGCAGCCTGTGATAGGGCCTCACCACCCTCACAGTAAAGAATTTCTTCCTAATATCCAATCTAAACCTGCCCTCTTTGAGCTTAAGGCCATTGCCCCTTGTCCTGTCACTTCTTCTCTGCCTCTCTTGCAGCCCCTTTGGATACTGGAAAGTGCTGTAAAGCCTCCCCAAATCCTTCTCTCATCCAGCTGAACAGCCCCAACTCTCTCAGCCTGTCCTCACAGGAGGTGTTTCAGCCCTCTGGTCAATTTAGTGACTCTCCTCTGGACTTGTTCCAGTTGTCTTTTATATCTCTTATTTAAGTTTTTCCTAGAAGATTTTTGAAGAAGCATTCGAAGATGTGTGTCTTTCCAAAAACAAGGTGTGTGATTCATCAGTTTGGAGCTGGATTGAGAAGACAACAACCAGTGT
Source organism: Muscicapa striata striata (assembly GCA_030060385.1). Lineage (NCBI taxonomy): Eukaryota > Metazoa > Chordata > Aves > Passeriformes > Muscicapidae > Muscicapa > Muscicapa striata. Next base: position 3,247,291 of record JAREIS010000135.1, read on the forward strand.
CAGGATATGAGCTCAGCAATGCTGCAGATGCACAGACCAGCTGCACCACAGGATTGGATGGCTGGGTTGCTAGACATGAAACTGCATAGAGACCCCTTTTCCCAGCAGACTAGGATGGGACCAGCAAATCTGTTGGATTGTCTATGACAACCCTTTGGCCTTGTCAAGGAAAAGAAGAACTTGTATGAGCTGCATTCAATGTTTAATTGAAGAAGGCAGAGCTCTGCAGGCCTATAAGAACTGCATCTGCTTTGGCTGGCTAAGAAGTAGATACTACTTTCTAGGATTTTTTTTTTTTTTTTTTTTTTTTTTTTGAGAGCACTGGCTTTGTCTATTAACATTTGATCTCCAGTGCCATCACTCATCTCTCTGGTGGCATTCTGTTTCCTTAGAGCACTGCTGGAATTCAGCCAATTCCATGTTTTGGTCACCACCAAAGACCTATGTGATTGCCATTTCCTCCCCTATCTCACAGTGTGAGAATGTTTTACTCTGTCTCAAAGCAGCATCAGATCCAACACTGTCATTAACTACTTGTGCACAAAACTTCATTGGTTTAGATTTTTAAAATTGTCTGAATCTTCCCATTTTCTCCTGTTTTTCAGGAGAGGATTTAGAATCTTAAAATACTTTCAGTCATTCTGAGACCTAGAAATTGAAGTGCTTTCTGAAAATTTAGCCACATTTGTTTTACAGACTGGTGAGAAAGTAGAATATTGTCATTTGTTCCCAAATACAGGTTATAAATGTCTCTGTGATCAGAGGTCAGGAGAGGCTTGGCCATTTTATTAGCCCAGTAAGCTGACTGGTCCAAAAAAGAGATAAAAGAAGTGCTAATTCTTTGGCTAGCTTCACATTTCTTCAGTACAGCATGATGATGACAGAAATGGATAGCCCTTATTAAAACACTCTTTGAAGATCCTGTCATATTCTGGAAAGATAATGCATGGAGCAACTCCTGATTCTGCAGTTGAATACATGAGGTTTGTTCTGGCAGCAGAATTCATAATCTACAGTGCTTGTTCAAAGCCAGGTTTTGGGCTGTATGTTGAGCTTCTGTAGGTTCTGTTATATGAGAAATCAGGCTAGGTGGACACAGTGTGATCCTTCTGTGTCAGAATGTTTAAATTGGTGAATGTTTAGGCATCCAGACAAACCAATCCACCTCTCAGAGGTGCTTAGTTCCCATTGTTGTTTAACATACAAGGGACATGCCTGAACTCAAGACTTCATAAAATTAATTAGGTGTCTGAATGCTCGACATTTGTATTTCTGAGACAGTATCTTGCAGATCAACCTAAAATAAATTGCACTAATCTCTTTTTAATACTTTACATTCCAGAAAGCTAAGGGTTAGACATTTTGTGTCCAGTGCAGTCCTGACTGCATAGGTACCATCAATTTTATGGAGGACAACCACATATTTGTAGTTGCCATCGTTTTTATTGTGTTTGTTGTGTTGAATGTTTGAATGACTTGCATATTGAGATGTCAATAATTTAATCATCCACTGATTAATAATGCCTTGTAATGTATGTTTTGTATTTAAAGCCCAGAATAGAAAACCCCTAGGGGATTTTCATAGTGACCTTTACCTTTCTAAAAGCATGTAATGAAAGCTAATCATTAGAGTTCTTCCTCTGGTCAGGAGGGAGAGAGTCATCTCTCTCCACGTGCTGATCTAGAAGTCTGTAGGATAGATGGATAGAATTACAATCCAAAGATCCTTTGCATTAATTATGGAATTAATTAATAGGAGGTGACTTAGTTCAGTCTGTATGCCTTTTTAATCATTTGCTTAGGTGAGATAAACTCTGCTCTTTCTGTCCGTGGCATTCTTTTCCATGGGATTGTCGAGATGATGACTGCTCTAACTGCTCTGCTTTTTTGTGGAGTTGTGTCTGTATTGTTCTTTCTAACAGTTTTGCTATGTATTGACATTATTGCCTGTTTCTTTTTCTGCAGCCAACATCTTGTACATGGCAAGCCAAGAAATGATGAAGGTGGTGGAGAGAGACAGTACAACCATAAAGCAAAATTTAAAGAAGGTAACTGTTTAATTCTCAGTTTTCAAAGGAAGGAAGCCCACATGCATGAGATGTTACATCTAGTTATATTTGTGCAAAACCAGAATTTCAGCAGGCCTGATTCCACCTTTTTATGAGTGTCATTCCATTAACTTTGGAGAAGCCATTAAAGGGATCACTGATCCTTAAAATGTGTTGATCCACACCTTTGCAGATGTGTCATTGGTCACTATCAGATGTACCAACCCACCTGGTTTGTTTTCCTTGCTGGAGGAGAAGCAGTCTGTGTTCTGGCTGGGCATGAGATGGTTCCCAGTGGGGCCTGCAGTTACCTGGGTTCTGATCAGAGGGACTGATGGACCAAATCCTCTGACTTTGCTGCTGGACAGGTCAAGAAGAACATTTATGCTCTGGGCTGTAGGGTGTCAGTTATTATCATGGGATTCTACAGGCTCAATCTTCCGTGGCTTCAAAATGGAGCAGAGAGGAGTCAGCAAAATTAGGACTCCACTGTTTCAGCCATTGGACTGTGGTGTAAGAGAAATTCCTCAGAGGCTGGAGCTAATGCTCTACAGGTGAATTAATTCATTTCAGGGACCTTTCTCACACTGAGCTTTCTTGTCTGTATGGATTTATTGTTGAAAGAGATTCTGTAAAGCTCTTATCTGGACCAATCGCATTTTCCCAGTCACGGTTCAAGGGTTGGCACAGGCCAGGAACTGTTGTAATTGGAGTTGTGATGTGGTCACCCTGTGGTCACCATGTTTTGGAGGCTGAGATAATTTAATAGTGTGACCGTGGTCAGACAATTCCAGATGGCTTATGAGCCAGAAAACTGTCACATTTAATAAACTTCTATTGAGATAGCCTCTATGACAGTAGATAATCAGTATAATATATTCTACTGTGTCCCCTTCCCTCTGTCCATTTTTTTGTATCATCCCTGTGTTTTTTGCTGAAGACTGATTCTAGCACATTGCGCTGGAAGAGATTTTCCTCAGAGAATGGAGTTTTCTAGGACAGAGGTCCTAGATCTCTGTAAAATTACTCTGTGCCCTTTAAATATAAATGGTATAAAGTTCATTTAATAAAGCAGTTTTGATTTTTGTGGCTAAAAATAGACTTATTTTTTATTTAGCCCATTTGCCTTCACGGCACTTTGAAAGGTATGTTCGTATTTTAAAGGAGTTGAAGTAGCACACATTAAAAGGGATCCCTGCACTGTACCTGGCATGCCTGGGCTTTCTTATTTTTGTTACAGAGCACTCAAGATTCTGCAGTTCATGGGGAATCTCAGTGAAGAGACTGAAGGACTTATCTTGCAGACTGCAAATACTCCCATTGTCTTAAACAAAACTTTCCATGGGTTGATCCAAAGCCCAGTGAATTCAAGGAAAATGATTGGTTTTATTGACTGAATCACTCCTCCAAGTGTCAGGGAGCTGGAAGGTCTGCCTGTTCCCTGAACCATGAGCCAAGGCTGACCCCACACAGGCAGTGCCCTCTCCAAGTAGGATGCACAGGTGTTGGCCAGGGTACAGAGTGAAGAGTGCAGGACTCCAGGTGCTTGTGGAAATGTTAATCACAAGCACACGTGCTTCAAGTTAAGCAGAAATGCTTTGTTGGGTGGGACGGTGGTGGTGACAATCAGCTGCAGCTCCAGTGACTTCAGGTGGTCTATCAGATGCTTCACATTGCAAAATTCTGATTTCTTGTACTGGATGAAGGCCCATAGCCAACAGTGAGAGTTTGCAGGTGTCCTAGTCTGCTCCATCTGTGCTTTTGTTTACTCTGTCAGTCTAAGCATGGCCTTGGCAGGCATGAGCTGTTTCAAACCTGTGTTAACTTTCTTTTATTGATTCTTCTATGTGCTCAAAAATGTGTGGCAAACATACTCAAGAAAACAAAAAGCTAAACCAAAGTTATAAGGCTTAGCAAACTAAAGAAAAAGCAGGTCTAAAAGTGAAGCTAATGCTTCTCTTTTTTCATCTTCTAGTAACTTCTGGGAATGTAAGAATTAAGGGAAAAATTTTCAGTTGGCATCATGTTAAATTTGAAGAGTATTGACAATAAAAATGGGCTTAACTTATAAAGGTTGGAAGTTTATAAAAACAGGAACTATAGTCCAAGTTGCTATAGAACTGGCAAGCTGTTACTTCAAAAAATTTATACTGTTTAGTAGTCACTGTGATCATATGGTAAAAGCCAATCTTAACACCTGACTTTGCCAGCTGCTGTGGAATAGAAAAGTTATTTTTGGATCTTATTTGCATTCTTTGATCTGAAAGAAGAGACAAAAAATTATTCCAATCTTTCCATGTCCAGGTTTAACTATAATTAATACTAGCTAGGAGAAATTTTATCACCAGACTGCAGATTCGTAGTCTAAAAAAGTTAATTGCTTGAATTCATGTTGAAAGAATGGGAGCTGGAATATTGTTTGGATAATTAAGTGAGGTTTTTCACTTAAACTCTTTTAAAGTCAGGAGTTGTGCACATTGAATAGCAGTGGAACTGTATGAGGAGGATGGAGACCTGTCTTCTAACAAAGTAATATGTGTTTGAGCCTTTGAAATATTGTGTAAAACTATTTGTCCGGATCAAGCAGTACATGGATGTCCAGGAATTTGAGCTTCATATTGCAGTGACATGAGGGGTTGTGATAAACCAGAAAATCCAAACAAATAAGGTAAGGTATACTGATAAAAGATTTCGTCAGCTCTGGAGGTTAATTATTAGCTGATCATGTCTAAAGCAGCTGAGCTACCTACGTTCTTTCACTGTAATAACACCAACTCCCTTTCCTAACAGAAGCTGGAGGCAAAGATACTACTGAACTAGAGGAAGTTTATTGTAATTCCTGCACAAAAGGAAGTGGGTGTAATTCCATGTTCTTAAAAGATGGATCAGCACTGACCATCATAGAGCTTTAACAAAGCGAATTTTAAAAAAAAATTAAAAGGCACAGGAAAATGGATATGTTGGGCATTCACTAGCATGCCTGTAATGGACAGTGATATTTCCTCATAGAGATTCTCTACAACACTTAGCTTTTTAAGTTTGCATCATGCCCTGTTCATTGCTCTTTTAAGACTTAGCCTTATTGACTCTTTTTTCGAAGCATATAAATCTGTGATAATAAATATAACCTTATATAAATCAAGAAGATAATTGCATGAAAGCGTAAAACTGGGGTGCTTATAGAGGAAATTCTCTTAAAATAATCACCCTTCAGATTTTTTATTTATTGAGAGATGTATCTGGTTTATTAGTCCATGTGTAATACACAATAGTCCTATTTTGAAATGTAGGATCTGCTCCAAAGCCCTTTTAAATCCATTGACGAGCTTCCACAGGCTTCAGGAATTCTTGAATCAGTGAACTTTTGTAGTGGTTCATAATTTTTTAAGATCATAAACCATCTTCTCCAACTGCTAAACCAAAAACATTTATATGTTCCTTGAGTTTTTTGCCAGTGGGCTGGTGTAGCAGTTGCATTGATTGCATAAAGCAAAAGACAGGAAACATCTGAAGGAGAGATATGAAGATGAAAAAAGCAACAACCTGTTGTCTGAGAAGAAAGGTATGAACTGGAAATTTATTGATGTATTAACCTATTTTCACTCAAACTGTGGAAGTTTGCATTGTAGGTGGTTTATAATCATCCACGTATAAATGGTGAAGTGGGGAAGAAATACAGTTTTGAAAAAATTGAATTAATGAAGTCTATGTTTACTACTTTGTGCTTATTCCAATGGTGTATTTAGAATTTAAAGCAGTGAAAGTTTATATCACACCAAAGATTACCATAGATATGTATTCTCCAAGAGCATCACCTAAACAATGACATGCAGAGATTTAGAAAAAAAGGCTGAAGAATGAAGCATTTTCTTTCCACAGAGAAGTGCTAGGCTTTTCTTTTGCAAAATCGTCCTTGGAGAAATTTTTTTAAGCTAAGCAACCAAGAACTATTTTGATTCCCTGAAGCAGCTGTTTTGATGTTGCCCAGTGTTTTCATTTGAGTCTCTGTAGACATCCACAGGGTTGGTAATTATTCCCAGTGACAGGAGCATGATCTGAAGATACTGCTTAAAAGAATGCTACAAATACTTGCCTGCCCACAGCCTGAGTGAGGTGCTTGCCTACATTTGTGAAAAACCTTCCAAACACTCTTTCTAAATAGGTGCAAAGTGTTCTCTCTGGCCAAGAACACCTCTTTTTTTGGCTGGTCTCACATCCTTTTTGGCCTGCCCTCCCTGGAGGTGCAGAGTTGAAGCCAGGGAAGTTGCACATGTGCTTGGGGATTTTGGTACCTGTGTGATTTAACCACAAGAACAACCTTCTCTTTGAAGTGCCCAGAATGGCTAATCAGGGATCAGCAGCTTCTCTCCTTGGTAGAAAAGGATCCCAGTGAGCATTTTAAAAAGTCAGTGTACCACAATATACTTACCTGTGATATTTCATTCACTCTGTAACTGAGCGCCTGTTACCATCATTTGTGCTGTGTGGTATTCTAGTAAAGAAGTGATGACAAGAATTTCCAAAATTTTTGGGGTGGGTGTAAGGTGTGTACTGCACAGAATGAGTGAAGAGAGCAGTATTTCCCCAGCCTTGTGAAGAAATTTAGAAGTTACCACTGACCTCTTACTACCCCTTTATTTCTTGCCTCCTACTGTGTATACCACTGGGGAACATTACCTTTTACAGCCAGATGCTGATCCTGCTGTTACACGAGAGATTTGACTGATTTACCTTACAAAAAGTCCCACTGAATGTGGACAGTGTCAGGCTGACACTCAGAAGGGAAAACTGTTTGCAGTAAATACAGTTGGAAGAATCTGTCCCAGCAGTAGTATTGCTTAAATAGTGGTTTCAGGTCTGTTTGTTTTTATTTTGGTATTTATACAGACTTGACTTCTGAAATATTCATGTTCCTGACACATCTAAAAATGTACCCTCAAAAGGCTTTTAAGTCTTTAAAAGTAACATAGATAATATAAATAAGTTAATCACCCCGATTTGTTGATATATCCTGTGCATCCTTTTTAAAAGCACAGTTTTACTTGGCATTGAGTTTGACCCATCATTATCTGGGAGAAAGTGGAATTAAAAGTCATCTCTCTGGATCTCATGGGTCTTTGTGCAGAGCAGCTGGTAGCATTGATAATAAACTGCAGCAGAGTTAAAGAGAAGCCCTTTTCCCTTTGTCAGTTTACCAAGTCTCAACACTGATAGAGGCATGAAAACTCTGTACATCAGCATACCTGACACTGGGGAAAGAGAGCACTCACACACCTGGAGTCACATGCAAAGTAGCCACTACATCAGGCCCTCTCTAAGGGATTGCATCCTAATTTTTCTGATAGTAAAATGTTTCTCCACCTCTTTCCAGACAGGGAAGCTGGTTTTATTTATGCTGGTGTTACAGCACTGGCCACCATTATGTTAAATAAACTCACCACAAGCACTTGAGCTACCCATTACACCTTCACTACAAGTCCTACAGGTCAGTATATAAAAAGAGCATTGTGGACCCAGATTGTCAGCTGCCTCTTCTCAAAACAGTCTAGCTGAAAACATTTGGTTTTACACTGCCCTTGGAAAGCTGAGAAAACCCAGTTCTGGTAAAACAAGCTGAGAAGCAAGTTCCCAGGACCTTACCATCAAACTGGCTGGTCTCAGCCATGGCAGGATCATGAAGGAGAGAGATGGTATCTCAGAGAACCATATCCCAAAGCATTTAGGGCTTCCTAGAGCAATGCCAGCTCTTTGAATTCCCAGAAGCCAGAGTACAACTGAAGCAAATTTTTAAAAAGTATGTCCCAAAACAGTCTGTTCCCATGTCGTTTATCCTATTCTTTTGGCAGGATAAGGTGGAGACACTTTCATAATTCCAGAGAAGCTAAGTAATTTTCTATAAACCTTGGTTGAAACTAAAATTAATTCTGGGATAATGTCTTTTAAACTAGTTTTCATCCAAGAACAAATAGAACTGCTGGCTGGTTACTGTCGAGAGATGTCACCCAGAGGGAAGTTGCTGGGGCCGTCAGTGAATGCATGGGGGAGTAATACTGATAAAATGTGAATGTATCAGAGACAAGGATTTCAGCAAGGACACTGGTGCAGTCCTGCTGTTGCATGTGTGCCAGTCCTTTATATCCACAGAGATCAGTCCTTCACTCTTGAACATCAGCTGGAGTGGTGCCTGTCCATTTAATAAGATACTAAAGTTGTTCTAACATGTACCAAATTCCCGAGAGATAGAAAAGAATCAATTAATATATTTTAACTTTTTTGATTTTTTTTTCAGTGCTAGTCTATGACAGTTGCAGAAGAGGGAGAAAAGAAATCTCTCTGTAATTTGTACTTCTATGAACTGTCATACATACTATAACAAGTGCCAATGGAGTCAACTGCAGGAAATCTTTATTATTTTCTTAGAAACTCTTTAAAATGTAAACATCCTGTTGATACAAATCTCAGATTCTTCTGATGTTTACTTAGCAGCTGCCATCATTGTGCAGTGTCAGAGTACACATACCATATTACAGGGTACGAGGCTGACAAGAGCCCTGTTTGGACTTGTGTTTTATTTTACAGAAGCTAAGGCTGAAAATATTTCTGAGCCATTTAATGGTAAATCATCATCTAAGAATACTGCTGATATTTTAATGCTACTTGAAGTTTAGAAATTGCATAACTATTTCAAATGCAACATTGAAATGGCTGTTAAAGACAGTCCACGTCCCCCCCTGTGCCTTCAACAGCAGGTTCCTGAAGGAGGACATGTTTTAGTCACTCAGAGCAAGCAGGATATTGCATCAGGAATCATGAAGTCTTTGTCATGTCCAGTGGCCATTTCCCTTCTGAGTCAGGAATACCTGGAAGTCTCATCATTCAATATTGCAAAAGAATAAAAGATAATCCTCTCACCCTCATGGCAGAAAAGTTTTTTAAAAATGCAAATATTGGAAATTTTAAGCCCATAGCAAAAACAGAAAGAACTTCCTATTTATTGTTTTGCAAATCTGTTTATCTTTAAGCTAATCTAATTATTTTGGGGGCCTGACTCATCATTTCTGAATGCTTAAATTGGCAGCAGCTTTCCATTGCTGGTGCAGTGGTTGTGCTGACTCAGGATGTCTTTACAGCCATCCACCATCCACAGGAAAATATGCACTTTACAGATCCATGCAGGCCATACAGTGCATGCCAGTGTTCCCTAGATTAATGGAGATCCCATGTGCCTCTGGTTACACATGGTTTGTTAATTATTCCTGCCTGCCTGCTGCAATAGCAAAGCTCCTGATGTTAAAATTAAGATGGGAAGATAGATTCTGGAAACTTTTCTTTAAAAGTATATTAAATTAGATTTTCAAACAAAATCATTAATTTCTGTGCTGGACACCTCCAATGTGTACAGCAGGAAGGTGTCCCATGTTCCTCCAGCCAAAAGCTGACAGTGCTGCTTCTTTCAATTATACCATGACCTTAAGGAACAGAGGCCTAAAGCAGCAAATCTAGAGGTGTTGACACTGTTGGCAGTGCTTGTAGGTGCTACATGTGAAATACCTGGGGTTTGGTTTACCTCCTCAAAGCCCAGCAGACTGTACACACAAGTTCTGCTAAAACCAGTTGCTTTACCAAACATTTCACAGCTGGGGAGTCCTGGCCTCAATTCTGACACCTTTTGTGTAAGTATTCAGCACTGATCTTTCATTAAAACATCCCTTTTCCTTTTTCTTCTTTCATTGACCAAAAGAGCTGTGTAATGAAGGAGACAGCAGGATGCAGAGCTCTTGCCTCATCTGTGGCAGAAGGGGTAAAATGACTATTGAAATAAAAAGTGAATAAATTCTTGGAAAAGGCACCTAAACTTTAAAGAGAATGGACTCCTGGTTAAGTCATCAATATTTTTTGTAGATAGTCACAGTTTGTTCTCATTTTTCTGAATATCTGATTTAAGACATTGAAATGTATATTACAGACAGATAAACAGTGTTTCAGAACACCTGCAAGTGCAGTCCAGGAGTGCTGTCCTTTGAGTATAGTCAATACTGTGTAATGCTGCACATGCTTGAAAACCAGCTCAAGGTGTTTCACTTTACACTACAAGCTTTCAAATTAATAAATGTAGTTTGACATTAATTTCTGTGCTCCCACCTGCAAAATGAAGATAAAAATTGCCACTAAGGTGTTGCAAAACTAAATTAATAAATGTGAGCATGTGAATCCTGTAGTAGTGCATGCCAGAGGAATGCAGAGCATAAAGAAAATAAATCCTGTCTATAAACCATGAAATATGTAGTAAATAAATCCTCAGACCGCACACAGAATTTAAAATGAAAAATACTGTCAAATAGCAGCACATCAGCTGAATGCCATCCTGTCAGTGCATTGAGTGAGTCAAGGACCCTTTGGATCATGCAGTGAAAGATTAAACTGTAATGCGAATATACCAGGGGCAAGCTAAGAATGTGCATAAATCTTCTATTTAGGCATTTTCAAATCTGTGAGTTCTCAAGTTTACAACCCTACCTGGAGAACAGCCCATTTCACAGTCCATGCAGACTAAGCCAAGTATTTTATCCACCTTTCTAAGTGTAAATGGCTTTTCATCTTCTTCTAGATGATCATGTGGTGAGTCTCTATGACTTTCCTTTTGAAAAATCTGACCATTTCAAAGACTACTCCATTAAACTGGAGCTGCTCCATTGCTTTTGTTCCCCCTCAGTTTCATAATCTTTATTTCTGTGTCTGTTGGTAATGGAGCCCAGGGTTAAACATAATTTGGTCAGATGTTTTGCTTCCAAAAGGCCTGAATGCATCTGGACATTTTACATTGGCTTTTCTGAAGAACTTTTACTAGTGTGATAACTTGTGATTGATTAATTGAAGGCTAGAAGCAAACAACACACCTTGTTTTCAACAAGTAGTGAGTGAGTGACAGAAGAAACCAATAATGTTTGTTAACATGGGATGATTTATGTTCTATATTTTGCACATAAATAGAAATATAACTGGGGTTGGTTCCTGTGCAACTGAGATACTGTATTTTGGATACAGCCAATAGTCAATAATGTACAAGATTTGGGCAAACTTCAACAAGAGAAAAGTGAGTTAGACAAAACCCTGTAATAGTTTGTGAAATGCAGACCGGGCTCTTAGCCCACCTCTACCCCAGTGGGTCCATTTATTTATATTCCACATGGCTACAAAAATGATGGTATTGAAGATATTTGTGATGAAAGGAAAACTTCTTGTCCCCTAATTTATGTCAGCATTGCTCAATTATTCATTGAAGTACAGAAATGAAATATGAAACAAATGCAAATAATGGAATTGGGCCAAGCTGTGTGTGTGATGTGTTGAGCAGTCAGTATCCTTCTGGTACCTGCATTCAAACATTTTAGTATGAAGAGTGCTCCTCATTAATCTTGTTCTTGTACAGTCTGAAATCCACAGGCTTTTACTCTCTCCCAGAAAACTATTTTCCCCTCATATAGTTTATGGAAATTGAAAAGCACAGCTATAGCATGCAAAGTCAAGATGAAAATGGGGAGAAATGATGACTTGGGAAAATGTGACATTCACTGTTTCTTACAGAGAGAAAAGACACTTCCATGAATATGGTATTTTCCTGGAATTTATGACTTCAGTGTTTAGGTGGGCTCTAGGGCAGGTACCACCTGCTTTGTGTATGTCACCCGCCAAGGTTATTTGGGCAAGATTAAAACAAAGCAGACTTTTGCAAAATTTTAGCTCCATGTTACAACCCAGAAGAAAGTTGTTTGTTGGTCTTTGGGAGGTGCCTGCACTCCACACAGGCAGCACTTCACAAGGATAAGGTAGAGAGCTGGGACAGTTCAGCCTGGAAAAGGGAAGGCTCCAAGGAGATTTTAGAGCACCTTCCAGTACCTAAAGGGGGCCTGTAAGAAAAATGGGACAAAATTTTTAGCAAGGCCAGTTGCAGTCGGACAAGGGACAGTAGTTTAAAACTGAAAGAGGATGACTTCAGACTAGCCATAAGGAGGAAGTGTTTTTACAATGAGGATGGTGAGACACTGGCACAGGTTACCCAGAGAGGTGGTGGATGCCCCATCCCTGAAAACATTTAAGATCAGGTTGGATGGGGGTTTGAGCTACGTGATAGAAGTGAAAATGTGCCTGGGGCTCAACTCCATGGACAACTCAATGTTTGGAGCCATAATAAATTTACTAAGTTAGCCAGGCTTTCACCAGCAGAAATCTGTTTTCAGAGTTAAGCCTATATTTTGTTCCACAGTTTTGCAGGGTGAGGAAACTGAGTTGCAGAGCATTTAATTGTTTTCATCATACCTGCAGACCTGGAAACAAGCAAGATATAATTAACAATCTGCTATTTCTCACAGTATATCTCAGGATTTGATGCATTACTTATTTCCAAATGATTGTATTGGTTGCTCCATCAGTAACTTTCCACACTGATTATTTGATATGCTTTTCTTTCTAGCTGATTTTTTACTATGGAACTGGAGACAGCTGGTGTCCACAGCACTACTACGATGAGCTCAAGATGGATTTTCCGGACGGGGACATCCGGCTCTGTGAGAAGGGGCTCCGCCACGCCTTCGTGCTGGATGCCAGCAAGGAGATGGCTGCCATGATCACAGACTGGCTACAGGATGATCTGACCAAATTATAAACACTCATTCAGTCATCAACAAGAAAACGATGTAATTATTTTGTGAACGTGTAAATTTTTTTTTTTTTTTTTTGTGAAAGAATCTGTCTTTTTTTTTTTTCTGTTTACTATAGATTACAGCTTGTTTTCTATTGAGATTTAGAGAAAGTTAAAGAGAGTCTGGCTGGTCCAAAGTATAGTTTTATTGACTCAGTGCTCATGTAGTTTCATCCTGAGTCTTCAGGACTCTGGCAGACTTGGCAAGGGTGGAATATTGATCGTCTGCTGGCGCTCTAGACAATGCTGGTACAGCTGTACCTGAGCTACTACCACCCCACTCTCTGCTGGAGAAGTGTTGGGATGTGGGTGGATCCTGGCAATGGATCCTGGCACGCTGTGAAAGGCCTGGCCCTCTCCTCGTGTCTCACCCATCCATGTTAGCCATGTGCAGGGCAGCCAGAACAGCCCGGGGCCCTGGACAGCCCTGACATTGCCTCCTCTGGACCAGAGGGGGTTGGTGGTCAGGCTGAATTCAGGATGAGTTCAGGGAAGATGTGTAGATCAGGTGTGCAGTTTCTCCAAGTCTCACCAGGGGTTTGGGGCACTGCCAGGACTCCACAGGGTATTAGAAATGCTGTAAGGTATCTGTAGCTGCTCAGCAAGGGAATACATAAGGATCTCTTACCTGGAACATGGCCAAGTGTTTTATTTTTCAGTTGACTGTAGAGAAGGGAAACTACACTGGTCGAAAATGGTAGTATTTAAAAGTTAAAATGGATTGCAGAATCCATGTATAGCAACTTCTAGGTGGCCTTGCTGTCCTAATGAAGCCCATGAAAACAGTGCTTGCTCAGCAACTCTAAAGAATTAAACCACTTTTGATGCATGTCTAAATTTCAGTTCTTTGCTCTAAGGACTGAAGTATGAAATTTTCTGCCAAGCCACAAATTAGGTAAGTTCACCATCAGAAAACATCTGTTACTGTGCCACGGCTGCACCGTGACATGGCATGAACATTGCTGTTGGGAACCAGACCCTTGCATGGTGCTGACAAGTTCCCTGTTCCTCACATTTGGTGAACCCTTTCCTTTACAGATGGAAAGAAAAAAAAAAAATAGAAAAAAGCATCCTACCAGTTGTGATAACAAAAGAAGTTGCAGGGAATAGCTAGAAATTAAAATATTGCAAGTAAGGGGAACAGAGCCAAGTGTAATCAGGAAAAACTTTCTAGCCATGAACCTGTGAAATAGTCTCCCTGTGGAGTTCATAAAGACATTTATAAATAAGCAAAACACTACAGAGTATAGTCAGGGGAGGTCCTGCCCTTGCAAACAGATGAATTTGGATGATGCATTGAGTATCTAACTTACATGATTTATTACCAGTTTTGGTATGTGTGAGAATGGTATTGGAGAATGTTCTCTGGGAAGCAGAAAGATCAATTAATTGCTTAGTTTTCTTGCACAATTATACACACCCCTTCCACTGCTCTCTAAACCCCCCTTGAACCTTTCACTAATATTTAGAGCAACTTGTAATAGAGTTCAGTTCCTGGATGTTCTGGACTAGTTTTCAAACCTGGAGACTGACACTGGATTTAAGTGACCTTCTCTGTATCAGAAACTGGTTTAGCTTTTGAGACTAGCCAGTGGATTTTCCAATTACACTGCCACATAATGAAATGGTACTGATGAGTGGGGCAGGAATGTTGGGAACACAGTTTCAGCAGCATGGGGAGGAACTAGACATGTTCAAAGTGAGGGGACTGTGCCCATGCAGCTGATTCTGCTCAGTGGAGAGTCAGGGGACTTTCCATCTTTTTACAGGTCCATATTAATTCATGATCAAAACAATCCTTGTGCTCACTGTAGCAATCCATAGTTGTGTGTGTCTGTGTGATGGCCCCCAGATGTTGGCATCATCCCAGCTGGATGGCCTTGTGGCAGATGCTCCCTGCATCTGTTGGCTGAGGTGCTCCCTGGGGCAGAGCCAGGGAGGATGTGCACATACATGGAGATATATTAATGTACACATATATGTACATGTGCACCTGTTTGTATGTCAGTAGCATAAAAACTACAGTTCACTTGGTTGTTTTGGTTTGCACATTGATCTGGTTGAACAAAACATTTGTTCTTTGAAGTATGTGGAGTCAGGGAATTGACAAAGACTTTATGGGAGTTCAGCTGTTGTAGAGGATCTCCTGAGACCAGATGGAATCTTGCATTAACCAAAGATGACAAGCAGCTACTATAGCCTGGAAACTGAAGCACCTACGAGATGCAGTTGTTTACAGTGCATTATGTGTATACTTTGTATGAGGAATTAATTTAGCAATACTTGTACTTGACTTGTGTATGCCTTTTATACGAAAGTTAATTCATTATACTAAATCCTAATTGCATTAAGATCTAAACTGAGATTAGGTCTGGCCACTGATGACCAGATACCTACTGCAGAAGAATGCCTTACAATTTTCTTAAAAGAATTTTCTCTAATATTATTAAAACCATATTGATTGAATTGCTACCTTTCTCCTAGAAGCTGTTACTGTAAGGCTAATATCTGAAAATTTGCTATTCTATTCATTGCTAAAGCACACGGGCCTAGTTTCCACAGCTGTATTTCCTAGGAGGAGCAGATCCCACACAGTGAGAATCCAGCTCCTTGGAAGCCCGTGGTGTTCACTGTCACCCCAGGCAGAGTGTCAAAAGTGCTCGTGGTCCAAATGTGCCAATGTACCATGAAAACACAGTGTGGTTTTGCCTATTTTAGACTATTTAAGAACTCTTGGAAAACCTATCACAAATATATTGACTGTAAGCTGTAGCACCTACTCACTGTCATTCACATCTGTGCTTGATTCTCACCACACGAGTAACCCTGCTAGTGCAGTGACTTTGACTCATGTGCAAGTGTTTTGCTAGATCGATACCTTTTATTAAAAGTACACAACTCCAATAACAAAAATAAAGAAATTTATGGTAAAATGTAACTTGATTCTTTGTTTTGGTAACTTGTTTAGTTCCTAGTTCAGCTCCTTTATTACTTCATGCATACAAAATCTACAGAAATACTTGCCAAACCCCAAATTTCACATGCAATGCAGACATCTGCCAAGTGCACAGAAAATCCGTGGGTGGTAGGCACCTGACTCGCTTAAGCATTTTTATCCAGAGCTCCTCCAAAATAATCAATCACTTTCCCCTTGCTGCCTCCAGCTCCATGTTTGCTGCTCTGAATGAGCTATAGAGTGTGTGGATCAGTGAGGTTTGTCCTTCAGGAAGCTGGATGAGTGCTTGCCCTGTGTTTATGGTGAAGAATTTGGAGTTGGACTCCAAGCTAAACACCCGATTCTTGACTCACAGAGACAGATTGCATACATGAGCCACAGCAGATAATCTCTTCTCTGCAGCTGAGGTCATTTATGTATTTATTTTACAGAAAATGGGTTTACATGTGCATCCACCCCCCATCCCTTTCTTTGGTCTAGCTAATTGCCAGCAAAGACTTTAAACAAGATGTTCAATGTTATCATTTTAAAGTCACTCAAACTATTACTGGGTTTGGATAAACTCACTAGACCCAAGAGACTGGTTTTACTCTGTGTCAACAGGTCATGTTCAGACTCCCAACTACAATAAGTTTCTGAGGCTCTTCACTTGCAGGCAAATGTTCTCTTTCCTGGCACATTTACAAAATAAGAATCCAGAGAGCGTTTGTGAGTGACCAGGAACTATTAAAACAGCATATATTTCTGGAACAGCTGATGGGGGTTGAGCACAAGCAGAAGATCCAGCAGCAACAGCACAAGCAGCTGCCAGGGGCGATCGCTGCTCTCAGTGGCATCACGCAGAAGTTATGGAACAGCCCAGCATTCGTGCTCAGATGGGACAGGCAGGGAGGGATTTAATTAAAAACTCTTCCAGAGTGCTGGAGCTGATAGTCAACAGCCTCGCTTCTGCCTATTGCAGCAATGTGCCTACAGGAGAATAGTTGTGTTACAGAAAGTAGTTTGCAGCAGCTAATAAAATACAGGGTTTTTTTGAAACATCTGACTGTACCTGACTGCAGGGTTTACTAGTCAGGCACCCAAAGATCTTTTCCATCCTGTTTGAAGCAATTCACACGGAAGGAGGAAACTGGGGCAGGGGGGTGGGGAAGGGGGCTCCCACTCTCCCCCTTTGTGAACATCTTCAACAAAGGCCCCAGACTCCAAAATACGGTGCTTCATACATCGAGAGGAATCCATGAGATGAGATGTGGTAATTTAGAATTGGGAAAAACAGGTTTCCCAAGAGACTGCTCCTCTTCCCTAACAGGCACCCTTAAAATTTGATAAGTATTCAGCTCTTCCAATGTAACCTGTAAGACACAGGCCATAAGTGTTTTGAAGTGCTAACATGCTCTCATCATGCAGGGGGTACTGCAACTCATCGGTGCTTATCGGAAAGAACTTGTATTTTCACCCTCAAATTAAACCCATGGGATTTTAAGCATCCAGAGTGGTCCAACCACAATTCAGATCATGTCCTGTTTTACCAATCCTTTGCATTTTCTTCTGTTGTATTCATTGGACATCTCCTCTGTCCTTGCTGTGCCTTTGATTTCTCTTCAGTTATGAACTGACTAGTTTATGCTGTCAGCCACGTGAGCAGTCTGCAGTGCTGTGCAGTAAAAACCCATGTCCATTGAACACAAACCCCACCACTCCCACTGGTTTCAGAAGATGTGATGCAATGCCTGTGAATAACCATTTGCTCTCACCCTTCAATGTTCTGTTGAAAACACCTTGTTACAGCCCATTCCTCTAAAACTGCTCACAGAGTGGGCCAGGGGGCAAGAGGCAAAATGCCATCCTGCCTCCCTCCCCAGAGAACCTTCACCAAAAGATCCCCCCCACCTGTGGGGATGCAGAACACCAACCAAAATGTGAGTCCTGCTTGGTCTGTCACTCAGTATGCACTGGGAATAGAAAGGACCAAGCCTCACTCCAGTTCAGTTCTCCACCTGTCTTCTGGGTCTTGAAAGCTGAGTTTGCTTTGTTTTGTCTAAAACACATACCTGATGCCTTGAGGACTTCCTCCATGCCTCCAAATGTGCATTACTCTACACCTGCATGCTCACAGTACTGTGTGCTTAGGGCTGTAGGAGAGAGTCATAATCCTTATTCACTCTGTCTCCAAGGCACTTGGGTGATGTCCATTGCAGGAGCACCTGCTAAAGCACCTCACTCAGTTCAGTCTGTCCTTGAACACTTCCAGGGATGGGGCATCTACAGCTTCTGTGAGCAGCCTGTTCCAGTCCCTCACCACCCTGACAGGAAAGAGTTTCCTCATAATATCCAATCTAGAGCTCTTGTCTCTTAGTTTAAAACCATTCTCCCTTCTCCTATCACTATCTGCCTGTGTAAAAAGTTGCTCTCCCTCTTTATTGTAAACCCCCCTTTAAGCACTGAAGTCCACAATGAGGTCTCCATGGAGCCTTCTCTCCTCCTGATGGGAGTCAAATGGAGGGAATCCTGTTTGGCTGGCTGGACCATGGCAGGTGAACACGATTCAGAAACACAGGGGAAAAAAAGGATGTGCATTTTAATGATAAATCCATCACAAACACTCACTGTTCTGTGACTTTATTTATTGGAAAATACCTGTGGCTGCCCAGGAAGGCAGTTTAAAATGAATGGTATTTCATTTTTGGTTTAACACCTTAGGTAGCCCAGGCAATAAAGGTGGTTTACAAAGGCTCCTCTAGTTTTAGGACAGAGGCACAAGTCATCAAAAGAAAGTTCTGCAGAGGTCTATTTATCAATAAAATATTTAATAAACTTATCTGTACAAAATATTAAAAAGGTTATTGAAGAGTATACAAGAATATTTATTTAACAAATATATACTGCTATATAATATATTCAAGAAAATATAGATTGCTGTTTACAGTTCATTTACAATCCCATATGTACAATCTATTTAAACTTTAGATACATACAAACAATGCATTTACACCATCACATACAGAGCTATCTTCTTTAGAGAGATTTCACACACCCAGACCTGAAAAAGCTGAACAAATACATGGATAGTTCACAGGCACACACAGGGATACGAGTATTGCTTCAAAAATCATAACTACTAGAAATACAGCTATTGGAAACTTTTTCTTTTTTTGATATTTTCCTTTCTAATCAAAGAAAAGAACATATAAATAAAACCATGACTGACCAGCAGAGAGGCTCGTTTTGTCAAAGGAACTCCAGAAAGTGTTTACTTGACTCCAGAAACAGAGCACACAGTGATGGGATACAAAGGGACTGAGCAAACTGGATCAGCATTGCTCCCTGCTTATCTGAGACAGGGAGCAGCAGGACCAGAGCAGGTCTGTGCTGCAGACAAGTGTCCATTTCCTTTGGGCAGCATCTCCACCAGCTTTTCCAGTGGGAGCTGCAGAGCAAGACAGAGCTGGTGACCCCAGGTGGGCACTACCCCTGACTGCTCCTCAGGGTGAGAGCTCCATTTGCAAAGGCACTGCACAAACTGGACCTTCAGCACCTCAGGAGCCTTTCTTTAAAAGGTTAATCACTCACAGCAGGTGGGATGAATGTAAGCAGGATGATCACCCTCCTCCCTGGGCAAGGAGAGGATGAGCTGCTCCTACAAAATGCCCCATCCCAGCTGATCCCTTCCTACCTACCCACTTAACTCTGGCACCTTCAAGAACCAAAGCCTGGCCCTTCCCTGTGTGATCATCCCTTTTCCTGGCCTGTGGATGCTGTTCCATGCTGCTGCTGCTGCTGGCTGAGCTCCTGTGAGCCCTTGGTGCTCAGCAGCTCCTGGCACACAGCTCCCTGGGATGACCAGCTGGGTGCAAAGCAGCCCCAAACTTCGCCTCCTGTTTATTCCCTGCTGTTCTCCTCCTCTCCCTTCACCATGGCAGGATGGAGGAACTGAATGAAACACCACAAGAAACATTACCATCTCCCCAAAAACTGGGGTCAAGGCCAATGACAGAGCTCCCAGGGAGGCCAGGCTTGGCCCAGCCTCTGAGTCTCATTCCTCTGATGATGGAGACCAGGGTGGCACCAGCACAGGCTGGCAGAGGCAAAGAGAAGGGGAGACCCAAACACTCCCACTTTCCTTCCACCAGAAAGGCACTTTAGTGTGTGACCCACTGGGAGCAGGTCCCCTCCTCCCACTGGGGTCACCCCTGCCAGACCTGTCCCCTCTCTGTCCCCCTCCCAAAAGCACAGGCTGCACCTCCTCTCCTCCTCCTGAGTCTCACCCTTCCCCTCCTCAGCCTCCTTCCCCCACCAAACACAAAGTGAGTCTCTGCCTCCCCATCCTGAAAACCCAAAGCATGAGCACAAGAATCAAAGCAGAAAAATGAGCTCACAAAATGTACCACTGAACTATTAAGTGGTGATGACAGAAAAATGGAGCAAAACCTGCTGGAAAACCACTGAAAATGTGTGGAGTTCTGGTTTCATGCAATGAATGGGAATGGATCAGGCTTTGGTTTAAGATTTCTCAATACCAGTTCCATGCAAATGCTCTGCTGCCCAAGCTTCCTACCCCAGCCCATCCACTGAGCAAGAGTCAAACATGGGGCATCCACCAGCCTGCCAGTGCTCCCTCCCACCACCTACATCAGGCTCCTCTCCAACATGGAAAATTCAGGGGTTGCCTGAGTACTGCAGCCAGTAAAAGGGAAAAGCAGACACAGGGCTATTGGTGTCTTGAGGTGCAAAGATGCAAAACATCCTTTAAGATGTAGGGTGGGCTCCTTGGTCAGTGGGTTACACCAGCATGAATTCCAAATTTTTGTCATTTTGAAGGCCCAGATCATTGGCTGATAGGACATAAGTGATTCCCAGAGACATCTTTGCACCTCTATGTACCTCACAACACATTGTACTAGGAACAAAGAGCTTAGAAGGACTGAATGCAGCTGGTTTTACCTTGGAAGACATAAACCAGCTTATGACAAAATTGAAGGTATCACACACACCAGCCTGGTGGGACATCTCACTCTTTTACCAGCCATTAATTCAAAGATAGGAAAGACAGAAAAACTCTTCCACTCCCACACAAAGTCACAGGCTCCTGACCACCCACAGAACAGGTACTCCCCAACTCCTTTCCTCATTGTGTTTTCATGGAGGACACATTCCCACAGTGGGGACACTGCTACACTCTGCTCCTGCCACCCTGCACCTCCATTCTGACCCCACATAAAGGGATCCTGATGTGGGGATCCCTGATGCCAAGGGAGCTGCTCTGACACCAGTGGGACACACATGATCTGCTGGTCATGAGGACTTAAAAAAGAGGCACACTGCTCTCAAAGACCTTGCTTTTTTCCCACACAGGTTTTCCCATCCACTCACCTACCCAGAGCATGATGTGGAGAGAGAGAACTCATCCCACAACTCCAGCTGCACCCAGGACAGAGGACAAAGCAAGTGGTTTGATGGAACTGCCCAGCCAAGGTCCATGGGATAGCCCTTTGTTCAGATCATTTGCCAAGCACAGTGGCACACAACCCCATTTCAGGTGACAGCCTCTGACAGCCCCACAGAGGCTTTTTTCTCCCTGGCACAGACAAAAGAGAAAGCACTTGGATTTCAAGACTCACTCCATGCTCAGCAGGAAACCATGGCATTTCCTACCAGTTTCAGTCCAACCCAAGGATAAGCTGGGCTGGTATTTATGATGTATCTGCCACATTAACATGGGTCTCATGGGTTTTGATGTAAACGCTGCTATTGATACAATCTCAACAAGCAGAAACTCGTGGCAAAACTCCTGTTAAGGCTGGAGAGCAAAGCCATGGCATCCTCAGCACCCAAGGTTTTCTGCTCCATTGGCCCAGATGTATCCCTTGGGACCTGCATTCCCAGGGGGTCCTAAGTGATGCCCCAGCCTCTCTTGCCTCTCCCCTGGCAGAGAGGGGTGTGTGTGTTTGCTGCTCCATGGGGGCCTAAATACCACTTTTGTGCATGTGGGATAAGGGCTTAAAACTGGAAAAGGAGCTCTCTGTTTTGCAAGGGTGGTGTGATGGAGAAATCATTGCAGCAAGAGCTGTGCAGGCAAGGACTGGGTTAAAACCCAGGGGTGCAAACACACGCAGGAGTCACTGGCACTTGAGCAGAGGGCTAAAGGGGTTTGCATTTAATCAGAACTGGTGCCTTTGCAGACTTCTCCTTGTGGGTATGCCAATCATCAGCCAACAGGCAAAGAGGATGTGGCTCCATCTGCCTGTGCTGATCAGAAGTCAGGCCACTAGGATCAATGCAGCTGAGCCAGGATGAAGCTACATCAAGCCCTTTCCCATATGAATCTTTCTCTCTGCCAGAGGATACTGATTTCCCTCCTATCATTGGATTTGAAGTATGATGTAAAAACAAAAAAAAAAGGGGGGGTGAGAGGAGTACATGGTTAGACAAACCCCCTATTTTAGGAGAATGAAAAAGCAATTATTCCTTAAAAAAAAAAAATAAAATCTCTGATTCTTGTGACGTATTTCTAGGCCAGAAGCACTCCTGGTGACCAGGGTTAAACAGAAAGTAATTTTGCTTCTGACTGCTCCTGAAGGCAGTGGCTTGAGCACAAGCTCAAAGAACCCCCCGACAAGGCACACACACCAGTCAGGCCCTGTCCCAGCTGGGCAGGCTTCCCCAAATCCCAGCCCCAGTGCTTCTTAGTCAAATGAGATCACTTTGCAAGTTTCCCTACTCCTGTGCAATTACATTCCCGTGTCAGAGAGGAGGGAGCCAGCTAAGCATGGATACATAGTCCTTTTCAAATGCTCAATATTTCTAGTTTCACTAGTAATTATATCCTGCAGATAAAAATGGTGCTCAAGGTCAAACAAATCCTCCAGGAGAATATGCACTGCATGGAAACTGTTTGGGTTTGTTGTTTTTTTTTTTTTAACTGGAAAGGTTGTATAAATATTGCAGACTGAGAACCTATAATTATCCATTAAAATCACTCTGAGACTGCTGAATTAATATTTGTCCACGTTCAACCTTTAGTCTCATATTTATAAAGTTTACATGTGCCCAAAAATCAGCTCAGGCAACTGATCAGAAATATATTTTTTTTCTGGGTCTTTCCTTTGGCATTAGAGGGTGATGTTCTGCAAAGGAGCAGCTCCAGGGATGAGGGCTGGGCTGGGCTACCACCATCCTGCAGCCAGTGCCCCACCAACCTCTCACCAAGCAGGATTCACTGCTCCATGCCCTCTACAGACACATCCCTGTGCTGCCCAAACAGTGCAGGGATGCAATAACTCAGCTGAGAGAACCTCCCTGCCCAGGAAAAGCTTTCACACCCACCACTTCCATTTAGAATCATGTAATCATTAAGGTTGGGAAAGATCAAGTCCTACCATCAACCCCACACCACCACCATATTGACCATTAAACTATCTCCTCAAGTGCCATATCCACACAGTTTTTGAACACTTCTAGGGATGGTGACTCTACACTTCCCTGAGCAGAGCTTTACAACTCTTTCTGTGACTTTTCTTCCTCAAACATTTAATCTAAACCTCTACACATTTGTAACGGCTCTGGTGGCTGTTGCCCAAGACTAATCCCACGGTTTGGTACAATCTCCAAACCTGCTGGGGATGGAGAGGCAGCCCTTGCAGGGATTCATGAAGGGGGCAGTGGTGGCCTTTGCTCTGGAAATGCTGCTCTGGGAGCAAGGAGCAATGTGACAGCCACGCCCTGCAGCTGGTACTCGCTCGGGGGGAGCAGCACAGTCACCCCAAAGCCCCCAGGAAAGGAACAGATGGCACTTGGCACAGGCCCCAGCACTGCTGGGCTCCTCTTGGGGAATGAAGTTTGCTCCCCCATCAAACACCCCTGTTCAGGGATGCCCAGAGCTGGGAGAGCCAGGCTGGGTTCCCAGATGGTGAAACCATGGAGAGCATCGCTGCCAGCAGCGGCCTCTGTGCTCTCCCCACATCTTCCCCTCTCGTCTGTTGTGGGGACCCAGGCCATGGAACTGCAGCAACTGAGCCACTGCTTCTGTCCCCAGCATCAGCAAAGCCATCACGGGGTTCAGGACAAAAGCCCCAGGAGTGGGCACTGCCCCAGAATCAGGGTTGGGGTGAAGTGTTTCAAGACCCAGCCTGTCACCCTACTCTGCATCAGCCACCTCCAGACCTGAGGAGGGTGACATCTGTCTGTTCCCTGCAACTCTGGCTGAAAAAAACCCATAAGAACTAGGAGTCATTGGCATTTCCACCCCTTGGACACAGTACCACACGAGCAGGTCTCAGGACACCTTTTTGGTGGAGGCTCACAAGAGCCACCAGCCAGCAGGGGCTGCCAGGAGCTATATATATCTTGCTTGAATTTGAACTGCCCATGAACCTTCACCACAAATATTTGGAGGAAGGGGAGGGGGTAAAAGAAACAAAAACATTTTTAAAAATTGTCTCAGCAGTGAGAAAAACTATCAAACAACCGAAGGCAATTGAAAACTTAGGTACTTGAAAAGCTTGGTAATTTTATAACTGAGGTGGAATCCGGCAGCTCCAGCAGTGCTGCACCAACCTCCTTCCCCAACCAGCTGTGCTAAAGCCAAAGGGCAGAGGAAATCCACAAACCCTCTGCTGACCCCTCTTCATCCACTCAGGAACCTCAGCCTCCCCAGATGCCAACAGGGAGTAAACCCACAGCATGGACCTGATTCCTCCTCCCCTCCCACCCCAACCCCCATTTCTGAGCATCCCCCTGCAGACAGGTGCATCATTAACATACATCTACATTCATGCTGAGGTAGGGAGATGGCTTTTCCTCTTGGATGCATGGGTGTAAAGGCAGAAGAGCTCTGCAGGTGTCAAGGGGGTACATGACACTTATGGGCACCACACTTGCCCTCTGAGCTGCCAGCTGCCACAGCCTGAGGATGCAGAGCAGGCTCTGTGGGCGAGGATGGAGGGAGGCTGGGGGTGTTATCCCAGTGGATCTGTCACTGTTTTCAATGGACACATTTACTTCCTACTGATGCACTTGGGGGGAAGGGGCTGTTGAACCTCACCAAGGCTCTTCTGGTCTTTGAAATCATTTGGATCTCAGTAGAGCTCTTTGAAGCAAACCCCTCTCTGCCCTGGCCAGGCTCAGCCCTCCCAGCAGAACACGCCTGCCATGGAGGACAACTGGATTTATGTAGGAAAAATCCCATGTTTTCCAGCAGGGATTTATCTCCTCCAAAAGCAAACGACCATCACTAATAAGTACTGATGCTTACACACCAACACCCTGCCCACAAGAAAAAAACAAACCATCAGACACAAAATCTGTGCAAATACATCTCTGGTCTAAACCAACCCACCCAGGAAGCCAAAGTTTGGTACCAAAAGCCACCGAGGTGCATCAGAAATGCTTCCCAGCATTCAAAGCACACCCTGGTATGGATGAAGATGGTTTAAAGGTGTAATTTATACACAGTAATTTATGAGTTACTAAAACCCTGCAGCCTGTTCAGCACACGTCAAAGCACCCCACTTCACACAGCAATCCCTGAGGGTAGCACTCAGCCCTCTGCATGGGAAAGGTCTCTTCCTGGAGGATCCAGCTCCCTTAATAGAGCAGGGAGCAGCCAGCACTCCCAGGAGGGAATCAGCTCCCTGGGAAATCGATGCCAAAGGAAGATAGGGTGGAGCTTTGTGCTTTTATAGAGATTATTTGGAAAGAGAAGAACCCAAGCAAAATGGCTCTTCCCTAGGGAACTTGAGACCTTTGTTTCTCTCCAGACACACTCAGGATGGCTGTGTGACTTGTGGGCCTGATGCTGGGTTCCCAGTATGCCTTGGAAGCACAGTTTGGGGCAGGAAAGGGAGAGGGCTCCCAACCAGTACCTCCTGCAGGACACAGACACCAGCACCAGTAATTCCGACCATGTGGAGCAAGGCATCTCCAGCTAACAACTCCCAGGGCCACCCCCATCTTTTCAAGAGCACAAGCTCTGCTTCAGACCTGACTCTTTCAGCCTCTGGTTCTCCTTCTTTCCTGTCTCCCCCAACAGACTCACAAACCTCTACCCACTGCAAACAGGCCTGGACCCACAGGTTCTCCACCTCCTGCCTTTCCCCCAGGAGGGAATCCTTATTTTTCCACTAGGAATTCCAGCCAGGGCAGCAATTTGAAGACTGCCAGGAAAACATTTAACTCAAAGAAAAGAGCATTCCTACCTCACCTCCATCCCGCTGCCACAGCCAGAGGGGGATGCTGATCCCATCCCTCTGCTGCAGACAGCACTCCCCCTCCACCCCAGGTCATCATTCCCACCAAGACAATTTTGGCTAGACATTTTCCAAAACCTTTGGGAAAGAAGTTTTCAGCTCCACTTATGCAAACCAAGTGTATCAGGCAGAGCTCAGAGGCTGAGGAGACATTCCCTTGGGGCTCTTCCAGGCTATGTGTCCCCCTTGCCAGGGGGGAGCAGGCAAGGCACAGAGATGGTGGCAGCCTCACAGTCTCAGAGGGGCATCCCCCATCCCTCTTGGGCTCATGGCCAGGGTGACCCAGGGAAGACAGAGGACACCTGCTCTGAGCTTGGCTTTTGGGAAGGCACACACCAAAATGTGTATGTGTGTATATATATATATATTTATATATATATATATATATATATATATATATATATATATATATATATATATAATGGGCAAATGGGCAGGGCTGCTGAGCAAGGCCAGGAGGGGTAGGGAAAGCTGCAGAAATTGCTACCTGCAGCCACACGTCTCCACGACCATGTCCTCGTACTGTTTGTAAACCACATTGTTGCCAGAGTCTATGTAGAGGATGCTGATGGGGCTGAGCTTGGAGGGCACGCAGCAGCTGGGGGGGGTGGACTCCGGGTCCATGGAGTTCATCAGGGTCTGGATGATGGCGTGGTTGGTGGGCTCCAGGTGGGAGCGCAGCGGGAAGTCGCAGACCCCCTCGCAGTGATAGGCCTCGTAATCCAGGGGGGCGATTATCCAGTCATCCCAGCCCAGCTCCTTGAAGTTCACGTGCAGGGGCTTCCTGCTGCAGCGCGTCTTGGCCTTCTTGCCGTGGCCTCTGCCCCCGGAGCGGGCGGCGATGGTGGTCCTCCTCTTCCTCCGCTTGGCATAGGCCTCCCGGCCGGGGTCAGGGGGCTCCAGCAAGGGGGGGCTGCCCAGGGCCTTGATCTTATCCCGGATCTCCTTGAAGAGGTTCTCCTTCCTCTGGGTGCGGGAGAAGGCCACGAGCAGGGCCCGCTCGTGGGGCTGCGGCCGCGGTTTGCCGAAGCCCAGCTGCCGGGGCGGCAGCAGCTGCCCCGAGCGATCCGACACCATCCTCAGCAGGAAGCACAGCAGCGTTCCCGGCGGCGAGCTCTGCCTCTGGGCCCGCAGGGCCGCCCCGACATCGAACACCTCCCACCTGGAGGAGCCCGCGTCCCAAAGGTCCGCAGCCCTGGAGTCCAGCAGGCGCGGCTCCTCGCCGGCCCGGCCGGGGCAGGTGGCGAGCAGCAGGTGGTGCCAGGTGCCCTCGGGGGACCGGGCCAGGCTCTGGTTCTCCGGCAGCGAGCGCAGGATCCGCAGCTCGGCGCCCGTCACCTCCTCTGCCTCAGGCAGGCTGGAGATGTCAAAGAGGTACCGCTGCTCCAAGGCGGATGGCGAAGCATCTGGAACAGATAACGCAGAAGAAAAATAAAAGGAAAAAGTATTTAAATGTCAGCAAGCCAAAGCCAAGCTCTCATTAGGGAGGTGCAAGGGCCGCAGAGGTAATGCACATATCTCCCTGAGCATCCCAGCAGGACACAGGCGCTGTGTCCTGCACCCAGGAGCGTCACTCTGGCTGTGGGCACCAAAAACAAATGGGGAGGAGAAGGTGCAGAGGGAGGAAGGAATCAATTCAAACAAGTGGCTTCTCATCAGCACTCTTCTCCACATCCTGAGAAGGCTTCTCTGCCTCCTCCCAGGTGTTCCAGTGACCCCAGATGCACCACTATTCTGTTTTGGCACAGAAGTCACACCTGAACCTGTGCAGCACATTACCATCCCCTAACAGCAGGTTGTCACCGATTTCCTCTGCCCCAAGTGCCACACACTTTTAACATGCTGTTAAAAACTTCTCTTCCCTCTCGCATAGGCATAGGCACAGAGGTCTGATAGAAGCACCCACAGCGGCTGAAGGTTTGTCACCAGCTTCAGTTTGTCACTATTTTTAGTGGATCCAAAAACCTGACACAGATTCGTGCAGTTTCTGGCACTGAATAAATTTACTCGATGCGAATTAAAAAAAGAAACACCAGAGGAGGTGGAGCTGGGAAGAAGAGATTAATTGACTTCTGGCAGGGCTGTTTTTTGTTTTCTCCCTCGTTAACGAGAAACCTGACCTGGGCATGCTGCAAACATCTCTGCTGTGCCCGGAGCGCCCCGACCCGCTGCCGGCAGAGCCCTGCCCGACACAGCCCTGCCCGACATCCCGCCGGCAGCGCCCTGGGCGCAGCCTGCACTGCCTGTCCGGGGGGAGCTTCTCCTCCCTGTCGTTTGCTGCTGCTGCTGTTATCCTTAACAGTAGTATTATTATTCGTTATAGTTATTAAAATTACTATTTGAAAAGCAGATCTAAAATTCCTACGAGAAGCAGATAAGAACAGATAAGGAGATCCCTTTGAAGAGTTCATCTGGTTTCGTTTTGCGCTGAAACTTCCCAGGACCTGTTCGCAGTTTTCGCCCGGCTCTCACAAGCCGAGCATCGCCCACCCTCCCACCGGAGCATCCTCCTCCCGGTCCTGCCTCGTTCCCCCGACGTTTCCCCATCAGCCTCCAGTAAACCTCCTCTCGCAAGGGCTGCCGGCAGGATACGGCTCCTTCTGGCTGTGGGAATGGGGCTGGGGGGGGGCAGCCGGCGACAGGCACGGGGTGCGGCTGCCGCTGCTTTTCAGTTTGCGTTTGCATTTTATTCCATCGGGAATGTATCATTTTTTCCCCAGCCGAGCGAACTTGGCCGGCAGGGCGCGAAGTACATATATACATGGATTTGTTAAAAGGATATCGTTAGGCGCGAATATGCGTTTTATTATTACTATTATTTTTAGATTCGCGGGTATGAAGAGGGCAGAAGAGGGCAAAAGAGGGCGAAGAGGGGAAGGGGATCGCGATGCTGAGCTCAGCCGGTGGCGTTAGCGGGAGTCGCTCCGGAGCGCCGAGCGCCCGCCGGGGCACCGTGGCTGCCCTCCCTCCGTGGGCAGGCCGGCCCGTCGCGGTTCCCCGCGGAGCTTTTCGGGCTGCAAAGGCTCTGGCAGGACGGGGATGCCGCGCCGAGAGGCTGCTCTCAAACTGCGTCGCACAGCCCGGCCCGCATCAGGTGTCGGGAGGTGCCAGAGCCCCGTCCCGGCTGGCTGCACCTCGCAGCCCGTCCCGAACCGCATCCCCAGCGCCAAGCGTCATCCTTGATACCGACTGCGTGTGCAGCCCCACCGCCGCCCCAGAGCCCCGCTCTGTGCCACGCTCATCTCAGTCGGCAAACCCCTCCACCGGTGCCAGGCACAAACTTTTGCTGTCCCTATCGCCACCCTGCCAACCGTATGCTCACGCACAACCCCA
Source organism: Muscicapa striata striata (assembly GCA_030060385.1). Classification (NCBI taxonomy): domain Eukaryota; kingdom Metazoa; phylum Chordata; class Aves; order Passeriformes; family Muscicapidae; genus Muscicapa; species Muscicapa striata. The sequence goes on from JAREIS010000135.1 coordinate 3,276,571, forward strand.
CTGCCAGCCTGTCCTCGCCCCCGCTCCCGCGCTCAGATGCGCGCACGGTGCATTCCCGTTAAACACCCGGGATGCACAGCCCCTATCCCGTGAAGCTCCATCCCCCGCTATCATCCCGTGCGGAAACCAACGCACAACCCTATCCCAGGCACAGCCCCGTGCTAGGACCAACATGCGAGCATCCTCTCCGTGTGCCATCACGTCCCGAAACTCACGCTCAGAGTGATGCACAACCCCGTGTATCCATCCACACAGGAGCCCGATCCCCACACCCATGCACAACACCGTCTCCATCCCCGAGCCCATTCCGAAGCCCAAGCACCGGCTTCTCGCGGCCCGACGGCGGGGTCCCGGCGGGGCGGCCGCGCTCCCCGCACTCACCGCTGCGCGCCGCTCCGCGAAGCCCGTCACGGTGTCGGCGCGGCGGCCGGGGGCGCGGCGGGCGGCCAGGCGCTGGTACAGGGCCACCATGTAATGATGCGGCACCACCGTGCCGTTGCGGAGAGCCCCGTCCCTCCGCGGCGGGGAGGAGAAGGGGAGGCGGCGGCGGCGGAGGAGGAGGAGGCGGAGGAAGGCGCGGCTGCCGAGGGTCGCTGGGGAGCGGCCGCTGCCGGGCCGCGCACGGCGGCGGCCTCCAGCCCGCGGCGGAGGCGGCAGGCGCCCAGCAGGCAGAGGCAGAGGGCGGCGGCGGCGGCGCGGAGGCGCATGGCGGCGGCCCGGGGCTCGGCGCGGAGCTGCTGCCGCCGCCGCTCCCCGCCCGCTTTTGAACATCGTCTTCGCCGCCGCCGCCGCCGCCACAGCGGGCCTGGCCGCCGCGCCCGGGAGCGCCCCTGCCGGCAGCGCCGCTCCCCGCAGAGCGCCGCCCGCCCCGCGCCCGCCCCGCCAGGTGAGGGACACCCGGACCCGTTGGAGCGAGCCCCGGCAGGTGAGGGACACCCGGACCACATTGGACCGAGCCCCGCCAGGTGAGGGACACCCGGACCCATTGGAGCGAGCCCCGGCAGGTGAGGGACACCCGGACCACATTGGACCGAGCCCCGGCAGGTGAGGGACACCCAGAGCCCCCCTCGGACCGAGCCCCGGCAGGTGAGAGACACCCGGACCACATTGGAGCGAGCCCGGCAGGTGGGAGACACCCGGACCACATTGGAGCGAGCCCGGCAGGTGAGGGACAACCGCAGCACATTGGAGCGAGCCCCGGCAGGTGAGGGACAACTGGAACACATTGGAACGAGCCCCGCCAGGTGAGAGACAACCGGAGCACACTGGAGAGAGCCCCGGCAGGAGAGGGACAACCGGAGCACATTGGGGCCATCCTCGGCAGGTGAGAGACACCCGGAGCACATTGGGGCGAGCCCCGCCAGGTGACGGACACCCAGAGCCCCCCTCGGACCGAGCCCCGCCAGGTGAGGGACCCCCGGACCCCCTTCGGAGCTCGCCCCGCCTCCGCTGCCGGGTGAGGGACCCCTGGAGCCTCCATCGGATCCCGCCCCGGGGCCCCCGCCAGGTGAGAGATCCCTCGTTCGGCGGGGTCCCACCGCCCTGTGCCAAGGCGTCACCCCAGCCTAACTGTGGGGTGGGATGGGGTTGTGTTTAACTTTGGAAGGCGACCCCAGTTTGGGAGGTTGGGGGGCCATCACCACCTCTGTTTGCAGGGGTCGTATTTCGGAGCGGGGTACCCCTCACTGAAGACTGGACCGGGAGACTTCACCCCGTATTGGAACGGGTCACCCACCACCCCGTACTGGGCGGGGGTTCCGGTCCCACCCTGGAGATGGGGCAGTCCCGGCTCTGTTTCGAGCGGAGGAACCACCACCCTCTGTTTCAGACCCGTTTTCCCCGACCGGCCCGCGGGGTGATGCTGGCGGCGGGGCCGGGCCGGGGGAGCCGGAGCGCCCCGTTATGGGGCGGCCCCAGGAGCCCAGGCTGCCCCCGCAGCGCTCCGAGGTGCCCCGGGCTGCCCCGAGCCTCCACCGGCCCCGGTAACTCCGCCTTGAGAGTCCGACACCGGAGCAAAACAAAGACCCAGCCGGGCTGCGGGCTGATGTTTTCCCTCGCACGGAGGGTTTCCTTGGTAAAATTCAGATGTTTCCTTGGGTCTCGATTAAAATAACAAAGTGGGGTATTTACTAGGATGTTATTTCAAGTCTCTTAAGTCCCTGGTTATGTCTGTTGCGATTTCTCCGCAAATACAAAAACAAGCGCTATGATGATTTATTTGAAGGAATGTAGGTGTTTCGCCAAAACAAACATAGCTTTTTTTTTTTTTTTTTTCCTTCTCCCCCGAAACAATCGCTTCTCACGAGCATTTGTCACTGCAGCCTCTTGGCTTTCTTCCTGCTGTAATTTTACAGGTGTCTTGTCACAGTATCACGAGCGGGTTTCTAATGCCAACCAGCGGCTTTGCTCGGTATGTACACACACACTGCAGAGACACGGACACCACTCCCAGGACACCATCCCAAGAAAACCCCATCCCGAGAAATTCCTGTCCCATGCAGTGCTGGACGGCCTGAAGCCGTTTGCACACCTTGCACAGCACTTGCAGAGTTTGCACAGCCTTTGCACAGGGTTTGCACAGCCTGTACCTGGAGTTGCATGGTTTGCATGGCATTTGCACACTCAGCCCTGTGTTCACACAGGGCCTTGCACACACCACCCCCCAGCAGTTAGTGACCCCCCAGCTGGGGCAGGAGGCAGAGGAAGGGCTGGCAGAGCAAGGCTTCATTAGCTGTTATTCTTCTGTCAGTACCTTATTCAATCCAGCCTGATGCTGCTCAGATACTAAAGGTCATTTTTAAAAAACATGTGACAAGACCTCCCAGCCCTGAGGCCTCACTCTCCCCTGGCCAGGGTGCTGAGACTCCACTCGGGAGCCCTCCCAGGACCAGAACATGGCAGCAGGGCTCAGTGCTCAGGGTATCTCTTCCCTAAGGTGGGAAGGCTGAAAAGCACTGTGCAGTCCTTAATCCCACCTCAAAGAGCAGCCCCAGGCTCCAAACGGTGCTCCTGATGCTCCCACTGCAGTGTATGGCAGCACTCCCTTCCCAGTGCTGCCCAAGGAAGGCATCAAAAGGGTCAGCAAAAGAATGGAAGGATGATGGGGTGGGAAGGACTGTTGAATGGGCAGACAAGTCTATCCATAAACCTCTGGGCTTCTTGCAATGGTTTCTGGAGCATCCTGCCTGGAATCGTTTCCCACAGGCAGTTTTATGGAAATAGTGAAAGGTACAAAAATGGTGAGTGTGGGCCTAGCTGTGGGCCCCCAAGTCTGTACATCCTCTTGCAGGCTGGGGTGCAGGTACCTGCCACACTTGTGGAACCCCAAGCTTCACCAAATTCCCTGGGACTGGAACTGCCACTGTTACTCATTTTTTATGTATATCTTTCAAAAATTAAAGTTATATTGATAAAACAGACAGCTGTGCCTCCTGTTTGTTCTTGCCCCACAACTTTTTTTGCCCACAGACCAGTGCTCTTCTCAGAGAACTGTGAGCACCAGGGCCAAATCCCTGCTGTGAGCTGGCAGAGCAGAGCAATGGGCTCCTGTGCATGAGTTTGCAGCACACCATCCTTGTCCCTGTGCGCAGCTGTCCCCATGACAGAGCCTTGTGCTGCTGGGTGACAAGAGCCAGATCCCTGTGCTCCCTGTCTGTATGGAGACCCAGACACAGGCACACACACCCCACAGAACCCCAGTGACATGGACACATGTCTGTGAGCACCAGGTGCACATGCCCACACCAGAAGGCACATGAGCACACAAACACACACACACCAACCCAAGCAGCAAATCCTGCCTGGCTGAGCTGGAGGATAGATGTGAAATCCCACAGCTCATCCTCTCAACCACACAGCATCTATCGAGATGCACAAGCACTGACTTTCCCATCTGTTCTCCATTGCAGCCTCATTTAAACCCTTTTGGGCTTTCTTGAATTTCCATCAGCCCAGCCCAGGCCAGCTGCAGGACCTTCCCAGGCCTCCTGAGCCCTGTGCAGCAGCACAGCAGCTCCTGCCCCCAGTCCTTCCCTGTGCTGGGGATGGGCTCCCTTCTCTCCCACTGCAAAACTTTTGTGCATAATTTCATGCTGGCAAAAAGCCACCTTCTACCAGCCCCCTTCCAAACCCAAATTAGCACGCTGCTGCAGCAGCAGAAATTGGAGAGGAAAGGCTGCAGTTTTATTTTACAACTCAATTAGCAAGTTTATACAGAAAAAAACACCCACATAACTGAGGGAGATTTTATGTCCGTTCAGCTTCAGCAGCAAATAGACTAGTTCCTCCTGAGGGCACTCCCCACTGCTGTGGGCACAGTGATGTGCTCCTGCCCATGGGGCCCCTCAACCAACGTGGAGATCCTGGCTCCAGCCCTGCTCACTTGCTCCATCTCCCTTTGCTCTTCCACTTAAAAATCCTCTGGGTATCTCTATCATGGGCTGAAAAACAGTTTTGAGACTGTCCTGACACCCTGTTCACCAAGTATTAAATCGGAAATGTGCCAAAACCAAAGATGAAGGGCCACATTTGCCTCTAATTTTTCTCTAAGAACCGGTCCCAAGTAAGATGAAGCCAATGGCTGTATGCCCAGGAGGGATCCTGACTCCTGAAACAGCTTGCAGCATGTCCCACTGCAGTCTCTCCCTTCCTTGACCAATGCACCCTTCTGGTCAGGTTTCTGGAAAAAAGGGGAGAGTCTTCTCACTAAGCCAGTTTTCTTACTGGCAACATTTTTTGGATCATGACTGCTTCAGGGACAGGAAGGACTCATTTCTGTCTGGCTGACACTTGGGCTTGTGCCCTCTATTGCAGTCCCTCTTCTTCCACTCCCTATTTTTGTGCCTATCACTGCCCGTCTTGCCCTCCTGCATTGTCCATGGTGGTTGGGGACCTTTGTGTGCGGAGCACTGAATCATTTTCATGCACAGGGGTTGAGTCCTGGTCATGGTGAATCACCCTACCATGTCTACCTCCTCTTATACAGCTGTGGGCAAGATCCCATCCTGGCAGAAGGGCTGCCCTAATGATGCTCTTTAGCACAGGGATGAATTTGATTTAACTAGAACCCCACCAGGCATGAAAGACTTCTCAAAGTAGGAAACTGAGGCAGGAGAGAAATACTCAAGGAATGTGCCTTATACCTCAGCCTCTGCATCTCCACCTCACCTTCCCTGTCATCAGCCCTTTCTGATGGAATAGAAATAAGTTGCAGTGACAAAACCCCTCCACGTTTCAAAACTGGAGGTGTTTGCAGCTGTTTCTATTAGCTGAGCCAGTGGGGCTCCACCAGCTTTTCGAGCCTTGAGCAAGTTCAGTGATCAGACTATTGATGCCAGTGGCTATTTGGAAGAGTGTGTTTTCATATAGTGACCACACAGGAAGCCTCTTGGGGCTCCACTTAACAAATGCCTTCTAGCGAGATGGCTGCAAGTGACAGCAGGGCCAGCTCAGCAAGTAGCTAAGCAACAGCATCGTTTTCTTTCCAAATCTTCCAGCAACTCCTTCCAAAACCTACTTAAACTGAAGCCAAGCTGAATTCTTTCTGATTGTCTGCTCAGGGATAGCCAGGGAAGATAAGACAAATCAAGGTACGAACTCCATGCATGAAACATCAGATGGATTCAAGGACCTTGTAGGCTGCTTTGCTTCAGGCCCAGAGACCAGACGTCAGCTCAGTCTGGCTGCCTAAAGCTGTGCTTGTCTCACATCACTTTCTATTGGAGCACTGTGCTCTAGCTAGGGAACAGGAAATGCTTTGTGGAGAGTTCAATCCTTCTGGAAACAAAAAAGCTTCTTGAAAAAGGCTTTCCAATATCCCCTCAGGGGAAATTGTCCTGTTCAGCATCTGGTCGACAAGGTCTGGCATAAGCCACCTGAAAACAGTGAGTCAAAACACAACTGAGTGCTCAGTCAATTTAAAAAAATTAAAAGCTGACTCTGCTTTTTGAAAAGTGCAGAGTCAGCAAGTAATTTGCCAATGCACCAAGCACAGATGCTGGGTCATGGTGATGACTCACCCCAAGTGTCCTCACGGTGAAAGTCTAGGCCAGCATATAGTTGGAAGGGGTGGGATTCACTTCCCTTCATTCTGGGTTCCTTTTTAGCCTAACTAACCACCTTCTTCCCATTGCTAGTTCCTGGAGGGAGAGCAGTACCTGCAGAAAAACTCCTACAGCATTAACACAGAGCCCAGCTGATACAGCTGCCACAGAGGTCAAGAAGCTGTCAGCTGCCTCCTCCCCACTCTTGGATGAACAAGTGAGGTGTTACGAGGGGAAGCATTGTCCTACAGCTCTCCTCAAACTCTGCTCCTGGATTCCTTATTCTTATGTATTAAATCCTTCGATCTCCACTCAGTCTTTTTCCCTCTTATCAGTTTTCCACATCACTGTGTTCCTCCCCAACTTCTTGTCCTCCAGCTCCCAGTCCCTCTGTGAAGGCTTTTCAGATTTGGAGGCATCAGGGGAGAGAAGGGGAGATCTGGCTGGGAGAGTATTTGCTAGCACATACTCAAGGGAACACCAGAAAAGGAACAGAGTACCTCACCCTGATCTCTCTAGTTCCCAACTACTCCTGGGAGTTTCCTTCTCTGCCCTCTCCCTATCCCTTCCCGGCCAGTGCTGCTCATGACTGTTGTGTCAGGCTCACTTTTCTGTCACTTGAGACAGAATTTCTCCATCCAAAAACCAAGTACTTTGCTTTCCATCCCAATTCAGTGTCTTACCAGCAACTCCAGTTATTGGTAATAACTCTAATAAAAACTCCAGTTATCTCACTCATAACTTTCTGGATGCAGCTGTTCACCATTATGAACATGGAAGGAAGGTGTTTGGGTTTTTTCTTTTTCCCTTTATGTTATTTTCCCATCCTTTGGTATTGTTGGTACCTTTTCTCTCTCATTCACTTCAGTGCTGTAATCCCATGCTTTTATTTTCTTCCAGAAACCTGACAAATGGAATTAAATTTTGACAAATTTGGTTTCCCGGACAGTCACTCTGGCGACACCAAAGAGCCCTGGGGGTTAGCAGAGAAGACCTGCCACCCCTCAGCTCCAGCCCAGCACTCCTCCCTCCCTTCACTCCTCTGTGCCTGCTGCTGTGCTGGGCTCTGAGGAGGAGAAGGAATAGAGGAAGGTGGGTGTGTGGGTGGGGGAAAAGGTGTGGTGCAAAGTCGTGTTTGATTGCAGCTTTGCACGGTCTGCAGCACTTCCATCAAAGATTGTCCCTGACGTCCCTGGCAGGGCAGCATGTCCTTCCATGACAGATGTGGGGGTTTGGGCTGACAGGAGAGATAATTCTCACCTGAAAGGCTCCACAGACACCAGAACACACCGTGGGGCAAACTGAGCAGCTCACAAATTAATTCTTACCACTGGTACCTTCTGGTCTCCTACCCAGTTCTGCACTTTAACCCCACAATTTCTGCTTTCCTTCTCCATCTTTTGCCTTTTCCAACTTTTTGTTTCGTAAACAAAAATTCATGCCGTGGGCCTCTTTCTCCTTCAGCTGCTGAGCAGCATGAGAAGCTCAGAAAAGAACCCATTCCCCAGAATCACCCCGTCCCAGCTCAGCAGAGGGGCCGAGTGGCTGCGGAGGGACTGAGCATCATCTGGAAGCGTGCGAGCCCTGGGAAGGCTCTCCCAGGGCAGGAGCACCACCTCCTGGAAAAGGGATTTATAGCACTGGGGTTCCGTGTGTTTCCCGAGGCACAGGTGGAACATGGAAGGCACTAGCAGTTTGGAAGGCACCCACTCTGATTTCTCTCCGTGTAGGCTGTGAAATACACGAAAAGCAACTCAGTACAAGTGTGCCCTGTGCAAAAAGGAGGGAGAGGGAAACCTGGCTGCAAATGGGAACACATTGTGGGCACACTCTTTTTCTGTGGTGTGCATTAGACAGATTTGAGTGTGAGTTGCAGGATCCAATGTTAAAGTCTTTACTATGGGTGTATCGGGTGAAGTTCCATCTTACTTCACATTTGAGACTCTGCCTCAAAGAATCATCGAGTTAATACAAAGATAAAGAAATACAAATCACATCTTGCTTAAGGAAGGGCCCTTTGCAAAGTTTTGAGGTGTACCTTAGAACAAGCTTTCTGCCTATATATCTTTCCATTGGTAAATGCAATTTACATCCTGCAGCCCCCACACATTTATTTAGTTCTCCCACTAAAGTTAAAAACATGCCTCTGGACAAGGACAGCTGAATGGATGGAGGCACTGACACACTTCAGTGTGGGATGTCAAATGTCCTGTTAGGGATGACCTTGATTTCCTAACACATCATAGTGGTGTGTGTTCAGAACTGTCTCTCTCAGCTCTTTGCAGACAAGCTGGTGAGGGCTGTACTGACATCACCATTTGGATAGCATCAGTTTCTGCTTCAACAAGAAAGGCATGAACCTGTTATTTATAGTAGGACACAAAGATTATCCCAGGGGTGAAGCACCTCTCCTGTGGAGACAGGCTACGGGAGCTGGGCTGTTCAGGCTGGAGAAGAGAAGGCCTCTTCTCACTGCAGCTTTACAGTATTTAAAGGGGGCTCACAGGAAAGAAGCAGAGCAATATTTTTACACAGGCACTCAGTGATAGGACAAGGGGGAACAGTTTTAAACTAAAAGAGGAGAGATTTATATTGGATGATAGGAAGAAATTCTTTGTTGTGAGGTTGGTGAGGCACAGCCACAGGTTGCCCAGAGGAGCTGTGGATGTCCTATCCCAAGAAGAGTAAAAGGATACACAATCTGAGCAACCTGATCTAGTGGAAAGTGTCCCTGACCATGACAGTAGGGGAGTGGCTGAACAAGATTATATTTAAGGTCCCTTCCAACCCAGGCCTTTTTATGATTCTGTGATTTATATTTAATGCAGGCAACATGCTTGCTTTGCTTTGCCCACTTGTCTGTCCTTACACACCAGAACACTTATGTGCAGGTTCAGGCACCTGAGACAATATCAGATTCCTTAATGTGAATAGATGGTGCTACCTGAGACGTCCAGACCTCCAGTTTCTGCCTCAGAAAAGGTGGGGGGCATTCTAACCTTCTGTCTCTTTGACCATGATGTCTATAGAACTTTTCCAACCTAAAGGACTCTGTGAGTCTACAGCGGTGTCCCAAGTATCCTGCAGAGAAACCCCAGGTACATATTTTAGCACCTGAGCACTTGATCTTATGAGATCATCAAAATTTAGTAGGGAAAAAAATAAATAAGATGGGATTTTTTGTTACTGAAGAAATCTCTGAAGAGCACAGCACTGTGTGTGGGTTGGTTCAGCAGTATACAGGGAGCTCTGCCTGTTTCTGTGGTTCACACATTGATCTCACTAGGTTACTAAGTCAAAATATGCCATTTTTGGACTCCTTCATCTGTGTCCAGAAGAAAAGTGCAGCTCAAAATTACTAAATATAACCGGGTCATGTATAAAATGAAATGAAATGATTGTAGGGAGGGCAGCTGCTGATTTGCTAACCAGCACTTCACACTTGGAATAAGGAGGTGTTAAATTCTGCCTCTGTCCTTTGTGTAGGGCCTCATCCTGCATGCAGATTTACTCTTGGCTGACAGTTTTTATAAGGGTCAGAAGTACAGGGACAGCTAAAGGTTGTCCTGGGCCTTGATGAATTAGCAGTGTGGAAACTGCAAGTGAACCCAGATCTGAATCTTCTCTGCAGCTGTTCCTCTGAATCTTCTCTGTAGTTTTTTTCCTCTGTACAGTACTGGCTTGTGGATACAATATTTATAAGACAAGTTGTGAATATAAAGACTCATGAGCTCTTCAGGCAGACATAATTGTGCAAGTAGAGGTAGCCACTTGGACAACCTCTGTACACGTACATTAAATGTTTGTAGGAACACTCATCAGTACCAAGGTCAGGCGCTGTGGATCAGCCCATGTCCACATGGATAAACTCCCACCATCTCCAAGACTGATGGTCATGTAAAAGCTATCAGCCGAGAAAGGTCCCCAGCCTTTGTTAACAACTGAACTGCCCCAGGAACTCCTCATCAGGGTCTGAGCCCAAAAAGAGATCAGAGACCCTCTTAACTCTGTGACAGTGCTGACCTGGCTCCCTGGCACTATTTGATTTACTTGGGTAAATGAAATGCTGGAGATCAAGTCAGGGTACCTGATGGGCTGGTGTGTAGAAAACCTAGGTCATCATCAAGATTGCTGTCAAGCCTTGCCTTCATTCCTTCAAAAGCTTATTCCAGCATGGCTGGGCTGAATCTTAGCCAGTCAAGAAACAGTGGCTTTTCTTGCTGAAAGAAAGGTCTGTGCCTTTGGCATTTGGTGGGGAGCTGAGAAGCAGGCAGCAAGAACAATGAAGAACACTGCCTTGGGAAGGGACCTCAGCCAGAGCTGTCTGGGACTCTGGGACAGCCACACTCCTTCTCATCCTAGTTTTTCCCTCTGTTTTGCATCAAGTCCCTGACTGCTGTTGTGGGCAGCTTGCGAAAAGGATTAAGGAAATAATAAAGGTGTATTTACACAGGGATGGAATGGATGTTCCTGGCATAGTGTCAGGAAGGAAGAGCACCTTCCATGCAAACAGCTTTTCCTCAGTTCCTGCATTTCCCTTTTTACTCCCCAACTCAGCACTGCCCAAACCACTTCCCCTGACTGTGTAATGCTTGGGTAGCAATATCCATTCTGGTTTTGTAATTGTAGCTTTGAACGTCCATGTGGCTGATTCCAGCTTAGGCTCCAGTCATATGAACCAGGAATAAAAACAGCTGATTGTAGGACCAGCTTGAACAATGTGATCTCCCAAGGAGACTTCATTTCCATTCCCCTCAGGCTGATTGTTTCTCTCACCAGGTGGTGGTTTCTTCTTGCACTACAGAAAGCTGAAAACTTGACTCATGAGAAAAATATCCATAATGATTGCTACACCACTGTACCATAAATGGCTACATCTCTCTCTGGGGATGTTTTTTCCTCTGTCTTTCTGAAGCAAAATCACCCACTCTTCTCTAAAATCTACAACACCCACATAGTCCCATTTTAGTATCCACTGTTTTAGAGGAGAGTGATGAAGAAGCATTTAGGGTAGATTCATTTTACTTGATCTACAAAAAGAGGTGTGTTAGACACACATCAGCTGTGCCACTCATTGGACCAGAATTTCTCCTTTTGTCCATTGACTAAAAGCCAGTCTACCAGAACAGCAAGTCTACCAGAACAGAGCAAGATGTTGAGCAGGTCAAAATCTAATTTGAAAGAAGAATAATCTCACTGTGTGACACTGGATAGGTAAGTAGCTACTGCTTCATAGCACCTTCACAACTGCAGCCACAAATATCTTTATTAAAAAACATGAATTTAAATACCCATGTCCATGACCTGGTGAAAGCCAGAATCTGTTAGCCACTTTCTAGGTAAGAGTCAGAGCATCTGACTTAAAAAGCTTGTTGTAAAACATCTGTGAGCTAGACTCAGCTCCTGAAAGGAACAGCAATTACCTGGAAAGATGTTCACCTTCCTACCACAGCAGTGTATGAACAACTGGTCGATGAGATGGGTTGTACTGATACTGTGCCTCTGTGAGACAGAGGCATCTTGCAGATCTCCTTGGATAATTGGGTCACTCTATCCTTGCTGTCACCTAGAAAAGGTTGGGCCATTGAAATTACTCTCATGGCATCAGCCAAATTAGTTATCTTGGATTGAAAAACATGTGGTAGAACCAGTGCAATTCAGTTTACCAAAAATGTGCATTGTACTTCCCTTTTATTTCTATCACACACTGGAGGTATATGAGAAGCAACTGGTGAGCCAAATCAAACAGGTATCTGCTGAGTTTGTGCCTTAGCTTTTCCCTTAGAGGGACATAAATCCTGGCCTCTCACCTATTGAGCTGCCAGGTTTTACAGTGGTTGGAGGAGCTGAAAGTTGTCCAGCTATTTCCTTGTCTGTTGTGTTTGGTTAAAATGGGTCATTGGGTTACTGCAGCATTTTTCACTGGGGAGCAGCCACAGAGACTGGCAGATACATGGAGCAACAGACAGAGCAATTGCACACACCTTTTTAGGAAAAGGTGCTGTAGAATAACATAGCAACACCCCTTCATCTCCCAGCCCTTGCTTATTTTCTTGCTAATTCCAAAAGTTGAATTTTTTCCTTTTGGGAGAATTTCAGTCAGGTCCAGAATCACTCATAAAATGGAGGAATTGTTCCAACAATGACCCTGAAAGGTTTCCTAATTTTAAACGGAAATCCAGGAACAAAATCTGGCCAGCTCTAACCTGGATGGTTCACACTGTGCTCTGGTGGGCAGCTCAGCAGAGAAGCCTGGCTCTCCATCACTCTCAGCCTTTACACTTACAGTCAGGAATCTGCATAAAGGGAGTCACTTCCACACTTTCACACAGGTAATGAGCAAGCAGGAGCCAGCACCAAAACCAAGCAGGCCTTGGGCCCTTGCTCATCTCCAACTAAATAACTTAGCACAAACATAAACACCTCCAGAGCTTATTTGGTGGGAGTGAGGGAAATGATGGCAAAATTCTTGGGCACCAGCTTTGGTCGGGTGTGTGGTGAAGATGGACTTGAAAAACTTGGCAACATATTTAGGTGTAAATTTGTGCAGTTATTGACTGCCCAACACTGTTCCTTCAGTTTTCCTGGACTGGGAAAATACTTTCCATTGCTGCTATGTAAAGACTCAACTATCCAAAAACTATGGTTTCTTTGGGGGGGGAAAAAATTACTGTGCCTACATACTGCAGATGTGATTTTTGAATAATATAGACAATTTTCTGTATTTTAGGGTTTGGTTTTATTAAACTGAGGCAAACCAGGAAATCTCATCTTTTCTTCCTCACAGGCTACCATGAAACTTATCCATGATTTACCTAGGACCCCCAAACTAAAGAGGGGTGGAATTTTAATTCCAAGGCTGCAGCAGGTCAAGAGCCAGGCTTATCTTTCAGCAGGGATTACCTATGGTCTCTACTAGATTATTCCTGACATGTGGTTCATCATATTACAGGTTAAATGTTTAAAGCAGGGAGAAAAGCATGAGGCATAATGAATAACAGCTCTATAACTCTGCTCCCTTCTCTCCAGAATAAATCTATACCGAGTTTAGGAGGTGTGTAGATTAAAAGACTGCCATGACAGGCTATCAACAACCTTACCACATCATATAACAAGACTGAACTTTAAATCTACCATTTTGGCTACCTTTGAAACTCACTGAAAAGCCCAGTCATAATATAAAATCTCCTAGTAGTTCACATCTGGGTTTTGTAATTGTCATCCAAAAACAAATAGTGTTAGGACTGATAAGTGAGTGACCATCTCATTGGAATTTCAGTGCAGCCTTTTTCAGTAATGAAATTATATTGCATTTCTCCAAAATCAAGGCTGAAAAAAGTTCCATGTTCAGCTTTTAAACTGTGTTTCCATAGCTGATTTATTTTGTTTTTAAATATATTCCTCTGCCCTTGCATTTTATTTACTATACCCTAAGCAGGGCTCTGGTTTCTCCTCATCCTGCCATGATTACAGCTAGAGTCTTCTGCCAGGGATTCAAAACTTGGTGGAACAATTTCCTCTGGGCTTATAAACTCACTGTTGTTCTCCTGTTGCTTTGGGGGAGATGAAAAGCAAATCCATGAGCTGCCAAGAATCACACCCAGGCAGGGATGCAGTGCTGTGAGAGCTGGTCCCTGCTCAGTGTACAAGAGACAGACACGACCCTGGGATGAGTTCACAGGGTCACACCTTGACCCTGATGGAGACCCTTCATCTCCCTTGCCCCTGTGAAGAACAGAGAGGGATTAAACTCTAGGGCTGCAGTCCGTTTGCATTGAACAGAATGAACAGACCCCAGCCACAAATCACTTAGTCTTTTATCAGGCTCTGAGAGGTTTGCCTTTCTTGTTTTAACTCTTTGTGGGTCCTCAGTGCCTGCTGAAGATGGCTGGTGAGGAGTCCTTGAGCACAGGGGGTGATTCTTCCCCCTTCTCACATACCTTACATCCATGCTGAGGCAGGTGGCTGAGAAAACCCCTCTGGGCTATGTGTCAGTGAAAGTTAGCTATTGGGAGTAAATTGTGTATAAAAGAAAATACAAACATCAGTCCTAACTGCAATTGCATCACTGACTGGCTTCAGCTCTGTAGAAAATCCCAGTGTAACTGGTCCCAGAGCCAGGTTTTGAGCACAAGCTGAGGGTTACACTGGAGTTGGTGGGATTGTGAGTGCGAGCGAATGGTGTCAGACAGGAGCTGGGCAGTGGGCTCCTAAAGGCTGGGTGTCATGGTTTACCAGATACTATGAAGAAAATTAACTCTACGGCATGCAAAACCAGCCCGATGGGACAGAGCTGGGGACTGCATCAGCACCGTGCCCATCCCGCGTCTGTCGGTGGTATTTGAGTGCTCTCTAGTGGACAGAAAAGAAGATCCACAAAACTGATGTGCTGTCCCGAGCCTAAGTCACTCTCAGCTGAGTGTCTGAGGCACTGGGTTTGTAATACCCACACACCACGGGCTGTACTGAGTGTCTGTAATACCCACACACCATGGGCTGTACTGAGTGTTGTGTAATACCCACACACCATGGGCTGTGCTGAGTGTCTGTAATACCCACACACCACGGGCTGTGCTGAGTGTCTGTAATACCCACACACCATGGGCTGTGCTGAGTGTCTGTAATACCCACACGCCATGGGCTGTGCTGAGTGTCTGTAATACCCACACACCATGGGCTGTGCTGAGTGTCTGTAATACCCACACACCATGGGCTGTACTGAGTGTCTGTAATACCCACACACCACGGGCTGTGCTGAGTGTTGGGTCTGTAATACCCACACACCATGGGCTGTGCTGAGTGTCTGTAATACCCACACACCATGGGCTGTACTGAGTGTGTCTGTAATACCCACACACCACGGGCTGTACTGAGTGTCTGTAATACCCACACACCATGGGCTGTACTGAGTGTCTGTAATACCCACACACCATGGGCTGTACTGAGTGTGTGTAATACCCACACACCACCGGCTGTACTGAGTGTCTGTAATACCCACACACCATGGGCTGTGCTGAGTGTCTGTAATACCCACACACCATGGGCTGTGCTGAGTGTCTGTAATACCCACACACCATGGGCTGTGCTGAGTGTCTGTAATACCCACACACCATGGGCTGTGCTGAGTGTCTGTAATACCCACACACCATGGGCTGTGCTGAGTGTCTGTAATACCCACACACCATGGGCTGTACTGAGTGTCTGTAATACCCACACACCATGGGCTGTGCTGAGTGTTGGGTCTGTAATACCCACACGCCATGGGCTGTGCTGAGTGTCTGTAATACCCACACACCATGGGCTGTACTGAGTGTCTGTAATACCCACACGCCATGGGCTGTGCTGAGTGTCTGTAATACCCACACACCATGGGCTGTGCTGAGTGTCTGTAATACCCACACACCATGGGCTGTGCTGAGTGTTGGGTCTGTAATACCCACACACCATGGGCTGTACTGAGTGTCTGTAATACCCACACACCATGGGCTGTGCTGAGTGTCTGTAATACCCACACTCCATGGGCTGTGCTGAGTGTTGGGTCTGTAATACCCACACGCCATGGGCTGTGCTGAGTGTCTGTAATACCCACACGCCATGGGCTGTGCTGAGTGTCTGTAATACCCACACACCATGGGCTGTGCTGAGTGTCTGTAATACCCACACACCACGGGCTGTACTGAGTGTCTGTAATACCCACACACCACCGGCTGTACTGAGTGTCTGTAACACCCACACACCACGGGCTGTACTGAGTGTCTGTAATACCCACACGCCATGGGCTGTGCTGAGTGTCTGTAATACCCACACACCATGGGCTGTGCTGAGTGTCTGTAATACCCACACACCATGGGCTGTGCTGAGTGTTGGGTCTGTAATACCCACACACCATGGGCTGTGCTGAGTGTCTGTAATACCCACACACCATGGGCTGTGCTGAGTGTCTGTAATACCCACACACCATGGGCTGTGCTGAGTGTCTGGGAGCAGGATTTGGGAGGGGGGCTCAAAGCCGGGTCTCCCTGATCTGTGATGCTTCAGGGCAGAGGTTTGATGAGAGAGCTGTGCAGAGTGGCAGGGGTGTGGGTGATGGCAACCCTCACCTGGTAAGAGCTGACTCACGAGCACAAGAACCACCTCAACCCCTTTGCACTATCTTTCAGTGCTTTTCCTTGTGTTGAAGGAAACACCTGCAGTTCCTGCTCCTGTATCAGTGGTTAGAAGAGCAGAGAGGTACTGCAGAAGGAGAATAGAAACACTGGTCATGGAAGGGAACAAAGAAGTGGGCAGAAATTATATGAACTCGTTTTCCAGCTGCTGCTGCTGAGCCTCCAGGAGCCCTCTGCTCTGAGAGCCCTGCCAGTGCTGGACATTGTAGCTTTGAGGGAAAATATTCTTGTTTCATAGCACAAAGTGAAAAGCCACTGGGTAAAGCGGAAACCTGGACTATGTCAGTGTAAAAAGAAGGTTATTAAGGAAGTCAGCTCAGGACACATGCCATAAAATAATTATGTAGTAGGTACTCCTAGATCAGCAGAACCATACTGCTGAACACAAATTTTCAAAAGGTGCCTTGAAATAATGAAATTTATAATGATATTGTATTGCAGTTGGGATTTACTTATAGTAGGTATCTGAGTTTTGAGTTCTAAGAATAACTCATTTTCCTTTTATTTTTGTGAAACGACAGCTAAAAGATTTTTTATAATGGTGGTAGCAAAACCAGAAACGGCCACTTGACTCATGAAACACACCTCTTGCTAAAGAGGTTTATATGCATTTCTCCATAAACTCTTTGTTTAAAACCTGGCTTCTCCATTACCTCTGTGTTGGGAGGGCTATTATCTCAGCCTTCCTAGATGATACTGTTTTTCAGCATGAACTCCTCTTACATAGACACTTCCCAATGCTCAGACATCTTGAAGACAAAAAAACCTCATTCAACCTCCTATTGAAATGAATTATTTGTCTCCCACTCATTCTTTTCTTTCAATTTCAGAGGCTTTTGACTGAAGTCAGACTGGCCTTTTTCTTCCAGTATCTTCTTCCACTTGGAGCAGTCATCTTTGGCCTTGCCTCCTTTATGCAGAAACCACAGAGGGTCTAGTACAGTACCACACATACCTGCAGTAAAAGAACATGCATTTGTATTTAGGCTATTCTAATTATATGCAAATTAATTAAAGATTTTTACTACAGAGGCTATGCATAAATTAGGCTAGTAAATACGGACTGCATGAATATGCCGATTCAGTTTGTTGAGGGTACAGAAAGAAAGGGAATAGAACAGAAAAAAAAAAGGATTAAAAAAAGCCATAAATGCCAAAGAAAATATTCCTGAAACTTCAGAGAGTTTCTTTGTCTTTTCTTTGCTCATAAACAATTTAACTGAGGCAAAAGCAACCACAAAAGAGAGAGGAACAGCTGAGGGTAACCCAAGCAGTAGAAAGAAAATGTACTTTTATAAATGATGACTGTTACAGGTATTGGTTCTCAGATTCTTTGCACATTCTCCCATAGGCTTTCCCCTGCAGGTTTCTGGTGGATAATTGAGCCAAAAATTGGTTAAGTGGAAGAAATTTTCTGTGTAGCATCCAAACCAATATGAGAATCAATCTCCAAGTATTCTGGGAGGTTGCTTCTCAAAGAGGCAAGTTGATGCTTAGCTCCTCCAGACAGCTCTATTGGCGTATTAGTTTTCTCCTGACAGGTTTGATTTTTGTCCACCTTTTATGCAGAGGTTCACTCTTCACAGTCATCATCTGAACAAAGACCCTGCCCTAACCTCACAGGAAAATCAGCAGATTATGTACACAACTTCAAAGGTTAGCACCACTGAGGTACTTGTTTTATTCAAAGATTACAATGATAGAGGCTGTGGAGTTATAAAAATACCATATATTGTAAGACTAGTTAGGAAATCAGATAAACAGGCAGTGCTTGGACTTCTTCATGAGTACACAAACATAGCACACACAGCCTCTCCAGGACAGAGTGGCTGCTTACTGGGGCCAAGCAGACACTGCTGTTGGGGAGAAAATCCCCAGCTTTTGGAACACCTTCACAGGCATTTGGCAACATCTGGAAGGACACTGCTTAGTGAGCACGACAAGCTTCAGTGGGAACTCAGGTCCTGCTCTATTCAAACTGCCAGCTGCTTACTTCTTGTTACTATTTGAAAAACTGCATTATCCAGGAAGTCAAATGGGGATAAAAATGCCATTAGAGAAGCAATTTGTTTAGCCATAAACCCATTCATTATATGCTTTCAGAAACTCCACCCCAGAGCATTTAAACCATTTAAAGGCCACATGAGAACGATTCATGTCCCAAAAGCACTTTCTGGTGGCTTGCAGCACTTCTGGAAACTGCAACTCCTGTGCCAGAAAGGC